>CM070509.1:14304457-14965290 GCA_036346375.1 Guadua angustifolia
TCAGGTTTTAAGATTGTTGAGAAAGGGAGATCATGCCATGCAAAATATCGTTAATAGTACTTGATTTCTAGTTATGCTTACTCTACATTGTTTATGTGTAGATTTGAGGGTGCAAGTACTGTTGATAGCATGACTTGGTGATCAAGTTGTTACATTTGTGCACGATTCATAATGCCCAGTACATAAAAAAAGGAAAACAACAAACATAAAAGGGGAGAAGTTTTTTCTTTTGTTCTCTTTTTGCATTCTTGATGAATCCATTGTCAAAGGGGGAGAAGTTTGGAGAATTTTGGAATCAAAGGGAGATTTTTTTGTTACAACTTTTGGTTACACATTGCACATTCACACACACACTTCTCTTTTCTGTTAGGGGGAGTTTCTCTTTGTCATAGGGGGAGATTTCTTCTTAGATAAGGGGAGATTTTGTTTCTTCTTTGTAGGGGGAGATTTTCTTTCTCTTTGTCTTTTGGTCACCTTTTGGTCACCTTGTTTGTCTTTTTGTTTTATAAACATATGTTCTTGTGAGGTGAATGCCAATGTTCAGGTTCAAATGGTGTTGCCAATGTTTTCATCAAGGGGGAGATTGTGAAATCATGTGATGAAAAATTGGTTGAATGGTGAAATTGGCACTGTAAAGTGACTTTGGTTATAGCATGTGTGGTGCTTGTGCATGTGCTATGGTGATATGTTTATTATGCTGGTGATAGCATAATGGTTTTGCTTGATGCAATGCACTCGTGTGAGTGGTTGCATGGTTTAACCTTGAGTCAAGTCGTGGACTTGTGCTCGGACTCGTTTTTGTTTATTCATGTGCAGGTGTTGCTCGAGGGCGAACGTGGTCGATGACGTGACTGGAACTAGGTTCATGGAGGAACTGAGGTTCGAGACTAGGTTCAGGGAGGAACTGAGTTCTTGGTGGTCGAGGATGTCATGCGGGACGTTCGGGCTAGAGAACATGCACGTGAAGGCTGGTTAGTCACGTATGTGCAGCAGGTGGGCTGATTATGCGTGCAAGGTATTTGTTTCGGCCATGTGGGCCAAGTTGAGATAGATACGACTCTTTCCATGTTGGGAGTGGAGTTGTATTCAATCTTTTTGTGGTTGCTCTGTATAAATAGGGGGAGGTGTCCCCTGTTTATTTTTGTGCCAGGAAATAGGGTTTGTACTCTTGTGTTGGAGTACTTTAGACAATGAAATAAAAATTAATCTTTTAGAAAGTTTTCTTGCGTTTGCTCTTGGCGGTCAGACGCGTTTGACAAGAGATTTTGCTCTTCAAATGATCGGATGGAAAGTACTCATGATCGCGTTGGCGTGGCTATGCATGCAAAGAAAAACTCCCAGGCGACTAGAAGATTTCTGAGCACATGCTGATTTCCTTGGCTTGAAGATCGACGGCTAAGTAAAGTGCTTGCATGTGTTAGTGCCTGCAGGTTCTTTCTTTGGTGGCTCGTTTTTAGTCGACGTGTTCTTGTTGATCTTTCATCTGAAGATTGGTCCGGCGCTGCTGCATGCAACGTAAGTCTGAACTTTTGTCCGGCATAGTTGGTAATTGAAGTTCTGAAGATTTGTCCGTCACTAGTCTGATTTGGTCCGTCGTTATTAGATCGGAATTTGTTTCAGCTGTCTTGCAAGGGATATAACTCTAGATTCATAGGCCCGATTGAGTTGATTCTTTTTGAGTTAGCTTCGTAATCAAGTCTAGTTTCTACAGTTAAAATTTCACATCAATCCAACGGTTGGATCTTCAGAAATTATCATTTTAGTGAACATGTGTTAGGCTGTTTTCATTTTGTCCGTCATACACATATCAGATGCGAAGTTTAGTCCGTCATACACATGCAACTCCTTTGCTACAGTAGAAATTTGGTCCGTCATACACGTGCAACTCTCTGTCCGAGGCGAAGTTTGGTTCGGCATACATGTGCAAATTTGGTCTGATGTAATAAGGTTCTTGTTGAATACAAATTAAGCAATCTGAGTTTGTTTGGGGTGTTTCAAAAGGCAAAAATTTGATTTTAGCTTCCGCGCAATCATTCACCCCCCCTCTGATTGCTAGATCAGTATATTTTGATCCTACAGAGGGCGACCGCCAGCACCCCGAGTTGCACTAGGCTCAGGAAGCCCTGGCACACGAACAGGCGGAGGCGGGAGAGGTCCGAAGGGAGCTGCTTGAGAGACGCCAGATAACCGAGTCCCAGGAGATGAGGATATCCGAGCTCGAGGAACTTTTGGCGGCGGCCCTCAACGCCAGGGACGTCGTTGTTGCCGCAAAAGTGCGGCTCTAGGGTGAGCGCGACCAAGCTCGGGCGGAGTCGGATTCCGCCAGGAGGGACGCCTTACTCGAGCGGAAGATACGGACCGAGGCCGTGCTGGAGCTCCAGCGCCAGAAGGCGCTCGCGGCTAGTAAGCAAAATAACCCTAATTCAGTCCTCGCGATTGCAAACTGCCCGCCTTCTTTTTGACATCGCTTTGATCTGCAGCGTTGCAGGAGGAGCTCAGCGATGCCGTGGGGCGCGGAAGACGGCGATGGAGGAACGTGATGCGGCGATGGCAAAGACGGCGAGGCCTTCTCCACGAAGCGAGCTAGCGGGCGAGATCTATCCGAAACAAGCCGCCGAGCCGACGACCCTCCACGGTCGGCCGAGATCCGCGATCGAGTGCTCGAACCTCCGGCCGGGTCCGAAGCCGTTAAGCTTGCCTTGCCCCAGCGTCTTGGGAATGTGTCGGCCTTCGGTGGCGAGGATAGAGCTCGGAGCTTGCTCGGTGCTGGTCTTTGCACTCTCCCATTATCGCGGCATCGACCCTGCCGTTGTCAGCAGTGGGGTTGCAGCGAACCGGTCGGACGAAGAGGTCGAAGGGTTCAGGAGTCAGGCTGCTCCTCACGCCGAGGTGATCACCAACCGGATTCCGCCAGAGAGCATCCTCCACCGGAAACAAGAAGAAAGTTGAACATTTTGGTTTTTGTAATAACTTTGTCTTGTAATGAACTGACGTTTTTAGCTGGTCGGGCCAGTCCGTAGGCTCTTCCCATTTTCCGTGCCTCCCAGAGATGATGAACATTTTGATGGCCATAGCCGCAGAGGTTTATGCAAGCGTAGGTCGTCATGTTAACACCTTTGAGGGAGACTCGAAATAGGAACTGGGACCTAAGGAGCGAAATGTTCGTTTATACTCGCCGCGGGACAGGGGTGTTCTCGACCAGCTATGGGTTGTATGCTACGGGTAATTCTTTCTTTCGCAAAACATTACTTCGTAACCGTAGCCGCTGGGGCGTAGGCCGTAAGGTTTGGGTCGAAAGGGTTACCGCTTAGAGAGAACCCAATAGCCGACCGAGTCATCTGACCCGTGTGAGTGTGGGCACTTAGGCGCAAATCGCTCATCTACACTTGCGCGGGGGAGGAGTGTTCCCGACCAACTGTGAGTCGCACCTCGTGGGTACTCCCTTCTTCCGCAAGGCACTACTTCGCAACCGTAGCCACTGGGGCGTAGGCCGTAGTGCTTCGGGTCAAGAGGGTTACCGCTGGGGAGGACCGCACAGCCGTCCTGGTCACCTGACCCGAAAAGTGAGTGAGCTCGAAGCCCCCGAGCGGGGTGTGGGGACCAGGCTTGTGGTTGCTTCACAGCGCTCGGAGTCGAAGTGGAAAAACGAATGCGGAGAGATATTTAAGGAAAAGATTGCCTTAACTTTTATTTTCGATGGCGGAGGTGTTGTGGCGGTCGGGTCCTTTACTTAGCCTTCCGTCGGGGAGGCTTCAGTTACCGGGCCCCCGATCCACTCGGGGCCACCGCGGCCCATCCAGACGTCGCTTCACACCGACCGCCAACGTGGTCGATCCGAGCTGGAACGAAATCGGCGGTCGCTGCGCTTCGCCAAAGACAAATATTCTTTCGCCTAACCGTCACGTCGCATTTTAATGCGAGGCGAGGGCGAACGCGTCGTCACGCCCCGCGTCTTTGTTAATCACGCGATGCGCACGTCGCCGAACGACGTCCGCTGGCTTCATTCCGCCTGCGATATAAATATGGCGCAGAGGAGCAAACCATGCGCTGCTATTCTTTCTGTCCTCCCACTCTCCTTTCGCCTTTACGCGACGCAGGAGAAGGAGAGTTAGAAAACTTCGAGCAGCGATGGCGAGCGGGGGTGACGATCGGCGGTCCGGAAAACGATGGCCAAAAACGTGAAGAGGGTTTCTAGCCTACAACACACCAGATGAACACCGGGTTCAAGTGCGAGCCGTGCCAATCGATTTGACCCTGTAATCGATAAGGAGCAAAATTGTGAAATTCAATCAAGCCGATTTCAAGATGCAAATCGGCTAAGACAGAAATCAGCCCAAAAGCCGATTAGAAGGGTAACTAGACTAGTCGATTAAGACTAATCCAAGGGGTAAAAGGTAGATTGATTCTGAAAAGGCGATGCGCAACAAGACAGAATAGATCAAACCTGGAGAAATCGATGATGACCAAACAATCGGCGATTCGCAACTTTATTTGATCAATATCGACTTACAAAGGAACGATTACAGAACTAAAAGACTAAAAGCTAAGACAAAAACTGGCAGATGTGATTTGTGGTGGTTGTTCCTCTTCAAGCAGCCCTAACGCGCCTTATATACCCGCTGGCCGATCCGAGTCCCGGTCCAACACGATGATGCAATCCGAATCGGCTTCGTAGTTTCCTATTTGGACTCTGTTTCCAAATATTATCCGTACATTATCCAAATATTTTGAGGCGCTCCGTGTTGTATCCAAACTCACGCTTTCTGCCGATTCTTCTCGTAGTTTCCAAAAACTGGTGCAAACATATGCGCCCCATTTTTGGAATATAACTTGTTATCTTTCAAAAATCCGTTGGTTCCTTCATCCGTCGGCTTCTTCCTTACCAGCTAGAGAACTGTTCCAGTAACTGCTGCATTGATTGCGCCGTACAGACCTTAACGCACCATAACTTCCCCGTGTCGCTTCGATAACTGTTCCCGCCGTTTTTCACTTTTCACCGTGCTATATATATGCGGGACCCCCACGGTCATTTTCACGCTTTCCAGCTCTCGCACCTTCTTCAATCGGCTTTCCTCCTTCAATCGTCTTCTCTGTGCTGGTGATCAAGCTTTCCACCTCCCTCATCGGCTGAATGGATCCCTCACAGGTACTGATCCCGATTCCTGAAAGTGAAGATCAATACTACCTAGGACCGGTAGGAAACTCGACTGCCGATACAGTTATTGACGAGGAAATTCCTAGACTCCCTTTGCCGGCTAAAGGATATAACATAACAGAATGGGGAAAAAGCTTTAGGGCTTGGCCGACGGCTCTCAAAGGCTGGAGAAGCTGGTGCATCCGGGTATCGGCCCAAAAGAGGTCTGAGTGGGAAAACATGGGCATAGCTGAATGTCTTCCACTGAGTCTTGCAAACCCTGAAGCCAATGAGCCCTTGGTGGCCACGGCCTGTTTTTTTGGTCGGACACTTTTAATGCTTTTCTTTTCCGGACTGGCCCCATCGGCCCAACCCTTTTAGACATAGCCGAGCTTTGTTGCCTTAGGTCGGACGGAGGCCAGATATCGGCTTTTAGCGGCAAGCCAAGATACAAACTAATCCGATCAAAAGGCGAGGGATGGTCTAAGTATATCCAGCACAACAATAGGATAAATGGTCTGGTATCGGACGAGGAACATGCGGCTTTCCTGAACCTGTGGCTGGATCGGTTTCTATTTTGTGGAGCCTCCTTGGGTCCGACGCAAGTATTCCAGTTCGTGGCAGAGCAGCTGGTAGAGGGTCGTCGGCTTGCACTTGGAAAAATGCTTCTTAGTGCTGTTTACCAGATGATGCATGTTATTCGGAGTCGGCTTTTCTCTGGATTTGCTCAATTTGTTGTGAGCAACATAGGGGGCCCGTTATGGTTCATTCAGTTATGGCTTTATAGCATTTTTAGCCGATCCTTGATTCCAGAGCTGTCAGAAGGATCGGCTTTTCCTTGTGAGGATACCCTGAAGGCACGACCCCCCAATACAAAGCCAGCCGATCGCATGGAGAGAAACTTGTGATGTGCACTAGTGGCGACGTCAGAATTTCCCCGGTCGACTTCAAGAAATATTTGTCATTTTTTCTGCATTTGGATAACACAACCTTCGGCCAACAAGATTTCTTTTCTTATGGTGATGATGCCGATTTTCAGTGGCCTTCATTCCTTCATTTGGACGCTGATAGCTCCTTGATGCCAGCGTCGACTTTAGAGCTATATCGAATTTTCGTATCCCCTTGCATCCTTCATGTCGGCTTGAATTCCCGCAATAGGACGTTTCAGCCGTCGTACGAGTTCTACCACCCTTCGGTATATGCCCGTCAGTTGGGCTTTGGCCAAGTGGTGCCTAGTCTGCCCCTCTTCAGTCGTCTTGAACCAAGGGCCAGAGTAACTAATGCAACTGCAGCTGAAATTATTTCTGAAATAGCCGATGAGTTCAAAGTTATTGATCTTCCGCTTTTCACGAACTCCTTGTGGCCAATTCTCGGCTTGGTGGGCGCCCATATCGGAAGCCCTTTATTTGGATCGCACACCGTCGGCCATTATAGAGACATTCTTATCGGACTTTCATGAGCCGATGATAGTTTACTCTAGCAGCAGTTTGAGCGAAGATAGTTCGGATTCTTCCAGCTCATCGGGCTATTCTAACTCATCTATAGCTGTAGAGGTATCGGCTTATTTTCTTGTACTTTGTACCTGAGTTTCTTGCTTGTGATTTATCTGCTAATTTCCTTGTCCTTTTTCAGAATGCCACGGCTGATCAAACCACCGTCGCTCCGTCGGTTCAGTTAAAATCATTTGCGGGGCCTAAAGGAAAAGGCCCAATCAAAGCTTGGCCTAACTGCTATTCTTCCGTAGCCTCCGTATTCAAAGCCCGTCACTTTCGAAACTCGAAAAAGGCCGAGTTTCCAGTAAGTGTTTGGAACCGATAATTGCTTCCCTTGTCTTGTTGCTCAGCTGTTGACTTTGTATAATTAATTTCTTGCAGAAAAACCTAAGTCGACAAAAGCTCCGGCTCGCCGCCAAAAACGCACCGAACAAAGTGCCGAGAGCTCTCCCCATGCATCGGTTTTTGTAGAGGTGAATCCTTTTTGCTTCTTTTGAGTATTTTACTGATCCTAACGCATTCTTTATCAATTTTCAGCCGGCGACGTCTTTGCAAGCCGCCGGGGCATTGGCCGATCTTCAAAACGCCAATGCTGCTAGCCCACCGATACTGCCTCCTCCAGCACGGCTCCCTGCTCCTTCGCCTCCTCAGCCAACCACCCAGGAAGCTGCGCTGGAGGAGTCAACGGACCCAGATGACTTGCTCGGCTTTACTTTGGACGAGCTAGCCGACCCAGAAGTGATTGCCCCTGACGACTATGTGGCAGATATCCGTAATATCATCACCGTCTCCCAGAAGGCATCCGCTGCGGTTGTCCAATCGGGCCCGAACATGCAGGAGAAGCTGAATCGGCTTTTAACTGTGATTTCTCAGCCGGAGGCAGACATCTTGGCCAATGCTCAGCCAATTCACGACGCGATGGCTGTTGTTGAAGCCGATCTCCCTCCTGAGGCCCTGAAGGCTATCTTGGACGTCTGTCATATAGATGAGAGGCGGGCGGAAGTTGAAGCGGCAACGGCTAGACTGGCACAGCGAGAAGCTCAAGCAGTCGACAACGCCTGCTGGATGAGCTGGTGGCAGACGCAAAGGCCAAGAAGAAAAAGTACGATGAAGATTCTTCTACCCTCAAGGCCGCCAAGTCCGTCGCGCAAAAACTAGAGTTGATGAAGAAGCGGCGAGGAGGAATTGGCTAAAGTGGAAGAAGAGCTTGCAAACAATCTTGTCCTGGTGACTGCCACTTCAACGTCCCTGAAAAGCCAGAAGACCGACATTGGCCTGGCCGTAGCGAAGGTGAAAGAACAATCGGCCAAACTCGTTCCAGTGCCTGGTTCCGCCCAAGCCGATAAGGACATCGCACGGCATCATCAAACATCGCCAAGGCCGCCGCGCCTTTGTCGACTTTAGGGCTAAAATCACAGGTCGCATGTAATTTATTGATGTGGGTGTATGTCGCAAAACAATGTTGCTTTTGCTATGTTTCTGTAACACACTTTTAATCGGCTGTCTAACCGATTATTCTTGTCTTATTTAATCGGCTGTTTATCCGATTTATTTCTGAATTATTTGTACCGTACTTTGATTACGCACCGATCCAAACGCTAGGGTAGTATTTCTTTAAATATTTCCCATTGATTGCCTTAGGGAATATGCTTCCTTCTAATGTCTCAAGTATATACGCATTTCCACCAACAAGACGATTTACTTTATACGGCCCTTTCCATGTTGGCGACCATTTACCGAATCGACTATCCTTAGAACCGATCGGCAATATCGTTTTTCAAACCAAATCGGCTTCATTGAATGATTTAGGCATGACCTTTTTGTTTTAAGCTCTAGCAACTCTGCTTTTGTTCTTTTCGAGCCGATCTAACGAATCGACCTCGCTTCGCGGATCGTCTAAATTATGAACATCAATTCTTTGTATTCGTCGGTTGATAACCCGTTTTGTCTCGCCACACGCATAGATTCAATACTTACTTCTACGGGTAACACGGCCTCCTGTCCGTATACCTACTGATAAGGTGATAATTTAGTCGACCCGTGAAATGCTAGCCGATAAGCCCATAGAGACTCTGACAATGTAGTGTGCCAGGTTCGAGGCTTTTCATCAATTTTTCTCTTAATCAATTTGATCAAAGTATTGTTTGATGACTCAGCTTGTCCATTGGCCTGAGCGTAATATGGCGATGAGTTAAGGAACTTGATTCCAAGGCTTTCTGCAAAACTTTTAAAATCGTTAGACATGAACACAGTTCCTTGATCGGTTGTGATAGTCTGAGGAATACCGAATCGATGGATAATATGCTCGTTAACAAAGCCGATAGCTTCCACGCTGGTGACTTTTTTAAGCGGAACGGCTTCAAACCATTTTGAAAAATAGTCCGTGGCCGCAACAATAAACTTATGGCCTTTGCTTGACGCTGGAAATATTTGGCCGATTACGTCTATCCCCCATCCTCTGAACGGCCATGGTTTGATAATCGGGTATAAGGCCGATGCCGGTGCAAGCTGTACGTTTCCAAACTTTTGACAAGTTTGACACCCCTTGTAATACTTAAAACAATCTTCCAACATTGTCGGCTAAAAATACCCGGTTCGTCTTAAGATCCATCTCATTTTGTGAGCCGATTGATGTGCTCCGCAAATTCCTTCGTGAACTTCGCCCATAGCTACCTTTGCTTCCTCGTCCCCAAGGCTTCTTAACAACAAACCTTCCATTGTTCGATAATATAACTCTCCTTCTAGCACAACATGCTTCAACGCTTGTTGACGCACTTTTCGCACGGTAGGCCTGGATGGATTCATTAGGTAAGCTTTTATCTCTGTCCTCCAATCGGCATTATCGACACATAGCACTGTTTTGTCGATTAATTCAAACGCCTCGTATCGGCTGTAATCCTTATGGCCTGAAGCTGCCTGAGCCAAGATGTTGGCCTTGTTATTCATCTCTCTGGGCACATGGCCGATACTGAATGACGCAAAAGTGTCGATAATATTGAGACAATGCTCTAGATACTTTGATAGCACCTCATCGTTGCATTTAAATTCCCCTTTAATCTGTTGCACCACCAGCAATGAGTCACCATATGCTTCCACATTACTTGCCCCGACACCATCTATCAACTGCAGCCCTTTGAGCAATGCCTCATATTCGGCCTGGTTATTAGAGCATCGGCTCGTAAGCCGATATGCAAATTCGATGTTATGTCCTTTTGGTGAAATCAGCACAATACCTATTCCACTCCCCTCTTGACAAACTGACCCATCAAAATACAGTTCCATGGGGCTACATCGACTATTCCTGCCATGGTATCATATCCAGTTATAAAATCGGCTACTGCTTGACCTTTAATGGCCTTGGCCGATTCGTACTATAGATCGAACTCGGTTAGAGCATAAGCCCACTTTCCAAGTCGTCCTCTCAAGATTGGTGCAGACAGCATATACTTGATGATATCGTTTCTGCATACTACTACGCAAGTCGATGCTAATATATAATGCCTCAATTTCGTACAAGCAAAATATAAGGATAAGCACAACTTCTTTATCGATGGGTACCTGGTTTCGGCTTCCAGGAGTCGTCGGCTTAGGTAAAATATTACTCGCTCTATGCCATCGACTTCTTGCGCCAACACGGCTCCGATGGTCTCGTTTTCAGCCGATATATATAACTTGAAGGGAATCCCCTTTTGTGGCGCGGCCAAGACTGGTGGTGACGCTAGGTACTGTTTTATATCGTCGAAGGCTTTTTGCTAATCGGTTCCCCATATAAAATTCTGACCATCTTTCAATTTTAGCAATGGCGTAAAAGCTTGAATTCTTCCAGACAGATTCGAAATGAATCGTCTTAAGTAATTAATCTTGCCAATCAGTTTCTGTAATTCATTTTTACATGTTGGCGGTCTTGTATCGGCTATGGCTTTAACTCTTGCTTGGTTAACTTCATTTCCTCTTTGGTGAACCATAAACCCTAGGAATCGCCACCGATACACCAAACGCAAGACTTCAAAGGATTCATTTTAACCCATGAGCTCTTGTATTTTGAAATACCCTTTCTAAATCGCCAAGTCTTCGCCGATCTTCCTTAGACTTAACCACCACATCGTCAATGTAGATCTCAACAATATGGCCGATTAGATCGTGAAAATCAAATTCATGGCGTTGATAGGTGGCGCTGCATTCTTTAAGCGAATGTCATTCTTGGCCATTCATACAACCCTATCGCGCCAGAACATCTCAAGGCGCTTTAGGGACATCGACCGCCTTTGAATATCTGGTTATATCCAGCATTCCCATCAAGGAAACTGATAATCTTATTACCCGATGCAGCATCGATAAGCATATCGGCTATAGGCATCGGATATTCATCTTTTGGCGTGGCTTTATTCAAATCTCTAAAGTCTACACACACCCGAAGCTTACCATTCTTTTTTATGACGGGGACAATGTTGGACACCCATTCGGCGTATCGGCAAGGTCTTATGAACTTAGCCTCCAACAGCCTCTCAATTTCTTCTTTTATCACATTGTACAGTTCCGGATTACAACGTCGCGGAGGTTGTTTATATGGCCGATACCCCGGCTTAATAGGTAGCCGATGTTCCACTAACTGTCGGCTTAACCCAGCCATCTCATAGTACTCCCAGGCGAAACAATCCCTGTATTCTCTAAGTATTTTGACCAACTTATTTTTGTATTCTAGATCCAAATTCGCACTTACAAAAGTTGGCTTTTTCCTATCACCTTCTCCTATATCAACTTCTTCAAGCATATCGGCAAAAGTGAAACCTTGACCCAATTTTTCGCTTTGGAAATCTTCAATGGCTTCGCAGGAATTTATCCCATGCCGATAGCTCCTCACCCTGTCCTGTAATAGTTGGATCATTTCTGACCCCATCTCCTTAGAACTTCACTTGCCCGATCAAATGTGCCTGGCTTCACACTGATCGGCATTAAACCTGACTTCCCAATGCATATGAAGTCACAATCGTCTAGAGCTTTCCCTGATATGCACTCTGCTTCTTCGTGCGGCCAATTCGCATCTGAACTAGCCATTGCAATGTGAGCCGACGTGTCGGCCGATACAACTTCAACTTCATCTCCGTTCCATTGTACCAGAAGTTGGTGCATTGTGGAGGGAATACAGCAATTGGCGTGTATCCAATCTCGCCTGAGAAGCACACTGTAATTTCCTTTAGCTTCAATTACGAAGAACGCGGTCGGCAAAGTTTTGCTACCGATGGTTAGCTCTGTGACCATCACCCCTTTTGCCTCAATGGGGTCACCTGTGAAGTCATTTAACACCATGTTTGTTTTAATCAGGTCTTCGTCAGTTTTGCCCAACTTCTTGCAGGTAGAGAGTGGCATAAAATTCACAGTAGCCCCTCCATCCACAAGCATCCTGGATATCAGCTTTCCATTGATGTAGCCTTTCAAGTACAACGTCTTAAGATGCCGATGTGGATCTTGCGGCTTTTCAAATACATCATCTTGTGCGCCTAAACATAGTTGAGCGAATGTATCTTTAGCCGATTCTGTTCTAATTTTGAATTCGGCTGGTAAGGTAAATACCATGTTGATATCCATGGGAGGAGTGTCATCTCGAATCATTGGAGACAGTAAATCATCTGAGGAATCTGATTCATCATCGGCTTCTTGTTTTCTCCTCCACTCCTTTGTAACAAGTTTCATTGGCCGCAACTCATTAAACGCTTGATCTCTCTGTTTTTCTTCTTCGGCTTCTCTTATCTCTTGCGTTCTTAGGCGTTGAAGCCGTCTGCGTTGTGATCGGTTAAGTCCAGTTGGGCACCACCTAGGTTTAGACTCAATCGGTTTGCGAACCTTACCCGCTAGATTTTCTGTAATTTCGACCTTTTCGTCTCCATTCTGTGTACCCAACCTTTCTTTTATCGGCTTTCTACACCATGGCTCCGTCCGATCCAGCGCTGTGCCGAATAGCCGCTCTTTCACTGTTTGCCTTGGCCAATCTTTTTGTGGGTAATATTCCATAGGACATGACCTCGAAGATGGTAATGTGTAACATCCCAAAATTTGGGTTTTCAAAATATTTTGTGAAGTTTAGCTCCCAAAAATTCGCGATAATTTTCTCGCTTAATTAAAGCTTAATCTGAATTTTCTAAAGTCAAAGTAATTTAATTTAACTAATATAAACTTTAATTAAAATAAATTCAGTTTTATTTGGGTTCCTTGTGCTTCTAGGATTTTTTTATTTTGTTTTAGAATTATTGGAATTTATTTAGAATTATTCTAATTAATTTAAACTAAACCTTTTACCTAAAGTAATTAAATATTTCAAAAGAGAAAATAAATTTCTTCTGAAAACATTTTATTTGAGTTCCAAAATGTCCCAAAATATTTTCTAAAATTTTTCTAGAATTTTTCTGGTATTTTTATTGCCTCAAAAGAATTAATTTGAATTAAGTCCTTTATGGAATTAATTAAAAATTTGGAAAAATTTATATAAAGTTTTGTTGAAAATATTTTATTTGAGTTAAAAATGTCTCAAAATATTTTATAGAATTTTTCTGGAATTTTCCTGATAATTTTTCTATTTTTCTTGAATTAAATGAATTTCTAGAACTAATTCAATTCGGATTCTGTTTTCCACGTGTCTCCTTCTCGCGCTGCCACGTGTCGACTCCTCGTTCGGCCACGTCGCCGAATCGCCACAGCCCTCCGATTCCAATCCGACACACCAGAATGAGCCACGTCACCCGGTTACTATTCATTATCCGCCAACTGCTCGATTAAATCCGTTTTGATCCGAATTCGATTTTTCTTGTTTCTCCTTGTACAACACGACTTCCTAGCCTATATAAGGGTTCCTAGACCCTCCCACGCAGCCCTAATGTCCAGATCATCCCCAAACCCTATATTTCTTCAGATCAATCTATTCATGCCATCCTCGTCGGCCGAACTTTGAGGCACGTTCCCCGTCAACTCGTCGACTCTTTTCAAGATCCGTCTTCCACGGCGTGCTCTATGGTACCCTCTGTCTCCCATCCAAATTTGGTGCAATTTCATCCACGGGATCAAAAGTTACGGCTGCCCAAAGATCAAATCTTGCCGGAGCCCGTTCTCCTCGTTTTTGTGAGTTTGACCGTGAAATTTTTATGGTAGGCTCCTCTTGATGTCCCCTACACGGTGCTCACCCTAACTCATGGTTTTGCTGGCGGGATTGGCGCAGAAAAATCAATCTTCCCCGATCAGACTGCGCTGCGGACGGCTGAAACTTCGCCGTATGCCCCCGCTGATCCAAAAGGTAAAACTCATATCCGTTCACGTCACTTTGTGCCAAATGATCCCAGATAGCTCTATGTAAAATTTGGTTAGGTTTCATGCAGTATTTTAATAGTTATGACCGCTTGATCTATTAGCTCCGAGAGCCGCTCATCGGCAGTTTGTGATCAATCCGGTGGGTCGCCGCCAACCGCCTATATTGTTGAGTTCGTCTCATCGCGTTCTCGTGATGGACACTTCCCTTTGCTGTTGCATCTACCGAAATTTTTTTATTCGCCGTCGCCGCTTTTACGCCGCCGCTGCCGCCTTTTTGCCGCCAACCATCTTGGATTGTCGTGACCATATCATCCTGTCCGGTAGGTCCATACCCTACTGTTTTGGCCATCCTTGGAGTTCATTTGATCTCCGGTTGCCGTCAAAGCCATAATCTAGTATCTACCCGTCGTCTTTCGGTTTAGTCCTTTGCATCGGTTCGCGTTTTGGTTCGCCATCCTTGATAAACTTTAATCGCAGAGCCAACCCTACCATCCTACCCTATGCCAAGTGTACCCATCCTTGAATCGTTTCGCTCAAACCCGGACTTAACCTTTGGTCCAATTTGTCATTGCGTCACGACATGTGTACCCCACAGATCGCAAATCAAACATGAGCCATGTCATGACCTCGCTGCCCTACCATTGTACCGATGGTCGCCACCTTGTAATCTCATAAGTGTTCTGTTAACGCTTCACCTTCATCGTTAACGTTCCACCGTTAACGTTCGCCGTTAACGCTTCATCGTTAACGCCCGCCGTTAACGCTCCATCGCTAACGTTCCGCCGCTGACGCTTAAATGCGTTAACGCCCCGCCGTTGACGTTTAAATGCGTTAACGCCCCGCCGTTAACGCTTTGCTCTCATCGCGTGTGTGCATGCAAGTAAAGGCCCTAGTGTGATGTCCTTACCTTTTCTATCGTAATCGCGCTTAAGTGTTCTGTTAACCACCTTCATCGTTAACGCCCACCGTTAACGCGGATCGCCCATCGCTACCGCCGCTGACGCTTGCCGTTAACGCCCCGCCGCTCATATGTCAATCTAGCCTCACCATCATACCATCTAGTGGTCCAATCATAACCGTGGTCCAATCATTGGACCGGTTTGATGAGCTAAGTTCATCGTGAGCCGTGTGATCGACAACTGCGATACCACTAGTTGGTCAAATGCGCCAACCCTAGTTGATGTTCTGCTCCAAGTCATCATCGGCTATCCAATCAAGATAATAACTTCGAAGAAATATTCTTCGATACTATTCCTTCTTTCCCGCTTATTAATCTTTCTCTTCGGTGTATTTTCCAAAGCCGTTTCTTTTGTCTAATCATCGACCTAATCCATTCAAATTCCTAACTTCATCTAAGCCATTGTGCCCAATGCTATTCGCTCTTAATTTGGAGTTTACTTGATTTGCCTTTTGAGTTTTGTTGTATTTGTGTTGGTTTATCGTTAGACGCTTGCTGTTTAAGTCGCTCAAGGAGCCGAGAATCAAGCAAGTGGAGATTGAGGATCGAGGATAAGGATCAAGATAAAAGAGTAAAGAATAATAAAATTGCAAGGGCAGACAAGTTGTGCTTTGACCATATTGATCCCATGTTTTAAAATTATTTCGCTTTGAAATTATTGCATGCTAGTTTGAAATAAACTGATTTCAATTAATCGGGATTAGATAATCAACCTACTTGTTATTGCCACCTTGTCAATATTATTTGTATGCCATGATTCATTTGTCACCCTAGATTGTGGGTTAATAGTTGGACATTAATAATTTGCCAACATGGGTTAATTAGACCGTATGTAGTGTGCTTAGCCCCGCCACGAGATTTGTCATGATTTTGGAAAAATTAAAGTTAATATTGACTTAATGAGATATGGAACGTGTTTTTGAGAATGTGACATGTGTTATTGAGTTGATGATGGCACGTGGTGCATGGTAAAGGATTGGGGTGGGAAAGTGATTTAGACCGAGGCAAGTGGCAAGATTGTTTTCTGGGCCAAGAGTGGCAATTGGGCGATCGATTTGGTATTATGACATGTTGATGTGATGAACTTTTGATTAGTCTTGCCTCGGTCAACTAAGGACTTAACCTTGCGAGCCTTTGACCCAGTCTTTCATACAACCACAAGTTCCGAATGGGACGGACCTAGCCGAGTAAACCGTGAAATCTATTCTTTGGTATCTTGCTGGTGGTGTGAGGCCCGAGAAGCGGAATGAGAACTCACATGGCGCAAGAGGGGGCCCTGGTGTGTAACCATCCCTCCAAAGTTGAAACCTTAGCGGCAAGATCGAGTTTAGATGAAACTTTGGAAAGGCTTTGTTATGATCGCCATTCGATACTCTTGTATGGCGATTCACGGTGACGTGGTGAGTTGATTATATCTTGTGGGTAAAGTGTATAACCTCTGCAGAGTGTAAAACTATTCAATAGCCGTGTTTCACGGATTGAGCATTGCTCGGGGATTACAAATAAGGGTTAGATTTTGATAAAAATGAGGTTGGGAATGTGGATAATGTGATATGGAACTTGGTTAAGGATGAGAAATGCTTCACTTGAGAATGATTGCGAAATTTATTATTGGTATTACTTGTTTTATCGCTTATCTATTTATGATTAATTGTGAATGCCGCTTTATTGCAAAAGAACCATTCACCATTCCTTTGGAATAAGCCATGCATGTAGTAATAGAACCGCATTCTCATGCATGACTTGTTGAGTACGGTTGTGTACTCACCCTTGCTTTAACAAAACATCACCAGCTTGAGGAGAAGTCTTTGTCTTAGAAGAAGGAGAAGTTCTGCAAGAAGGCGATTATCTAGGAGTCGAACCCCGCCGATGCCTCGTGGTATATTGAAGGGTTCACCGACGTTCTTCGTTCATTGCTACTTATTTGGAGTTGAAGCCGCCAAGGCCTCACATGTGTAAGGTTGACCTTAAGGTCGCTCAATAGTTTATATTTTATAATTGTGTTACTTTTATTATTCCGCTGTGTATGATTGTGATATTCATCTATGTTGAGATCTGTGCACTAACGTGATCCTGGACTAGTGCAGAATACACAGAGGGTCCGGATTTGCACATTCGGGTCCCGACAGAGGTGGTATCAGAGCCATACTGACTGTAGGTCTTGACCCTAGATAGATTGGTCGTTCTTTAGGAACTTCAAAATTATTTTCTAAAAGAAAATTTTAACTTGAAAAAAATGATAAGTTCTTGACTTGTCTTATTCTTCTATTCTTTTCTCCTTGCTGAAAATTTCTATCTTTCCCCGTTGTTTTAAATGAAGATCTTATCTGAGTTATTCCAAATAGTTATCGTTGTTTCACACTTAAGGAGAAAGCGCTGGGTGTCGCTGCCAATCCTGAAGATCGTGAAGACAGGAATCGTCGAACTCAAGAAAGGTGGATCGATGAAGTGTTCTAGAAGCTAGAAGAACCAGTGCTTTTGTAGCCAGTTGAGACTCATGTGTGAGAGTCGCGTCTGTCTAAGATAGAAGTGTTACCCTCTTATATGGTAGATTATTGTGTGTTTAGGTTAATTTGGTTTTCCTTGTTTGCTGAGTGTGCAGTATGCGTTGCAGAGCTTTTAGGCTTGGATAAGCAACCATACCAAGTTATTAATAATGTTTGTATAAGTTTTTGGGTTAAACTTGTTCCCGCACTAGGATTCATGAAACTCATCTATGCTATTCCTCTACCTAAACCCCGGAGTGGTCAACAGTTGGAAAGGATCGATCGCAGCGAAGACTCTAGGCAATTCACGTTAGTTCGGGCTTGCACCATCGTGTTAGTGCTAAAGTAGATAGTGACCAAGCAAATTGCACACTATGCCAACCGTGACAATTCAAAACTTGGATCATTTGTTCACCACTTAGACTCGCTTATGCGCATAATGATGCAATAGATGAATGTTATTAGTGCCAACATCAATCCCTCCCCAATGAAGTCGCAACCTCCTGCTCACAACCAAAGATTACCTTGTTCATGAAGACCAAACCGCCCACATTTGATGGATCAACCACTCTTAGAGATGCAGAAATTTGGCTTCGCATCATAGAAGAGAAGCTGGCTTGGTGCAATGTGAAGATAATGAGAAAGTTCCCTACGCTACGCGCCAGTTAGAAGGAAATGCATTAGTCTGGTGGAAGAGTTTCTACGCCACCTCTAGGGATGAACATGCCATCACTTGGTTAGAGTTTACCACCGCCTTCGCCGGCTCTTCACGTCATCGAAGATAGTGAAACCACAAGAAGATAAGGAAGAATGGTATTCCACACTGATACCATACCAGATGTTGTTCTTTGAAGTGTTGTCAACCAAACCAATCAAGACCGCATATGCATCCGCTAGGCGAATTAGGACACATTGTTGATGAACATGCAATTAATTGTTCTAGCTGTGAAGGAAACCACTAATTGGAGAATGTCCTATAAACAACATCACCGCTATCTTTGTGAAGGCCAAGATCATTGTCCACCACCGCCCCTGGATCCAATAGTGACCGCCGTGACTCGGCATCGCCGATAGAATTTTCGAAAGGCCATTGCTCAAGAGTTAGCGAAAAGAGAAGGATTGCCATCCGTATTTGCTATGCCACGTGAAGAAATAAGAAGAAACATGTCAACCCTATCTGGTCTACCTTAGGAAATCAAGGAGACTTGGTCACCATGGAACTGCTTTCTTGTGTGATAAACGAGGACACTGGCTAGAGAATGACCCAAAGAACTCCAAAGACGATGACCAAAACATTTATGTTACAATTGTGGTGAGTTAGGTTATTTTGTTAAGGAATGCCCACAAAAGATCAAACAAACTCAAGCCATTATCATTCCGTAAATTTCTTTAGTTAAGTATAACACCAAAAGTGAGTGATAAGACTATGGAAGCAACTTGCTCCAGAGTCGCTTGAAGCAAGAGTAATTGGTTAACAAGACCCTTGATCTAGAAGATGAGTGCAAGGAATTGGAGGACAACCGCAAGCGCCGTAAAGCTCGTCAAGAAGGATCACCGCAATAGCGAGTAAGGAGTGCCTCAACAACTCGGCTTGTCAGATCGCTAGACTTTGTTCGAGACACCTTCACCTGTGCTTCGCCCTGATGGTCAGAGTTTCCATAACACCACCCTAGTGAAAAGTCCGCAAGGAAGAAGCTTATTGTCTAGAATTTGCTTTGCTTGTCGCCACCAGACATCTCGCTAATAATCGCTCTCGTAAGAAAGTGATCATCATGATCGTGATCAATCTCAAATTTCTACCCCTACCAAGATTAAGGCTATGTCAAGAGGAAGCCAACAAATGTCGGTCAAGCATTGCTTCAGATGCAATGAGCCGGGATACTTTGCCAATAGTTGTCCTAGGAAAAAAAAAGGTGTTATACCTATCCACTTAAACCTTAGTCCTCCACCTACCGAGACACTTGCGCTAGAAAGTGAATTGTGAAGCAGTTTAAGATGAAGCCATGCCGCAAGTGCCAAGAATGGAATGCCGATGGTTAATTTGTCCATTGTTAAGACCAAGTTTTTAATAAAGCTTATCATATTGGAAATCAATGCTTCAGATGTTTATGCCTGGAGTTAAATTAGTTACCCATGTGCAAGGCAGTTTGGGTCCATGGCAGGAGATGTAATCAGTTAAGAGGAGCTAGAGTGTTCCTGAGATAAAGTTGTGATTAGGTTAACTTTAGTTTGTTGGAGACACGGAGGACTGTGTCTATTCCATTATGGTTGAGTCAAGAAGGTGGATGCGCCATCACATCCGAAGGAATAGTTGTTGTGTATGTTTAATAACTACACAAGATAATTATCTTCCTGAAGAATTACTCTAGTTACCGCAGTGTATGCCAGCAAACCAATACCATTACATCAGTAATAGTTGAAGCTTGAGTCCAATGTGAAGGAATACCCAGTTGAAATAGAGTTCAAGCCAATACGCGAGAGTCAAGCCGACAAAAATAGTGCAAGACAAACCGAATGTCGCTCAAGTCCTGCTCAAGACAAAGAGAATTTCAAGTAAGTTTCATTGCCGATGCAGCTTTGTTCGCCTCAAGGAAGCGTAAAATCCAAGATCAACGAGCAAAAGCAAGGATGCTTGTTAGTGAAGTTTCCAAGAGATGTCAGCATAGGTGTGTAATGCCTTTCAAGAATCTCAGTAGAAGAAGTGCTTTCGAGTGTTAGAAAATCAGACCCTATGGGAGTCAGTTCAATTGCAAAAGGATTTTATTACGAAGAGCAGCCTGCAAATTTTGGATGTTATCAAGCGTTTGCTCAGAAATAACCTTGTCCAGTGTGCAGTTGCTTGGAAGTTCGAGGAAGTCTCAAGGGTTGAGTCTCTCTGATCCTATTTCAGAGAGTCACCTTTGAATCTCGTGACGAGATTCTGTTAAGGAGGAGGTTTGTAACATCCCAAAATTTGGGTTTTCAAAAATATTTTGTGAAGTTTAGCTCCCCAAAAATTCATGATAATTTTCTCGCTTAATTAAAGCTTAACTGAATTTTCTAAAGTCAAAGTAATTTAATTTGACTAATATAAACTTTAATTAAAATAAATTCAGTTTTATTTGGGTTCCTTGTGCTTCTAGGATTTTTTTATTTTGTTTTAGAATTATTGGAATTTATTTAGAATTATTCTAATTAATTTAAACTAAACCTTTTACCTAAAGTAATTAAATATTTCAAAAGAGAAAATAAATTTCTTCTGAAAACATTTTATTTGAGTTCCAAAATGTCCCAAAATATTTTCTAAAATTTTTCTAGAATTTTTCTGGTATTTTTATTGCCTCAAAAGAATTAATTTGAATTAAGTCCTTTATGGAATTAATTAAAATTTGGAAAAATTTATATAAAGTTTTGTTGAAAATATTTTATTTGAGTTAAAAATGTCTCAAAATATTTTATAGAATTTTTCTGGAATTTTCCTGATAATTTTTCTATTTTTCTTGAATTAAATGAATTTCTAGAACTAATTCAATTCGGATTCTGTTTTCCACGTGTCTCCTTCTCGCGCTGCCACGTGTCGACTCCTCGTTCGGCCACGTCGCCGAATCGCCACAGCCCTCCGATTCCAATCCGACGCACCAGAATGAGCCACGTCACCCGGTTACTATTCATTATCCGCCAACTGCTCGATTAAATCCGTTTTGATCCGAATTCGATTTTTCTTGTTTCTCCTTGTACAACACGACTTCCTAGCCTATATAAGGGTTCCTAGACCCTCCCACGCAGCCCTAATGTCCAGATCATCCCCAAACCCTATATTTCTTCAGATCAATCTATTCATGCCATCCTGCGTCGGCCGAACTTTGAGGCGCGTTCCCCGTCAACTCGTCGACTCTTTTCAAGATCCGTCTTCCACGGCGTGCTCTATGGTACCCTCTGTCTCCCATCCAAATTTGGTGCAATTTCATCCACGGGATCAAAAGTTACGGCTGCCCAAAGATCAAATCTTGCCGGAGCCCGTTCTCCTCGTTTTTGTGAGTTTGACCGTGAAATTTTTATGGTAGGCTCCTCTTGATGTCCCCTACACGGTGCTCACCCTAACTCATGGTTTTGCTGGCGGATTGGCGCAGAAAAATCAATCTTCCCCGATCAGACTGCGCTATGGACGGCTGAAACTTCGCCGTATGCTCCCCGCTGATCCAAAAGGTAAAACTCATATCCGTTCACGTCACTTTGTGCCAAATGATCCCAGATAGCTCTCTGTAAAATTTGGTTAGGTTTCATGCAGTACTTTAATAGTTATGACCGTTTGATCTATTAGCCCGAGAGCCGCTCATCGGCAGTTTGTGATCAATCCGTGGGTCGCCGCCAACCGCCTATATTGTTGAGTTCGCCTCATCGCGTTCTACGTGATGGACACTTCCCTTTGCTGTTGCATCTACCGAAATTTTTTATTCGTCGTCGCCGCCGCCGCCGCCGCCGCCGCCTTTTTGCCGCCAACCATCTTGGATTGTCGTGACCATGTCATCCTGTCCGTAGGTCCATACCCTACTGTTTTGGCCATCCTTGAGTTCATTTGATCTCCGTTGCCGCCAAAGCCATAATCTAGTATCTACCCGCCGCCTTCGGTTTAGTCCTTTGCATCGGTTCGCTTTTGGTTCGCCATCCTTGATAAACTTTAATCGCAGAGCCAACCCTACCATCCTACCCTATGCCAAGTGTATCCATCCTGAATCGCTTCGCCAAACCCGGACTTAACCTTTGGTCCAATTTGTCATTAAGCCACGACATGTGTACCCCACGATCGCAAATCAAACATGAGCCATGTCATGACCTCGCTGCCCTACCATTGTACCGATGGTCGCCACCTTGTAATCTCATAAGTGTTCTCGTTAACTTCACCTTCATCGTTAACGCCCACCGCTAACGCTCGCCGTTAACGCTTCATCGTTAACGCCCGCCGTTAACGCTCCATCGCTAACGCCCGCCGCTGACGCTTGCCGTTAACGCCCCGCCGCTGACGTTTCGCCGTTAACGCCCCGCCGTTAACGCTTTGCTTTCATCGCGTGTGCATGCAAGTAAAGGCCCTAGTGTGATGTCCTTACCTTTTCTATCGCCTTCTTCGTGATCTAACCCAATCATATGTCAATCTAGCCTCACCATCATACCATCTAGTGGTCCAATCATAACCGCATTCTTGGACCGGTTTGATGAGCTAAGTTCATCGTGAGCCGTGTGATCGACAATCGCGATACCACTAGTTGGTCAATTGCGCCAACCCTAGTTGATGTTCTGCTCCAAGTCATCATCGGCTATCCAATCAAGATAATAACTTCGAAGAAATATTCTTCGATACTATTCCTTCTTTCCCGCTTATTAATCTTTCTCCTGTATTTTCCAAAGCCGTTTCTTTTGTCTAATCATCGACCTAATCCATTCAAGTTCCTAATTTCATCTAAGCCATTGTGCCCAATGCTATTCGCTCTTAATTTGGAGTTTACTTGATTTGCCTTTTGAGTTTTGTTGTATTTGTGTTTGTTTATCGTTAGACGCTGTTGTTTAAGTCGCCAAGGAGCTAAGAATCAAGCAAGCGGAGATTGAAGATCGAGGATCAAGGATCAAGATAAAAGAGTAAAGAATAATAAAATTGCAAGGGCCGTGCAAGTTGTGCTTTGACCATATTGATCCCATGTTTTAAAATTATTTCGCTTGAAATTATTGCATGCTAGTTTGAAATAAACCGATTTCAATTAATCTGGATTAGATAATCAACCTACTTGTTATTGCCACCTTGTCAATATTATTTGTATGCCATGATTCATTTGTCACCCTAGATTGTGGGTTAATAGTTGACATTAATAATTTGCCAACATGGGTTAATTAGACCGTATGTAGTGTGCTTAGCCCCGCCACGAGATTTGTCATGATTTTGGAAAAATTAAAGTTAATATTGACTTAATGAGATATGGAACGTGTTTTTGAGAATGTGACATGTGTTATTGAGTTGATGATGGCACGTGGTGCATGGTAAAGGATTGGGGTGGGAAAGTGATTTAGACCGAGGCAAGTGGCAAGATTGTTTCCTGGGGCCAAGAGTGGCAATTGGGCGGTCGATTTGGTATTATGACATGTTGATGTGATGAACTTTTGATTAGTCTTGCCTCGGTCAACTAAGGACTTAACCTTGCGAGCCTTTGACCCGAGTCTTTCATACAACCACAAGTTCCTAATGGGACGGACCTAGCCGAGTAAACTGTGAAATCTATTCTTTGGTACTGCTGTGGTGGTGTGAGGTCCCGAGAAGCGGAATGAGAACTCACATGGCGCAAGAGGGGGCCCTGGTGTGGTAACCATCCCTCCAAAGGTTGAAACCTTAGCGGCAAGATCGAGTTTAGATGAAACTTTGGAAAGGCTTTGTTATGATCGCCATTCGCATACTCTTGTATGGCGATTCACTACCGACGTGGTGAGTTGATTATATCTTGTGGGTAAAGTGTATAACCTCTCGCAGAGTGTAAAACTATTCAATAGCCGTGTTTCACCAGATTGAGCATTGCTCGGGATTACAAATAAGGGTTAGATTTTGATAAAAATGAGGTTGGGAATGTGGATAACGTGATATGGAACTTGGTTAAGGATGAGAAATGCTTCACTTGAGAATGATTGCGAAATTTATTATTGGTATTACTTGTTTTATCGCTTATCTATTTATGATTAATTGTGAATGCCGCTTATTGCAAAAGAACCATTCACCATTCCTTTGGAATAAGCCATGCATGTAGTAATAGAACTGCATTCTCAGGCATGACTTGTTGAGTACGGTTGTGTACTCACCCTTGCTTTAACAAAACATCACCAGCTTGAGGAGAAGTCTTTGTCTTCAAAGAAGGAGAAGTTCTGCAAGAAGGCGATTATCTAGGAGTCGAACCTCGCCGATGCCTCGTGGTATATTGAAGGGGTTCACCGACGCTCTTCGCTCCGCCGCTACTTATTTGGAGTTGAAGCCGCCAAGGCCTCACATGTGTAAGGTTGACCTTAAGGTCGCTCAATAGTTTATATTTTATAATTGTGTTACTTTTATTATTCCGCTGTATGATTGTGATATTCATCTATGTTGAGATCTGTGCACTAGCGTGATCCTCGACTAGTGCGTAATACACAGAGGGTCCGGATTTGCACATTCGGTCCCGACAGAGGTGGTATCGAGCCATACCGACTGTGAGGTCTTGACCCTAGATAGATTGGTCGTTCTTAGAACTTCAAAATTATTTTCTAAAAGAAAATTTTAACTTGAAAAAATGATAAGTTCTTGACTTGTCTTATTCTTCTATTCTTTTCTCCTTGCTGAAAAATTTCTATCTTTCCCGTTGTTTTAAATGAAGATCTTATCTGAAGTTATTCCAAATAGTTATCGTTGTTTCACACTTAGGAGAAAGCGCTGGGTGTCGCCGCTAACTCAAGATCGTGAAGACAGAATCGCCGAACTCAAGAAAGGTGGATCGATGAAGTGTTCCGTGGCTAGAAGAACTAAGGTTTTCAGAGCAGCTGAGACTCATGTGTGAGAGTCGCTGTCTGCCTAAGATAGAAGTGTTACCTCTTATATGGTAGATTATTGTGTGTTCAGGTTAATTTGGTTTTCCTTGTTTGTCGAGTGTGCAAGATATGCTATGAGCTTTTAGGCTTGGATAAGCAACCATACCAAGTTATTAATAATGTTTGTATAAGTTTTTGGGTTAAACCTGCTCCTCGCACTAGGATTCATGAAACTCATCTATGCTATTCCTCTTACCTAAACCCCGGAGTGGTCAACAGCTGAAAGGATCGACCGCAGAAGGACTCGGGCAATTCACGTTAGTTCGGGCTGTTACCATCGTGTTAGTGCTAAAGTAGATAGTGACCAAAGAAATTGCCCACTATGCCAACCGTGACAATTCAAAACTTGGATCAGCTTGTTCACCACTTAGACTCGCTTATGCGCATAATGATGCAATAGATGAATGTTATTAGTGCCAACATCAATCCTCCCCAATGAAGTCGCAACCCCTGCTCACAACAAAGATTACATTGTTCATGAAGACCAAACCGCCCACATTTGATGGATCAACCACTCTTAGAGATGCAGAAATTTGGCTTCGTGATCATAGAAGAGAAGCGGCTTGGTGCAATGTGAAGATAAAGAGAAAGTTCCCTACGCTACGCCAGCTAGAAGGAAATGCATTAGTCTGTGGAAGAGTTTCACGCCACCTCTAGGGATGAACATACCATCACTTGGTTAGAGTTTACCACCGCCTTTCGCTTCTTCTTCACGCCATCGTAAGATAGTGAAACCACAATAAGACAAGGAAGAATGGTATCTCCACACTCGATACCATACCAGATGTTGTTCTTTGAAGTGTTGTCAACCAAACCAATCAAGACCGCATATGCATCCGCTAGGCGAATTAGGACACACTGTTGATGAACATGTAATTAATTGTTCTAGCTGTGAAGGAAACCACTAATTGGAGAAGGTCCTATAAACAACATCACCGCTATCTTTGTGAAGGCTAAGATCATTGTCCACTTCATCGCCCCTTGATCCAATAGTGACCGCCGTGACTCGGATCGCCGATAGAATTTTCGAGCAATATTGCTCAAGAGTTAGCGAAAAGAGAAGGATTGCCATCCGTACTTGTTGTGCCACGTAAAGAAATAAAAAAGAAACATGTCAACCCTATCTGCCTACCTTAGGAAATCAAGGAGACTTGGTCACCATGGAACTGCTTTCTTGTGTGATAAACGAGGACACTGGGCTAGAGAATGACCCAAAGAACCAAAGACGATGACCAAAACATTTATGTTACAATTGTGGTGAGTTAGGTTATTTTGTTAAGGAATGCCCACAGAAAGATCAAGCAAACTCAAGCCATTATCATTCCTTACATTACATCAAGAAAGACTATAACACCAAAAGTGAGGGATAAGACTATGGAAGCAACTTGCTCCAGGAGTCAGTTGAAGCAAGAGTAATTGGTTAACAAGACCCTTGATCTAGAAGATGAGTGCAAGGAATTGGAGGACAACCGCAAGCGTCAGAAAGCTCGTCAAGAAGGATCACCGCAATAGCGAGTAAGGAGTGCCCTCAACAACTCAGTTGCCGTACTGCTTAGACTTTGTTCGAGACACCTTCACCTGTGCTTCGCCCTGATGGTCAGAGTTTCCATAACACCACCCTAGTGAAAAGTCCGCAAGGAAGAAGCTTATTGTCTAGAATTTGCTTTGCTTGTCGCCACCAGACATCTCGCTAATAATCGCTCTCGAAGAAAGTGATCATCATGATCGCATCAATCTCAGCTCTACCCTATCAAGATTAAGGCTATGTCAAGAGGAAGCCAACAAATGTCGGCCAAGCATTGCTTCGATGCAATGAGCCGGATACTTTGCCAATAGTTGTCCTAGGAAAAAAAAGGTGTTATACCTATCCACTTAAACCTTAGTCCTCCACTCTACGAGACACTTGCGCTAGAAAGTGAATTGTGAAGCGCTTTAAGATGAAGCCATGCCGCAAGTGCCAAGAATGTATCGTCGATGGTTAATTTGTCCATTGTTAAGACCAAGTTTTAATAAAGCTTATCATATTGGAAATCAATGCTTGAGATGTTTATGCCTCGAGTTAAATTAGTTACCCATGTGCAAGCGCTTTGGGTCCATGGCAGAGATGTAATCGCTAAGAGGAGCTAGAGTGTTCTGAGATAAAGTTGTGATTAGGTTAACTTTAGTTTGTTGGAGACACGGAGGACCGTGTCTATTCCATTATGGTTGAGTCAAGAAGGTGGATGCGCCATCACATCCGAAGGAATAGTTGTTGTGTATGTTTAATAACTACACAAGATAATTATCTTCCAAGAATTACTCTAGTTACCGCAGCAGTATGCCAACAAACCAATACCATTACATCAGTAATAGTTGAAGCTTGAGTCCAATGTGAAGGAATACCCAGTTGAAATAGAGTTCAAGCCAATACGCGAGAGTCAAGCCGACAAAAATAGTGCAAGACAAACCGGAATGCTGTTCAAGTCCCGTTCAAGACAGCAGAATTTCAAGTAAGTTTCGTCGTCAGATGCAGCTTGTTCAGTTCCTGCGGGAAGCAGAAAATCCAGTATCAACGAGCAAAAGCAAGGATGCTTGTTAGTGAAGTTTCCAAGAGATGTCAGCATAGGTGTGTAATGCCTTTCAAGAATCTCAGTAGAAGAAGTGCTTTCGAGTGTTAGAAAATCAGACCCTATGGGAGTCAGTTCAATTGCAAAAGGATTTTATTACGAAGAGCAGCCTGCAAATTTTGGATGTTATCAAGCGCTTGCTCGAAATAACCTTGTCCAAAGGTGCGCTTGCTTGGAAGTTCGAGAAGTCTCAAGAGTTGAGTCTCTCGATCCTATTTCTATAAGTCGACTTTGAATCTCGGGACGAGATTCTGTAAGGGAGGAGGTTTGTAACATCCCAAAATTTGGGTTTTCAAAAATATTTTGTGAAGTTTAGCTCCCCAAAAATTCGCGATAATTTTCTCGCTTAATTAAAGCTTAACTGAATTTTCTAAAGTCAAAGTAATTTAATTTAACTAATATAAACTTTAATTAAAATAAATTCAGTTTTATTTGGGTTCCTTGTGCTTCTAGGATTTTTTTTTATTTTGTTTTAGAATTATTGGAATTTATTTAGAATTATTCTAATTAATTTAAACTAAACCTTTTACCTAAAGTAATTAAATATTTCAAAAGAGAAAATAAATTTCTTCTGAAAACATTTTATTTGAGTTCCAAAATGTCCCAAAATATTTTCTAAAATTTTTCTAGAATTTTTCTGGTATTTTTATTGCCTCAAAAGAATTAATTTGAATTAAGTCCTTTATGGAATTAATTAAAATTTGGAAAAATTTATATAAAGTTTTGTTGAAAATATTTTATTTGAGTTAAAAATGTCTCAAAATATTTTATAGAATTTTTCTGGAATTTTCCTGATAATTTTTCTATTTTTCTTGAATTAAATGAATTTCTAGAACTAATTCAATTCGGATTCTGTTTTCCACGTGTCTCCTTCTCGCGCTGCCACGTGTCGACTCCTCGTTCGGCCACGTCGCCGAATCGCCACAGCCCTCCGATTCCAATCCGACGCACCAGAATGAGCCACGTCACCCGGTTACTATTCATTATCCGCCAACTGCTCGATTAAATCCGTTTTTGATCCGAATTCGATTTTTCTTGTTTCTCCTTGTACAACACGACTTCCTAGCCTATATAAGGGTTCCTAGACCCTCCCACGCAGCCCTAATGTCCAGATCATCCCCCAAACCCTATATTTCTTCAGATCAATCTATTCATGCCATCCTGCGTCGGCCGAACTTTGAGGCACGTTCCCGTCAACTCGTCGACTCTTTTCAAGATCCGTCTTCCACGGCGTGCTCTATGGTACCCTCTGTCTCCCATCCAAATTTGGTGCAATTTCATCCACGGGATCAAAAGTTACGGCTGCCCAAAGATCAAATCTTGCCGGAGCCCGTTCTCCTCGTTTTTGTGAGTTTGACCGTGAAATTTTATGGTAGGCTCCTCTTGATGTCCCCTACACGGTGCTCACCCTAACTCATGGTTTTGCTGGCGGGATTGGCACAGAAAATCAATCTTCCCCGATCAGATCTGCGCTATGGACGGCTGAAACTTCGCCGTATGCTCCCGCTGATCCAAAAGGTAAAACTCATATCCGTTCACGTCACTTTGTGCCAAATGATCCCAGATAGCTCTATGTAAAATTTGGTTAGGTTTCATGCAGTATTTTAATAGTTATGACCGCTTGATCTATTAGCTCCGAGAGCCGCTCATCGGCAGTTTGTGATCAATCCGTGGGTCGCCGCCAACCGCCTTATATTGTTGAGTTCGCCTCATCGCGTTCTACGTGATGGACACTTCCCTTTGCTGTTGCATCTACCGAAATTTTTTATTCGCGGCGCCGCCTTTCGCCGCCGCCGCTGCGCTTTTTGCCGCCAACCATCTTGGATTGTCGTGACCATGTCATCCTGTCCGTAGGTCCATACCCTACTGTTTTGGCCATCCTTGGAGTTCATTTGATCTCCGGTTGCCGCCAAAGCCATAATCTAGTATCTACCCGCCGCCTTTCGGTTTAGTCCTTTGCATCGGTTCGCGTTTTGGTTCGCCATCCTTGATAAACTTTAATCGCAGAGCCAACCCTACCATCCTACCCTATGCCAAGTGTATCCATCCTGAATCGCTTTCGCTCAAACCCGGACTTAACCTTTGGTCCAATTTGTCATTGCGCACGACATGTGTACCCCACGATCGCAAATCAAACATGAGCCATGTCATGACCTCGCTGCCCTACCATTGTACCGATGGTCGCCACCTTGTAATCTCATAAGTGTTCTCGTTAACGCTTCACCTTCATCGTTAACGCTCCACCGCTAACGCTCGCCGTTAACGCTTCATCGTTAACGCCCGCCGTTAACGCTCCATCGCTAACGCCCGCCGCTGACGTTTAAATGCGTTAACGTCCCGCCGCTGACGTTTAAATGCGTTAACGCCCCGCCGTTAACGCTTTGCTCTCATCGCGTGTGTGCATGCAAGTAAAGGCCCTAGTGTGATGTCCTTACCTTTTCTATCGCCTTCTCGTGATCGAACCCAATCATATGTCAATCTAGCCTCACCATCATACCATCTAGTGGTCCAATCATAACCGCACTTTGGACCGGTTTGATGAGCTAAGTTCATCGTGAGCCGTGTGATCGACAATCGCGATACCACTAGTTGGTCAAATGCGCCAACCCTAGTTGATGTTCTGCTCCAAGTCATCATCGGCTATCCAATCAAGATAATAACTTCGAAGAAATATTCTTCGATACTATTCCTTCTTTCCCGCTTATTAATCTTTCTCCTGTATTTTCCGAAAGCCGTTTCTTTTGTCTAATCATCGACCTAATCCATTCAAATTCCTAATTTCATCTAAGCCATTGTGCCCAATGCTATTCGCTCTTAATTTGGAGTTTACTTGATTTGCCTTTTGAGTTTTGTTGTATTTGTGTTTGTTTATCGTTAGACGCTGTTGGTTTTAAGTCGCTCAAGGAGCCGAGAATCAAGCAAGTGGAGATTGAAGATCGAGGATAAGGATCAAGATAAAAGAGTAAAGAATAATAAAATTGCAAGGGCCGTGCAAGTTGTGCTTTGACCATATTGATCCCATGTTTTAAAATTATTTCGCTTTGAAATTATTGCATGCTAGTTTGAAATAAACTGATTTCAATTAATCTGGGATTAGATAATCAACCTACTTGTTATTGCCACCTTGTCAATATTATTTGTATGCCATGATTCATTTGTCACCCTAGATTGTGGGTTAATAGTTGACATTAATAATTTGCCAACATGGGTTAATTAGACCGTATGTAGTGTGCTTAGCCCTACCACGAGATTTGTCATGATTTTGGAAAAATTAAAGTTAATATTGACTTAATGAGATATGGAACGTGTTTTTGAGAATGTGACATGTGTTATTGAGTTGATGATGGCACGTGGTGCATGGTAAAGGATTGGGGTGGGAAAGTGATTTAGACCGAGGCAAGTGGCAAGATTGTTTTCGGGGCCAAGAGTGGCAATTGGGCGGTCGATTTGGTATTATGACATGTTGATGTGATGAACTTTTGATTAGTCTTGCCTCGGTCAACTAAGGACTTAACCTTGCGAGCCTTTGACTGAAGTCTTTCATACAACCACAAGTTCCGGAATGGGACGGACCTAGCTGAGTAAACTGTGAAATCTATTCTTTGGTATCGCTGTGGTGGTGTGAGGCCCGAGAAGCGGAATGAGAACTCACATGGCGCAAGAGGGGGCCCCGGTGTGGTAACCACCCCTCCAAGTGTTGAAACCTTAGCGGCAAGATCGAGTTTAGATGAAACTTTGGAAAGGCTTTGTTATGATCGCCATTCGCATACTCTTGTATGGCGATTCACTACCGACGTGGTGAGTTGATTATATCTTGTGGGTAAAGTGTATAACCTCTCGCAGAGTGTAAAACTATTCAATAGCCGTGTTTCACTGTATTGAGCATTGCTCGGGATTACAAATAAGGGTTAGATTTTGATAAAATGAGGTTGGGATGTGGATAACGTGATAAGGAACTTGGTTAAGGATGAGAAATGCTTCACTTGAGAATGATTATAAATTTATTATTGGTATTACTTGTTTTACTGCTTCTATCTATTTATGATTAATTGTGAATGCTGCTTTATTGCAAAAGAACCATTCAGCCATTCCTTTGGAATAAGCCATGCATGTAGTAATAGAACTGCATTCTGTGCATGACTTGTTGAGTACGGTTGTGTACTCACCCTTGCTTTAACAAAACATCACCAGTTGAGGAGAAGTCTTTGTCTTCGAAGAAGGAGAAGTTCTGCAAGAAGGCGATTATCTAGGAGTCGAACCCTGTCAGATGCCTGTGGTATATTGAAGGGGTTCACCGACGTTCTTCGTTCCGCTGCTACTTATTTGGAGTTGAAGCCGTCAAGGCCTCACATGTGTAAGGTTGACCTTAAGGTCACTCAATAGTTTATATTTTATAATTGTGTTACTTTTATTATTCCATTGCGTATGATTGTGATATTCATCTATGTTGAGATCTGTGCACTAGCGTGATCCTCGACTAGTGCAGAATACACAGAGGGTCCGGATTTGCACATTCGGGTCCCGACATAATGCCATACCCCTCTCCCAACAGAATTGCCAAAAAGGACACCTCTGATGAGCTTTCTCCGCAGTGTTTGGCCGATACAAATTTCTTGGCCGAAACACATCGTTTGGCCGATGCGGCCCGTCTGGTCGGCGACTCTGCCGCTCCTGTCGATTGCTTATCCTTTCATATTTTTCAAGCAACTGTGAAAAAGTCGGCTTGGGTTTGAATGCTGGTTTCCGGGGCGGAGATCTTTCGACTTTGTACCATCGTCCGACTTGCAATTCCCCTTTTGGCTTCACGGTCCTTGAATTCTTCCCATCTCGATCGGTTTCAATTTGCAGTGAGCCGATTGTTATCTTTAGTGTCTCTCCTTGTGAGCTTGATTCTATGTCGACTTGCCATGTTGCCATGGATCTTTCGTCGACAATGTGTTTTCCTTTGCCGGAGCACTGAACCATGTTGATTGGGAAGGGATTGACGTCGACTTCCATGGCCGGCTCCTCTACAAACTTGAGCCGACCGTCTTCAATAGCTGCCTGTATTTGCTGCCAAAAGATGTTGCAATCATTAGTGTTATGAGAGAACAAATGATGCCACTTACAATATCGTCGTTTTTTGATCTCATCGACTGATGGTATGGTATGTCCCTCAGGCAATCGTATCAGCTTTTCTTGTAACAACATGTCGAATATGCGATCACACTTGGATACGTCAAAAGCATATTTAACCTCCGACTTACCCTTAGTCGGCTTGAGCCACGAACAGACAAGTGGTTTTTTAGAACCCCTTATCCATTCAGCTATATTTACATCTGCTTCGTCTCCGGAAGTTTCACTTGAACTATACTCAACTATGTTTATTTTTGCTTTATCCTTTCCACTGCCATTTAGTCTAATTTTATCTTTGAATTCTTTACTTAAATATCGGCTTTCTGTCTTGAGCAGCACGGTGAAGCAGGTGACTTAAATCAGTGAACTCCTATCCAAAGAAGTTTTTCTTTAAGTGGGGAATTAACCCTTGAAAGGCTAAATTGGCTAGTTGATTATCGGGCAATACTACCTTTCAAGCAAATGATTTAAGACTTCTCTAAATCTTCTAATATAATCTGAAGCCGACTCACCAAACTTTTGCCGGACAGCACTCAAGTCTGAAATTCTCAACTCCAAGCTACCAGAGAAAAAGTATTCATGAAATCGACTTTCTAAATCGTTCCAAAAATAGACCGAATTTGGGGGCAAATTGGTAAACCAAGTGAAGGCAGTCCCTGATAAAGACAAGGGAAAAAGCCTAATCTTTAACCCATCGGACTGAGCCGCTTCACCACACTGAGCGATAAATCTTCCAACATGCTCCAAAGTGGTAACTGAATCATCCCCTGTAAATTTCACAAAATCGGGGATCCTAAAGTTATGGGGATATGGCATGCGGTCAATGTAATCTGGGTACGGCTTTCAATAGCCGATTGTCTTTCCTTTGAAACAGAAGCCAAATTGATCTCTCAAGACCGTGGAAATCGATCAGTCAATTGATGTTGTTAGCCGATGGAACGCTAGGGTTTGGCCAATTATAATGGGTATTATCCTCGCCCCGAGTGCAAACTTCTACCGTTGGCTTGTCCTAAGAGAGGCGGTGTTGTTGCCATGATTCGTACCCATCGGCTCTGGCGGTAGTACCCTCGAACAATGGAACAAACGGCTCTGTATGTAACTACTTTATACGGGGCGGTTTCTAACTTGGAATGGCCCTTGGGGTTTATAATTTCTATCTAATTCATCGGCCGAGAAGCCGATGGAACGTTAGAACACCGACGCCGATGGATCTAACTTTGCGGCGTCGGTATGTGCATATTAATGAGTAACCGGTTTAGACGAGGGTTTGTTTGGTGCCAACACCGTGGGCTGGAGTCGGCATTAGTGAGGATGTGGGTCCCGATGCTTTAATTGTGTTGGCGTTTGGTGACACGAATCTGGCGGATATGTTGGGAGTGGTCAGAATGGGTCGGCAATCCTCCGGATGTTGCCAACTCTTGTGCAATTGTCTTTACGCTATTTTCAATCATCGGCTTTAACGTCGTGACCAAAGCCGATGATTGATTAATTAATGCATGATGCACAGATTATTCAATCATAGTAGATAACTTCGGCTTGGTGGCATATATCGACTTCTTGGAGTCGACGTGACGCTAGCCTCTCCAAGCGGGTTCAATGTTGGGAGCACCATCTTCTGTGTGACTCCTCGTCGGGTTTTTTGGTAGCAACCCAACATCAACTCTTCCAAGGCAGCTTTCCGATCTTCGATTTCCTTGCGTTGCTCTGGAGTTAAATCGTCCAAAGTAGGGATGATTATGGCGTCGGTATTGACGTCGGCTGGTGCGGTGGATTTGCCTGCAGTCATCTTTCCGATCTGGTCCCATCGGGCGTGCCAAAAATGTGTTGACGCCAAAAACGTGAAGAGGGTTTCTAGCCTACAACACACCAGACGAACACCGGGTTCAAGTGCGAGGCGTGCCAATCGATTTGACCCTGTAATCGATAAGGAGCAAAATTGTGAAATTCAATCAAGCCGATTTCAAGATGCAAATCGGCTAAGACAGAAATCAGCCCAAAAGCCGATTAGAAGGGTAACTAGACTAGTCGATTAAGACTAATCCAAGGGGTAAAAGGTAGATTAATTCTGAAAAGGCGATGCGCAACAAGACAGAATAGATCAAACCTGGAGAAATCGATGATGACCAAACAATCGGCGATTCGCAACTTTATTTGATCAATATCGACTTACAAAGGAACGATTACAGAACTAAAAGACTAAAAGCTAAGACAAAAACTGGCAGATGTGATTTGTGGTGGTTGTTCCTCTTCAAGCAGCCCTAACGCGCCTTATATACCCACTAGCCGATCCGAGTCCCGGTCCAACACGATGATGCAATCTGAATCGGCTTCGTAGTTTCCTATTTGGACTCTGTTTCCAAATATTATCCGTACATTATCCAAATCTTTTGAGGCGCTCCGTGTTGTATCCAAACTCACGCTTTCTACCGATTCTTCTCGTAGTTTCCAAAAACTGGTGCAAACAGCCGCAGAGGAAGAACTGGCCAAGGCGCAGGAGGAACGCTGGAACCTGCGCGACGATCTCATGAACGTGCTTGGTCCGGCCTTCGAGAGCATGGCTAGAAGCTTCAGGCCACTGGGGGTGGAACTGCAGGAGCCGTCGGAGCGCAATGAGGTGCATTACGCCCTCGGCGTCTCCCGTGCAGCCAACGCCCTGGCCGACCTACCCCGCGCCTTACGCGAGCGCTCAACCCGCGAGGGGCGAGGGATCGCCGTCGCCGTGGCGGAGTACGTGCTGGCCTGCTGCGCCAGCCGCAATGCCGCCTTTGACCCGATCGTGACCATCGGCGGGTCGAAGGAGACGCGGACCGGGCGCGGGCTAGAGTGCGGCCAGCAGCGGAGATGGTAGCGGGGCTAGTCGCGGTCGGGGTGAGCAGCGACAGCTCCGAGGACGACGACGACTTCGCCGGATGATCCTCCAGGCGGCCGTGTCTAACTTTTGCTTCTCGGAGGTGTAACTATGTGTATGTTTGGCATCATGGACTTTTTGGGGGATTCTGCCTGATATTCTGCGTTCCCTTTCTGAAATGAACACTCATCAAACGACCATAGTCTTTAGGATCCACCGGGGTTGCAAAAGTGTAGGTCGGAGTGTCAGCATTCGGAGGAAAGCGCAGAAGAGGGCGGGAGATTTAGCAGCTCAACAAAACGTGCCCTGGATCGACCGTGGATCGCCTCGCGCGGGCACTTCCTTTTTCCACGCAGTACTACTTCGCAACCATAGCCGCGAGGGCGTAGGCCGTAGCACTCGGGTCAAGAGGGTTACCACTTGCAAGGGATCCGATGGCCGGTCGAGGCGCTGGCCTTAGTGAGCAGGCAAGCAGCCCTCAAGTCACCCGTGAAGACCAGGATATGGTCGACACGCAACGCCTCGGGCCTCCTGGAGGTTGACGGAGACGCGGGGAATAAGGTGCAGTTTCAGGACAGGGACCCCCCGACTTTTTGGCGTCCCACGCACTCCGCGCAGCGGATCCATGTCCGACCGCCCGGCAGTCGGAGCGGTCGCGCCTGGGGAGTCGGTCGGCTGCTAAGTCGAGGGGCCCAGCCGGTTCGAAGGTGTGCGGAAGTCGAAGACGAAGACCTCCGGCTAGATGCGGCTACAAGGGGGCTTTTAGGCTCCGAGGCCTGCATGGCAGTCTCAGGTCCCACGTCACCCACCGTGGATGCTGCAAGCAAAGCACCTTCTTTGTAGTGACATTCCGGCCGTCGCAGGGGAATCGCGGAGTGCCGCGCAGCCCTTCGGCTAGGTGGAGACGGACCTGACGTGCGCATGAAGCGCGGGCCGGGCGCATGCGAAGGCTTTGGCTGACCCTGCTCCCGCTTAACCTGGAGTTCGCCAAGCCTGGCCTTTTGGGGTCTCCAGCTGGTCGCGTCGCGGCTGAAGCACAGGCTCTCCCGCCGGGGTGGTGATAAAGTCGAGGGAGCCGAAGCGAATCCAACTCCAGGCGCGGACGCGCCACCGTTGTTGGCGAAGAAAAGCCATCAAGGAGGAAGATGGGAACCCGGAGATCACGAAGATGACGTGCGGAGCCCCCTACCTGGCGCGCCAACTGTCGGTGTTTCGCGAAACCGGCAGACGTATTTGTAAGTCAAGGGGCCGCGCGCTCCCTCTCCTCGATGGTTGACTCATGGAGTCGCGGATACACACTGGATCGGGCTGAGGAGTCTCAGATGTATACTGGTTCGGGTTGAACGTCCCTACTTCCAGTTCGTGGTGGTGGATCTTGTTAATCTGTGTATAATGGGTTAGACGCGAGAGCTAAGGACAGGCCCTTAGCGCTCGCCATAGTCAGAGGAAACTCGGGAGCTACGAACGCTCAGGTCGGAAGGCCCAGGCCAGGTTGAGCAGAATGGAGTGGAAAGAATCAGAGAGAGTCTCCCCCCCGTTGCCGGAGACCCTGCCTCCCTCTATATAGTCGGAGGGGGCAGGTTACACGAGGATTTGGAGAAAAAAGGTGGGAGTATGCTACGGCTGGGAGTTTGGTCTTCGGTCCTTGATGATTGACAGGTCCCTGTTCATCCCATGCTGAGTTGGTAGACACAACGGGCGTCGTCTCTTCGGAAGGTCTTGCGCACCGCCTCCGGTCGCCGCCCAGATCTTGACGTCGCTTTGTCTTGACATGTGACGCTTCTTTGTCCCTGACATGGTGAAGGGACGGGTGCTTGACCCAACGGCTCCCACGCCACCTTGGGAAGAAGCCACCTGTCCCAGCATGGACATCGGGTCCATGGGTCAGGTGACCGACTCGAAGTCGACCACAGACGTAGTGGAAGTTGTCGAGGTGAAGTTTGTCGGGGCCCTGACCGGGGGCCTTAGTCGGAGCCTCCGGGATCGCCCGACCGGTCGCCTAGTTGGACGCCCCGACCAGTTCCCTGGTCGGAGCCCTCGGAAGCGCCTAATCGGGGACTTGGTCGGAGCCCCCCTGGCAGACCTGACCCAGGCTGAGTGATCCTTTGTATCCTCTTAGGCACGAGTGAGCCCGAGATAGTTAATTTGTTGATCCGTAGATATTTAGGATAATCCCATTTTTGAGGACGGAGGCTTTTGGTGGTATTCCTCCAGCTCAGCATTGTCGCCAGCAAGACTCTGAGCCCAATTGATTTCAAGAAATATTATCTTGAAATAGACGTATACTTTGTTGTGGGGTATCCCTGGTATGAGTATTCGTCAACGAACTTAATATCTCGATCTAGTGGCATGCCTAGTCAGTCTTCATGAAAAACTTCTAGAAAATATTTGACAAATGGCACGTCCTCTAGGTTAGCGACTTTTACACTGTTGACCAATAACGGTCCATCGCGAACTGCGGTTGCACGAACTTCCACTTTCCTGCCACTAGGGCTTTCTAGAGACACCATCCTTTGGCCACAATCCAAAGTAGCTTTATGCTTGGACAGCCAATCCATTCTCAGGATGACATCCAAAGTTGGGGTATCTAGCAAGATAAGATTTGCTAGGAACTCTATCCCATTCATAAGCAACTTAACTCCTAAACACCCTAGGCTAGACCGAAGTTCAAATCCTAGAGCTTGGACAAAAAGCACACATTTAAGATTCTTAACATCAAATCTATTCTTCGTTGCAAAAGTTCGAGAAACAAATGAATGAGAATCTCCAGAATCAAATAAGACTATAGCAGGTATTGAGTTAACCAAGAACTTACCCAGTACAACGTCCGATGCTTCTTGAGCTTCATCTGCAGTGATGTGGTTGATCCTACCACGCACTGTTGTCCGAGGTGTTGCTCCTGCTTGCACTGGTACTCGGTTTCCTCCTGTCACAGGTACCTTGGCTGGAGTAGTTCCCAAGTTGAAGTGGACTAGCGTAACCCCTCCTTTCTTCAGACACTTGTTAGCAAAATGTCCAGGCTCATTGTAAGAGTAGCATCGCTTGACAACGGATTATTGACTCCCTGCTAGTGCATTGCCCCCTTGTGCTGATGTCTGAAAATTCTGATTAGTGGGGCGAGGCGCCGGGGTTGATGCCTTGTGTGACAACTATGGCTGAATCCTAGCAAACTGTTAGGGAGACATCCTCAATCTGAACTAATTTAGTCGTCTCGCTTGACTAGCCATCCTGCGTTTATGGTCCTCACCTAACTCCTTGTGTTTGTCCTCAAGGATCAAGGCCTTGTTGACCAATTCTTAGAAGTTAGGGAAACTGTCGGTGATCAATCCCACTTGTAGTCCAGAGTTTAACCCTTTCAAAAAGCGAGACTGCCTGGCTTTATCTGTAGCCACATCCTTAGGAACATAGCGTGCTAATTGAGTAAACTTGTTCAGGTATTCTGCCACTGACTGGCTTCCTTGCTTCAGAGCCCTGAACTCTTCCTTCTTCAGGTCCATCATTCCTTCAGGCACATGGTATTGATGGAAGGCAGTTGAGAACTCTTCCCAGGTGATCTCCTGCGGGACTTCATGCGTGGCATAGTAGTTCTCCCACCACTCTGCTGTAGTTCCTTCTAACTGATGAGAAGCATACAATACTTTCTCATTGCCCTCACTCTGAGTGATGTGCAACTTCCTCTCAATGGTTCTCAGCCAATCATCGGCTTCCAAGGGATTAATATTGCCTGAGAATGTTGGTGGGTAGGTTCTTATGAAGTCTGACAACTTGGAGTAGGGACGCGGCCCATTGTTGCCATGCTGAGCATTGTTGTTCATCGCAGCTTGACTGGTCACACTCTGCATCTATTGCATCATTGCTTGCATGAGCTGAGTTTACACTGCGAGGAAAGCTCCCAAGTTCTGCATGTCCACTGGCGGTGCTGGCTGCGGTGGTACTCCATCGTTGAAGTTATCACCTGGGCAAAGGCCACGTCCTGAAGCTCTATTGTTTCCACGAGTGTTCACTATCTACTGATTACTTCTTGGGTTAGGAAAGGTAGATGTATCACAGATAAGATGCAAGAAATTCTAAGGCGGGGGAAACAGATTAAACCCAAACTTATACAACTTTATTAATTAACTTGGTATGGTTTCTTACAAAAGCCTAAGGGCTATGCAACAAATACTACACACCCAGCAAATAATAAGAACCAAACTAAGCACACAACCTTAATGACTATTACAAATGGTAGGACTATCTTGTTGACATGACCCAACACTCGAGTCTCAACCTACTCCCTAAGACTCTCACTCATCCAGCCACCCTGGCTGAGGCTGACTCGGTTCATACACCGATGGGTGGGCTGGCATGGGCACAAACTAGTCCTGATGCCCTGCAGTTGGATGCTCCATCACCACTTGCACCTCCTGCTCTTCTAGCTCGAACTCGACCTACTCTGGGTCTTCCTCTTCCTCCTCCATGTCTGGTGGTGCTGGTGCGGCGTGGCCACCCTCCGGCTGTGCCTCCTCTAGCTCCATGATCTTCTCAGTGAAAGCCACGAGAGTGCCCTACAGCTCCTCCTCTGTGACTCTGAGGGCCTCGTACACCATTTTCAGTTCTTCGGCTATGTCCCTCGCATGAGCGTGCTGAGCTGCTGTCAACTGCGCCAGGTGCACAATTGTGGCGTCCTCTGCTTCCTCGATCCTCTGTCTCCACGATGTTTGTCCTGAAGGGTGAAGCCTGAACACAGTGTTGTCGAGCTTACGGGAATAGTCATGGCCGATCCTCCTCAAGGCAAGTCGAGAAGCTTCTTGGATACCGATCTCGAAGGTAGTTCTCCTTACAATGATGTTGAGTGGTTGACTTTCTTTTTCATCTTCTCTGGCATAAATCAAGAGTCTACAAACCACCCCTCTTGTGACTCCATTGACTATCCAATTCCTGCCTTGATACATCAGTTTGGTGAAGCCTCCCAAAACCTGAAGAACCCTCCAAAGCTCGGCTGTGTAGCGACCCTCATGCTCTCCATAGGTCTACTGCCTCCTTATCTATTCAAAAGAGAAATAGATAAGTCCACAACTCCCAAACGGCCACGAGAAAATGAAAAATTCCAGCAAAGGCAAGGAGCGAAGAATAAGAAGAGTCAAGAGTGTTATTTTAGTCAAATTTAGATTTTTCTTTAGAAAATAGTTTTGGACACACCTAGGACACCACCATGCTAACTAGGGCCAAGACCTACAGTCAGTATGCTCTGATACTACCTCTGTCAGGACACAAATTCACCAATTCGAACCAATTGTGTTTACTGCACTAGTCCCTGGATCAACGCTAGTGCACACAGCTCAACATTGGCAAGTATCACATCATACACAGCGATTAGAACAATAAGACTCCATTTATCAACTTAACCAAGTGTATGATCTTATGATCAACTTACATTATTGAGCCACACAGGGCTAGACTAAAATAATGACTAAGACAATTGCGGTGGAAATAGCAAAAGACGCTGGTGACTCATTAATTCACCATAGGCGACTGACAAGGCTTGGGCTTAGTGACTCGCGTCCATCTGGAACTCCTCCTCCAATAAGGGTGATGACTCCTCAACTGTTGATTTGTTGGTGATGGCAAGGATGAGTACAAAAGCACTCAATAAGTTATGTACAGAATGCAACTCTACCATATCTATATGCAAGGCTTATTCCAAGGAACGGCTAACATGGCTTATTTGCGGTAAAGCAGCATTTATGAACAAGTATGGTACATAGATTGAAAGACAATAAAACAAATAACAGTAACAGATAGATTCAACATTTCCCAGGTAAACCAAGTTTCCAATCTTAAATCAAGTTTAATCCTTCCACATGGCAACCTGCCATCCCACTCAGTTTTCTAGTTTATTAACTAACCCTTGACTATAATTCCTGAGCTATGCTCAGTACCATGAGCACGGCTATTCGAATAGATTTACACTCTACAGAGGTTATGCACTTTACCCACATGATACAACCATACACCACACAAGCGAGTGATCATAACAAAGCCTTTACAATGCCTTACCTTAACCCAGTACTACCCATTGAGGTTTCAACACTGAAGGGCTAAACCACCACAACAGGACCCCCTCTTGCACCATGTTTGTTCATCTGTGAACCCGGACTCACACCACCACAAGTAGTACCAAAGCTAAGACATTGCAAATTAGTCGGCTAGGCTGCCCCAGAACAGACATGTGGTTGCTTGGTTGACTCAGGTCAAAGGCTCGCAAGGTTAAGTCCTTAGGGTGATCAAAGCAAGACTTCCACATACCCTCTACCTATCGGACCCACCTTGGCACATTTGCCCTTGCCACTAGCTTCGATCTAAAGTGATTACCAACCCAGTTGATTACCAAGAACCACGTGCTATCCACAAGTCAACATCGTTGCGTGACCTCCCTCGTCACCACAACTCACTCTCATTGTGTGACCACGCATGACACACAATTTCACATCATTGTTCCATATTTCATTAGTCAAGATTAATAGTCAATCATTAAGTACATGTGATGACGTGGCATGGCTAAACAAGCTAGTACGATCTAACTATCCCATGTTGACTTTAATATCAATCAACTATATGGAACCAATGTAACATCCCAAAATTTCAGCTTCTCAATTAATAAATATTATCTTATTGCTAATTATGAATTTTGTGAATTTTCTGGATTTATTTGGATTTTCTGGGATTTATTTGATTTATGTTGAATTAAATAATATTGCTTTCTATTAAAGATTAATTATAAATATATAAATCCAAAATAAAGATTTTATGAAAATATTTTATTTTAGTCAAGAATGTCTCAAAGTATTTTTGAGAATTTTCTTGGAATTTTTAGAATATTTTTACTACCCTAATTAAATCAAATAAATTTTCAGGAATTAATTTAATTAGAAAAATCGGAAAAATAGTGGTGAACAGTACCAGGCCCAGCCCAATTACTGTGCGGACCGTATTAAAATCGATGGGTTAACGCCGACCGTTGGATCAAGATCCAACGGCCATTTTCACGCCGGGACGAAATAGGAAACCCTAAGTCATCTGGCCGTCAGATTGAGATCGGACGGTCGATAGTTGTCGTCTCCGAGATGGAAACTGTGCCGCCGTCTCCGAGTCGAGTTCCTGCACCGCCGCCTTTTTCCTTCCAAATTCCGGCGCCATCGCGGGGTATTTAAAGGTTGGGCTTGTCCCACGAGGTTCCCCATCCCTTGCTGCACCTTTCCCCTAAAGCGCCGCCGCCGAAGAGTTAGTCGCAGAGGATTGCGAGCTCGCCGGAGTTCGAGAGGGGTGCCGAAGTGTTTACGCCTAGGTTTTGTCGCCGTGAGAGGTTCTTCCGCCGTTCTGAGGGTAGCTTCGAGTTCGTCGAGCCGAGGTGAAGATGTGCCACTACTTCCTTGTCATCGGAACACGTCGGAGCGCCGCCGGGGGTATCATCTTCTTCAAAGCCGGCGAGTTCACACTGCCGCAACTCAATCACCATTCGCGAAGCTCGTGGACCATCGGATCGTCATCAAAGAGACAGGAATCGACCACGTCGCCGGCTGAGGTGGGTTAATACTTCATCGACATGTGGCGCCACGTAGATCGTAGGGCTGAGGTGGCGTCGCGTGGCGCTGAGTCGGCCGCACGCTTGTGCACACATGCTGACAACGCGGGCCCAGCTGTCAGAGTCACAAGCTCACCGGTACACGTGTCGGCCAGCGAAAAATCAGAATTTCCTTTATAAGAATAATTCGACAAATTCGGATTTATGAATTAGGGTTTATTTTCAGGATTTTCAAACTTCAAATTGCGATAACTTCTACATACGAACTCCGATTGAGGTGATTCAAATTCCTAAAAATTTGTAAAATTGAGATCTTTCTAATGGTGGCTTTTATTTGAATTTTTGAATTTGTTTGCTCTTTGGTTTGGTTTTTATTTGCTTTTCTCTCCCGATTTGCGTAGACGTTGAATTGTGCGAGGCTTCGGAAGGGGATTTTGCAGCTCAAGAAGTATTTTCAGACCAAGACCAGGAGCTTAACGAAGGCAAGTTGTGCTTTGATCATGTTGCACCCATGAATTAGATTGCATGCTATTTTGATTTACCTTATCACTTGTTATTTTATGTGTATAAATGATTTCAACATAAGTTTGGGATTAGCTACCATACCCTTTGAATTATACCCTACCTTGCTAGTTGTATGTCATGATCTATTTGTCACCCTAGATTGGTTAATTATAGTTGGTTAAATAGAAAATCAACATGGGTGGTTAGACCGAATTAGAGATGCTTAGTCATGCCACGTCATCACATGCTCATGAGATATTGCTTATTAATCTTGACTAATGGAATATAGAACTATGATGATAATTTGTGGGCCATGTGTGGTCGCACAAAGAGATTGAGTTGTCGTGACAGCGGAGTCACGCAACAATGTTGATTTGTGAAGAGCACGTGGTGCTTGGTAATCAACTGGGGTGGGAAAATGATTTAGACTGAGGCAAGTGGCAAGATTGTTTTGTGGTGGGCCAAGAGTGGCAACTGGGCGGTCGTATTTGGTTTTTATTGGTTTTGGATATTTGAGATCATCTCTGGTTAGTCTTGCCTCGGTCAGTTAAGGACTTAACCTTGCAAGCCTTTGACCTGAGTCAATCATGCAGCCACACGTCTGTTATGGGGCAGCCTAGCTGACTAATTTGCAAATGCTTAACTTAAGTGCTATCTTGGTGGTGTGAGTCCGGGTGCACGGGGGAAACTCACATGGCGCAAGAGGGGGGTCCTGTTGTGGTGGTGTAGCCCTTCAGTGTTGAAACCTTAGCGGGTAGCACTGGGTTAAGAGGATGCATTGTAAAGGCTTTGTTATAATCGTTACTTTGTGTGGTGCATGGTTATATCGTGTGGGTAAAGTGCATAACCTCTGCAGAGTGTACAATCTATTTGGATAGCCGTGCTCACGGTATTGAGCAATGCTCGGGGATTACAGTCAAGGGGTAGTTAATTTAAAATGAACAACTGGATGGGATGGCGGGATGCCATGTGGATAATGAAACTTGATTGATGGAGAACTTGGGTTTATTTGAGAATCACTGAATGTACTTACTTGTTATTATTTGTTTTACTGTCTTTTCAATCTACATATTGTTTATGTTGGAAAATGTTGCTTACTGCTTATGAACCACTTAGCCATTCCTTTGGAATAAGCCTTGCATATAGCTATGATAGAATTGCATTCTGTGCACAACTTGTTGAGTATGTTGTATACTCACCCTTGCCTACAAACACAAACAACAGTGGAGGAATCATCGCCCGTGTTGGAGGAGGATTTCCAGGTGGATACGAGTCACTAGGCCAAGCCTTGTCAGTCGCCTGTGGTATACTAATGAGTCACTACGTCTTCTACTATTTTCCGCTGCACTTGTCTTATTTTATCTTAGTCTTGCCCTGTGAGGCCGAATAAATGTAAGTGATCATAAGATCATACACTAGTTATATTAAATAAATGAAGTCTTATTGTTATTATCATTGTGTATGATGTGATGCTTACCGATGTTAAGCCGTGTGCACTAGCGTTGATCCTGGGAATAGTGCGGCATACACGGTAGATCCGAATTGGTGAATTCGGGTCACTACAACCAATCTAAGGTGACAAATAGATCATGGCATACAATTGATAAGGTAGGGTACACATCAAAAGGTATGTTAGCTAATTCCCAATCTAGATTGAAAGCATTTGTACACATGAAATATTACGCAATATTGTAAAACAAAGTAGCAACTTTATAAACATGGGTTCAACATGATCAAAGTACAACTTGCCTTGGCAAAGATACTGGTCTTATTCTAGAAGTTGATTTTGAGTTACCAAATCCACCTCCGATGCATCGCACAACTCAACGTCTACGCGAATTGAGAGAGAAAATCAAATAAATACCCAAAACAGAGAGCAAATGAACTCCAAAAATCAAAAAAATCCACCAATAGATATATCATAATTTTACAAACTTTTAGAAATTTGAATCACCTCAATCGAAGTTCGTATGAGGGAGAACGAGCTCTCAGAAGATTCAAAAATCATAAAAATTAGAAAGTTGAGAAATTAAATAATATCTGAATTATTTTTATAAAAGAAACTCGATTTATTGTGTCATGCTGATGTCAGCTCTGAACCGAACGAATCAGACTTTGACACGTGGCTCGACATTGTGTTATGGACTCGGTGCACTATATGGCCAGTCCACCGTGGTCCGATCCGAGATGCGATCTGGTTCGCTCAGCGCTGATCTAATGGCTCATAATGCGATCGGATATCGCACCATCCAAATCGGATCCGATGGCCACACGGTGAAGTAGTGACCACCTGATCTGATCCAACGGTGGTTGGTCATGATCTATCTTGGTGCAATCCCAATCGTCCAACCTTGATCGAACGGCGAGGGGTACCCGAGGTGTTTATTGTTCTTCTTTGCGATGTGGCTTGATCCCGGCGGTCTGATGTTGATCCAACAGTTAGAAGCTCCTGATCTCACTAATGGCTGCACGGCAGTGAGACTCCACCGGGGTTAGGAAAGACGACTACGGCGGCGACGATCTGGCGGCGGAACGGCGACAAGGCTTCCTTCTTCCAACGCGGCGCAACTTGGCGGGTTTGGCTCTGGGGTCAATGCGGCGGTTCACGGCTTGATGATGGCGCACCACGAAGAAAACACTCGATGGAGCTTCAGCTGTCAACGACTATGTTTCGCGCGTGCTCTAGGGCTCCTCGGGCAACGATGCTTCGGGGAACAGCTGTGGCGAGCTCTGGTGATTCTTGGGAGCCACGCCCCCCTTAAATAGCCCGGCGACGCACGTGGAAATCAAAACCCTAACAGCATATGGCGACAGCGGCGTATCCATAACAGACTCCGAGTCCTCGTTCGGGACGACAATGGATAGCCATCCACGTGGCTCAATCGATGGCCACAATACACCGCATCCTAAACGAACACACGGCGAATCTCAACAGCCCGGATTCAGCGGGTATCGAGTGGCCATGACGCATCTTGCCCATCAATTCGAGTCAACAATTGAGATTTGCTAATGGCGTTCCCTGTAGCGACTAATCCAGAGTGTTTGATCCTGCATCCAATGGTCGCCTTCGCTAGGGTTCACTGCTACACGTGATTGCCTCCAGCCGTTGGATGTGAGATCGACGGCCACGAGTGAAGCTTCTGGAAACCAAGCCAAATGGGCTACACAGCTTCTGGGCCAAGCGAGCACAGTGCTGGGCTTCGGCGTAGTACTATTTACGACGGATTTTCTCAGGTTTTCCTTTTTTAAATAATTATAGAAAATAACTTTGATTTATTTGAGCAACAAAAACATCAGGAAAAATCTGAGAAAAATCTCAAAAATACTTTGTGACATTCTGGACTTAAATAAAATATTTTTTGGCAAAAATTTATTTATATTTTATCTATAATTAATTAGTTTTCATCAAAATGTTAATATACTTAATTTGAAATAATTCAAATAAATTCTAGAAAAATCCAATAAATCCAAAAAATTTACAAAACTCACAAATTACGTTGAAACACTATTAACTAATAATGAAGAGCAAATTTTGGGATGTTACACCCGTGATCTCTCCTTCTGGCATAGGAGACTTGGTCACATTGGTTTTAATCATTTGACCAGAGTTAGCAGCCATGATCTCATCGTGGTTTACCCAAACTCAAGATGGTCAAAGACTTAGTTTGCTCTTCCTATTAACATGGCAAGGTGGTTATTACTTCTCATCCCTAGTCACCGTAGTGATGACTGATGCACCAGAACATTTTTTACACATGGACACTGTTGGTCCAGCTAGAATGCAGTCAGTGGGAGGGAAATGGCATGTTCTTGTCATTGTTGATGACTTTTTGAGGTATTCTTGGGTATTTTTCATGGCCTCAAAGGATGAGACTTTTCTCACTTCAGGGGTTTAGTCAGTAGGTTGTCTGTTGAGCTCCCAGGTGCCTTACAAGCTATACGTAGTGATAATAGAACAGAGTTCAAGAACTCCTACTTTGAGAGTTTCTGTGTGGAGTCTGGTTTAGAGCATCAGTTCTCCTCTCCATACGCCCCCCAGCAAAATGACATAGTGGAAAGGAAGAACGGGATCCTAGTTGAAATGGCCAGGACGATGCTAGATGAGTACAGTTCTCCTAGGAAGTTTGGGTTGAGGCTATATCTACTGCTTGCCATGTTTCTAATCGCATTTTCCTGAGAGCACATTTGCATCACACTTCTTATGAGTTGAGGTATGGACAAAAGTCCAGTATTTCTCATTTTCACATATTTGGTTACAAGTGTTTTATCTTGAAGTCTAGTACCCTAGATAAGTTTGAGTCTCGTTCTTTTGATGGTATTTTTCTAGGTTACTCGAGTTCTTCTCATAGCTATAGGGTCTGGAGTTGTGATGCAAATAGGATCATAGAGAGCTGTGACGTGACCTTTGATGAAGCTAGCCCAGGAGCTAGACCCGATATTTTAGGCTCTTCTTATCCCTCCAAAACCATCTTTGTAGAGGATGAGGATGATGGAGATGATGGTGTTTCACCTGATCCAGTCCCCTCTACACCTGAGGTGCTTCCTGTTTCCATTTCTGCATCTCAGGGAGATCAGCCTTTGCCTTCCGACTCTTCTTCAACGAGTGGCTCTCTTCCTGCTTCTTCTGCTCAAGAAGTAGAGACCACTTTTGCTTCTAGTCCTCCCCACCATATTTAGCATTCTCATCTGCCTGATTAGATTATTGGTGATCTGTTTGAGAGTGTAACGCACTCAAAATAGGCTTATCTTCTTTTTACCTTCACTCTGCCTTTGTAGCCTCTTTCGAGCCAAAGGATGTTACTCATGCATTATCTGATAAATCATAGATAAATGCTATGCATGAGGAACTGAAAAACTTTGAGATGAACAAAGTTTGGCAGCTTGAAGGGCCCCCATCTGGTCATAATGTCATTGGGACCAAGTGGGTGTTCAAAAACAAGCAAAGTGAGGATGGGGATGTTAGTTCCAACAAGGCTAGGCTAGTTGCACAGGGCTTCACTCAGGCTGAGGGTCTTGACTTTGAGGAGACCTTTGCCCATGTAGCTAGATTAGAGGTGATTAGAATCTTTCTTGCATTCTCTGCGTCCTAGGGCTTCAAGCTCTATCAAATAGATGTCAAGAGTGCATTCCTCAATGGCTTCATTGAGGAAGAGGTTTATGTCAAGCAACCTCCAGGATTTAAGAACCCCAAGTACCCAAACCATATCTACAAGCTTTTCAAAGCCTTGTATGGACTTAAGCAGGCCCCTAGAGCTTGGTATGAGAGGCTTAAGTCCTATCTTCTCAGTCATGGTTTCAAAATGGGTATAGTAGATAAAACTCTATTCATCAGATGCCAGGATTCTCATTTCCTTCTTGTCTAGATTTATGTGGATGATATTATCTTTGGTGACTCATCTCAGTCTTTTGTGTCTCATTTTTCTGAGGTGATGAGCACAGAATTTCATATGAGTATGATGGGTGAGTTGAACTATTTCCTCAGCATTCAAATCAAGCAGACTCGGGAGGGTACTTTCCTTCACCAAGGTAAGTACACTCAGGACCTCCTGAGGTGGTTTGATATGTCTAATGGGAAGCCTGTGATGACTCCTATGTCCACCACTAATGTCCTCGAGCCCGATGAGGATGGTGAGCCTACTAATCAAAAGGAGTTTTGGAGCATGATTGACTCCCTCTTGTACCTCACTGCCTCGCGGCCGGACTTACACCTTGCCGTGTGTATCTGCACTCGCTTTCGGGCTTCTCCACGCGTCTCTTATCGCCAAGCGGTGAAGCGCATCTTCTAGTACCTTCGATCCACCATTGATTATAGTATCTGGTACTCTTCCTCTTCTTGTCTATTTCTTAGAGCCTTTTTCGATGTTGACTTTGCTGTCTGTAGGATAGATAGGAAGAGTACTTCTGGCACTTGTCAATTTATTGGCACTTCTCTTATTTCTTGGTTATTTAGGAAGCAGTCCGGAGTTGCACAATCCACCGTTGAGGCTAAGTATGTTGCTGCAGCCAGTTGCTGTACCAGGTTCTCTGGATGAGATCGACCTTGCAACTTTGGGTTAGAGATAGAGAGTGTTTCACTTTTCTGTGATAACACTTCTGCTATCTGCATTGCTAAGAACCAAGTGCAGCACTCTAAGACCAAGCACATTGATGTTGGATATCACTTTCTTAGAGACCATGTGGAGAAAGGAGACATAGTGGTTCAGTTTATAGAGAGTGACCACCAGTTGGCTGATATCTTTACCAAGCCTTTGGGTAGCTCTAGGTTTGTTGCCTTGAGGAGTGAGCTTGGAGTTGTGTGCCCTTACGGCCTGTTGTGAGAGGGAGCTAGTTTGTATATTATATATTATATATCTTTTGTTTTGCTCTGGGAGTTTATTGGGTTTATTCTCTAGAGTTATGAGTTCACTTCACTTAGACTTCTGGCATGCTTTGTATGGACCTCTCATCTTGTACTTTAGGTTACTATCATGCTTAATTAGTTGTTTCTCTTCTCTCTAGGTTGAGTTTCCTCAAAGTCTTATAAGTTTAGTAGGTGTTGGGCCCCCTGGGTAGACAGGGTCTATGTGCACTCCTTGATTTGGGATCTAGAGACAGCTTCCCTATGTCAATCATTAGGGAAGATGAGAGAGAGTCTGAGTCGTAGTGTTCTCTACTATCTTTTCTATGCTCTATAGCCACCCAATTTGCAGTTTCTTAATTTCTTTTCCCCATTCTGTCTTTCTAGTTTCATTTGAGTTATTTGAATCTTCTTTGTGCTTAATCTTACTAATAACTCAACTTAAACTAGTTTTGTGCTTAAAATTGAATCACATGTTGAGGGGGAGCTTAAGAATCTGTTTTATGCATTTTCTATTTTTGAGCTTTATCTATTATGCAAATGGTCTATTTGTTCATGATATACACCATGCTACATCATTAAAAATGATTTAGCTTAGATATGTCCAAGTTCATTTATCTTGCTAACCTTACTAAAACTTAAAAAATGAGTTTTAAACAAACTGCATGAACCATGTTGCTTGTGCTTGCTGAGTTTCATCTCTAGCAGTATTTGTTATGATTTTTGAAATTTTGGAGTTCTCTAGATTTCCTATAGCAACTTGGGTGAAACTAGATTGATCCATACTTGAGTCCTTCATCTGCTTATCAATTAAAGTGCTAAAATGACAATTAAGCAAAATTGACTCTTTTTATGCGCATTAGACTCGACACCTCACACTCACAAGACAACTTTCCATTGCACTTGGGATGAATTTGGAATGTGTTGTGTATGACCAAGATCATTCTCTTAAGAGTCTTTCTTGAGATAATCGAATATGGCTTGAGTCAATTGCTTGAAAATTGCTCTTTCTTGAGTGTAGCTCTAAAACTTTCTCTCGCCAGCTTGGTCATGTCTCACTTCTTTCGCTTTCTAATCAAGTCTGGCATTGCACCCAAATTGCTTTCTTCTTTCTCTCTTCAAACTCAAAACTTGTATGCCTTTCCATGTGTTTGTCAATACACTCGTCAAAGGGGAGATTGAAAGACCATGTGGAGGTCTATACCTGTGTGTGATGAGTATTTGACTAAAATTTGAGCTTGGTTTTTTTGAAATTGAGTTTGATTTGAATTAGATTTTCAATTTGAAGCAATTTGAGGTTTGTCTGTCTTTTCCAGTACTACCAACCTTGGGTAGTAGCACCAGATCTTCTGAGTGTGATTGATTTGATTAATGATTTTGTGATGATTATTGCATATCCTTTTGGACATTGCTATGTGATAGGTTTTCCTTTTCTTTGATGGTTGCAGGACAACGGTGCTCGATCATGGTGAGGCGGAGAATGATCGGGACTAGGCGAGGTACGTCGGAGGTCGAGATGATCGGGGATCGCGGAAGATGATCAGAGATGGAGTTCATGCATGCCAAGAATACAAGGAAAGGAGATGATGCTAGCTCGATGCCGCGTGGATCGAAGAGCCGTTGGATCGCAGTCTAGTTGATAGGTTAACGGGTCTAGGTAGTATGCTTTGAAAACCATGCAAGAAAACCATTATGTGTGTGGGTTTTGGGTTAGCCCTTGCATGACTGTGTGAGTGGGTTAATCCTAGCCCTTGGATGAGTGCTCTAGGGTTGAGGGACTCATCCAAGGGTGGTAGGTGGCCCAAGAGTAGTATAAATAGATGGGGAGGGGTAGCCTCCGCCTCTTGAAGGTTGTAGAGGTTTTTGTTCTCCTTTGAGCTTTATCCATTTTGTTGTGAGGCTTTGTAAACCTTTCTATACAGAAATGCAAATCTTTTTCATTCATACTTGAATTTATATTACGCATTTACTTTATGTCTTAAATTCAGCATTTAAATTCCTGCAATTTACTTTCTCGTAATTTACTTTCTCGCAATTTAGATTTGCCTCCCCTCCTTCTGAATTCTATTGATCTATGATTTCTTGAGTATGCTCATATGGTTTTTTATCTCTCTTGCACCCTAGAATAGAGTAGAGATCAAGTTTTCTATCAAGTTGCACCTCTGTCCAAAATTTGTTCTTCATGCAGCAGTCAGTTTTTGATTTTTAGAAAAATCTAGAAAACTTATTTTTGAGTTATTCTTATTAAAAAAGGTGTGTAACTCTTATATCCATTTGTGGAAAATGTTTGGAGTCTACTGGATTCACTGTTTGGGCGCCATGAGGTAAATACCGAGCCCTAAACTTTCTGTTTGAAATTCCTGATAGTCTAAGGTATTTGATTTTTCTTGATTTGTCTGTAAGTTTTTTCATGGTGGTTTTTTGTGGGGTGCTTGATGACTCGTTTTTTCATAGTGGAAAAAATTCTCAAAATTTCTAGAGTACCAGAATTCCACCAACCACCTGCTTCAATTGTGGATAGTTTCTGGAAAATCAGCTTTTGCTTTTCTGAAAGTGACTTTTGTGATTTGGCTTAATCTCCTTTCTAAAAGCAAGGGTTGAATTAATTTCTTTTTGTTTGAACACTTGACAACCAGGATTTTGATTCAAAAACTCTTCACATATTCCATGGTTCCCATCCATGCAAACTAGGGGTACACATAGTTATCTAGTTGTTCACAATTTCTTTTGCGTCATATTTTTGAGGTCTTAGTTGGAATATTTTGCGAGAAAAATTTTATTTTGTGACTATTCACCCCCCTCTGTTCGCCATCTCGATCCTTCAGTATAAAAGAAAGAACTTCATGCTATGTGCATTGTTGTTCGTAACCATCAATGATTACCCTGCTCTTGGTAATCTTTCGGGCTAGACTATAAAAGAATTCAATGGATGCATCCATTGCTTGGGTGATATAGGTAGCCGGTGGCTGAAATACTACCGAAAAATGTATTACATGCGGCATCGTAGGTTCCTTCACAAGGACCACCCGTATCGCAACAACAAGAGAGCTTTTGACAGTACAAAGGAGACTGCTTCAGCTCCACAACATCACAATGGCAAAGAGACATTTGCAGTTGTAAGGGATATTAAAATTATCAATGGAAAGGGAGCCGAAAGTACATCAGTTTCGAGTTCCGGTGATATAGCTCCTTTGTGGAAAAAGAGACCAATATTTATGGACCTACCTTATTGGCCACACCCGGATGTTCAACATGCAATCAACGTCATGCATATAGAGAAGAACGTGTGTGACAGCTTGCTTATTTTACTAGACATACCTAGTAAAATAAAAGATACACTCAACGCATGGAAGGACCTGAAAGATATGAAACTCAGGAAGGGGAGCTGCAACACAAAGACTTGGGTAAAGGCAAAAAGTACCTTCCCGCAACTTGCTACACTCTTACCAAGAAAAAGAAACTTAGCGTGTGTGAGTGCTTGTACGGAGTCAAAGTTCTGTACGATTATTCTGCTAACACAAAGAAGCTAGTCTCAATGAAAGACTTGAAATAAATTGGCACGAAGTTTCATGATTGCCACGTGATGATGACACAGATGCTTCCTGTTGCAATTAGGGGTGTTTTGCCAGAGAAAGTGCGAGACCCAATTATAAAGTTGTGTTCATTTTTCAACGTGATTTCACAAATGGTCATTGATCTATTGAAACTAGATAAGCTACAGCAAGATGTGATCCACACTCTATGTTAGCTTGAGATGTGCTTCCCTCTGTCGTTCTTCGATATTATGATCCATCTCATTGTTCATGTTGTGAAAGAGATACAGTTTCTTGGTCCTGTATTCTACATCAGATGTACCCTTTCGAGAGGTTCATGGGGTTGTGAAAAAATATGTTCGTAATCGATATCGGCCGAAAGGGTGCATTGCTGAAGGTTGGGGAACCGAGAAGGTCATTGAGTTCTACATCGATTAGATGGATCTCAAACCGATTGGTATGCCCGTATCTCACCATTAGGAGAGGCTACAAGGGAAAGGGACACTAGGTCAGAAATCGATCCGTACTAATGATCGTGCTTCATTCACACTAGCACATTTTACAATTTTGCACCAATCAATTGTAGCGGCCCCGTATGTCAACATGCACAAGAACATGCTAAGAAGAAAAAACCCATTTAAGTCTGAGGTTTGGATCACAAGAGTGCACAGAGATAACTTTAGAGATTGGTTGCTTAGACACATGATGCATAGCAGATAGAGTATGCTTAATTGAGAGCGCTGGCTAAGGGACCGTCATATACAATTTTGACATTTAAAGGATATGACATCAATGGATATACATTTTATACGAGAGCACAAGATAACAAGAGCACCAACCAGAACATCGATGTCTGTATAGATGCCTACGACAGCAATGGCAATATGCACACCTACTACGGATTCATAGAAAAGATTTAGGAGCTTGACTATGTGCCTTTGAAGGTCCCCCTCTTTCGGTGCGAGTGGGTCAAGCTCCCTAGAGACGTGAACATCGACAAGTACGATATCACTACCGTGAACTTCAAACACGTCGGATATAGAGAAGAACCATTTGTACTTGCTAATGCCATTACACAAATTTTCTTTGTAAGGGATATAGCTGACAAGGAACGCCACGTGGTTTTTCAAAGAAAAAGAAGGATTATCGGAGTTGAGAATGTAGTCGACGAGGAAGACTATTACTAATTCAATGAGCTTCCTCCTTTCGGTGAGAACATTGAACTAAGTCTCATCGAAGACAGAGAGAAAGCTACATACATACGCCGCGATCATAATGAAGGTCGAATTGTAACTTAGTTGTATTAATTAAGGATATGCTTTCTTTTGTATGAAGGTCAAGCTTTAATTTGTAATATAAACATTTGGTACAAAGGACATGCTTCAATTTATATTGTATTGACTATTGATTATTATTGTACTATAGATATTTAACAAACAATATTAATATAAAAATTTTGTATGAAGGACATGCTTCAATTTGTATTGTATGCACTATTAATTATTACTATACTATAGATATTTAACAATATTAATATAAACAAACATAACTATAGTATGAATATTAATATAAACAAACTTAACTATAGTTTGCAGGGAGGAATATCACTGCCGGTTCCATGGGAACGCGGTAGAGATGGAGACACATCGATCTTGCAGTGCGTACCTAAACCGCATCGATGGTGTTATCGATCTTGTGTGCGTACCTAAGCGCATCGATGGTGTTACATCAGTGCCAGTTTGTAACTCAACTAGCACTAATGGTGAGACATCAGTGCCGGTTCGTACCTCAACCGGCATTGATGGTAATATTAGTACCGGTTCATAAATCAACCGGCACTAATAATGTTACATCACTACTGGTTCTAAAATTAACCGGTAGTGATAATACATCAATGCCGGTTTATTTGGTTGAACCGAGGGTAATAATCCTTTCTATATAAACATGGCCTCTTCCCCGCACTTACCCATTTAGCCTGTTTCTTCTTGCGCGTTGTTGTTCGTCTATGCCGCGCCTGCCCTCCTTCGTGCTGGTCCTCCGCCGCGTCAACCGTCCCCCACGCCACCCTCCCGCGCCGCCTCCCCCATGCCGGCTCCTCCTGCGGGACCCTCCCTTGACGGCCCTTTCTGTCTGCCCTACCGTGTCGACCCCTCCCCACGCCAGCAAGTCCTCACCTACAACAAGCTATACCCTCACCGGCCGCCTCAACGACTGCAGCTACGCCCTCAGCGGCTTTCAACACAAAATGTAACGCCGACACTCTTAATGCAGTACGTAGCATTTTTCGTAGCTTTTGTGAGCCTCCAATTTCTATTAGGGATGTGAATTAAGTGCTTTAGTACAGCTTATATACAAAATGTGTTTCATGGTTTGCCAAGGGGATAAGGATGGGAATTACATTTTGTTACTTTGAGCTTATTTGTGAAGGGTATGGGAATTAGGGGCATTAGCACCACTGTCTCAAATGTTGACAGGGGAAGAGGTGATATTGTTGGTCATTGGCATTTTCCTTTCAGATTGATAGGGATGGGACAGAGTATTGCACATTGATTGAGATGGTTTTTGCTTCTTGTACGATTTGTTGATAGCTGTCTAGGCCTAGAGTGTTCTTTAAATTCTGTTGAAGTGTTTATAGCTCAACATGGGTAGCCATTTTTAGTGAATTATCTTAATTAAGAGAGTGATAATTGTACATTATCTAAATGGGTGATATTTATAATGAGGGCTGTTGCATAATCCTTGTTATCACCAAACTCCTATTTTGCTGGACATGGATTTTCCGACCTTTAAATTGCAGTTCCCATGTTGTTGTCATTTGGTCTATATAAATGATTATCTTGCTAATATTTTTCACAACTATGTGGTCTATGTAAATGATGACCTTGCTAATTTTTCCACAACTATATGTTGGTTGATGCATGAGTTTTACTTGAAGAGCACTATGCTTAAAGATATTTCTCTTTCCATAAAGTATCATATTCATGTTATCACTGGTAACAGATTTTACTGCCTCAGGCTTGCTTTCTGAATACTGGCCAGTTTAGAGGGTACTTTGCACAAAGAGTTCCTGTAGACTATTTACCTACGAAATAAATACATGTCTTATGATTTCTTTCCTCTGTATGTTGTTGGATATAAATACGTAGGTAGATTAATATTCACTACATGTTGTTTTCAGAGTGTATGTATGTATGTATGTATGTATGTATGTATGTATGAATTCTTACGTTTACTATTGTATGTATGTAATAAATTTGTATGTATGTATGTATGATTAATGGTGCGATGGATGTATAATGGTGCCTTCCATGTATAATGGTGGCATCAATGTATATGATTTATATTTCACATTTGTCTTGCTTTATTTATCGTTTGTATAGTCAGGCGATTACGCCTTATATAAGCAAAACATTGATATTAGCATCTCTAACGCACGACAAAATGGTGATTACAGCTTATATATGCAAAACGTTGATATTAGCAACTCTAATGCACAACAAAATGGTGATTACATCTTATATATGTGAAACAATGATATTAGTAACTCTAACACACGACAAAATGGTCATTCAAGTTGTGCAAAGATTCATCTCATGACTTTGTTAATTTAAAATTTCAGATAAACTTGCTGTGCATGGCTTCTAACCAGAGACAAGTGCCGAATGGCGCTGAGCCCTTGAACCAAAGCCTGGAGCAAAACCTAACAAGGTTCCTCAACCTAGAGCAACCCCAGACAACAAATGTACACGAGGTAATTTTTTAGTAGGATGTGCTTCCCGATGAAATTCTTCACGTAGATGGGGTAATTCTCTAACAGGACCAAACGACTAATGAAACAGTCAAAATGCAAGGTCAGATATCGGGTGAACGGAGGCAGCGTCGTGGCTGAGGTCCTAGCAAGTTGCAGACAGGTGAACAAAAGGTCATCATGGAGCTTAATGTAGTCGGGGAACCAGCTATGCCCGCATCATTGCTTGGGCTATATCGACATCATACGGTGTACTGACTAGAGATGATGTGCCCATCACCTACAAATCATACACATGCCATGGCGATTGCCCGTCGTATGTTCCCGATGACATCAAGCAAACATTGTGGATAGAGTTGACAACCAAGTTCTAGTTTCCTGAAGATTAGTTGGAGCTTGCCAAGAAACGTGCACTAACCATCATGGGATCCACGTGGAAGAATTGGAAGACAAAGCTGAATAAGGAGTATGTGAAGAAGGATCAAATGCCAGACTTTAATAGATACATGAGGTTATAGCAATTTTGGGATAAATTCATGCATTATAAGAATTCTGATGAAACCCAGGCTATCAGTCAACAGAACAAGGCAAACTCAGACAAGAACATTTACTCACATGTGCTAGGCACCGGTGGCTATGTGAAGAAAATACCCAAGTGAGATGCATGGGAAGAAGAGCTAACTCATAGTGGAGATGTTCCTATGACGTCCGAGATGGCTCTAAGATCAAAGTACTGGTTGCTTGCGAGGGGAGCTACTATGTCGAATGATGGTAGTCTACGCTTCAAAAGCAAGAAAGACGAGGAAATCTCGAAGAAGATCGCAGATGCTCACTTCCAAGCTACCCAAGGCTCCTTTCAGCCAAGAAGGGAGAATGACGAGCTAACTCGCATCTTGGGTAACAAAGAGCACCTTGGTCGCACCAGAGGATGCTGAAATTTATAAGTGTCACTACAAGAAACAGTGAAAAATTCGTGGGTTTTTTTAAATTCGTGGGCCAAACCAAAACCCACGAATTTATATATATAAATTCGTCGGTTTATAAACGAACCCACGTATTTAATTAAATTCGTGGGCCAAAAAAATACCCACGAATTTATTGCTTAAATTCGTGGGTTTACATACATACCGAATTTAACTAAATTAAATTTGCGCCACGTGGCCACAATTTAAGTGCGGTAATTACCCTTGCTTGTCTCGTCTCCCTCTCTCTCTCTCTCTTCGCGTCTCATGACCTAGCTTCTTGGTCTCGATTCCCCGCCGCCGCTTGATCGCGCCGCCTCCGGCCAGCGCCCCGCCTTCCCGCCCGCCTCGCCCCTTTGGCGCGCCATCTCCCGCCGCGCGCCCGCCCGCCGCCCGGCCGTCCGCCGTCCCGGAGCCCAGCGCCCCGCCGCGCCACGCCGCCGTCCCCGAACCCCGCGACGCCCTGCCCCGTCCCCCACATCGGCCGCGCCGCCGCCTCGACCCGCTCTCCCGTCCCTCGAGCTCGCGATCGGCCGTCGGCGCTCTCCTCCTCTGTGGCGGCACGGCGGCTCGTCGCTTCGTGGCGGGCCGGTCACTCCTCCTCTGCGGCTCACCGGCTCTAGTCCTCCTCCTCGAGACGTCCGCCCGCTCCTCGCTCCTCTCACTTCAAGCGCGCAATCATCGAGGACCCTCACTCGGCGCTTGACCGGACCGATCTTGGGCGGAACACTGCGGCGGCATGGCGTGATCTCTCCTCGGCGCAGGCTCCGTGATCTCTCTGTAAGAAACACCTCACTCGCCTAGATTTCACTCATGCTTTGCTTAGTACTACCACTTACTAGCCACTTATATCACACAACTTTGTGATCGGCATTCTTGTCTTTGGGCATAAGTGGATTAAGATTTGTATCAAGACATTTGGGTTTGTAAGTGATGACTTGTTTGGTAATTCTTTGGCTGGTGGTTTGGTAGGTTACACTTTGGCTTAAATTCACTTAGTTGATGTAAATTTGTGATGGTGATAAATCACTTATACATGGGCTTTTCTTTTGGATCCGATCTAATCTGGCAGAACAAAAAAAAGATGCCTTTATGGTTCCCAAGTGTCTGCAGAACCATGCAATTAGTTCATTACCTTTTGCCCTATGTAAAAAATAAGTCTGTTTGGTTCATTTTTTATTTAAGGGCTTCTTGGATCGTAATATTTCTTTTCTGCAAAATGCAATAGTGCGGATTACAGGGTTGCAAGTAATTTCCATATCATGGTAGGAACCACTCAAAATCTGCACAATTGTGAGAGATACTTTGCCATATCTTTCGTACAAGTGATTTGATCATACTTTGCCATATCATTTGTAGCTCCAGCTTGTTTCAAACAGGCCAGTAATACATCACTAACAACTCCATAACAAATTACATATGAAACCACCTGTAGATACCTTTTTCCCCCCTCATACAATAAGTGAATTAACAATATAAAATTGTCCATAATTCTGCAAGGAGTACTAAATTCCCAGCTTTACAGTACATGCCTTTTGAGAGTAATTCGCTTATCCTCCTTAAGATTCCCTTTGTTCGAATTTGCTGTATGGAGTTCTGGACAGATAATGAAGGCATATTTGATGCTAAATATTCTAAATATTGCTGGGGTTACAATATAGATTTGAAATCATTTCCAATTTATTCTGGATTTGGGCCTATGCAACATAACTCGTCAGAAAATGTTGCTTGATCTTACCAAATTCATAAGGCTATCCAGCCTCTGATTGTTTTGTGTTCCATTCACATTAGGGGCATTCCTGTGCTTGAAAACTTAACTTCATGATAATACAGTCCTTGAGGTCTTAAAGTTACATGTTGGTTTATACACCCACTAATGAATCTACATTCTAATCGTGGCCTAAATATAATAACTTTATTTTGATAAACTGTTTTCATATTTGTTGTGTGTATGTGTCCAAAAGTTCTGCCTTACGATACAACCATCTAGTTCATGGTTTCAGGTATCATCTCTCTTGAGGCAAACAGTGTGCCCTTCCATAAGTGCATACATAAAATTGAATATTATGTTTCAATACCCTATATCCATGTGCAGCCAAGAAGCAAGTTCCTTAACAATTTTTTAAGCAAAAGAACTGTATTTTTATTCAAACCAAGAAGTTATCTAGTTGAAGGTAAATACCTCAAATGTTGGTAGTCATACAAACCTTTCTAAAATATTGCTGCTTTTTTTTCTTTGTTCAGAACTTAAAGCTTTTCTTCAGAAAAGCTCATTTGATAAAGACGGAATGATTAGCCTTAGTTACCCTTTTTAAGGGTTGCTCTCTTCTGTACTGGTTAGACATGATAGGAACAATTTTATGGCAATGCTTTATCGTTAATTCTGTTACTTTTATGTCAATAAGGCTTAGAACAATGAGAAAAATTATCCCATCTCTACAAGAAGATCATCAATACTGTGTTCCATTGTTTAGGTATACAATGTGACAAAGTTTTTGGAGGACCACCACGGAGGTGATGATGTTCTGTTGTCCTCGATGGTATGCCTTCTTGTCTCTGGGTACTAACTACTAACTAGTAAGTAAGATCACAGAGGATGTGATTTAACTTGTAATAAACGCTTTATAGTGCCATGTACCAAATCTCATGCTTCTACCATCGTATATATTAATATTCTCATGAATTCGGATAATCTTTACTTGATGTCTTATTTTCCCTACTAGTTTAGAACTTCAAATTCAAATTTAAGCGGTTGAACTAATTTCTTAGGACCACGCTTTTTTGCTTCAGATTAATGCAGGTTATACCAAATAGTGTTACATCACGTGTGCTTCATTTGAACTAATATAATCTGGCTAACCTGGCTTAAATTAACCTAATGCGATATGGAAGAATTCTTTGTCCTCGCACGCTATTCTGACTAATTCATGTTTTTCTCAACAAACTGGCCATTTAAATGAAATGGGTTCATATGTCTTTCTGAGAAGGCATGTCTTAAACTATGTTAACATAAACTGAAAAGTTGGGATTGTATTAGGCTGATTAGTGACAACTGATTAGTAACTGCACACAAAATGTTCTAAACCAGCCCATCTTTGGCTGTGTTATTTTTTAACTAAAAAACAAGCAAGTAAAGTAGTACTGCATTGGAGAGGATGGACAGTTTTTGAGTTAACCTCAAATGCGAAATAATTTGAAGTGACAACTTAATTCCCTAGACAAACTTAAATCTTTCTCTGAAAACCTATTTGCAAGTCAGTAAGCATTGATTTTCCTTTTGTTTAGTTGGATGCTTCTGTTGAGTTGGATGAGTACATTTTTTTGGTTATGTTCCCGAGTTCTTGATTTAGTGTTCATTGCTTTCGCTTAAATTATCGAACGGTGGAGAGCTATCTACTAGAGATTTACAAAAAATGGTTCAAGCTCTTCCTCAGTACGGTGATCAAATTGACAAGCTTTCTCTGCATGTTGAGGTTGGTTGTTATATTTTCCGTGATAAGCTTTCTCTGTAAGGGTTAGCACTTAGCAATGCATATTGTACATCGACATTGCTTGAACTTTTTACAGGTGAATATTTTAAAGCAAAAATGAAATATTGCTACAAATCGCATCCTGTTACTTGATAATAATTGATTATATGACACAAGCTTGGATGCACATGCGTTCTTTTCATCTTGACAAGTATGAGCATATGTTCTTTATCTTTGGTATTATGTATTTGCTGAACTACATTTAAACAAAGTATGGACATGTCGAAAATAATAAAAAGAGGCATATTTAAAAGTTAAAGATTTATTAAGTTGTTCTCGAAAATAATAAAAAGTAATTATTGGATGCTATTTGCTTTCTCCGTAGTTGTGGCTGCTCTCTCTCTCTCGCAAGTGGTGCATTCTTGTGTGAAAGCTTATGTTCTTCCATTGCAATGATCTGAGTTTGCTTTGATACTATCCAAAACTATCACATTGGATGATTTATCGGCAGTTCATGTTAGATGATTGATGATGAACCTTGTAGGGTAACTCTCTCCTTCCTTTCCAATATTTGGTCTTGCTCTTTGGAATGTAATATTCATAATAAATGTAATATTTGTATTTTGAAAAAATAATTAATGTAATATTTCAGATGAATATAGAAATATTGTTCTCAATCGAGATAATGAGCCTTTGATCCACACTGATGGGACTGGCTTTATATCTCAAGATTTGGCTCTAAAATGCCCAACAAGTATCTTCAAGGGAAACTTTCTGAAGTCACATGTTTGTGTACTTTCTACTCTCTCCATACATCTTGACAGAATTGCAAAAGAACTTTAGTTATCATAGATATTTAACTTCATGGACAAATTTTGGGTTCCCCTGATGGTTATTGTTTTGTGAAGCGATGTTATATGAGAACTGAATTACTTTATTGGCTATTTGATCAACACATGTGTACCAAGAATTTTGCCTATCGGCACATCAATTGTTGTAATCTAATGTGATTCTAGCGGCATAAGGAGGTATCTGTCTGTCATTTTTTTTAATTCGAGTTTCTGAGTGGACTAAATATGTTGTTACTCCCTGAGTGGACTAAATATTTTAGTTATTAAATTTCTATAGGATGTGTGATTGGTTAACTAAGGACCTGCTAGAATGATATCATATGCTACAAATGTTTTCTGCCTGCTGAGTGGATGTCCTAGTTTTAGGGGAAGTGCTGCCGAAATTTTTTAATAATCCAGGTCTTGTTGGGGGAATACCATTATTTCTTTCAGAATTTTTACTAAGTATTCTTTAAGAAAGCCTTTTATCTTCATTCTAAAAAAATGGTGGCAAACGATAAAACATATCGAATACTTTTTTATACTTCTTTGAAATAACATGGACATGTTTCTTTGTTATGATTTAAATATCCTATATTCAACCATTTCATTTATTCTTGCTACACTTAGTTCTTTTGATTATAAAGTGTGAAGACTACCTATGGGATAATGTCCTAAAAATTCTAATGTTTCTACCAATAATATTTCGTGATTTGTTGAAGCTTCGGATGTTTCATCTGCTGAAAATGTTACGCTAACGACATATGGAAGCTTACAACCTCCACTTGGAAAGCATCGCTTGAAGGTATGTGATGCTTAACTCTGTATAGATTTGCTGATTTGAACTAGTATTGAAGTGCACAGGAGTACACCATAGGACAGCAATTAGTGTCTCTTTGTCTTGTTGTATTTGTAGACATTTTACATTATTCTTGGTTTATGAACCTCTTTTTTTGTCTGGGTAAATCTTTAGTATTGATATATTTATCCAAAGCAGTGGTGCCATTTGTTCTTTGATCTGTGATTTCTGTTGGTCAGGTAATTGCTTTAATTCTACTTTGTTAGTCTTGATGTGGTTTTTTCCAGTTGTAGAGTTCATCTCTGTTCTCTTGTCAATTGGTAGTGAAGTCATTGAAATGCGGTTGATCCATCTAGGAGCAATCAATCGTGTTATAGATCTACTTTTTGAGTGAGTTAGACATTGCAATCGCTTCTCATAAACTTGTCAAAGAGTGACACGTAATTCATCATCGGTACCCTTTTAACAACTTTTTGCACCACCATGTGGAGAACATCATTGGTTCTGTTTGCTCTTGACACGCTATCGTAGAATAAAGTATGTCTTTTTTCTTTCCGTTATATGAAATAATCACTTTAGAGTGTGTCTACCTTTATGCATAATCTTCTTTATATTTTCATTAATATCTTGTTTCTAGTTTCAAATGTGACTAAGTGTTACAGGTAAGCTAGATAAGTGCGACTAAAACTAAACAAATGATTGGAAGTTGGAGCAGTTTGAAGTTTTGAATGCTCTACTTTTCCTTTTTTTCTGCAGGCTAATTATCTTGCATAACCTATTGGTTGAATGTGATCTACCGAAAATCATAGTTGGTATATGGCATCTTGAAATAGCCGATTAGCACAAACAGAGCAAAAACATTCTGTCTTTGTTGATTTTGTACCGTCGATCTTCGTTCTTAGTTAGCAATATTTTACGCAATAATGTTTAGAATACTATTATTGCTAATTATATAGTTAGGAATAAGTCATCCTTACATTGTCACTTAATGTTTGCTAATGTATATCGTGCAAGGAATTTGACACATTTGCGAAGGTAGTTATTAATCGGCAGACCATTCTGTGACTCTGTGAGGGAGATGGCTAACAATAATGTCCCAGCAGTGGGGTGCACATTGTGCTTCCTGATTATTATTTCCCTGAAGGGATGGGACTAAAACCAAGGATATATGGTAGAGTTGTATTTATGTTGCCATGGTTGGGAAGGACAGTTACAGCAATAACAATGCTTCTGAACCACATGAGGATGAAATACAGGTTTATATTGGATGCAATCTGTGATTACCTTAATGTTCAGGTTTGTGTGCTTGAATAAAAATTCTTTTTATCCATAATATTGTGGGGTAAAATTCTTTTCGTGTTGACGAATACATTTTGTTTTAAAGTTTTTTTTTCTGAAACTAGTATATGACATTTTCTGCTAATATTTGGTTGCTAACTTGGTGATATTGGAAGAGAATGTAGCTAATTCATACTCATTTGGTTGCTAATATATATTTGGTTGCTAACTTGGTGATATTGGAAGAGAATGTAGTTAATTCATACTCATTTCAGTTGGATGCTTTACCACCTTAAGCCTCTCTTCAGTTCTGTTGAGTTTAATAAGTAAGTAGCCAACAGCTTTATATATTACCTTGCAAGGAATTAATTTGAGATAGTTCTTGCTCCCAATGTTGGACTACAAAATAGAACTACATTATATGATACTGATTATCTGGCAATTTGCATGCTACAAAAACCTGCCTATGTCTAGACTCTGCACATGACAAATTCTCAATTAACCTTCTCAGCAACAAGTACTTTGTGTCTGGTAAACCAAGGATTATTGTGAGAAAACCAAGTACTTAATTACTAATGTAAGAACATAATCGATTTAAGACAAACCAAGAACTGCAATGTTGCTAATGCCTTGGGCGTTCAGATGTTCTTTCTGCCTGGAGTGGTATACGGCTATTGGATATTTTTTTTGTATATCTGACGGTTAAATTCGTGAGCCTCTCTTCAGCCCACGAAATTAGGGTTAAATTCGTGAGCATCTCTTCAGCCCACGAAATTAAGGGTTAAATTCGTCGGTTTATTTTGCCCACGAATTTAAAAGTTAAATTCGTGGGCCATTTAAAACCCACGAATTTAACTGTTAAATTCGTGGGTTTTTCCAGCCCACGAATTTAACTGTTAAATTCGTGGGTTTTGTCAGTAACCCACGAATTTAATTTAAATTCGTGGGTACCCACGAAATTAATTGATTAATTTCGTCGAGTTAAATTCGTGAACTAAATTCGACGGTTTGCCCACGAATTTAACTTAAATTCGTGGGTTTTGGCCTAAATTCGTGGGTTTTTGGCCCACGAATTTTTCCCTGTTTCTTGTAGTGTGTCCGAAGAAACCCAAACAAGAACAGTTTGATGCATGCATACGAGAAATAGAAGACCGAATGCAGAAAGAAGAAAAGCAATTAGAAGAAAAGATGCAAAGGATACAAGAAATGCTAGCAAACATCCTTAGTGAATGTCAGTCACATGACCAGCTCCAGAGTCCCTCCGGTGCTCGTAAAAGCAGCCAAGTGTCCATGGGTCCTCCCAAAGAGGACTCAGCCTGTAGTTTTCCTGTGCACAAAATCGTAGAGCCGACACGTTGTAGTCTGTACCTACCCATAGTGAACATTACTATTAAGGTGGCTGAAGGGGTGGCTTGGCCATGCATTGAGGGGCAGATGTTGCATAACCACCCAAATCCTCAGGGATACGCCAGAGTATCAGTGGACAACGTGGTTGACAGATACCATAAAGTTGAGGTAGAGATATCGAGTGAGGAGGAGAAAATAATCTTGGACAAAGCCTAGACACATTCATCTCATGGCGCAAGTGCTACATAAAGTTTATCTCAGATGATGACGATGACGATGATCATAATAATGATGACGTGGTGGACTATCCACTCAAGAAAAGTCCTCCTCCGGCGTCACCCAAAAAAGGTCCTTCTCCTTCTCTAGCACCACAAAAAAGTAATCAAAGAGCACCGTGATCTCAAAATTCTTCACGGTCAGGGGGAAAAGTTCGTCATCTGTGAAGCCAGCACAATCTCTTAAGAAACGAGCATATGACCTGACCGATGAAGAAACTAGAAGGGAAGTAGACGCCAGCGTAACAGCTCACTTCAAAAAGACGCCACCACCTGATAAGGTTGTAATTGAAGCAGCCAAAAGGGATTTCTTCCTAGGCTTAGCGACGGTTGAACAGACAGGATGGGCAAATGAATCTCCTCAACCTAGCCAACGATCAGACTACGAGCGCATCTCTAGGAAGAAATCTAAAGGAGATGGTGATAAAGGAGTGGTTACTGAAGACCAAGGGGGTGCTAAAGGACAGAAGCCCCCTCTAAGGTAGTCATTCATTAATGGGGAAGTTTTGGTAGATCCAAATGAGGAGCCCAGACTTACAACACAGTTACGGTGTCAACATCAATGGTACCGGTAGTTTGTCCAAGTGACAAAGAGTGATACGTTCCCCATCAGATACAAAGATGTGGATTTTCACAACATGGACGGCATTTTCTGCGTAGAACACAAAGAAATATACCAGTTGTACTAACGAGACGCCCTGGACGTGTCTACATTAAGAATATGGACTCTGTAAGTCTCTTGTATAATTTATCTAGTACATTCACGTACCCTTAAATCGAGGGTCTCACTTCTTTTTTTATGTAGAATAGAGGCAACGACACTCAGAGCAGACTTATATGAAAGGGTAGGATTCCTCGACCTGGGCCTTGTCAACTGCAAACTTATTCAAGATCTAAACACGCTAAAACAGGTTGAGGAGTACGTACTCAAGGCACTGCTAAAGCTATAAGACAAGACCTACGTACTTTTACCCTACAACTTTCAGTACGTGTTTTCCTGCCTACTAGTCTCACACATTTGATGCGCAACACTATGTGACGATTAATTGGTTTCTGCAGCTTTCACTGGATCCTCCTCGTCATTATGTTAGAGGAAAGCAACATCACTATCTTGGATTCAATGAGGAAACCGACAGACGATTACAAAGAAGTAATAAAGTTCCTAGATAGGTAAACTTGGTCATTGCGTTATTACTCCAGTAATCTTCCATTCCATTGCATCTAAATAAATTTAATGACTACTCAAAACCATTCATAGGGCGTATGCAAAATACCTCAAGAAGAGCCACCGGTGTCGTCCATTCACGAAGAAGTTCAGAATAAAAACCGATTTTTTGTGCCTGAGATAGCAGCAAGAGAATAATTTATGTGGATACTACGTAATGACACATATACACGCGTTCGTCACTGACAGTGCCGACTATAACGGCGAGATGGTATATCATTACATGTTGACGCCCACTTTTCTTTATAAAGATGATGATATTAATTAATGCTTCAATTTCTCCAATGATAGCGCGTGAAGCTGGGCACCAATAGCCTACTTGACAATGAAATTGAAGCCCTTCGAAAGCAGATGGTTGGGTTCATCGTTCGAGAAGTTATCAACCTGAAGGGCGAGTTTTACAAGCCACACGCTGCTACGGCTTAAGTGAGATGTGAACGATTGTGAATGAACAAGGTAATAATTAAATATTATGATGCTTCAATGTATTTGAATTATACTTTAGCGATGCTTCGTTAATATTGTGCATAACATATACTATATAGAATACATCCACTGTACAATATATATGCTACAATATTACATAATACATATACTGCAAAACAAAATATAAAAAAGGTTTAAAAACCCATCACTGCTATTTTTGGAGGAAAATAGGGCAGTGATAAGGAGTTATCACTACCGGTTATTGAGGGTTGCCGGCAGTGATAACTCCTTATCATTGTCCGTTGTAGAACAAAACCGATAGAGATAAGAAGTTATCACTGCCGGTTATCAAGGAAAGCATGGTAGTATCACTGCCGGTTCAAAATGTGGCAGTGATAGTCCTCGACTATCACTGCTACTTAGATAGTATCGGGTTCACATCCGGCAGTAATACCGATGTGATCCCGGCTGTAAAGACGTTTTCTATAGTAGTGTGTAGCCCACACATGCAGGGTAGAATAATTCACTGCAGTGCAGCCGGCGGGTAATTACACGGAGACATACTTAAGCATCATCTATCATCAGATACAACAAGCGCACGTGTACAATATATGGACCTGGTGCACACAAGCTAGCTTTTCTGGAGCCAGCGTTACTCTAGTCAACAGACAATTTTTTTTTCAACTATGGTCCTCTCCTAAACGTAATCATAAAAATAGCTCTATCTCTACCTACGAAAACGCTAGCAAATGACACATATCATATGCCATGCTCCTAAACCACGGCAAGAGGTACCATGTAGCATGAACTCAGAAGGAGCAACTTGCTGAACATTGCTACCTCAGTAATATTAATGAAGTGATTTAATTAAACAAAAATCATTAATCAAAGTGTATAATTAATGACATAAATTCCTGTGAGCAATGGTACATCGGAGCGTGCAGGTGACACATATTATCTATCGATGATTTTGTGGTTAGAGAGAAGCTATTTTTACGATTTTGTTTAGAATAGAACCAGATGAAAAATAAAACAGGGGCTAGAAAAACGATTGCTTTAGCTTTTCTGGCTTGCATGTACCTTTTCTAGCCTTTGTTTTGGGGCTTTGGAGCTGGTTAGGCCTTTGGATTCGAGTCTATCCTGTTCAGTTCAGGGGAATACCTACTGCCTGCTGCTTAGTACGGGTCCATATTTAAGCCCCATGTTTTGGTGAGAATTTTGCGGGATTATTCGTGAAAAAATGCTCGATCTGTTAGTAAATTTTCATGATATTAAGAATAAGGGTCTGTTTGTTTCAGCTTTGGATTCTCTAAAATCTGATTCTGGATTGTGATTGTAGAGAAGCTGATTCTCCAAAAGCTGGAATCCAAAAGCACATATGAAGTGGATTGTGGATTCTAGTGTATATGGGTAGGCTGGATTGTGAGAATCGGATTCTAGAATCAAGCTGTTTGTTTCTAATTCTGCTTTTGGGACCAGAATCCAGAATCAAAAGCTAAAACAAACAGGGCCTAAGTTTTGTTCTGTCTGCAGTTGGAAGTCTCCTATACTTCGTAACAATGGATGCCTGTTCTAAATGTCTATGGGATATATGCTCGTTTTGTCACCGACCATAGTCGCCGGTGAGACTTTTTGGTTCTTTCGTCGGTTGTCAACTAAAGGCGGGTACAATAAGGCTACCTCAGTTTTCTATTAGAATATACATATCTGTTTTGTTTTATGTGAAAGAGTGAAAAAAGAGGAGATGAGAGAAGAGAACTAACTCTTATATGACATCTAGCATCGCATGGGAAATAACATGCTATAGCCAGCCAAAAGCCCGTTTTGGAGCCGACGCAAACGACTGTAACTGCTAAAGTTAGTGTTTTGTCAATAACCATAAAGATGAAGTTAGTGTTGAATGCCTAAATTAAATACTTTAGTGTTTCTCTAGAGACAACTTTTAGAGACAGTTATTGTACAAGTTAACTTTATTACTTACTCTAGATAATATAATTAAGAGATAAAGTAAACAGTGAACTTTGTTATCGTACCTCCTCAAAGAGTTGGAACAAGGTTGAGATACAATAGAGAACTCAGTGTACACATTCCATTATTCTCCAGTAATTAATGGAATCCGAGTTCTCTTGATTGGGAAAAAAAAGACCATTACTCACCAAACGGTCAATTTGCAATCACAGGAAAACATGCCACAATTATAAAAAAAGCGTGAATATTTCAACATACAAGTACACTTTCATATATATCTCGACGGAAAGATGCACCGAAAAGAACTTATGCCAAATCTTCCATGGTAGTTTGTAGTAGGTGCCATCGTGCCAGTACAATTTCAAAGATTCCCCTGCAGTTCTTAGTCAGTCTAGCTTTATGTAAAGTTAGAAATTCTCAAGACAACGACGAATTCGCGACACAGGAACTTGGCTTAGCATGCCATGTCGTTTGCACCTCACATTTTGACAACCAATTCACCAACCAAACCATGCATCTGCAGATTCACGGAATATTACATGCAAATGATCAGGGTCAAAATAGCAACAGCAAATTGATTCTAAAAAAAAGAAGAAGAAGAGCAGCAGCAAATTCTTCAGGAAACAGCATGTGATATGGGATAGTTCGTCTAAATTTGGGAAATTCTTTTGACTTGTGATCAACGAACGCGTCGTGATCAAGTTCTATGACTTTGTGATCAATATGTGTGTTACAATCATTTCGCTTTTTCTTTACAAGCAACGACTGTATCCTCAAAGATTATTAGAAACTGAAAAGTCACTCAATAAAGGGCTTTCCTCAGTAGCAAAAGCGAAGATTCCCGGCTATATTGAAACCATTCTTTCTGAACAAAGGATTGACTTGGTTCATGTTAGAAGTATATCCGTCCTGGATACGCTGCAATATCTGCGAAAAATGAACAATAGTGTTTCCACTTGACATTGATGAACTAGTTGAAGGATGGAGTATGGAGGATACCTGAGCTGGAAGAGACGGCAAAGGTCAGGAAAGAAGATAGGGAAGAAGCTGTCGCAACAGAAGTTGACATGACCGACTTGCTCTGGTATCATCACTACTTTGAAAAATGCTATTTGTGACGGTTCATAACTGCCATCAATGACGGTTTTTGAACCGCTATAGATTTAGTGCTACTAATAATCGAGGATTATCAGTGGTAATTTTTGAACCATCACTGATAATATTATCAGTGGCTATTTGTGGCTAAAATCATCTCTGATAATATTAGCAGTGACGGTTCTATCCAAAAATCGCCACTGATAATGTGAATATCAATGACGGTTCTAGCCAAAAACCGCAACTGATAATATTATCAGTAACAGTTCTATCCACAAATTGCCACAGATATAGGGTTATCTGTGACGGTTCTATCCACAATCCGCCACAAATACTCATATCAGTAGCAGTTTTTGTCTAGAACTGTCACTGATATTAGGAGTATCAGTGGCGGTTCTAGCCAAAAACCGTCATTGATAACTCCAGACAACAAAATAAAAAGTTGGCATTTCAGACTAGCCTCAAGCAGCGCTAGCCATACCCTCTGAAACAGCATACACATAGAACAGCATACACATATCATATACATTGTAACAGATGTATACACAAAGTAGCATAAGATTAACCATAATGAAATATCAATTTACACTTTGTAATGAGACAAAATTTAAATAATGAAAGACTAAATTAGTTTTCTAAACTACAAACCTACTAGTCTTCGGTGTTGGTTGGAGACATGATATGTAAAATGAGTATGGATGACTGGATCGTTGTTGTCTTTATCATGAAACTTGCTTTTTGTGTTGATGATTTCCTTCATGATGAAGTATGCGAGCTGTCCCTGAATGGCTTAGATTTCCATAGGAAGCAGTCCTCCCGTAGGCAACTTGAGACGCTAAAAATAGGAAAAATAAATCTCAGAGTATATAGAAATTGAGTGGTGTGAATCAATGTGTGATGTAAGCATGACAAACCTCTGCATCATTGTTTATTATTGTATAACCTAAGATTTCGTGCATGTATTGGCACATGAAGTATCGACATAAAATTGTGCCTTGCGGCTACATGTGACACTGTAAAAATTAAATAAACTAAAATGTCATGAAAGGAGTTATTTACTACGAAATGCGATATAAGAATATTTCTTGTGTGCATATCGGAAATTTAGTACGGATTGAAAGGGATTTGTGGTATGGGTGGTATCTTGAGCTTTTTTTACAATATCTTTTGATCGCATTATTCAATGAAGTTATCATCTCTTCGTAGTTTTTTCTTATCTTTATCCAGCGGGTCCATGATCAGCATCTTGCTCTTCTCTAGAGTAATTACTGCAAGAATCCAGTGGAAGCTACATACACGTGTATGATGCCATAGTCATTAGTCCTAAGATCAAAGTAAAGAACAAAATCAACGAGTAATTTAACTAGCTAGTGAGAAACTAACTTACTTAAAATTGTATGGTAAAATTATAAACTCCTTGTCTTATAGCTTGATCAAGGTGTTATATACGTATTCCTCAACCTCCTTTGGTACTCTTGTGATTTCGGCCTGGCAGACCGTTCCCGGGTCGAGGAATCCCACTGGTTCCTGGGTTCTTCTTGGTTCGATCATCTCATATCTAGATAAAGAAAAAGTTAGACATGATATTTATCGGTATTACATAAATGAGACCATGATTTATATATTAGACACTTACAGTGACCAGCATCTCAAAAAAGATATGTCGAGAGTGTCGTGATAGAATAAGTTGCGCAAGTTATCAAATTCTATCATGAAATAGCCAACTCCCTCATGGTGAAAATGTTCCTCTCGAAAAAGGGCAATGATAACCTTCGGGAGGACCTCTTGGTTTGATCGCTCCATGTACCAGGCATGTAATCACCACATCATGAGTGATATGCTCTTTAACTTTGAAGGGGTGACTAACGGCTTCCCTAGCTCAAATTCCAATCTTTCTTGGTTATCTTGTAGTTCAGTCTTCTCCTTGCCTTTACTTTTTGCTAGCACAACATCATACTCTGTTCTAGCTTCGCCTCATCTAGCTGATGCGGCTTGCCTAATGTGCCATTTCTTCGGATCAAGGTTTGGAATTAGTTTGTCCTATGAAGTACTCACACTAGCCATGTTCTTTGGTGCTTCATCGCCATTTCACGCTCAGGAGCTGGTGACGGTAGCACGAGTTCTACTGTAGGAGAGGCAGGCACTAGATGGTCCAAGACGATGTCACGTTTGCGCCACTGAATGAATGAGTGGACGACACTTTCTAGAGTTGTAACCTCGTCGTTGTAGGGAATTTCCAGCATGATGTCAGCAAACTGTGGAAGTATCATGTCCACCTGGACCTTTTCATAACCTGGCACTATCGGTGAGTTATGCAGAACAACCCCTTCTTAGTATGGATAAGCTATTCCTATACCAGCTTGTAAGAATATGTTCATAACAGGCACGTTGAGTTGGCAAGGTGTGGGGTCTTGTATGTCGTCCACAGGATAATGGGTTTATCCAGTTCTACCAATGGCATGGACGCGCAACTACTGCAACGATTCGTAGGGCTGGAGAGAACGTTGTGGACTTGTGACTGGCTTAAGGCTTGTGGTACTTATTGTGGAGCTTGTTCTTGTATGGTGCTTTGTAGTTCTCGAAGAACCATTTCCTTCATCTTTTCAAATTCTTTTTTGGCACGCTCTTCTTTGGCTATCTTCCAACTCCTATAAGAGTCTCCGTGCTCTAGGAATCCCATCTTCTAGGGAACCTTGACCCCAACTCCTCGTGTCCGACTAGGGTGCTCTTTGTTTCCCAGGGTCGTCGTTAGTTCATCTTTCTCCCTGTTTGGGTAGAAAATTTTCTTGGCTGGACTCGGCGTACAGCTCCTGAACTCTTTGCGATATTATTTCATCATCGCTGCTCTTGAATGATAGGGCCCCACCAGACGTGATAGATGCCCTCGCTAGCATGTAATGCTTGACTCGGTTTGGTAGTCCAGTCAAGGGACTTGCGCTAGTCAATCGGACCGTATCTAATTCCTGCCTCTCTTATTGAGAAATTTTACCGTCATACCCACTCGTGCCTAGTCTATGGGGGTGAGTATTCCTCCTTGCAATGTTTATGTGGTCCTCACTGGACTTTTTTGCCGCTTCATCTTGCTTCATCGCCACAAACTCATCTCAATATGGCTCTAATTTTAGATAGTCTCCGATGGCTGACCGGTTTTTCTTCACATAGTTTATATTTAGCCTCGCCTTGAAGTTCCATGCCACATCCATGGTCATCAACGTATCGCCATGCGCAAGTTCTTGGGCTTCTTCAAGGAATTCAAAAGTTTCTTTGAGCTCTGTCCATAGATCCTCTTTGATGGCACAGGGCACTTTATGCCAATCCAAATAGGTGATTGGCACTTTTTTCCTTACGATGTACCCGCATGTTGACCTGTATTTTGCTGCTGATTTCGGTGGTTCAACAGGGGCCCCAGTATCTCAAACCTCTAAGATGGTATACTGGCCTTCAGGCTTCTTAGTTTTTCCTCGGCCTCAACGTCTTTCAATAGGAGCACCATCTGCAGCAGCAGTGGAGATCTCGGCAACTTCGGTGACTGGGTTGAGCACCATGTGCAGTAGCAATGGAGACCTCGGCAACTTCGGTGACTGGGTCGATGTTAAGATATCGGCTCGGGCTTGAGTTAGAAGTCTCCTCTATTACAGTCTCGGGATTGCGCTCCATAAGAACTACATTGATAACCAAAGTGTCATCTTGAGGCCATGTAAATGACCAAAACGACTTATATTTGTAATCAAATGGTGTACATATATACTCACTAGCTTGAATAATCAACTGCATATTATATGATTAGTTGATCACATTTGTGGAAGGGGGCAGTACATGAAATGACTGAACCATCAAGAAAAAATTGATCTCATTTTCCTATTTGATCTTCGGAACTGTTCATAGTTTTAGTGTCATGCATGCATGGTTAAAGTAATGCATGTTTTGGTTAATATGATTGTATGAATTCTATTTACAACTTTGACGACCAACATTAAATTGGATCTCACATTCTCATGTCAGTACTTAACTGCTGATCGATCAATGTAAGGAAACATATGTATATGTATATTCTTTGTACATGAATACTGATCACAAGTTGGAGAAAGATTATTTTAGGATGTGATTCCAGCAGTCCGTATCTTGTTATGTACTACATGCATATTGGACTACGTGATCTATGAAGTACATCTACAATTTTTTTTAGAGTTTTTCATGACTTTCATTAGTTGGTGTGCACGATGTGTACACGAGAAGCCCTGTATGCACAGGATATGTTGCCTTCAAATATATATTATATAAAGCGTCGTTAAATCATAACTCAAATATTTTAAAGCATCACAATATTTAGTTTTTACAATAGTTTGTTTACAAATGTAGTGTGAGTACATCTCGTTCATTTTGGTTTTTCAACGACTCCAGTAGAATTAAAGTTGCTAGTAGAACTCGCCGTTTGGATTGATGATCTCATCGTGAACGAATCCAGCGATCTGCTCTTGAATTGCTAAAATTTTTGTTAGCAGTAACTTATTGGTTCTCATCTTGGAGCACTGTTATTGAAGAAAAGAGAAATTTAATTAATGATGATATATGTTAAATGAAAGAAAAGTAGGCATCAATGTGTAATTATATACTATGGCTTCGTTATAGCCGACACTCTCCGTGACAATTGAATGTATATTTGTACATACGTAGTATGCACATAAATTATTTCCCTGGTCCTGTCTCATGCATGGAAAGTCGGTTATTATTTGGAAATCTTTCTTGTAGGGACGATGCCAACACTTTTCTTGCAATATTGTGCGAATACCCTGTGAATGATTTTAAATAGTAATTAAGCTTAAATGCAATAGAATAAAATATTACTACAGCAATAACGCAACGATCGAGTTTACCTGTTCATCATGTCCCAAAAATTTTGATACAGATTAAGTTGTTTTCTCAGCGAGTCCAAGACAAAAATCCTGCTAGCATCTAACTCGATGACGTGGAGGACCCAGTGATAACTAGACATATATGTTAACATAGCCTATTAGTCCCACATAGTGTCACGCAAAAATAGTAAAACAATATTAGAAGTAGGGTAATACGCACTGAAAGTTATAGGGTAAAACTACGGAGGTTTTGTATTGCATCTTCAAGAAACTATTAAATAAATAGTCTTCAACAAACTGTGGACTCTGTCGGATGATTTTCTCGTTGACAAGCCCCGGATTGAGAAATCCTAAATTGTCATTGCCATTTCTTCTACATATCTGTATCTCCATTCTACATATATAAAAAAGAAGTTAGACATACAGTTAAACGGTACAAGAATATACAATAATATAAATAGAGACTTACAAAGTCCACAGTCTAAGTATTGCATCTAAGTTAAACTACGGAGGTTTTGTATTGCATCTTCAAGAAACTATTAAATAAATAGTCTTCAACAAACTGTGGACTCTGTCGGATGATTTTCTCGTTGACAAGCCCCAGATCGAGAAATCCTAAATTGTCATTGCCATTTCTTCTACATATCTGTATCTCCATTCTACATATATAAAAAAGAAGTTAGACATACAGTTAAACGGTACAAGAATATACAATAATATAAATATAGACTTACAAAGTCCACAGTCTAAGTATTGCATCTAAGTTAAACTACGGAGGTTTTGTATTGCATCTTCAAGAAAGTATTAAATAAATAGTCTTCAACAAACTGTGGACTCTGTCGGATGATTTTCTCGTTGACAAGCCCCGGATCGAGAAATCCTAAATTGTCATTGCCATTTCTTCTACATATCTGTATCTCCATTCTACATATATAAAAAAGAAGTTAGACATACAGTTAAACGGTACAAGAATATACAATAATATAAATAGAGACTTACAAAGTCCATAGTCTAAGTATTGCCGCGTCCAGAGCATCCTGCTGGTACAACATATACAATTCAGAGAAATCTACTCAGAAGATGTTATCCCCATTGTGAAAATCCGATTCTTTATATCTTACTGGGAATGCCTCTAGACCCTTTTCGCACTGCTGCATGTAATACTAATGGACGTGCCGCACTTGTGTTGTTAGGTTGTCTAAATGAGCTGGTTCAACCAGCGGTTGCCCGAAAAAGAACTTCCACCTTAGACCTAGCTCATGATCACGAAGTTGTTCAGCAGCATCTTTTTTAGCTTGTGACATCAACGTTTCAGCACTAGCCGTCTTCAAGTATTGCTTTCTGGAGATGCGCTCGTAGTCCGACATTTTGGAAGGTTCAGAAGTCCGCCCTGTCTCTTTGGCTTTTGCTATACTCAAGAAAAACTTCTGCACATTAGCATCGACTTTAGTCTTCTCAGGTGATGGCGCCTTTTTGAAGTGAGATGTTACGCATGCCTTCATTTCCTTTTTTCGTTCTTCTTCAGTCATCTCGGCCGGTAATTTCTTCGAGGTCAGGCCGACTTCACGATGATCGAGATTTGCTACAAGATCTGTCATGGCCTCAAATTGAATTCGCTCTCAAGTTAGCATTAGCGCCAACCAGGTTTTGGCCGCTTCGAGATCCATCTTGACTTCGAACCTACCCCAAATTTGCCACTTAAGAATTTCCAACTTAGCAAAAATTTTAGAGCTAGAAATTTCAGACTGCAAATGTGATTTTCATCAAAGTTTGGAGCCTTGTAATTTGAGACCTATAATGATCTAGAGTGTGCATGTTAGTAAAATGAAAACTAGAAACTTTTCTCTATACAAGGGTAGAATTTTGAGCCCAATTCAACATCAAGTGCTAATTTAAATCTTAGCATCAAAATTGAATCCATATGCTGAAAATTCTAGAGACTTAGCCATTCTAACTAGTGGGGTCAAATGAGCTCAACACATAAAAGAAATTGGGGGTAGCACTAAACTAAACCAGCACCTTTTCTCCTGAGCTCTCCTCCCCAAAGCAAGCCTCCACAAGCCCAAACCGTGCAGCACACTTCTTCCTGGTTTCTCCTCCCCAAGCAAGCCTCCCTCTAGCACCTCCCAAGCCAGCAGCCTCCTCACGCCTCCCCTTGCTGTCCCTGGTGGCGCCTCCCTCCCTGCAGCCTCCATTGGTGGCACCTCCCTCTTCTCCACCAAGGCAGCAGCTCCCTCCTCCTCTTCCTCCTTCACTCCCATGAGGTGAGGCCCTCCCTTGATCTAGGGTTTGTGTTTTCTGGTTTTGGGGGCAGCATTGGTGGAGTTGGGAGCTTTGGCGAGTAGATATTTGAAGATTTGGTTGGGGAACAACCATTCTAGGGTTTGGAGCATAGTTCTGAAATTCGAGTAGATTTTGTAGCTGCTGTTTCGTGGTGATTTGAGCAAGTTCTGAGCATTTTCTGCTAGGTTGGCTGTAGAGAAAGTTGTGGGTAATGAAATTATCTTTTATCTCCAGCTGGAATCACTCAATTTCGTTAACCCAGCTGAAATTTATGGCAATTTTAGTGCTTGCTGCTCTGAAAATACTGAAGATTTCGGGTAGAAACTTGAGCTGTGAATAAAAATTAGTTAGAGGCCGAATTAGAAATTATTTTTGCCTGTGGAGTTGTAGAAAATTTCATGTAGATTGTAAAATTTTTATCATTTACTCAATTCCATTAAGAATAGCAATTTTTATGTTGAAATTGGTGCATGCTATTCTGAAGCTCTGAGTATTCTGAACTCTGAAACTGCCCTCTGTTCCTGGCCGAACTGGGAGTTATCTGGGCAGAATCTAGGTGATTGGCCAAAGCTAATTTGTAGGTCTATGTCTTGTGGTCGTTTAGGCTCTGAGTTTTCTCAATTTGGCTAAGTGATCAAAAAGTTATGGTCATTTGTATACATGCTGTCCTGAAACCAGTTTTTCTGAAAATTCAGATTTTGGGGCTGAAGTTCAGAGTTTAGTTAAAAACTTTCAATCTATATTCTGAATGTTGTGTTGTATGTTAAAGTTAGATCACCCTCTTGTGGTCCTTTAGAATCAAAAAAATCATTTTTTCGATTAAGCATTCAAAAGTTATGCCTGTTTAGAGGTGTATGCATGTTATTTTCAGATTTTGGCTTTAGAGTAGAAGTGGAGTCTTGTAATTGCATTTTCATTCTTCAATTGAGATGAATGTTTGCACTTTTGGATTTGTCTTGAGGATGCATTTAGTATTTTCATTTCATATGCATCGCATGCATCTCATTTTTCATACATGGCAAACGTGTAGAGAACGAGCACGCGGAGGTTAACGCGTCGGTGACCGAGGGGGTACCGGAGGGCCGTGTGTTACTAAGGATCAAACAGAAGCTCAAGGCAAGCACCTAAGCATTTCAACCTTATATATAATTGTATTTTTGCGAATAAACTGCTTATTGAATGATTACGTCTTGCATTTGGAATTGAAATGTGGGATAGGGCTAGATCCTAATTGCTGCATATACACTAATTGATAATTGTTGAACACCTCCTTTGGAGCTAGTATATGGGTAATTATATTGTGTCCATGCTTAGTTTGCTTAGATGTCGGGTATGGGCCAAGTGGTGGATGGTTCCATCACTTGAGAATAATTACTTCACACTATTGGGTTGCAATTGGTTATACTTATGCTTTGAAATGAAAAATTGAGAATGGGCGAGAGGGTTGGATCATTTGATTGTGGAGACTCAAATGTTGTAGTCTCGCTTGTGTTGGTTAAGGACCGATCCGTTGTTTGCCATGTTGATCAAGCACCCCTTGTTGATCGCATGCCCGATATAATGGTACGGTAAGCTACCCTTTCATGGCATACTACTCGATGGGTCATGCCCTCATGCGATTGGACGTGGTTGAGGGCGAGGCCTAGGTCGACTCTCGAGGGCTAAGCGAGGCTTGAGCCGCCGAGGAGGTTGCTAGGTGCTCGGCCGCATGAGGATGGTTCAACGAGTAGATATGGATGGGAGGAGGGTTGACATGAGGTTCCTTGTGGCACATGTCATGCGATTGATGATCCCCTGCAGGGTGAATAAGCGATTTGAATTGCCGCGCTCTCGGATATGAGCACGCTTGTATCATCCGACACTTCAACGTAGTAATAACTTAAATTGAAACTAGTTGGTATAGTTGATGTTGATACTTGTTTATGCTATTACTTGCTCTCTTTAATGTTTAATTTCATATTTCACTCTAGCAATAGGTGCTGTCCATAAATGCTATAAACTTGAAATTTGTGTAGTTGAATACGATTATGCAACAAAGTAAGCTTTTCCGCACTTTTACCTTAAGCTTATACCTTGCTACATCCAAATGCATATTCTTTCGAGTCGGTCATATATGGACCACGGGTAAGTCTTGCGAGTGCCTTCTGTACTCATGCTTCTGCTTTGTGGTTTTCAGGTGAGGAACCCGACGGGTGTGAGTTCTGTCCGTACTGCTTCTCGGTGGTCGGGCGGGCACCGAGTAAAAGCTAGCTCAACAATGTAAACGCCCGGAAGTGTTCAAGGGCAGAACACTTCTGGAGATGTCTTACTTTTGGTTTAATTTGGTGGTTGTGCATTCATTTTGTTGTATAGTTAGCTTTCAAACTTGTTATGGCTATGTTTAATCTCTTGGCTATTTTCGTTGTTGAACTTTAATGTATCACCATGTTTAACTCATGTCTGGGTTGTTGCTTATATGTATGTCTGTTTTTGTTGTGGTTGTAGTTGTGATATATTTGTTTAGTTATTTGTTTCTTATGCCTGCTGAGTGGATGTCCGTACTTCTAGGGGCGTCATGCCGAAATTTTGTAGATTTTATGAGTCTGAGTAGGATCTTGCGTGTTGCCTTAGTTGTGAGTTTGTTGTGTGGTTGTCTGGTTTGTCTTTGTGCTTTGATTTAGTTGTTTTGTTATGCTTCCGCGTTGCGTGTCTGGTCGTAAAGTTTTGGGTTCGTTGCCCCCTTTATGCCAATTGAATTGATATGGCAATGAAAACCGGTATGCGGGGCGATCCTGGGCGAGCTTCGGATCGCATACCGGGGGAATACCGGGATTGTTGTCGAGTTATTCGAATGGGATCAATGTTGTCCTAATTGGGCTTGGGTGTTAGCACTGTGAACACCATTGGTGATCCGTTGCTAGCCTCCAAATCCGATGAGGGCGACCGGGCATTTGAATAACCCAAGGACAGTCTGGGCGGCTCCTCACAAAGACGATGCGGACTTCCGAGATGGTGTTGATGTTCGATTCTTCTTATGTGCCGGTGGAGGAGTTGGACTTTTCTTGGCTGGTGCCGGCGGAAGAGTTGCACTTTTCCTAGGCGACAGGTCTGCGTGTGGAGAGTGCGGCTGATCATCATCGTCGTCGTTGTCGGCCTCATCGTCCGAGCCAAACATAATCAATCTCTTGCGCCACGCGAGGAAGCCATGCACTTTTTCTCCAAATTTGTTTTTTCCGTCCTCGCTAGGAATCTCTACCTCCATTTTGCGATATTGTCGGACTACATTGTCTACTTCGACCCTGGTGAATCCCGGCGGTATTGGGCGGCAGAACAGAACCTGTGAGGAGCCGCATGGCCAAGCCCTGCCATCAACCACCTTGATGGTAATGCCATGTGCGGACAAATGCAGCTTGCACGGTGTCGGTTCTGTGATGTCATCTACTGGAAAATGGAGTCCATGCTCTTCCGGAATCCCTATGGACGCGCAGCTGCTCCTGTGAACACCGTGACTGAAGTTCCGAGGGCTGCCATCGAGTGGCGGTTGTGAGCTGAGAGCTTTCTGTACTACTTGCTCCACAACTTTATCCAGCTCCGCTCTCTATTCCGCTAACGCTCTTGCCACAGCATCTTGTATTTGACGGTCCAGTTGATCTTCTCTAATTCTTTTCGGCCGCTTGTACAACGATGCGTCAGCTGGGAAGCCTTCTTTCCACGGCACCAAACCAACTCCACGGGTGCGCCCAGGATGCTCCTTGTTACCCAGGGTAACAGTCAGCTCGTCATTCTCCCTTCATGGCCTGAAAAAGCCTTGGGAAGACTGCACGTGAGCATCTGATATTTTCCGCGACACTTCCTAGGCTCTATCGCTCCTGAAGCTCAAGCTGCCATCTTCCGAGATAGAAGCCCCCCTCCCAAGCTACCAGTGCTTCGATCGTTCACTCAACTCGGCCGTCGCAGGAATGACGCCCCTGCGGGTTAGCTCTTCTTCTCACCTATCCCATGCAGGTATTTTCTTCACATAGACACCAGTGCCTAGTGTGTGAGGGTACATATTCTTATCCGCGTTAGCCTTGTTCTTCTGACTCACTATCTGGGCTTCTTCAGAATTCTTGTACGCCACAAAGTCCTCCCAAAATTCCCTTATCTTTGGATACATGTTAAAATTTGGCGTTTCATTCTTCTTCACATAGTTCTTATTCAGCATCGTCTTCTAATTCTTCCACGATGTGCACATGATACTTAGTGCACGTTTCTTTGCAACCAACTCGGACCCTAGGGGAACTGGAATACTTCTTTTAGCTTGTCCCATAGCAAATCCTTCAGGTCATTGGGAACAACCCACTGATCACCTCGGCGGCCGGTCCATGATCAATAGCTGATGGGCACATTATCCCTAGCAAGTACTCCGCAGGATGTCCTGTACGGCCCCAATGCTAACGCGGGTATAGCAGGTTCCCCGACTGCCGAGAGCTCGACTATATCGTGAACATCCTTAGGCATCTTGCTTGGACCACGGCCTGCGCGCCGCCTTTGTTCATTAGACGTTTGAGCCTGCAATTGGATCTTGTTATTAGTCGTCTGACGGTAACACCCCGGCGCTAACTGCACTGCGAATGCTACCAAAAGACCCTATACCTTATACCTCTACTAAAAGATTGAACCAACATTGAAACTCCCCAAACCAGATTAAAACTAAGTCACCGAAATTTAGAAAAAATTCGGCATGACCTCTCTAGAAAACAGGACATCCACTCGTGAAGACAAAAACATTTGCGATGAGGATATTATTCTAGCAGTCCTTAGTTAACCAATCACAAAACCAATAGAATTTAATAAACTCCACCACGACGCATAACACATTACAATCTTATTAGATACATCAAGACTGAATGAATCAGTTAAACGAATTTCTGGAGACCGAAGTCGTGTACGTGTTACTACTCCCAACCCGACGAGCCAGCTTCAAAGTACCTAAAACAAGAAAACAAACAAGCGTGAGTCCAAGACTCAGCAAAGCGCAATCAGGCATAAAAATAATGAACTCGACTAGAATATAAATGCTACAAGACATAAAGTAACAGTTTCTTTAATTGATATCCGTAAATAAAAGAAACAGTTTGATTTCATATACAACCAAACATAAGAGCACAACTACTTCATCTTTTGACATAACCAATACTTAATTGAAATCATCCAGTAAAAGAAGCAGTATCTATCCCCATTTACCACATACAACTCGGAAACGTAACTAAACCATACTCACGCCTCAATAATCGTTCCAGGATGAGTCCACGACTAAATCCTCAACTTGTCATTTCCCCTTCTCATCAATTAACATTTACCATTTGCAACACACAATGCAATGCTTTTATGCTCTCATCCCTTTTCTCATGAATCAAAACAATGAATGCACCATGCATGCTCATAATGCACATTGTCATAGCGTATATGGGATATAGTGAGTGCACACCGTCGGTGTGCACTCTCAATCCCAACCATCCGTGGCGGGGCCTACTCTTCTCGACTCGCTCCCATTCACCTCGATGAATGGGACTACGAGGTAGGACTTTTGTGCTCACTACAGGTGAGCACCGAGGCCCGCATCAACATGGGACGCCTCGTCCGTCATGAATGCAATTATGCAATTATGCAATTGACGTGAATGCATTTCATCCCTCATTCAGTTTCACCACACATAGCCATAACCAATATAGAAGTACCAATTAACTTGCTATTTTCCCAATGTGATTCATTCGAGAGTAAATAAGGTCATGAATAAAATTCAGGGAAAGGCATCACATAATTTCTATAAAGTAGATTAAATTTAGAGATATGAACTAGGTGATTATAGTGCAAGCTTGTCCCTACACTTGCATCAACATAACCATACTCGTTCGTATAATTTCGTAATGCAATGCAATAAATGGGAATTGAATAACTTACTTACCAATTTGGTAACATTCATCCCTCCTCATCACCATACTAAAAAAAACTTCTAGACATGCTAATAAACATAATCACATCATTAGAATTTTCATAATCTTATCGCAAACAAAGCATTTAACATCCTAACAACACTCTAGGAGTTGCACTTGCCTTTAACCTCGACGAGAAACTGGCGGCCCATTGCATCGCTAGAAACCACCAACCCTAGAGAACAGCTACCCAAGATAGGGCAAGGCACGATTGTCACAATCACAAACTTAACGAAAATTAAAGAAGCATGATTATGCAAAGACTCAGTATCATACACCAATAGCCACTGCAATAAACCCTTGAAGCATGAACAACACTAAATAACTGGAAAATCTACTAGGAACATGTTTTTGGTCATTCAATCCCTTCTAGTCGATAGTTCAAGAGTAATCGTGCATAAAGAAGCATACACTTCAAGCCATCAATTAAAATAGAGTCATTCCAAAATGATATTCTAATAGCCACACAATGCCCTAACAGAGCTAAAAGGACATGGTTGGATTTTGAACTTGGGAATAATTACTACTAAACCAAACCATTAGGTTTTATGTCAAGTTGCCATCACCCATTTCCTTGCCACAAGTAGCCTTATAAATATGAAGATTCAAAAGGATTGAGGCGAAGATTAAGCACATTTCTATTCGAACATGAACCTCAACTTCTAATATACCTCCATTGCTAATAACCACCATGCACTAAGAGCCTCTTTTCCTAACCTTATCTTTCTCAATCCCATAGGAGCACGAACATAGATTTACAAATGCCCTTTTTCAACTAACAAAGAAGACACTACAATTTCTAAGCTCCATTACATGCAAGCCAGCAGTCATTAGGTTGCATTCACAAACTAATAGGAATTGAAGCAATAGGCATCACCAAACACTCATCACAGTTCACAAAAGATACAAGCTATCAGTCCATAATCATTAACTAAACAGAATGCTAACACATTTGAATAATGCATGAGAAATAAAATGCTGTACCAAGAAAATTTCCTTATGAGATATCATGCACTAATACACGCATAGATTCTAGAATAACAATCCTACACAGGCATGCTTATTCGTACACACAAAATTTTTCAATGCATCGATTCTAGCATTTCAAAGCCCATCTCTCAACCTTGCACACTTCACTCACTGCGATACCAAAACCTAAACCTTCTGGGCATTTCATCGAACACCTAGCAAGCAAGGAAAATCCCTCCCCAAAACCTAGGGTTTTACCTCAAAACAATTCCATGGAGGAAGAAGGGAGGTGGGGGAGAGGCTTGGCGGAGGCGCCGGCCGGGAGAGGCACCGGAGAAGACGCCACGGGAGGCAGGGGGCGTGGCCGGCCGAGGCCAAGACGCAAGGTCGGTCGACGGAGGTAGGCACGGGCGGCCCTAGACGCACACGCGCTTGGGAAAAAAAGAGGTGGCGACTGGACCAGGCCCTCCCTCTCCATTCTTTATATATATATAACCCAATAAGTGGAAGCACTAAATAAAAGGGCTAGGGGGAAAAGAATAAAACTTGCAGTATTACCTCGAATTCGGAACACCACAAGAACACCAACAAGAACAACGGAAACCGAATGACTAAACGAAAACACCCAAAAAGAACAAAGTTGGTTACTTCTCACACGCAAGACTCCAAAACTCGAGTCACTTCTCTTTTCAATTTAAAGGAATAAACAACTTAACACAGCTCAAACCCCTTTTTAGATAAGCACTCTTTCTAACTTCTTGACGAACCTGGCCTTTATCAAAGACCAACACTAAACCAAATCGATTTTGCGTCTCTCAATCCCAAAAGGTTTTCCTAAACCAGGAATCTCACAAGCACTTTCTCGACCTAACAAATTCACAACTCTCACGCTTAAACTCCAATAGATCCAGACAAACAGCCAAATTCTCAATTCCTACCATTCTCACAAACTGTATGACAACTCAGACAACTTTTCTTTAATCATTTCAGCGAACGACCTTCAATCAATCAACAATTCTTCCCGGAAGATCGTAATACTAGTCTCCAAACACTAAAACATTTAAGGTTCCACACCGGAATCCTCCGGGAACCAAAACACCAAACTTATCCTTTCAATGGTTACTCTTGGAAACAACAGGATCAAAAATCATTCTTTACTATCGAAATAATTAGCCCCACAGGCACCAATCAAATTCCTCAAAAGGCAAAGTCATACTTGACCTTCTTCCATACTGTCTCGAGCAAGGAGAGAACCACTCGAAGAGAAAGATTCATAACTGATCCGCCATTTCTGACTAACCCAACATTGAATCCAACCCATGAGACCAAGGGTTCGAACATACTTAGAAAATGTAATGCATTTATCGACCAATCCCGCAGTCCACCAACAAAATTAATCCCACACAACCATGGGACAACGGAATCCGACAACCCTCCACAAGGTTTAGACCAAGCCTGGAACACCATTCATTACTCTACACTCTGAATCCACGCCTAACCCAGGCTAAAAAAATTGGGGTTACCACTAACCCACACTTGATTTTCCTTCCAAAAAGGTCTCACCTTACAACCATCACCCAACCAATAATTCCAAAGAGTATAATCCTCCATTATCCTACACCAAAAACTTAAGACCCAACATCTTCTTACCTCACACTAGAGCAAAGAGGATTCTCGATTAAACAACAAGCTAACCACTATCCTCAACTTAAAACCAATGCAATAAAATGTACCTTTGTGGAAAAACTCAACTAAGACAAAGAACTTCACACAAATCTTTCTTCAAGCGTAGTCAAAAAGAACCAGAGAGAACTAAATTCTCTTTGGTCTTTCTGCTACCAAGTCTACTTCACCTCAATGGACAATCGTCCAAAGTAAATGTTCAAAACAGTACATTTCACATCAGTTTATCAAAAACCTTCGCTACAATAGACTGAACTCAACCGTTTAGTCACACCACAGGTATGGTAACGTAATTACCATCAACTTCCAAATGGTTCACTACTAGGGATTAAACGAGCACCACTAAGGAACGTAACCACCAATTTATTCTCCATTCTTAATCCATTTACGATCAACACCTAAACCCAGAACATCACTTTCTTTTCATGCTTTAAAGCAAAAGGAAACCTCGATTCCCTTTAATCACTCAATCCAGCTTCCACAAACTAAAACCAAAGCAACAACTTTAACTCGGGGAACAACTCCATAAAAGAAAAACAACACGCAAAACTTTTATGGGGTCAACTCACTTTCATAAAAGCAAAACATTTATCTCTTACCAAAGCAAAACATCTCTCCTTCACTAGAAGCGATTTAATTCCCGAAAGAAAACTGATCGGGAAAATCGATCCACCTCCACCCTTCACCCAACATTTTTCTTAAAAAGAGGAAAACTCATTTGTACGCTAGATTGTACAATCCATACATACACCCTCCGAGGGTCAACCCCACACTCATAACTTAAGCTAAATATCTTCACCAATTGAAATGAATGGCAATATTCTAAGAAATAACCTATTCAAAATCCATAAACATATTACTTCATGATAAATCTTTCTTTCATCCTCATTTTCAAGCCTCAAAGTTTAAACACAAACTTGGCTATTCGCACAAATTTCTGGAAACCTTAAAACGCTAGACAGAGAACGTCTTTGCCAACAAGGCTCAAACAACCGATCATATGGACAAACCAATCCATATATGAATATTTAAACATGCTTTCATTTCATCTTCCACCATTCCCAATTATCCCATACACTTACCAATAAAGGTTCGATATACTTTACATAACCCCAATATTTCTTTTATTATCCTTTCTAACAAATATAACCACTGCTTGTCCTATTAACATCAAACATTTTCCTCTGGTCTACAACCCATACTATACCATCCATTATACAACTTCCTATTCTAAGTTTAGGACAATTGATTTCAATAAAGCTTTCAATACTCAACAACTAGAGTTCAAGATACCTACAAGTCAACATTTAAACGATCATCACCTATTCCAATTACTCATGACTCCAACGATTCATAATGCCTCCTCAAAACATAGTCTTTAATTGCTGACCTAAGGCAATCATTTATAATCTTATGCAACCACCATTTCCAGACCTCCACTTATAACCGTGGATCAACATGACCCACAAAATACTTCTCGCCATCTGTCCAATTAGGGTCGACCACCTTAACCCAATCACATACACATTCTACTAATCCTCTACGGGAAGATCTTCAACCAAGCCACAAACTCACTTTGACTGTCATATCCTCCTTTCCAGAAAACCAACAAAACTTCCAAAGAAGCTCGACTCTCGAAAGACTTAGAAAATGACAGGATTCAAGCCCTGTCATTCAACAACTCTCCAAACCAAACCTCAAACTCCAACATTCCACGAAGGAAAAGAGTTACACAAATAATTTCACGGAAAGGAAAAATGAATCGGTCGAATAACACATTTTTTTAAAGCCTCAAACCTTAAGTTCTCACGACTTAAGTTTTTCACCAAAACTTCAACTTAAAGAACGACAACACGAAAATTCCATAACTTTCTCCGCAAAGCAACTAAAAGAGGAGTAACAGAATACTCTTTCCCTTGCCTTAAATCCAAGAAGATTAAAAAGCAACACTCAAATAACACACTCCATCAACTCACCGATCTACAACAAAAGAACAGGAACTCTACTCACACGAGGTTATGAACCCTCCGGTGCTGGCTCTCAACTGCCACACCGACCAACATGACTTCTGCGACAGGCCAACTTACCTCCGGCACAAAGAGTCCCCACCGGACCCCACTAAGCAATTTACAACTTCGAAAGCATGGCAGTAAATACTATCATAGCCTTAACAAAACTAACAAATAACATAACCACAAGCATCAACATAGTATCAATAACAAAATAAACAATGTAGCGCAATGCAACGATAACCCATCCCTTCCTATTGTGCATCAATGTGTGTCAAATTTTAAATTATTTAACCATTCTACATCAAGTTTTAAGGTTATTGCCCTAGGGCCACATTTTAAAAGTTCAACCTAAACCATGTTTCTACTTTCACACAGCAAAATTTTAATTCATTCTAGAATGACTCACTTCATTCAAACACCACGGACCTGAAGCCCGCTCTGATACCAACTGTAACACCCCGGCGCTAACTGCACCGCGAATGCTACCAAAAGACCCTATATCTTATACCTCTACTAAAAGATTGAACCAACATTGAAACTCCCCAAACCAGATTAAAACTAAGTCACCGAAATTTAGAAAAAATTCGGCATGACCTCTCTAGAAAACAGCACATCCACTCAGCAGACAGAAAACATTTGCAGTAGGATATTATTCTAGCAGGTCCTTAGTTAACTAATCACAAAACCAATAGAATTTAATAAACTCCACCACGACGCATAACACATTACAATCTTATTAGATACATCAAGACCAATGAATCGGTTAAGCAATTTACGAGACCAAGTCGGTATGCGTGTTACTACTCCCAACCCGACGAGCCATCTTCAAAGTACCTAAAACAAGAAAACAAACAAGCGTGAGTCCAAAACTCAGCAAAGCGCAATCAGGCATAAAAATAATGAACTCGACTAGAATATAAATGCTACAAGACATAAAGTAAAAGTTTCTTTAATTGATATCCGTAAATAAAAGAAACAGTTTGATTTCATATACAACCAAACATAAGAGCACAACTACTTCATCTTTTGACATAACCAATACTTAATTGAAATCATCCAGTAAAAGAAGCAGTATCTATCCCCATTTACCACATACAACTCGGAAACGTAACTAAACCATACTCACGCCTCAATAATCGTTCCAGGATGAGTCCACGACTAAATCCTCAACTTGTCATTTCCCCTTCTCATCAATTAACATTTACCAATTGCAACACACAATGCAATGCTTTTATGCTCTCATCCCTTTTTCTCATGAATCAAAACAATGAATGCACCATGCATACTCATAATGCACATTGTCAAAGCGTATACCGGTATAGCTGAGTGCACACCCGTCGGTGTGCACTCTCAATCCCAACCATCCCGTGGCGGGGCCAACTCTTACTGACTCGCTCCCATTCACCTCGATGAATGGGACTACGAGGTAGGACTTTTGTGCTCACTACAGGTGAGCACCGAGGCCCGCATCAACATGGGACGCCTCGTCCATCATGATTGCAATTATGCAATTATGCAATTATGCAATTGACGTGAATGCATTTCATCCCTCATTCATTTTCACCACACATAGCCATAACCAATATAGAAGTACCAATTAACTTGCTATTTTCCCAATGTGATTCATTCGAGAGTAAATAAGGTCATGAATAAAATTCAGGGAAAGGCATCACATAATTTCTATAAAGTAGATTAAATTTACAGATATGAACTAGGTGATTATAGTGCAAGCTTGTCCCTACACTTGCATCAACATAACCATACTCGTTCGTACAATTTCGTAATGCAATGCAATAAATGGGAATTGAATAACTTACTTACCAATTTGCTAACATTCATCCCTCCTCATCACCATACTAAAAAAACTTCTAGACATGCTAATAAACATAATCACATCATTAGAATTTTCATAATCTTATCGCAAACAAAGCATTTAACATCCTAACAACACTCTAGGAGTTGCACTTGCCTTTAATCTCGACGAGAAACTGGCGGCCCATTGCAGCGCTAGAAACCACCAACCCTAGAGAACAGCAACCCAAGATAGGGCAAGGCACGATTGTCACAATCACAAACTTAACGGAAATTAAAGAAGCATGATTATGCAAAGACTCAGTATCATACACCAATAGCCACTGCAATAAACCCTTGAAGCATGAACAACACTAAATAACTGGAAAATCTACTAGGAACATGTTTTTGGTCATTCAATCCCTTCTAGTCAGATAGTTCAGAGCAATCAGGCATAAAGAAGCATACACTTCAAGCCATCAATTAAAATAGAGTCATTCCAAAATGATATTCTAATAGCCACACAATGCCTGAACAGAGCTAAAAGGACATGGTTGGATTTTGAACTTGGGAATAATTACTACTAAACCAAACCATTAGGTTTTATGTCAAGTTGCCATCACCCATTTCCTTGCCACAAGTAGCCTTATAAATATGAAGATTCAAAAGGATTGAGGCGAAGATTAAGCACATTTCTATTCTGAACATGAACCTCAACTTCTAATATACCTCCATTGCTAATAACCACCATGCACTAAGAGCCTCTTTTCCTAACCTTATCTTTCTTAATCCCATAGGAGCACGAACATAGATTTACAAATGCCCTTTTTCAACTAACAAAGAAGACACTACAATTTCTAAGATCCATTACATGCAAGCCAGCAAATATTAGGTTGCATTCACAAACTAATAGAATTGAAGCAATAGGCATCACCAAACACTCATCACAGTTCACAAAAGATACAAGCTATCATCCATAATCATTAACTAAATGAATGCTAACACATTTGAATAATGCATGAGAAATAAAATGATGTACCAAGAAAATTTCCTTATGAGATATCATACACTAATACACGATAGATTCTAGAATAACAATCCTACACAGACATGCTTATTCAGACACACAAAATTTGTCAATGCATCGATTCTAGCATTTCAAAGCCCATCTCTCAACCTTGCACACTTCACTCATCGCGATACCAAAACCTAAACCTTCGGGCATTTCATCGAACACCTAGCAAGCAAGGAAAATCCTCCCCAAAACCTAGGGTTTTACCTCAAAACAATTCTATGGAGGAAGAAGGAGGTGGGGAGAGGCTTGGAGGAGGCGCCACGGAGAGGCACCGAGAAGACGCCGCCAAGGAGGCGCCGGCCGAAGGAGGCCAGCCCGAGCGCGGCTGCGGCGCAAGCGCACTCAAGCACGGGAGAGGCGGCGAGCACAACCAGGCGGGCGAGGGCGGCGCGACACCGGGCGCGAGCTGGTGGCCGGAGGTCTTGGTGGGGCCAGGAGCTGGCCTGCAGGCGAGGTCGACCGAGGCGAGCACTGGCGACCCGACGCACACGCAGCAGGGAAAAAAAAGAGGTTGCGACTGGACCAGGCCCTCCCTCTCCATTCTTTATATATATATAACCCAATAAGTGGAAGCACTAAATAAAAGGGCTAGGGGGAAAAGAATAAAACTTGCAGTATTACACTGACCCTACAATATTTTGAGAATCACAACGTACTAATATTTTACCTCGCCCATGTTAGTGGCATCAGCTTGGTCCATGGCAGTGGCGTCAGTTTGTTCCATGGCAGTAGGGTCAGTTTGGTCCATGGTAGTGGCGCCAGGTTGCTCCATATTAATATCCTGTAGGTTCAGGTAGTACCTTGGGCTACCTATTCCAACTTCGTCTATGTTCGAGGGTCGAACTCCCTCTGGCACTTGTCCCTGATTCGAGGCCATTCCTAGCAATCAGAAATTTCAAATTAACACACATACCATACTTATGAATTCAAACGAGGCCATTCCTAACAATCAGAAATGTTATTGGGTTAATTATATTGCATTCATTTATGGTTGCTACATGACATCAAACTTATGAATTCAAACGATGGTAATTTTGTTAGAGTTGAGAGGAAATCAAGTGATGTTGTGACCTCATGCTACAAACATGTGCACATGTAACTTTAATTCATATTTGCCTACTTGTTTTTTATTAACCTGTAACACCCCAGCAGCCCGTGCCCCGAATGTTACACCCTCTAGCACCAACAATTACAAATCACTAAGAATAAATATTCGCAAAGCAAGCGAACAACTAGGAGGTTGTCAAAATTATTAAAAATTTCGACAGCACCTCCCCTAAAACTAGGACATCCACTCAGCAGGCAGAAAACATTTGCAGTATATGATATCATTCTAGCAGGTCCTTGGTTAAACAATCACACATCCTATAGAAATTTAATAAACTCCACCACATAATTATTATAGGACAGGGAATTTATTAAACATAACCGCAAACAACCTTTTACAAGAATTTTGCATGAGCTAGAACATAACTATAATTGATATGATGGAATGATGATGATGCAACTGTAACACCCCGGCACCCCGTGCCCCGAATGTTACCCTCACTAGCACCAATAATTACAATTCCACTAAGAATAAGACTTAGCAAAGCAAGCGAACAACTAGGAGATTGACGAATTTACAAAAAATTCACAAGACTTCCCTAAAACTAGGACATCCACTCGTGAGATGAAAACATTTGCAAGATATACTATCATTCTAGCAGGTCCTTAGTAATCAATCACACACATCCAATAGAAACTAATAAACTCCACCACAAATATTACAGGATAGGAACTCAATAAACATAATCGCAAACAAAGCCTTTTACAAGAAGTTTCACGAACGATTAAGATCAGAACTATAATCAATATGGTGGAAAGGTTATGTTGCAAAACGTGAGTGTGCTACTACCCCCATCCATGCATGCCGGTTTCAAGATACCTGCAACAACACAAACAACAAGCGTGAGTCGGTGACTCAGCAAAGTACACGAGAATAGAAATTCCAATATCATAAGTAAAACAAAAGCTTAACCATAAGAGCAAGTAATACAATGAAACAGCATTCGGACAATACGCAATTATACCCATTTAAAGCAATAATTTAACCATGTCAAAAAGATTACCGCAATCACATCATCAAATTGGGGATAAAACCATTCAACACTCAAGGGACAACACTTGCCTCTAAATCACAACTCTCACGCCTTGGCGCTAATATACTCCGGTACTTTATATCAACATCTTACTATAATAAACTCATCCATACAAGATTCTAGACCCTCTCAATCCCGCTCACTACTAAATTTACTGAAAACACAAATCTTGAACTTCCATTCAAGTCCACGCCTCGCGACCATGGTGAAAACTATAATCAACGTTTCCCTTTAGAATCACCTACCCTTCCAATTAATCATTCTGTGCCATACAATAAATTTGGGTGTCTTTAAATAACCAACAGATTCCTTTTAATAGAATCAGTAACACTCCTTATCTAAAAGCTCAACTACTCATCATAAACTTAATGCCTTGAACATCCACGTGGGTCACACACCCAACCTTTAAAGAAATCAAAATTCTTGAGCACGAGCAACAACAAAGACCATCTCTTTACTTTCCAAAAACTTAACCATGAATCATAAGAGAATTCAACTCTCGAATTCCCAAACTCCGGCTGTAATCAACTCCTCAACATAACTCAAGATTTTCAACTTTTAGGAAGGATAAGAGATGCAATGCACATGAATGCTCATTTCCATGCATGTACTGCAGATCGCCGAAAGTGTCCACCCGTCGGTGTGCACCTCACGCCCCTTCCATCCCGTGGAAGGTGCCTACTCTTCTTGTCTCGCTCCCATTCACCTCGATGAATGGGACTACGAGGTAGGACTTTCGTGTTCACTACGTGTGAACACAGAGGCCCAGATCGTAATGGGTCGCCTCTTCCATTATGAATGCACAAATGCAATTAACACGACGGGCCACAACCTTTCATTCATTGCCAACACTAATATAACTATAACCACATACATATACAAGCATATATGTAAATATATACATATATACACAAAATCTCCCATACTACATAAGTATATACATGTGCAAATGTTTGTATTTATATATATATTTATATATATATATAAACACAAGGTCAATCATACATGCAAGCACACATGACCACATAATTCAGCAAGTATCACACACAATTGTATGGACTATGGCAGATCTACACATTCACACACTCTAGGCAATGCCTTTCATTTAGGGAACCTCATGCATACATACAAGTATGACTTCACATAGACACACAAAACTCATCAATGCATGTACCTATACAAATAGGCTCTTCTTGAACCCACATTTCCACCAAAGACAATCGAGCATACATATATACACACATAATTCAGCAATACATTGATTCGCACCATACTCAATTCCATTCCCAGACAGGCACAATTAAGTACAATTTTGTAAAGTAATCACGAGTATCCACGCACCTTATACCCGCTACTCACTGCAATATTAACAAATGTACAAGAAACTCACCGAATTAAGGCTACTAGTGACCACTGAATTCACTAGCTAATCACGCCTCAAAGGGACGGTCACCAATATAACTAACACTTGCCACAATCAATAGAAGTTAGCCATGAACAGTGAATATCATCAACAACTTAATTAAGCACACAACTCGATGTACTTGCCTTTACCGACGGAGAATGGAGTGGCATGCAGATGAGGCCACTTCCGACAGAACCTTCTCTGCAAATAAACAATACTCATTCCACTTAACTTTATGCACAAATTAGTATTTCTTGTAAACTAAACCTTATCTTTTGAATAACAATTACAAGGGCTCATACACAAATAACACAACAACAAGCTTACTCATAATAAATAACGGAGCAAAAGGGGTAGTAAGAAATATGGAACTTAATCAAATCCTTGCATGTAACACTCTGTGATTATAACTCTACACAATCTGATGATCTCTCCTTTGAACCCAAACATAAGCCAGAGTATGAGTATATAGGTCACTGATAGCTCTCAGCCAAGCATAAGCCTTTACATCTCCTCATTAACAGAAATGCAGAATGATTATCATGCATTGTAGATATGTCAAACATTCACAACATTGCTTTAGCAGAGGATAAAAGAACTACCACATACTGCCAACAATTCATAGTGTTCACATCTCAAGCTATAGTCTCTAGCGAAATTCAACCATATCAATGCATATAAGATCATCCAGATTGCGCACATATACATACAAATATATATATAACTACATAATTATCCCCTCATGAATACAAGAGCACATATATAAATTTCCAAGTCATGCAATTCGCTCACAGAGGTCCAGTACTCTTTAGCTCGCACAGTCAGAACACAAAAATTAGGACTCATGCTAGTGCTTATGATTCTTGCATAGCAAAGAAAAGGGGAGGGTTTTCGTGCAACACCCCTCACAGCCAAATCATCACACACAGGGCACGCACAACCAATTCAACTCAAGAAAAACCTAGCTAGGCATTTCATCAAACACCCTTCATGCAAGCTAAGTTAATCCCCAAAACCTAGGGTTTTTACCTCACAACTTGTACTCCTGCAGGAAGGGGAGGTGGAAGCGCTAGGCTGGAGAGGGAGTCGCCCTTGAGCAGCAGCAGGAGCGCCGAGTTGCTGGGGGAGAGCTGCCGGCCGGAGCTGGGGGCGACGCCGGCCAGGGGCGCAGGGAGGAGGCGCCTGCCGCGAAGGAGGGAGCCAGGGGAGGGGAGGGGCAGCGGCAGCTGGAGGAAGGCGCGGCTGGAGGGTGGCGCCAAGGGAGAAGGCCAGACGGCACCGGTTGTCTTGGCGTCGGAGGGAGGCCGAGCCCTGGAGTCGGCTTGAGCTCACGTGAGGAAACCAAAGACAATGGGGAAAAGTATTGATGCCAAGAAAAACTAAGTGGCCAGGATTAGGGGGTCTCACAAGGGGCAAAAAGGTAAATACTAAAAGCTTCTCAAAAACTCCAACTGAAGCCCACCTTTTCTCGATAATACACACATCATTTAGTTTCCCTCAGTTAGCAATCCGTCTCAATCAGTCTACACCAAAGAAATTCATACAAGGGAGCCCACCGCAAAAGCTCACTAAATCCTGACGCAAAAGAAACAAAGGTTCAGTTGAAACCCAAGCCTTTAATAAACTTCTTAAACTGCGAGGCGAAAAAAAATCTTTCTCCAGAATAAATCCTTGAATCAAGAAAATGACGACAATTCCGGCCAAAAACCCAGGAAAACGATTTTGCGGTATTACACTCTTCCCCCCTTTAACAGAATTCGACCTCGAATTCTGAACACCACAAGAACACCAACAAGAATAAGGAACCGGCTGATAAAGCGAAAACACCCAAAACTCAAATTGGGTACTTCCCACGCACGGGTCTCCAAAACTCGAGTCATCTCCTTTCCACTTGAGAATCCACATCTCGCACACGCAGAAGCTATTAGACCCGAGCAGACAGTCGAAATTCCCAAATCATACCACCAACCAACGACTCATAATAATACGATTCACATAAGCCACAACACTCTATTAAGCACATCGCTGAATTCTATTCGATTGAATAGTTGGGGTTCTAACCAAGTAACACCGGGATCCTCTAGGAATCAAAACACGACTTTTATCTTTTCAACAGGATCAAAAATCATTCTTTACTATTGAATTGATTAGCCCATAGGGCAATAATCAAATTCCCTCATAACACAAAATCGAACTTGACCTTCTTTCAAACTTGTCTCATACACAAGGCAACCACGCAAGGAAAAGGTTCACAACTGACCCATCCATTTCTGACTGACCTACACTGAGTCTAACCCAAAAACTGAGGGTTCCGACAATCTTACGGAAATAAAGCATTTAGCGACTGATTCCACCCAGCCCACACAGCCCAAGGACAACACGATCAGAATGCTCCTCTTACAAAGGTCAGAACCATGACAAGGAACCCTTTACATCAACTTGCTATCACTTTCTATACAATCAACGAAATCGACATCACAAGGCTCCATCATAATCCACTTTCAAATTACTTGCGGTCATCAAAGCAAAACTGCTTATAACACCAAAATCAATACTTTAGAAGAGGAAATCGATTCTCAAACCCGACATCCGAACCCACAATCAGCACACAATCTCTCAAAGAGAAGAGGAGAAATTCATTCCCAACAGAGACCACTTCACTAGCCGATATCACTTATGACTTGATCATAAGCTTCACCCTTTAGAAACATTCATCAAGATCAATCCCCCCTCTTTTTTTTCCAAGTCCAACCCCAACCGAGCTAAAATTCCAATAGCTCCCATGCAAGACCTTCCAACATTTTCCATTACATCTATTTATTCCCTTTAAATAGCAAGTCCAAAGACTATCATCACACCATTTCATAAGTATGCATTCTTTCTTCCTCATAATCTTTCATCCACTAACTCCATCACATGGTGAAACACAATTCATATGGAAATTTTCGATTGCACACCAAACAGAACGCCTTAAACAAAATGCATACATCCAAATGTTTACACTGACTACCCAAATTCCATAGGTATTTAAACCTAAGCACATCTTACATTCCAATATCTCTAAAATTCTTGAACCTTTAACAACAAAGGTTTCAATGATCATACTTAGCACCTTTGGGAAGCCCCAACAAGACTTATCAAGAATTTTATAACCACTCTTCCTTATATCACTATCTCCCAAATTTATCCTTTCCAGAAAGGCCAACGAAAACTTCTAAAGGAGCTCGATTCTCAAAAGACTTAGAAAGTGACAGGCTCAAGCCATGTCATTCAACAAAACTCAAACCAATTATCAAACTCCAAGATTCCACGAAGGAAGGAGTTACACAAATCAATTCACGGAAAGGAAAAGCGAATCGATCGAATAACACTTTTTCCTTTAAAACCCCAAATCCCAAAACTTCAACTCGAAGAACAGCAACACGAAGAAATCCATGACTTTCCCCACCATCAACCGCCGAGGCGCAAAACGATACTCTTCACTTTACCGCACACAACAAGATTCAACCCTTGTCATGACCACAAACTCTGAAACACAAATAAATCACAAAGCTCCCACAACAAAAGAGAGTCACCAAAACGAGTTTCTCAACCACGAAAAACACGAAATCAATTACTCTCCGAGTTACGGCAAAGGAATTAGGAATATCCTCACCCGGGATTATGAATCCTTCGGTGCTGGTTTTCAACTGCCACACCGACCAACACGGCTACACGATAGGGCCAACATACCTCCGGCACAAAGAGTCCCACCGGACCCCACTAAGCAATTTACCACTTCAAAAGCATAGCGGTAAATACAACCATAGCTCTATCAACTAACAAATAACATTATCACAAGCATCATCATAGCATCAATAACAAAATACGCATTGTAACACAATGCAACGATATCCCATCCCTTTCCTACTGTGCATCATAGTGTGTCAGTTTTAAATTAATTAACCATTCTACGTCAAACTTTTATGGTTATTGCCCTAGGGCCACATTTTAAAGGTTCAACCTAAACCATGTTTCTACTTTCATACAGCAAAATTTTAATTCATTCTAGAATTATTCACTACATTCAAGTACCACGGACCTGAAGCCCGCTCTGATACCAACTGTAACACCCCGGCACCCCGTGCCCCGAATGTTACCCTCACTAGCACCAATAATTACAATTCCACTAAGAATAAGACTTAGCAAAGCAAGCGAACAACTAGGAGATTGACGAATTTACAAAAAAATTCGTCAGCACTTCCCCTAAAACTAGGACATCCACTCAGCAGACAGAAAACATTTGCAGTATATACTATCATTCTAGCAGGTCCTTAGTAATCAATCACACACATCCAATAGAAACTAATAAACTCCACCACAAATATTACAGGACAGGAACTCAATAAACATAATCGCAAACAAAGCCTTTTACAAGAAGTTTCACGAACGATTAAGATCAGAACTATAATCAATATGGTGGAAAGGTTATGTTGCAAAACGTGAGTGTGCTACTACCCCCATCCATGCATGCCGGTTTCAAGATACCTGCAACAACACAAACAACAAGCGTGAGTCGGTGACTCAGCAAAGTACACGAGAATAGAAATTCCAATATCATAAGTAAAACAAAAGCTTAACCATAAGAGCAAGTAATACAATGAAACAGCATTCGGACAATACGCAATTATACCCATTTAAAGCAATAATTTAACCATGTCAAAAAGATTACCGCAATCACATCATCAAATTGGGGATAAAACCATTCAACACTCAAGGGACAACACTTGCCTCTAAATCACAACTCTCACGCCTTGGCGCTAATATACTCGGTATTTTATATCAACATCTTACTATAATAAACTCATCCATACAAGATTCTAGACCCTCTCAATCCCGCTCACTACTAAACTTATCGAAAACACAAATCTTGAACTTCCATTCAAGTCCACGCCTCGCGACCATGGTGAAAACTATAATCAACGCTTTCCTTTAGAATCACCTACCCTTCCAATTAATCATTACATGCCATACAATAAATTTGGGTGTCTTTAAATAACCAATGATTCCTTTTAATAGAATCAAGTAACCCTCCTTATCTAAAAGCTCAACTACTCATCATAAACTTAATGCCTTGAACATCCACGTGGGTCACACACCCAACCTTTAAAGAAATCAAAATTCTTGAGCACGAGCAACAACAAAGACCATCTCTTTACTTTCCAAAAACTTAACCATGAATCATAAGAGAATTCAACTCTCGAATTCCCAAACTCCAACAGAATCAACTCCTCAACATAACTCAAGATTTTCAACTTTTAGGAAGGATAAGAGATGCAATGCACATGAATGCTCATTTCCATGCATGTACCGGTACTGTCGAGTGTCCACCCGTCGGTGTGCACCCTCACGTCCCTTCCATCCCGTGGAAGGTGCCTACTCTTACTGTCTCGCTCCCATTCACCTCGATGAATGGGACTACGAGGTAAGACTTTCGTGTTCACTACGTGTGAACACAGAGGCCCTGTCGAATGGGTCGCCTCTTCCATTATGAATGCACAAATGCAATTAACACGACTGGGCCACAACCTTTCATTCATTGCCAACACTAATATAACTATAACCACATACATATACAAGCATATATGTAAATATATACATATATACACAAAATCTCCCATACTACATAAGTATATACATGTGCAAATGTTTGTATTTATATATATATTTATATATATATATAAACACAAGGTCAATCATACATGCAAGCACACATGACCACATAATTCAGCAAGTATCACACACAATTGTATGGACTATGGCAGATCTACACATTCACACACTCTAGGCAATGCCTTTCATTTAGGGGAACCTCATGCATACATACAAGTATGACTTCACATAGACACACAAAACTCATCAATGCATGTACCTATACAAATAGGCTCTTGCTGAACCCACATTTCCACCAGCACAATCGAGCATACATATATACACACATAATTCAGCAATACATTGATTCGTACCATACTCAATTCCATTCCCCAGACAGGGCACAATTAAGTACAATTCTTGTAAAGTAATCACGAGTATCCACGTACCTTATACCCGCTACTCACTGCAATATTAACAAATGTACAGAAACTCACCGGAATTAAGGCTACTAGTGACCACTCGAATTCACTAGCTAATCACGCCTCAAAGGGCGGTCACCAATATAACTAACACTTGCCACAATCAATAGAAGTTAGCCATGAACAAGTGAATATCATGAACAACTTAATTAAGCACACAACTCGATGTACTTGCCTTTACCGACGGAGAATGGAGTGGCATGCGATGAGGCCACTTCCATGTAACCTTCTCTGCAAATAAACAATACTCATTCCACTTAACTTTATGCACAAATTAGTATTTCTTGTAAACTAAACCTTATCTTTTGAATAACAATTACAAGGGCTCATACACAAATAACACAACAACAAGCTTACTCATAATAAATAACGGAGCAAAAGGGGTAGTAAGAAATATGGAACTTAATCAAATCCTTGCATGTAACACTCTGTGATTATAACTCTACACAATCTGATGATCTCTCCTTTGAACCCAAACATAAGCCAGAGTATGAGTATATAGGTCACTGATAGCTCTCAGCCAAGCATAAGCCTTTACATCTCCTCATTAACAGAAATGCAGAATGATTATCATGCATTGTAGATATGTCAAACATTCACAACATTGCTTTAGCAGAGGATAAAAGAACTACCACATACTGCCAACAATTCATAGTGTTCACATCTCAAGCTATAGTCTCTAGCGAAATTCAACCATATCAATGCATATAAGATCATCCAGATTGCGCACATATACATACAAATATATATATAACTACATAATTATCCCCTCATGAATACAAGAGCACATATATAAATTTCCAAGTCATGCAATTCGCTCACAGAGGTCCAGTACTCTTTAGCTCGCATGCATGTAACACAAAATTAGGACTCATGCTAGTGCTTATGATTCTTGCATAGCAAAGAAAAGGGAGGGTTTTCGTGCAACACCCCTCACAGCCAAATCATCACACACAGGGCACGCACAACCAATTCAACTCAAGAAAAACCTAGCTAGGCATTTCATCAAACACCCTTCATGCAAGCTAAGTTAATCCCCAAAACCTAGGGTTTTACCTCACAACTTGTACTCCTGCAGAAGGGAGGTGGAAGCGCTAAGGCCGAGAGGAGTCGCCCTTGAGCAGCAGCAGGAGCGCCGAGTTGCCGGGGAGAGCCGCCACCGAGCTGGGGCGACGCAGCCTGGGCGCAGGGAGGAGGCGCCTGCCCCGAAGGAGGGAGCCAGGGGAGGGGAGGGGCAGCGGCAACTGGAGGAAGGCGCGGCTGGAGGGTGGCGCCAAGGGAGAAGGCCAGACGGCGCCGGGTTCTCGGGCGTCGGAGGGAGGCCGAGCCTGAGTCGGCTTGAGCTCACGTGAGGAAACCAAAGACAATGGGGAAAAGTATTGATGCCAAGAAAAACTAAGTGGCGAGATTAGGGGTCTCACAAGGCAAAAGGTAAATACTAAAAGCTTCTCAAAAACTCCAACTGAAGCCCACCTTTTCTCGATAATACACACATCATTTAGTTTCCCTCAGTTAGCAATCCGTCTCAATCAGTCTACACCAAAGAAATTCATACAAGGGAGCCCACCGCAAAAGCTCACTAAATCCTGACGCAAAAGAAACAAAGGTTCAGTTGAAACCCAAGCCTTTAATAAACTTCTTAAACTGCGAGGCGAAAAAAAAATCTTTCTCCAGAATAAATCCTTGAATCAAGAAAATGACGACAATTCCGGCCAAAAACCCAGGAAAACGATTTTGCGGTATTACAGCAATGTGATTGTGTTACTACCCCCATCCATGCATGCCGGCTTCAAAACACCTATAAACATTAATTAACAAGCGTGAGTTTAAACTCAGCAAAGTACACGAGAATAACAATTCCAATTTATCGTAAGTAAAACAAGAGCTTGATCCAAAAAGCAAGTAATACAAATGAAGCAACATCCGGACGATACGCATTTATACCCATTTAAAGCAATAACTTGACCGTACCCAAAAAATTACCACGACCAGAGCAGGCGACGGCACCAGGTATGGGAGAGCAGTAGGCAGCCGGGCGCTGCCACCGGGCGTCTTGAGGAGGTGGCTGAGACGCGGGTGAAGACAGTGCTTGGGGAAGAGAACGCGGCGCCGAGGAGAGCTGGCCGAGACAAGCAATGCTTGCCGAACACGCGAGATAGCCGGGTCAAGCGCTGGAGGCGGCCATTGGAGGATTTCTTTAGGAGCAATCAAGTCTAGGGTTCCCTCTCTTCCAATCCTACTTTTATACTCAAGCAAATGGGTGGCACTAATTAATGGGACTAGGGAACAAAAAGAAATGAAGCCCCTCCAAAAATAAATCCAAAGACCAACTTTAAACCCTTAGCGCGAACTAAATGAAATTTCAATTCTTGACACGAAAAGACAATTGTCCAGAAAAACAAACTTGCCGCAAACCTAAATAGCTCGGAAGATACCTCATTGTGTAAAACTAGGGCAATTTTCCAAAACCTTATTAAAAGCTTCACTTGTGCGACGAAACAAACGCACTCGAAAAGAAAATAACAAAAACCCCAAAGTTCAACCGGGATATCACATTCTACCCCCTTAACGGAATTCGACCCCGAATTTGAAGAACGCCAACTACAAAAGAAAAGAACAAAGTGCATAAGAGACTTAAACTTCTTGGCAAACTCACAACACCCACGCAAGGACTCAAACGGAAACAAGCGATAAACCAAATTTCCCAAATCCAACTATTAACGAAAGGGATTTGACTTAATTCGAACTACGCTTTCTCAAGTTTTATGCTCTACTTCACCTACTAAGGAACTCAATCAAATTAACTGATACGCCAAGTCCCACATCAACATAACATACCGCTAGCACAAGATACTCTGAGGTAACTCAGATTTAGCTTTCTCTTAGCCATAAAGCATACTATAACTTTTAATCAACGATTCCACTCTAAAGAACAAGGTGCCAACCTCTAAACTCGACTCCAATTCCTTTTTCAGCTTCAATCTAATCTCCCTTCTTAACCATTTTACCCCATTTCATCTTACTCATGACAACAAAATTGACACAGGGCCTTTTTAATCTATCATGCCTCTAAGCCAAATCTATATCAACCAAGCATTCATACCATCCGTTTAATCATCCCGGGTTCCCAACTTGAACCCCAAAGAATCAAATACAATTAATCCCATCTTTTTCAATTGATTAATCTTTTAAATAAAAAGACCAAAATCAACCCATGTCATCTAAGTACGTAGTCCACATAGGCAATATTAGGATTTTTTTCCTTCCAATCGCATGTCTACATTATACAATCTCCTATCCTCCCCTAGGAATATCTCACACCCAAGGACAACTAGCTAAATTAAATGTTCGCCACAGAACACTTTACATCAACTTGCTATCACCTTCTTTACGAACAACTATTCTCCCAATATTTGCATCGTCATCACAAGGCTCCATCATAATCCACCTTTAAACTACTTGCGGTCAATGCCTAGCTCATGCTAGGACCGCAAATCAATACCAACCCACACTCGGTTCTTTTCATAAGAGGGTCTTGCCCTCACATTCTTTTACTCACATAATCAAGCCCAGGAGTATAAATCCTTATTATACTCAACACTATCCCACGAACAGTCATATTCTTTAACTCCAGCTAGAATGCGAAAGAAATACAATTCTCTTTAAACCAAATGAACCACACACATCATCTTGAACCAAAAACGCTTAAAATTTACCTTGGAGAGAAACTTGATAGAATCAACTCATCGCTCATTTTCTTTTCCAACCGAATCGCAAGAAAAACCCGATTCTCTATCATCACATAAACCACGCTTAACATTCTCAAATCAATGCAATAAAATTTCTCATCGGGAAGAACTCCAATTAAAAGAGAGGCCCCACACAAAACTTTGACAGGAGCCCCCAAACCAGAACAACTCATCTCGCTTTTACCAAAGCAACATAAACCAACAACTCTCATTTCTTTACGCCAATATACTCCAGTACTTTACATCAACACCTTGTTATAATAATCCAGCAATTAAAAGGTCCTAGACCTACTCAATCGTGATCCATACTAGTCTAATCAAAACACAATCCCGTACTTCCCATTAACTTCCATGACTCGCAACACTTTGCATAAAATACTAATCAACTTTCACTTTAGATCACTTATCAAATCGATTAATCTTTCTCTACCATCACAAATTCACTTTAACCAAATCGGTACTTTGCATCATCTCAATGTTCTAACCATACATCACAGACTTAGAGTTTTAAATATCCTCGTGGGTCACTTACCCACGGAAACCAGAATGTGACCCCTACCTTAAATAGAACAAGAGCTCACCAGCAGGAACAACACCAATAAGCATTTTTTTTTCTTTCCAAAGAAACCTAACCATAAAGCACAGAGGAACTCGACTCTCAAATACCCAACTCTGGTATGCACCAGCTCTTCAAGTACATCTCAAGATTTACAACTTCCGTGAAGGAAGATGTATGCAAGAGGGAAAAACCGAATGATCAACCAAATCTTTTCTGATAAAACCTTAACACCAACATCCACACGACTTAAGTTTTACATCAATAGAACTTCCGTAATCTCTTTTGAACCCAGAAAATGACAACCACCAGAACAATACCTTACTTGTCTCCATGAAATAACCGACTAACTGAACACCAAAACAATAAAAGTAAATAAAAGTGTAATATCGCAAATTGTTTTTTTCCAGGGTTTTTGGCCAGAATTGTTTTTGTTGTCTCGCAGTTTAAGAAAAAAAGGGGGGATGAAACCCTAGCCCTTTTGACTAATTGTCTCTTTCTCTTTCCTGTGTGTGGCTGAGAATCTCTTGGCTGTTTTTTTTTCTCCAGCTGGCCGACTTCTTCTCCTCCCCTCCTATTTCTTTTCCCCAGCCGACTTCCCAGTCGCCCAGTCCTCCTCCTGGCGCTGCTCTAGGCCGACCTCCTACGCCCTCCACTCCCCTGGCCGAGTGCTCTCCTTGGCTGCGCCCTCCTCTCCTGGCGCACCCCTGACTCCTCCGGGGCGCCCACCTCCAAAGAAGAACCAGCAGCGGGGTTCCTTGAGTTCCCGGCGGTGCGCCACCCAGTGCCGCGCGCCTCCTGCCCTTCTGGCTCGGCGCCCTCTCTCCCTTCCCTGTCGAAGCGGCAAGAAGAATCAAAGAAGAACCAAGCAGCTCGATGAGCGCCCGGTGGCTTGGCCCTTCTCCCCCTTGCCTTCTTGTGGTGAGAACTCAAGCAAATTGAAATTTGTGGTGTGTGGTTTCCTTGTGCATGCCAAGTGTTTGATGAAATGCTTAGGTAGGGTTCTTGTTTGAAATGCAATTAGTTGAGTGGGTCCTGGATCGTAGATTCATGTATGCTTTGCGTTGATTTGATAGGTTTAGCATGTATTAGGTTTCTGTTAATTTACAGTGGGATTTATTGATTGGTTGGAGGCACTTCTTAATGATCTAAATTCTGAAGAATATACGTTGGAAGATTCTGTAGTTCTAGCTTGTACATGGATCAAAATGAAGGCAGCTTCAGATTGATTGCTAGATATTAGTGAACTTTCAACTTGCATTTCTTAATATTTATGTGAAGGGGTTATTGGAAATGCTATGATTGTTCCTGTGCAACCATTCCAAATTTGCTGGATGCTGAGAAACGTTGTTCAATTCTTCACAATATTTCACTTGTTTAACGTGTACATTTGCATCTATGGTCTTCTGCATAATTTTCCATAGGAACCAGCAACACTTTGTTGTAGCCTATTTATTTCAATTGGTGATTCATGGATGCGTGGGCCATTGCCTGCATTAGTCCAGCAGAAAGAAGATTGTAAACTTAGTAGTTTGCTAACCAGTGTCTTTTTCACTAATCTCGTTCTTGTTAATGACCATATAAAGCATGTGGTTAAGAAAAATTGGCTTCTGGAGCTCACATGCATCGCAGTTTGATACATTCCGATTTATCATTGCATTAAGTTTTATCTCACCCTGTCCCTTTTGTGGTAATCAGATTGGTATCATTTTGTTAAGGCTTTGCTAGGTCCAATTTTAGTGCCATGTTAGAGCTATGATTTGAAAATACTAGTTTCATTTCCTACTCGGCGCTATGTTGAGACATTGGTAGAGCATCAAATTACCTTTCATTAGAGACTGAATTCATTCAATTTGGTTAGCCCTGTGAAAGTTATGCTTGTTTGAATAAGTGCTGCCCTGATTAGGGTTTTGATAAAGTTTGTGATCTTAAGCTAATATTTAAATTATGCTAGAGGTTGAACTAGAATTTCTGTACACCTAGATCAATATGAAGAATTTCGTGTAGATCAGAATAATGCCTTCAAATGCTTAATTCGGAATTGTATCGAATGTTTTAAGCGAACTTGAAGTGAGTTGTCCCGAATGCGAATAATTACCTAAGATTGCTGTTTCAGGTAGTGGGTCTTCGGGGTTACCTCGACCCCGCGTCACTCCGTCTTCAATAAAAGGCAAGAGCTTCCCCTAGAGTGTCATTAGAGTGTTAAGTGCTTTGCTTACGATAAGATTATGGAAATTCTAATAGTTTGGTTATGTTTAATATCATATCTATAAGTTGTTCTTAGTATGATGAGGAGGATGGATAAGGGTTAGCAATTGGAAAGTAAGTATTAAATTCCAGTTATTTCAATGCCTTACGAAGTGTACAAATGAGTATGGTTATGTTGATGCGAATGATAAAGTGAGTAAATGATAATTTGCGTGATTATATCCATGTTTGTGTTGTGCTTAAAACCATGTCACTTGCATTTGCGCATTCATTACAGAAGAGGCGACCCATGTTGATGTGGGCCTCTGTACTCACACGTAGTGAGTACAAAAGTCCTACCTCGTAGTCCCATCCACGGATGGGAGCGAGTCAGTAAGAGTAGGCCCCGCCACGGGATGGTTGGGAATGAGAGGGTTCACACCGACGGGTGTGCACTCAGCTATACCGGTATACGCTATGACAATGTGCATTATGAGCATGCATGGTGCATTCATTTTATGATTCATGAGAAAAAGGATGAGAGCATAAAAGCATTGCATTGTGTGTTGCAATTGATAAATGTTAATTGATGAGAATGGAAATGACAGGTTGAGTATTGAGTCGTGGACTTATCCTGAAATGATTGTTGAGGCATGAGTAAGGTTTATTTATGTTTCCAAGTTGGATGTGGTAAGTAGGGTTAGTTTCTGCTTCTCTAACTGGATAATTTCAATTAAGTAATGGTTATAGCAAATGGTGAAGTAATCATGTTCTTACATTTTGAAGTTATATGAATTCAAATTGCTCCCTTTATTTAAGGATGTCAAGTAAAGGAACTATTACTGTATGTCTTGAAGTCGCTGTATTCTAATCGAATTCATTACTTTTATGCTAGATTGCACTTTGCTGAGTCTTGGACTCACGCTTGTTGTTTCTTGTTTTAGGTACTTGAAGTTGGCTCGTCGGGTTGGGAGTAGCAACACGTGCACGACTTCAGTCTCCAATAATCTGTTTAATCACTTCGTTTAGTCTGGATGTAGCTAATGTGGTTGTAATGTATTGTTCGTCGTGGTGGAATTTATTAAATTTCTTTATGTTGTGTGATTGGTTAACTAAGGACCTGCTAGAATGATATATCTGCAAATGTTTTCTGTCTGCTAAGTGGATGTCCTACTTTCTAGAGAGGTCATGTCAAAATTTTGTAAATTTCGGCGACTTAGTTTTAAACTGGTTTTAGAGTTTAGTGGTTGATTGCAGTCGTGTGTGGGTCCGAGGGGTGTCGCTAATGAAGTGGGGGTTTGGTAGCATCCGTGGCGCGTTGGCGTTCAGGGTGTTACAGATTCATCACAAATTCTTTTCTCTTTAATTCCAAACATCGAAGGCAAAAGAAACCAACCTTCCCTCCTTACCCTCTAAACTACTCCGCAAAAATGACGACTCAAGAATGAGAGGTTCCCCAAACAGCAAGGGGTGGCACTAACCAGACACACCCACAAGCAAAACCCACAACTCTGCCAAATGAACAAGGTCAAAACCTTTCGGCTTAACCAATAAAATGAACATAAGCGTACTGATTCCAGCAGTCCTTTCATAAGCAAAGCAATATGCAACAATAAATTTAGCACTCAACATTTAGGCGCAATGCAATGTACCCATACCCATCCTACTATGCATCAGAGTGTGTCAAGTTTTAAATTAGTTAACCACTCTAATTCAGATTTTAAGGTTATTACCCTAAGATCAAATTTTAAAGGAGTAGAAACCTATGCCATGTTTCAAAGTTCACGCAGCAAAATTTTAGTTTACTCTAGAGTAATTTGCTAAATTTACATGACACGGACCTAAAGCCCGCTCTGATACCAACTGTAACACCCCGGCACCCCATGCCCCGAATGTTACACCCTCTAGCACCAACAATTACAAATCACTAAGAATAAATATTCGCAAAGCAAGTGAACAACTAGGAGGTTGTCAAAATTATTAAAAATTTCGACAGCACCTCCCCTAAAATTAGGACATCCACTCAGCAGGCAGAAAACATTTACAGTATATGATATCATTCTAGCAGATCCTTAGTTAACCAATCACACATCCTATAGAAATTTAATAAACTCCACCACATAATTATTACAGGACAGGGAATTTATTAAACATAACCGCAAACAACCTTTTACAAGAATTTTGCATGAGCTAGAACATAACTATAATTGATATGATGGAATGATGATGATGCAACGTGATTGTGTTACTACCCCCATCCATGCATGCCGGCTTCAAAACACCTATAAACATTAAATAACAAGCGTGAGTTTAAACTCAGCAAAGTACACGAGAATAACAATTCCAATTTATCGTAAGTAAAACAAGAGCTTGATCCTAAAAGCAAGTAATACAAATGAAGCAACATCCGGACGATACGCATTTATACCCATTTAAAGCAATAACTTGACCGTACCCAAAAAAATTACCGCAATCAAGTCATCAACTTGATAATAAAACCACTCAACGCAAAAGAGGCATCACTTGGCTCTAAATCACAACGTCTCCCGACTCAACCACCCCTTGTTGCAACTCAAACCATTTTCATCAATTTTATTCGAGTTCATAACTCAAAATTCACTCCACGATATTCATACAACATAATTAGCAAAGCAAAGAAAAGAAATGCACTAATTCATCAATTCAATTCAATCTCCCCTGTTTTTGGGTTGAGTCCACGACTGAACCTTCCTTTACCATAATCGCCACCCATATGACATACCATTTACCACAACACTCATTAATAAAGATGCAATGCACATGAATGCTCCTTTCGATGCATGTACCGGTACTGCCGAGTGCCCACCCGTCGGTGTGCACCCTCACGTCCCTTCCATCCCGTGGAAGGTGCCTACTCTTACTGTCTCGCTCTCATTCACCTCGATGAATGAGACTACGAGGTAGGACTTTCGTGTTCACTACGTGTGAACACAGAGGCCCGCATTGACATGGGTCGCCTCTTCCTTTTTATGAATGCATATCATGAATGCAAGGATGCAACATCAATTCTCAACTAAAACACATTTCAATCATTTATTCTCAACTAAAACACATTTCAATCATCATACTCAACTCAATTCCCCAGACGGGGCACAATTAAATACATCTCTTGTAAATTAACCATGAGTATCCTCGTACCCCATTCTCGCTACTCACTGCAATATTAACAAAGGTACAGTAAACTCACCGAGATTAAGCTTACTAGTGACCACCCGAATCCAATAGCTAATCACGTCCGCGAAGGGACGATCACCAATATAACTCATACTTGCCACAATCAATAGAAATTAGCTATGAACAGATAAATAACAACGAACAACTCAATTAGACACACAGCTCGGTGTACTTGCCTTAAACCGCGGGAAGTGGAGTGGCACGCGAAGAAGAGGCCACTCCTCCTGAAATCAGGAATCAACATAGATACAACACTACAAGAAATTGAGGAAAATTCGTGGGTTTTTTTAAATTCGTGAGCCAAAAAAACGCATGAATTTATATTTTTAAATTCATCGATGTACAAAAAAACCCACGTATTAAATTAAATTCGTGGGCCAAAAGAGTACCCCACGAATTTATTACTTAAATTCATGGGTTTACGTACATATCGACGAATTTAAGTGATTTCGTGCGCCACGTGGCCCACGAATTTAACTGCGGTGGTAATTACCCCGCCCACCCGTCTCGTCTCCCTCTCTCTCTCTTCGCGTCTCATGACCTAGCGCTATTCTTTGGTCTCGATCCCCAACGCCGCCGCCAGCCCACCGCTCCGGCCAGCAGCCGCCGCCGCCGCGCCCGCCTCGCCGCTTGGCGCGCCATCTCCCGCCAGCGCTTCCTCCTGCAACCCCACCGGCCGCTGCCCCCGGGCCCCGCAGCGGCGCCCGCCGTCGCCAGCGCCACGCCGCCGCCCCCGAACCCCCGCGACGCCCTGCCCCGTCCCCCACGGTCGGCCACCCGCCGCGCCTCGACCCGCTCTCCCGTCCCTCGAAGCGCGATTGACCGTCGGCGCTCTCCTCCTCCGCATGGCGCGGCGCTCGTCCTCCGTGGCGGGCGGTCCTCCTCCTCTGCGGCTCACCGGCTCTAGTCCTCCTCCTCCAGACGTCCGCCCTCCTCGGCTCCTCTCACTTCCGACTCGGCCCTCGGCGTGAGCAACCCGAGCAATTGAGCAAGGTAATTCGTTTGGCTGCTTTTGTCTAATTATCGTTTGTGAAAAGTTTGTGGTGGCTCCTAGGTTTTAGCTCATGACTATGAATTGGTAGGTAATTCTGTGGTAATATGTTATATATGATGCTTGATGGGTGACTGTAATCTTTTGTCTGCTGAGTGGATGTCCAGATCATTAGGGGAGGTCATGGCGAAATTTTTTTAAATGCTTTAGGGTTGCTTTCTTTTAGTTATGTATTGCTGCCTTTTGTTTGTTTTTAAATACCATGTTGAGGTTTCCTCATAAGTGGGCATGATTCTTTCTCAAAAACATACAAGGGTCGCTACAAGATCCATTGGCAGTGTTTTTCTTGTGAATGGAGTGGTAGGTAAAGTCATAATTCAATGACTTTGGCTATTTCATTGGTTTATCACATGATTTTTTTCTCTTGCAAACAACATGGTAATATTTTCTTACTAGGGTGATTTAAATATTCAGGCATGAAGATGTCTTGATAGCGATAATGAATGTCACTTTAGTCGTTCACATGAAACACAAACACTCACTACCAATGTTCTCTTGGTTATTGATTGGTTAAGTATAGGACCATTTGAACTGCTTTATTTTGTAACTTACAATAACTCTTGTCATTAACATGTTCTTTGGTACGTAGGATCTCTTGCTAGGCACATGTAAAAAAATGCACGATGGCTGATTTTGTCCTAGAACTGCAAGGTATAGAAGCACACATGCTCTTATTTATTACTGAAAACGGAGAGTAAGTTTACGATGATAGTATCAAACATGCATTTTTGAAGAGGGCCAAGGCTAGCAGCATTTCTGAATTCTGATTCTAGATGGGATTACATTTACATATGCAAGTTTTGAGATTTTATAGAAATTTTGGTATATTTTTTTCATTCTGAAGGATGTTGTAAACCTAAGTCATCTGAAGTCATTACATTTTGCTTGATTTCTGGTTTATTTTTCTGTGTTCATGCACAAAGATCTTGCTTCTACTAGCCTATGCCATTGTTTATTAATATTTCTTTCAACAACTTTTATATCCTTAGTGAAAAATTAAGTGGGTTTGCGTCGAACAAGAGAGAGCCTAGGCGTCACCGTTAGGAACAGCGCATCTCACATTTGCTTGTGAGGTGCGCGGTTCGAATTGTCCAACGTATTTTGGACGGCCCGAGAATGTTGGTCGTTGCATGGGGCTGTGGCGTGTGGCGATCGAGCGTGATTTGGCGCATAACCTGTTGTTCTCCGACGCACCAAGATGAGGCGTGCGTTTGGAGAACAAATAAGTTATGTCGCCGAAATTTCGTTCGTTCAGCGACGCCACAGTGTCGCATGCAACGGCCTCCATTCTGGGTGAGTTTAGAACACATCTTTCCTAACAGGTTGTCTTTGTCACCTAAGCCACGATTAGACGCGTTGACATCGTTTCATTTGTTTAGCTTTGAGAATGGGTGACGATCGAAGGCGATGTATGACGGATGGAGGAGTGATGGGGGCACACAAGGGAATGGGGCGGATCACGGATGCTTTCTTGAAGCAAGCATTCATTGGAGGAGCTGAATATGTGTATTGCCCGTGTACCCTCTGCGAGAATAACACTACTACTGACAAGGATATAGTGCAAGATCACATTTGCAAAAACGGGTTCATGCCTAACTATTTGGTGTGGCACCGTCATGGAGAGGCCAGAGGCGTGCCATTGAGTCGGACCATGGGGAGGATGACGACCGGATGGAAGAGACGCTGCATGATCTTGGCGGGGATTGAATTTAACTTCGGGAGGGTCACAACCGAAGGAGGTTAAGGAATTCTATAGGCTACTTGACGCCTCGGATCTGTTGCATGACTTGACCAATGTGACCGCCCCGCAGCGATTCTGAGGCTTATGTCGATGAAGTCGAAGTTCAACTTTTCAACAAATGCTTCAACGCTTTGCTTGAACTTATGAATGATGTCCTTCCGCCTAACCACAAGATGCCAAAGGATTTGTACCAATTGAAAAAGTTGATGGCGGCCTCGGGATGAATTACGGAAGATTGATGTGTGCGAGAATAATTGCATCTTTGTTCGGAAGGATCATGACAAGGATACTCATTGTATGCATTGCGATGCGTGTAGATTCGTTGAGGTGGTAGATGAGGAAGGGGTATCGGTGACTACAAAGGTCGCGACTAAACGGCCGGTACATGCCGATCACGGATAGGCTTAAACGGTTTGTACATGTCAAAAGTAATAAATAAACATATGCGGTGGCACAAAGAAGGTAAACGTGAGGATCGAGACCGGATATGATGGTGCATCCGTCGATGGCGAGGCATGGCGCATTGGACCGATTCGATCCTGCATTTGCAAGTGACCCTAGGAGTGTCCGTCTTGGTTTGTCCACGGACGGTTTCACACCTTTCAGCACAAGCGCTAGCCCCTACTCTTGTTGGCCGGTCTTCATCATGCCATACAATCTTCCGCCTGAGATTTGCTTGAAAGAGAGGTTCATATTCCTTGCTCTTGTCATTCCAGGTCCTAAGCATCCAGGGAAGGATCTCAATGTGTTCATGCGGCCCTTAATTGACGAGTTGAAAAAGTTGTGGCGAGGGGAAAAGGCATACGACCGCATTGCTGGTAGAGAATTTACCTTACAAGCCGCATACCTGTGGTCGGTCCATGATTTGTTGGCATATGGCATTTGGGCCGGCTGGTGTGTTCATGGTCGCCTGTGTTATCCAGTTTGTATGGCTGACTCTGATGCATTCAGGCTCACGCACGGCAAAAATTCAATTGTCAGCTGCTTCCAACAGACTGATGTTATCATGTTAATATGGCTCCCTCGTACACTTGTATTTCACAACCTTTGGGAGCAGTTGTGTAGTTCAATTCTTAGGGTTGATTGTTGGTTACAAACGAGATAGCCCTAGTGAGTTGTCATGGTTTGAAAATTACAGATAATAAGAGAATATACATGTATTGAATGAATTAGATGTAGAGGGAAAACAATCCTCTTTCCAATTGCAGTTGCATTTCCCATCATGTACAGGCATGTCATATGTTGCTACATGTAACATGTAGTGCTTACATTTCTCCTTGAATAGGCCTCATATTTCATAATGCAACCATTTCTCCTTCATATAAGTAGTACACTTTTGTGCCAGTGCCCTGGATACAGTAGAATACCATTTTGTTACTACTAGTACCTTGCAGTTTAAATATCTGTGCTTTTTTTCTTAATCTAATGATGGACTAAAGCTCTTCCTCGAACTTGATTTCCAATCTATGTCCTCTTGTATTGCTACTGGTACCTTTCTTTGTCTCAGTTTGCTATGATGAGTACTTGAGAGACAAGAACTCTTGATTGACCTCTTCGGATAAAGAAAAAAAGAAGAAAAATGTGCCAGAAGGTATATCTGCTTATCTAAGAAGTAAACTACTGATTGACCTATTGGTACCTTTCTTTGTCTCAGTTTACATGAGCCAGAAGGTACGCTTATCTAAAATGTGCCCTTTACTAAGCTGTCTTCTGTTGCATAACTGTTGTTCTCTTCTAACATTTTTATTCTACATGCAGCACTCGCTCTCTATATTTCAATTCTGGAACAACAGGGAAAGTATGATGCTTCTTTGGAAGTTCTTTCGAAACACAGGGTCTCTTATGGGAAGGAGGAGGACAAGCTTAAATCTGCAGTAATTTCAATTTCAGGTTTCTTTCACAATATCTTGTTGTGATAATTGTTGTTTATCTTGACTACAAGTTACAATCAACTACATTTTCCTTCACCGGATGTACTTATGGGATTTTGCATTATGGAAAGGCCATTTGGGATATATATCGGTACATCCTAATGAAGAGCTTGATGACGTTGCCTATTTTTAGCTGGTCATTTCATATTTTAAAGTTCATCCTAGTAGAGCGAAATGAAAGATTAATGCCGAACTATCAAGAACAAACTATCAAAGTTTTAAAACCTCGTGGATCCATTTTGGTTAGCGTTTTTCCTAAAGGCACCGATTACATGTAATATTTACCTTGAATTCTGTTTTGTTTGTTTGTACAATCCACATGATTATTGCGATACTTACTTGATTATATATTTGTTCAACGAATCTATTGGATTTTGAAAGTCGTGAATTGGCAAACCAAATTCTCCTGCGATCTCGCTTTTCAAATTGTTTTTATGTGCTTTGCTTTACAAATTGCTTACCATTGTATTACTGTCCATGATTCTTCACTCTTTCCTTGTTTGGTTGTTCATTAGAGCTTCTATCTTAGGGATTGCCTCATGAGTTTACTCGATTGCAATCTCGCTTAAATATTGCCACTTTGTTATAAAAGCGGAAACACCAAGAAGAATGTAAAAAATATATTGAAATGTTGTCTAACCTCTAAAAACAGAATAATTCTTCAATTATTTGCAACTGAAATACAAATAACTTTTCTTTTGTTTTCCCTTAAAAGAAAACGTTATTTGTACATGTCGCATTCTGTTATTTCTTGCAAATGATGATTTGTTTTTCATTTATGTAGAAAACTAAGCCTACCCAACATAGTGTTCGTAGCCTTAGAGGACTTGGATTGGCACCTAATATTTTAGCATGCCGCACTCTGAGGTACATCCAACCATAATGCTTTTATTCGTTACAACACACTACGGTTCATTTCCTTTGGCACTGAATCTTGCTCTATTCATGGTCATCTCTTTGCTTTTGACCCATCGGAAGAACATGTGAAAGTCAAGCTCTCACAATTTTGCCACGTTCTAGTAATGAGAATTCTTGCAATGTCAAGACTTCTTTTGGGTTTTGTCTCTTCTTTGTTGTCTTGACATCGCAACTTATGTTGCAGATCTCAAGTATTGTGAATCTCCATGACGTTACAAACATTTGGCGCATCCCTTTGTTGCTAAGGGTATGATACATTTCTTTGTTGGAAACTTGCAATTAAATATTCTAATTTGTATCTTGCTTATTCAACCATCAACACTTGAATTCTTTCTATTATTCTTTCTATAGGACCGTAAGGCCCACGGCTATTCTCGAAAGTCTTAGACCTTCAATTGTATGTATTTTTTGTACGACTACAATAAGTTTGGTCACACCTCATAGTTTAAGGAACAACACCGACGCCTTAAGTGTGTTTCTTCCACTCATGTATGCAGGTGTAGGCAAACTACCTCGAGAACCTATGTTGGTGAATGAAATTTGAAAGAGCCAAAGAAGTTTGACAAACCGAAGACTCGGTAGGATTCTTTATCCTTTCAATTCTTCAAATCGTTGTGGGCTGAGGGTGCAGTGATCGCTTCGTTTAGTTTTTGTCAAAAGCTTTTTCATAACTGATCACCATTACACAATTACGTGACATGTTAAGATTGCCGTGGTTGGAAAATATATTGGCTGTCGGACTCCTATCATGCATGCTCAAGGTGAAGTTATTACTAAGTGCGCTTGTATTTGCACCCAAGATCAACAGGATTCCTTGCAATTGAATATGCTAGTGTGTGTGTTTGTGTGTGTACTTTCTCCAATTCCTCAATCATGATGCTACCTTATAATTCTACTGCAGACATGTGAACGCAGTATTCAACATACATGCAGTCTTTAATATTTCCATTGAATATTTCCTTTCAAAAAAAATATTTCCATCGAATATGAGTGTCTACGGTACTTCTTGTGGTAGTTAAAGGAGTTGATGCTTTCTGTCATGACATTGTTTGTTCTAATTTTGTTTGATTTACAGCTGTGATTCTTAGATCGTTGGCATTATGCCTGTGAAAATTCTCCCTTTCTGAAAAAAACAAAGCTGCACTTCCCAATAAATGTAGGTGACAATATTTACTTCTGTTGATGAATATCTGGTTTGGCCCTTGTTTCGTGCTCTTTTGCATGCATCGGTTGCTATGGAAAGAAAGCTTGTAGTGGAGTGGGTTCCTTCTTGCGATCTTCAAGACTCTGCACCAAAGAGGTTAGTGTTGACTATGGACTTCACATCGATTTTATTTTCTCAATGGAGCTTCGGTGATGCTTGGGTAATGCTTGTTTTGTGTAGACCCTGAAGCCCATCAAAAAGCATGGAAACTCATGAAGGTTAGCACATTTTACATTCTTCAATGGTGCCGTGATGCAATTCTTGGTAGTTCGGTTCACTCATTTGAAGAACTTTCCACCTCGAGTGTGAGATGGCATACTGCGTTCTGGAGGCTTTGGGGATAGAGGAGTTCGGGCAAAATTCTTGCTGCAAAATATGCACGAAAAACAATGTTCCTTATCTTGGCATTTGCTTGGGTATGCAAATTGCATTGATTGAGTTTGCCTGCTCATCATGAAATTACATGGCGCAAATAGCCTGAGTTTGACCCAGCTACAACCTCACCTTGTGTCATTTTCATGCCCGAGGTAAATCACGCCAAGCTCGCCATATTGTTTTCATAATTTTCTTCGATAAGAATTAACTTTGATCCATGTACTTTGGACAACACTTCCACAGGGCTCCAAAACTCATATGGGGGTGACAATGCGGCTTGGATCAAGGAGAACATATTTCCAAGTCAATAATTGCAAATCTGCAAAGTCTGTAATAAAACTCGTCCCTCGTATTCCCTAACATCTTATGTATAATTGTGCATTTGATGTGTATTTCCATTTATGTGTGGAATATAATTGGGATGAATTATCTTAGGTATGGCAACTCTAGCTTTGCGATGAAAGACATCGCCACAGATATGAGGTTAGCTACATGAAATTATCGATGGCATGCATAATTATTTTTGCACTTCTTCCTTTGTATAATGTAGAAGGTTTTATTGTTTTTCGGTGAACCACAAATGGTCCTGAATTTGAGAAGGCTAGGCTTTCGTTTGTTGGAAAGGATGAAACAGAAGACGCATGGAGGTAGACTTTTTCATAGTTTCTTCAATCCTCACTAAGAACTTAATATCAAACATTCTTCATTGCCTAACGGATGATGCTCTCTGGGATGCAGATTATTGAACTACCCAATCATAAGTTTTTCGCTGGCGCACAATTCCATCCTCGAATTCAAGTCAAGACCAGGAAAGCCATCTCCACTTTTCTTAGGTAATGCAATCCTATTTGGCAAAAGTATGCTGATGCTTATGCTCATCATTTTCATTCTAATTGTAAAAAATGTTAGCTTTTAATTCACCTTTACTTATCAAGGTTAACATTAGTTGTTAGCGAGGTACGTAAGATGGTGAAGCCATGTATGCATTTGGCTATTTGCTCCTGTTAACATAACACGCTTTTACGATGGAAAATTACGAAGCTGAATTTTCAGCTTAGCATTTTGCACTTTTATATATTATTGTTGTACATGGCCATTTAGTGAAGGAAAGCATTCACTTGCTTTGGTTTCTTTGTAGGCACTTGACCTTATAAGAGGAAAGAATTTCTGGTGTTGATGGATTCTTGCTTGAAGGCCATGTCTCCAAATCGATGGAACTGACTTGATGCGATTAGCATCCCGTTGTTTGCAATATGAAGCTCGTGACCGCCCAAACCCGAAAGTCGTGGTGTTTGCTCTTGTAAACCTCCTGAAAGATGCTTCTGTAATGTTTTTTATTTTATGTGTACACACACGTGATTGATTATCTAAGGATCTGCTAGAATGTCTCCTTCTGGTTTGAGAGATTGATATATATATTATAACTGCAAATGTTCTTTTGTCTACTGAGTGGATGTCCTATTTACAAGAGAGGTCATGCCGAATTTTGTACATTTCAGTGACTTAGTTTAGACTCTTGCATATATTTTCAGATTTAGTTTAGTACTTAGATTGTGCCATAAGAAATTGTGGTTTCAGAATTAATTTAGTTTCAAAATTAGTTAAGTTTACTTCACATGACAACTGAAGTTAACATTTCAGATTGAGGCTATTAATAGATTTTGCTAAGTTTTACATTTAAATAAGTTTTCAGATTTTGCTATAACACACTGCATCCATGCTTCAATTCTACAACTATGGTTTCTTTTTCTCCCAACTATACGCCATTCTATGACCTTTGAGGTAAATATCGAGATCTTTCCCAATACACTTGCTCATATAACATATAACAATGCTCCAAACAATTTGAAGTTAACTTGTCCAAGACAACAAAATTTCAAGTATGGATGAACACACTAAACAAACCCCTTGAGTATAAAACACAGGTTAAATTAACCCATCACACCATTAATTTTTGTTCGTATATATGTGTTATTTACGATTTTCGAGTTTGGAAAATGGGCTAGTAATCGCTTCTTTGCTATAATTTGGGTATCAAATTACCAAAATAATGATCGAAATGACATCAATGAAATACAAGTTTGGATGGTGGTCATCACCGTGATATATATATATATATTTTGTATAATGGCTAATAAATTAAGTGGGCCATATAAAACCCACGAATTTAATAAATTAAATTGTGGGTTTTATTCAAATTTACAATTTATCTGTTAAATTGTGGTTTTATTCAACCACAATTTAATTAAATTGGGTTTTATTCAAATTACGAATTTAATTAAATTCATGGGTTTTTACCACCACGAAATTAATCATTAAATTCGTGGGTTTTTCCAATTTCACTTAATTTAATGATTAAATTTGTGGGTTTTCCTAGTAACCCACGAATTTAATTTAAATTCGTGGGTACCCACGAATTTAGTTGATTAATTTCGTCGAGTTAAATTCGTGAACTAAATTCGACGGTTTGCCCACGAATTTAACTTAAATTCGTGGGTTTTGGCCTAAATTCATGGGTTTTTGGCCCACGAATTTTTCCCTGTTTCTTGTAGTGCAAATTACCGACCGAACAATCAATCAATCGCAACACAGAACCCTTGTGTATCTAAATCCCCATGGATAGCTTTACTCAGCATTGACTAGGGATAATACACCAACTTAAGCATACTTTGATTACCAGTATAGGTATTTTGGCTAAGCAAGCCCTAAGAATTCATATTCTTCAGATCGTTGTCTTTATTCCTCTCTTAGCATACATAGGTAATTGGTGATATAAGCAAATAGAAATTATGCATTTTGAATCGCATTACTTGGTGTTGTGCAACATTAATTGGGCAGTGCAATCACCCAAACACAATATGGGAGATTAAGGAGACGACAATTTGCAACAACATGGCCTTAGCAGCAGAGATTTAGATATCGACAACACACCCACATAATAAAGCTTGCAGGTCATTTTTTCGAAATACATCTGAAAATGTTTGCTTAATAAAGATTACAAATGTCATATAAAATCAAACTATGAGAAGTTTTTGTAAGGAAAACTGGCGCTTATATTATTTGTCAACCTATCTTTTATTTTGTATACTCCAGTCTTACATAGTTCTCTTGGAGTTCATGCTCACCCATAAGCATTTCATGTGTTCTTGTACTGGTGGCCTTGAAATGTGCTAATAATGTACAGAACTCCTAAAATTTAAAACAAAATGTAGCACCACCCCAATACTCACATTTTGCACATAAAACTCTCTTTTTCATGTGTATGATAGGATTCCATTATGCACAACTCAGAAGTTAAATTTGTTCATCTCGAAATCTACAAAGGACATGACATCATAACCTTCGGTTTGGATCGAAGACATTTCTTCTTCATATGCCATAATAAGTGATATCCATGGACCAGTATAATGGGCATAATATTAATAGCACTATGATGTTCACATGTACACCATAGAGAAGTCAATATAGCTCTATAGACCAACAAGATTTAGCAATTACTGCCTCCATATCATACAACTTGACAATTTGCCAAAAGCGGCTATAGAATAATATGAAATGCACCTTTACGTTATTAAATTGAAAACAACCTTCCATGGATCAAATCACAGCGTAGACATTAAGGATTGCCAGTTCATAGCATTGCTTTCTTGCATCGACCAATTAATAGCAGAATATGTAAATACATGCATAGCTGAAACTTAATTCTTTTAAGCATTTCATCGAACACATGGTGAGCAAGCTATACCTTCACAGAGTCAAGGAGGAGGACCTGAGGCGGCGCTGGCCGTGGGGAAGCAGCAGGCGGCGCTCGGCTTGGGGGAGACTAGGAGGAAGCTGAGGCTCGCTGGCCAGGAGGGGTGGAGCAGGGGGCGATGGCGCCGACCGAGCAGGCGATCGCGCTAGCGCCGGGAGAGACAATGGCAGGTGACGGCACTTGGCCGGCCAAGCCCGTGTGATCGAGGCGTCTTGAGGCGGCGGCGGCAAGACACGGTGAAGACACAGGCTCGGGGGGAAGAGAACGTGGGCGCTGGGGAGAGCTGGCCGGAGCAAGCGCGGGTGCGGCCGGGCACGCGAGGATAGCCGGGTCAAGCGCGGGGAGGCGGCCGACTAGAGAATTTCTTTAGGTGCAATCAAGTCTAGGGTTCCCTATCTTCCAATCCTCCTTTTATACTCAAGCAAATGGGTGGCACTAATTAATGGGACTAGGGAACAAAAAGAAATGAAGCCCCTCCAAAAATAAATCCAAAGACCAACTTTAAACCCTTAGCGCGAACTAAATAAAATTTCAATTCTTGACATGAAAAGACAATTGTCTAGAAAAACAAACTTGCCGCAAACCTAAACAGCTCGGAAGATACCTCATTCCGTAAAACTAGGGCAATTTTCCAAAACCTTATTAAAAGCTTCACTTGTGCGACGAAACAAACACACTCGAAAAGAAAATAACAAAAACCCCAAAGTTCAACCGGGATATCACATAACCTACTTTGCGAAAGAAGATGGTTAACTTTCAAATAATATGAGAAGTACATGTTATCATAAATAAAACATAATTACAAATGAAAATAGAATGAAACTTTTACATTAGGAAAATGATACTTATACATTAGAAAAAATTCACATGATACATATACATCTCAAAATGAAAAAATAGTATGAAAAAATTCATATATTCTTTAGAATATATTTTCTTAATAAAAAATAATGAATCATTCTTATTCCACACTAAAATGATTTTCAAAAAATAAGCCCTTGCAAGTTCAAGAAGCATGGCTGCCAGGAGAGCGTCCGGTACACCGAGAGGCGGAGCCACGAGGTGACGTGCTTGCTTGACATGGAATGATTGCTTGTGGCAGCCATGCTTCTTGCACTTGCAGGGGCTTATTTTTTGAAAATCATTTTAGTGTGGAATAAGAATGATTCATTATTTTTTATTAGGCAAATATATTCTAAAGAATATATGAATTTTTTCATATTATTTTTTACAGTTGTTTTCGGGATTGTGATATATATGTGTCACTTTTTATACATATACATCTTTATACACACAAATTTATGTTTCTATACACATACATCTTTCAAGGTCACACGTATATTTTTTGATCTTTATACACATATATCTTTCAAGGTCACATATATATATTTTTAAACACATACATTTTTGGTAAACAAAATATACATACACATATCACATTCTTTCTCCTAAACCATTTATCCTATTACCAATCCATTTGAAGCATTTTGCTGGAAAAATGTGCTTAACATAAAGACATTCATGATAAACATGTAAAAAATAATTATTATATCAAAAGTTTGAAATTACTGTACATAAACCAAACAATTACTGTAACATTTTAGCATGAAAAATATGGATGGTTGACGGAGATGTTATAAAACTTTACTACTGTACAGGCTGCTGAATCCTCTGAAACGATAGTAAATTTTATATATACGGATATATAGATTTTACTATCCGTATACATAGATTTTACTATCATATCAGATGGTTCAGTAGACTGTACATATCATTCAAATACCATATTTAACAAAATAATGGGTGTCATCATCTTCTAAACATATCAAAACACAAAATAAACATATCATTCAAAATGTGCAAACATATCATTCAAATACATACACATATCACAAAATATACATACACATATCACATTCTTTCTCGCCAATAGAATATTATTAATATGGCAATAGAAAACTAGATCCATTCAAGAACACATACAAATATTTAAAAGACACATGCATTTTCCTTATCATGGATCTGCAGCAAGTGAGTAATACCACACACACATGAAAGTGGCCCGAATCCAAGCAATAACCAAATATGAATCGATTCCTTACACGTGTGTTGGACTTAGAGGTGACACTTATACTCCACTTAAGTGTATGCTCACTGTCACCCAAAAGTCACTCGGAAAAACTCTCGTGGGCACCCGGAAATATGAATCGATTCCTCACACGTGCGTTGGACTTAGAGGTGACACACATACTCCACTTAAGTGTATGCTCACTGTCACCCAAAAGTCCCGTGCATGGAGTATTGACTAAATGACCCTCACTCAAACAAATATAAATATAAACTACAACTCTTACAACTACTTACTATTACAATTAGTGGCCGACCGATAAAATATTACAAGTCCAAAGTATAATGCAGCGGAAATAATACACATACATTTATCTTTACAAAACAAATATTTACAACACATGTATACATCTTTCAAGAACATATACAAAGCACCAAATTGAAGTTTACTTTTGGCTGCAATATAATTAACCATAGAGCAAAATGATCAAAACAGCACATGATTCCATACTGATTCATAATAACAGATTGCATCATATAGAATGAACGCAGTATCAGTGATATCAACAAGGGCAGAAAAATGAACAAGGCAACTAGCATAAAGCTCAGCTTGTTTATTTTGAGTGTTTTCAGATGTCGGGTTGCCCAAAGGCCCTCCTCGCCACAAGGGACGAGTAATAGACTAATTTGTGACAACCTTACCTTAGTTATTGATTTACTTGTTGACAGATTAATAACAAATCTACTCAATTGAATAATATATCACATAGTTTTTTATATCATGCATATGGAATTCTCACAGTGGCTATCTTGAATTCAGGATTAATATATCAAAAGAGTTAACCAAAAGATCAAACACAAATGCCCAAAAACTCAATGATTAACAAACCACAACCAAAATTTAAACAACAGGGCTGGGTGTACACAACAATGGAAGTATATGCTTCTATCATGACATTTACTCCTATAAGATTAAAAGATTACATGATCCTGTTGAAACATCACATTAACATAAATAGTAGCTAAAAGTATAGAGGCTACATGCTAGGAAGTAACTAAGTCAAATGCAGAGAATCAATAAAGGACATCAAGTGGTAGTACATCATAATTTTTGTGTGTTTGTTCGTGCTTGAAACTCAATATCAACAAGTAGAAAAATTCATGAAGAATAGGCGAGCATAGTGATACAAGGGCAAAGTTACAATAATTATAAATGCACGTTCAGGTTTGTTCAAGAGTACCATGTCCATAGCAAATTCAAGATGATGATACTCCATTAGGTACAGTTGAATTTTGATACTAATAAGCGTATGCAGCTTGAGTTTTTTCTTGTGAAGCATTAACATATTAATAGAAGCACAATGAAGAAAGCCATATATCAATAAGCAGTAACAACTACCTTTTTTACAGTGAAGCATTAACATTGCCAATCAAGCATGCAGTTTTTTGAATACAAAAGATGTAGATTGCCCATGTAAAAAAGAACAGATTGTCACAAATTGTCTATTTCAGTCCCAAATCCTCACTGAACACTATCCTACATCCCACATGCTAGGTCCCCAAGCCAAATTTGGCTGGCCCCTTAGCATTCATCTGCAGATTCACATGAAGCATCACTGGAACCCTAAGTGCATTTCATTCGCCAGAGCATTTCATTCCATCAGACAAAGCTACCAAATTGTAATAACGAAGAAAATACAGAAATCGCTCATTTCATTCCATCCTGTGCGGCCTTCTACCTTCGATGGCAGCAACGGCGGTCACAGATGGCTGAGGCGGCGGGGATGGCCGAGGCGGGGAGCCGAGGTGGCGGGGATGGCCAAGGCGGCGGGGATGGCCGAGGCAGCGGCCGCAGGCGAGTGAGGCGACGCGCCCGAGTCGAGGCGGCGGTCGGAGGCGAGCGAGGCGACGGCAGGGAGCTCTGACATGAGTTCACAGCGACGGTCCGAGGCGCGGCGGCGGGGAGCTTCGAGGCGACGGTGCTGTAAAAGTGAGAGGAGGGCGCGAGCTAGGGTTAGGGTAACTGAGAGGAAGGTGCGTCGTTTGATTTTATAGGGGTGGACTATCACTGCCGGTTGGTCACAACAACCGGCAGTGATAGTATATCACTGCCGGGCCAAAAATATAACTGACAATGATACTTTTTATCACTGCCGGCCCACTCCACAAACCGGCAGTAATAGTAGAATTGTACTACCGGTTGGAGATACACCCGGCAGTGATAGTTATTATCACTGTCGGTTCATACAAGAAACCAACAGTGATAATCCATATCACTATCGGTTACATGAACAACCGGCAATGATAAGCTGGTCTTTGGCCAAATAATTGAAACTTTCAATTTATTTCATTTCAATGGCTCATTACTTTGGGATTTTCGAAATCCTATCAAATTTGATCCAAATTCTCTAAAATTTTTTGGAGGCATACTATAGGACATCTAATATTTTATTTAAATATTTTCCTAAATTTTTATTAGGTTCTAAAATTATAAAAATTAGATTGCTAACTATTTTAATAGTTTTAATATTTCAAAAATCAAATAATGCTTGCAAATTGAACACAAATGCAGTCAAATTCACACAAATTCAAGTGCAGTCAATACCACAAAAATCCAAATGCAGTGATATGCTAGTCTCCAACCAATTAAGTGAAACTTTCAATTTGATCAAAAGAAAGCATAACCTCAATTTCCATTATTGCATATATTACATTAATTGTTACATATGAGAAAATAAACATGTCGTTCATACAAAAGAATGCATACAATTCATTACTTCAACTAAGCTACGATTCGACCTTTGTTATGATCGCGACGTATGTACGTAGCTTCGTCACTCTCTTCCATGGTACTTAGGTCAACGTCCTCTCCAAAAGGGGGAAGCTCATCGAATTGGTTGTACTCTTCCTCGTCGACAACATTCTCAACTCCGATAATCCTTCTTTTTCCTTGAATAACCACGTGGCACTCCTCGGTTAGCCGGCCGATTACAAAGAAGATTTGTGTAATGTAATTAGCAAGTACGAATGGTTCTTCTCTGATCCGACGAGTTTGAGGTCCACGGTAGTGATACTGCATTTGTCGATATTCACGCCCGGAAGTCGACCCATTGGCACCGAAGAGAGAGACCTTCAAAGGTCCATAGTCAAGCTCCCAAATCTCTTCTATAACCGTAGTAGGTTTGCCTATTTCCATTGTTGTCATAGGCATCTATACGGATACCGCTATTTTGATTGGTGCTCTTTTATCTTGTGCTCTTGTATAAAATGTAAAACCATTTATGTCGTATCCTTGAATATCCGAATTGTAGTTGACGGTCCCCGAGCCAACACTTTCAACCGAGTGCTTATCTGTCTCAGACGCATCATGTGTCTACGCAACCAATCGCCGAAGTTATCTCTGTGCTCTCTCGCGAGCCAAACCTCTGACCTCCCTGGGTTTGTTTTGGATAGCACGTTCTTGTGCATGTTGACATATGGGGCCACCACAACTGATTGTCCCAAAACTGCGAAATGTGCTTGTGTAAATGAAGCTAGATTGCTAGTACGTACAGATTTCTCGCCTCGTGTCCCTTTCCCTTGTAGCCTTCCCTCATGCCGAAATACAGGCACACCAATCGGTTTGAGATCCATATAATCGACGTAGAACTCAATGACCTCCTTGGTTCCCTAGCCATCGGCAATGCAGCCTTCCGGTCGATTTCGGTTACGAACATATTTCTTTATAACCCCCATGAATCTCTCGAAAAGGTGCATCTGATGTAGAAATACGGGACCAAGAATCCGTATCTCTTTCACAATATAAACAATGAGATGGACCATAATATCAAAAAAAAATGGAGGGGAACACATCTCAAGCCTGCATAGAGTGTGGACCATGTCTTCCTACAGCTTATCTAGTTTTAATGGATCGATGGCCTTCTGTGAAATCGCGTTGAAGAATGAACACAACTTGATAATTGGGTCTCGGACTTTCTCTGGCAGAACCCCTAATTGCAATTAGAAGCATCTATGTCATCATCACGTGGCAATCGTGAGATTTCATACCAATTAACTTTAAGTCTTTCATTGAGACTAGTCTCTTTATGTTAGCAGAGTAACCAGACGGAACTTTGACTCCGTGCAAGCTTTCGCAAACGCTAATTTTCTCTTTCTTGCTCAAAGTGTAGCAGGCTGCTGGAAGGTACTTTTTGCCTGTATCCATTTCTTCGTGATGCAGCTCCTTCCTCAGTTTCATATCTTCGAGGTCCATCCTTGCTTGAAGTGTATCTTTCGTTTTGCCAGGTATGTCCAGTATGATACCAAGCAAGCTATCACACACGTTCTTCTCTATGTGCATGATATCGATTGCGTGTCGAATTTCCAGGTGCTGCCAATAAGGTAGGATCCAAAATGCTGATTTCTTTTTCCACAAAGGAGCCTTATCCCGCAAAGTCGGAATAGATGTACTGTCGGCTCCCTTTCCGTGAATAATTGTAAGATCCTTTACAGCGGCAAATATCTGTTTCCCAGTGTGATTCTTCAGAGCTAAGGCAGTCTCCTTTGTCCCATCAAAGGCTCTCTCATTATTGCGGTATGGGAGATCCTTGCGGAGGAACCTACGATGCCGCATGTAAGCCATTTTTGGCAGTTCTTCAACCACCGGCTAGCTGTATCTTCCAAGTACTGGATGCATCCATTGAAGCCTTTTGTCGTCTGGCCCGACAGGTTGCCAAGAGCTGTATAATCATTAATGGTTATGAACAATAATGCCCGTAGGATAAAGTTTTCTCTTTTATACTCATCCCATACCCGTACATCATCGTTCCACAATATTAGAAGATCTTCAACCAATGGTTTGAGGTACACATCGATATGATTGCTAGGTTGCCTGGGCCCTTGGATCAATAGTGGCATCATAATGTACTTTCGCTTCATGCAAAGCCAAGGAGGAAGGTTGTAGATGCATAAAGTCACCGGCCAAGTGCTGTGATGACTACTCATATTGCCAAAAGGATTCATCCCATCTGTACTCAACCCGAACCTTATATTCCTCACATCATATGCAAAGTGCTTCTTATATTTTCTGTCGATGTTCCTCCATTGCACAGAATCAGCAAGGTGTCTGAGCATTCCATCCTTCTTACGCTCTTCGGCGTGCCATCGTAGTAATTGGGCATGCCTTTTGTTCACAAACAATCACTTTAGACGGGGGATTATAGGAAAATACCACACCACCTTACGGGGACACCTCTTCTTCTTACGCCTCACCCCGACATCTTCGTTCTTGATATCGTCGTCGTTGCCCTTATACCGCTTTGCTTTGCAAATAACACAGGCATCCATGTCTGCAAACTCATTGCGATACAATATGCAATCGTTTGGACATGCGTGTATTCTTTGTACTTCCAGTCCCAACGGGCAGACAACCTGCTTGTCCTGGTACGTAGTTGATGGCAACACGTTACCCTCTGGAAGCAAGTCCCCCAAGAGACATAACAGCTCAGTAAAGCTCTTATCGGACCAACCATTGTTTGTCTTCAATCGCAGAGTGAAAGCACGGTATGCGACTTTAGGCTCCTCCTTGCAGCCGGGTACAATGGCGTTGTAGAGTCCTCTACCATACGCTGGAACTTTTGAAACTCCCTTTCACTCGTGAAGTCCCCCTCCCCATCACGCAGCATTTGTTCTAGATCATCTTCGTGGGTATCAACGAATGCATCTTCCACCGCCATCATATCGTTGTCTCTATCATCTTCATCAATTTGTTGCCCTTCATGTACAATATCATCTTCATCAATGTGTTGCCCTTCATGTACAATATCATCTTCACTGTGCTCGGTCCAATAGGTATAGCCAGCCTTGAAACCCCTTTGAAGCAAGTGTGCACGTATCGACTCTATGTTAGAAAACAGCTTCTCATTTTTGCAATCAACGCATAGACAACAAATATAGTCCGCCAAATTCTTTGACTTGTGTGCCGCAGCCGTATTCAGAAACAAGTCACACCATTAAAGAACTCTGGACCGCGACGGTCCGTATCATACATCCACCTTCGGTCCATCTACAGTTAATTATATTGAACTACATTCAGTATATCAATAAACATACCAAAATAATTTATTCTTTACATTAGTCATGCAAAGCTAATTAATTAAAACGATAAACACATTATAAGCACATAATCGCAAATAATGTAATAATTGTAAATGATTCGATTTACAAATACATCTAGCAATTTTTCCTATATTAAGATACATAAAACCTTTTTCACTATTTAAATATCCATCTAGAATTTCATTTTGTTATGTAGTGCTATTAAATTCAATTAATATATATCAAACAAGCATATAATTGAATATAAGGATATATTTCTAAATAATTATGTATCTTGCAACTTTCATTATTGGAAAATCCATCTACCATTTTTCATTATTTAAATATTCAACTAGCAATTCTCACTATTTATAATTCATATAGCAATTTTACTATTTAAATATCCATATAACAATTTTTCATTATTGAAAAGAATTACAGTTATGCATAATTGTCCATCTAGCAATTTTCATTACTTAAAAATCCACTACATCACTAAAATGGATAAGAATTATAATTTATTAAATAATTTAGCTATATCTTAATTTGAGCACTACCGACCTAAAATATTCACACCATACAATCAGCAATTATCAACATCCAAAGCAATATATAAAGTAAAATTTTACTACAAATATAACATAGATCAAGTCAGTAATTAACCTCGAAAAGAAATACAAGACAAATTTTAATACAATTTTTTAGCAGCAACTCGCCAAGGTAATAACTACAGGGCAAAACAGAGCTTCTTTTTATTCTGCTGAGAAGAAGTTACCTTGAAGAAAAATACAAGAAAAATATTAACACAATTTTTTGGCAGCACCTCCCCAATAAAATAACAACCAAGCAAATAGAGCTCCTCTCTATTCTCGCTTTCGCCGAAGATGTCGGTCGTACGATATATAAATACCTTATCACTGTCGGCTCTGCGCAGAACCGGCAGTGATAACGTGAAATTACGCGGGAAAATTCGGAAGGGCTGGAAAATACATATCACTGCGGGTTAAAGACTAAAACCAGCACTAAAAGTTATATCAATGTCGGTTATAAATGGAACCGGTAGTGATATATCACTACCGGTTTTGGGTGTAAACCGGCAGTGATAGTCTGTTATCACTGCCGTTGGTAATACAAATCGGCAAAGGATACGTCAGTACCCTTCCAATCGCCCAAGGCCAACCGTCGCTTGCCCGTTCTCTCCGCCGCACCAACCATTGCACTTCACATTCTCTCGCTAATCTGTTGTTCTTCCCATTCGCCTCTATATAATGCCCATTCCTTAATCAAGCACCACTACTCATAATCCACTATCGCTGCAAGAATGCCCCCAAGAAGCGAGCACGATTGGGCAAAGCCCGCTCGCTGCTAGAGAAGGAGGAGAAGGAGGAGAAGAAGGAGGAGAAGATGGAGGAGGAGGCGGAGGAGGAGGAAGAGGAGGCAAAGGAGGAGGAGGGCGACGACGACGACAGCGACGACGGAAAGGTCCTGTGGCGTTGGGGCAAGACCAACTCCACCACCGAATCGGATTCGGAGGAGGAGGAGGACGAGCACCACCGCAACTCCGATCGGTCATCAGGCGGTAGCTCCGATGACGAGGAGGAGGAGGACGACGACGACGATGACTTTTGGATATAGGGTTTCGCGCCATTTTGGGTTTCAAATGGTTAATAGCCGTTTGCCTGTTATATTTTGTATATATAATTAGGACTAAATATGTAATAATGGACGGTATAACTAATTATGTTTTGTAAATGTTCTGTGTTTTAACTAATACATATCCCGCAAATTACAAATTTTGTAAATGTTCTATGCGAGATAAATTACAAATTTTTAATATGTTCTGTTTTTTTAACTAATTATGCTTTGATATGTTCTGTGCGAGATAAATTACAATATTTCTTATGTTCTCTATCGAACTAATTATGGGGAACAGTAATATCACTGCCGGTTCTAGACTAAAACCGGCAGTGAAAATGGTCTTATCACTGCCAGTTTGTAGGCGAACCGGCAATGATAAATCACTACTGGTTTTACATATAAACTGGCAGTGATATCTTCTTATCATTGCCGGTTCTCTATAAAGCCAGCAATGATATTGCCTCCATTCCTGCGGAAAAATTATACTATTCTTATCACTGCCGATTGAAGTTAGAACCAGCAGTTATAATTTTATCACTACCAGTTGAAATTAGAACCGGTAGTGATAATGTTATCACTGTCGGCTTGGACCTACCCGGCAGTGATGGGGGGTCGCGGATGAGGCAGTCTGTAGTAGTGACTCCTACCAATTCGGCCTCGCCTATGTAATCGACGCAGAACTCAATAACCTCCTCAGTTGCATAACCTTCTACAATGGAGCCTTGTGGCCGAGATCGATTACGTACATATTTCTTCAGAACACACATGTACCTTTTAAATGGGTACATCTGATGTAGGAATACGGGGCTACAAATATTTATCTCATTCACAAGGTGAATAATGAGATAAACCATGATATCAAAAATGATGGAGGAAAATACATCTCTAGCTAGCATAGAGTCTGGACCACATTAGCCTGCAGTTCATAAAGTCCAAAGGGATCAATGACCTTCTATGAAATCACATTAAAGAAGAAACACAACCTCATGATTGTCTCTCTGACCTTGTTAGGTAAAATACCTCTAATTGCAATAGGTAGCATTTGTGTCATCATTACATGACAATCATAAGACTTTATGCCAGTTAACTTCAATTCTTTCATTGATACCTATTTCTTAATGTTTGCGGAGTAACCAGACGGAACTTTAACACCATGTAAGCACTTGTAGAGGTCTGTTCTCTTTCTTGGACAGTAGCAAGCTGGGGGAAGGTAAAGTCGGCCTTTCTCGGTGTCTTGAGGATGTAGCTCGACTCTGATTTTCATATCTTCCAGGTCCCTTTCTTCAGTCCATCCTTTGTTTTGCTAGGAATATTTAGGAAAAGACTAAGCATGTTGTCACATACATTCTTCTCTACATGCATGACGTCGATGCAGTGTTGAACTTCTAAGTCCATTCAATGGGGCAAGTCCTAGAATATGAATCTCTTCTTCCATGTGCTCTTCTCAGTATGGGACCTCGATGTATTATCAGAACTCCCCTTTTCAAGTACAACATTAAGATTCTTAACCATATCATAAAACTCTTCCCCACGAAGAGGCCTTGGAGCTGAACCATCCTTCTTTGTCCTGTTGAATTGTTTCTTCATATTGCGGTACGGATGATTCCTGCGAAGGAACTTATGGTGATGCATGTACACTGTTTTCTTCGAGTTGTTGAGCTATACATTAGCGGTTTCATTTAGGCACTGGGGGCATGCTTTGGCTCCTTTTATAGTACGGCCGGATAGGTTACCAAGGGCAGGTAAATCATTGATGGTACAGAACAACAATGCATATAAAGTAAAGTACTCTCGTGTGTACTTGTCCCATACCTGTACACCTTCATTCCATAGTGTCACAAGAACTTCCACCAAAGGTTGTAGGTATACATCAATATCGTTTCCAAGTTGTCTCGGCCCTTGGATTAGCAGCGACATCATAATGTACTTTCGTTTCATACACAACTAAGGAGAAAGGTTGTAGATATAGAGAGTCACGGGCCAAGTGCTATGAATGTTACTCATGTTACCGAAAGGATTCATTCCATCCGTACTCAAGCCAAGCCTTACATTCCTCAGTTCATTTTCAAAGTTCTCCCTGAAGAGCCTATCGATGATTCTCCACTGAGCAGAATCAGTAGGGTGTCTTAGTTTTCCACCCCTCTTACGCTCTTCTGAGTGCCATCGCATCAATTTGGCATGCTTTTTGTTTCTAAATAAACGCTTCAAACGAGGTATTACTGGAAAATACCATACCACTTTAGCGGGAGCTCCTTTCTTTACCTCGATGCCTTCGCTATCATCGCCCTTACGTTTGTATCGCGATGCTTTGCACACCGGACATACATGCCTGTCTGCATAGTCTTTGTGATAGAGTATATAGTCGTTTGGGCATGCATGTATTCTTTTTACTACCAATTCCAAGGGACATACAACCTTCTTAGCTAGATACGTGGTTTTAGGCAATACGTTTCCCTCTAGAAGCATGTCTGCTAAGAGATGTAACAACGCTGTGAAACTCTTGTCCGACCAACCATTGCATGCCTTCAATTTCAGTAGTGAAAGCACGGTATGCAACTTTGTGTATTCCTCCTTGCAACTTGGGAACAAAGGTTTCTCCGAGTCCTCTATCAAACCCTTGAATTGATTAAATTCTCTCTAACTAGTGTAGTTCTCTTCTGCATCACATAACATTCGAGCCAGATTATTGTCGTCATCGACGACCAACCTATCCTCATTGGATCTATAATTGATGTCAGTTGCCATATTGTCGGCTCCATCGTCGTCGACGTTATCACATTGAAGTATGATCTTCTCTTCGCTGTGCCTTATTCAACTTGTATAGCCAAGTACAAAACCCCTCCAAATCAAGTGCAAGTGGATATGGTCTTTGTCTGAAAACATCTTCTCATTCTTGCAATCAATCATGGACAATGTATGTACTTCGTCTTCTTTTGCAAGCTGTTCTCCTCGACGGCTCTTAGAAAAGAAGAAACGCCATTGATGTATTCTCGGCTGTAATGGTTCGTATTGTACATCCAACTCCGGTCCATCTACAATAATTAATTAATGTAAACAATTATTAATATCCAATAATCTTAATTAAAATTGGCTAACAATAGCCACTAATGGAGCAAGATGCATATGCACGCGCTAATGGTAAAAAATTAATGGTAATTAAAAAACAAATATTAATTACTTAATTTTTATATATGCTCATACCTGTGAGATCATGTGATGAAAAATTGGTTGAATGGTGAAATTGGCATTGTGTAGTGACTTTGATTATAGCATGTGTGGTGCTTGTGCATGTGCCATGTTGAGATAATTATTATGCTGGTGATAGCATGATGGATTCTGCTTGATGCAATGCACTCGTGTGAGTGGTTGCATGGATTGACTTTGAGTCAAGTCGTGGATTTTGCTCGTGCACGGTTTCGTGTTTATTCATGTGCGGTGTTGCTCAAGGGCTTAACGTGGTCGATGACGGACCGAACTAGGTTCATGGAGGAACCGAGGTTCGGGACTAGGTTCGTGGAGGAATCGAGGTCTTGGTGGTCAAGGATGTCATGCGAGACGCTCGCTAGAGAACATGCACATGAAGGTCGGTTAGTCACGTATGCGCAGCAGGGCTGCTCATGCGTGCAAGGTTGTTTGGTTAGTCACGTAATTACAGCAGGTGGGCTGTACATACATGCAAGAGTTGTTTTTGGCCACGTTGGGCCTAGTTGAGATGTATACAGACTCTTTCCATATTGGAAGAGGAGTTGTATTCTATCTCGTTAGGATTGCTCTGTATAAATAAGGGGAGGTGTCCCCTGTTTATTCTTGAGCGTTCAGGTTTGAGGGTTTGTACTCTTGTGTTGGAGTACTTTAGACAATGAAATAAAAATCAATCTTCTAGAGAGCTTCTTCTTGCGGTTGTGATTTGCTCTTGGCTTCGACATAATTGATCAATCGCTTGAAGTTTTGTTCATCACAGCAGTCACGAAGTTCATCATGGAGTTCGGTTCTTTGTAAAGGTATCATCTTGTGAAGGTAATATCTTTTGATCCGTAGATCCGATCGGACTGATTCTTGTTGGGTTTGATTCGTAATTGAATGTAGTTTCTACAGTTAAAATTTGACATCAATCCAACGGTTAGATCTTTAGTAATTTGTGGTCTCCCAGATTGATGTCCTGCTCGCCTGACTGCTCGCATGGTCGCCCAGATTCAGTCATCTTGCGAAGGACATAACTTTATATCCGTAGATCCGATTGATCTGATTCTTTTTGTGTTAACTGCGAAATTGAGTCTAGTGGATTTCACGTCAATCCAACGGCTAGATCTTCAAGATTTTCTATTTTAGTGGATATATATTGGTCTCGCTCGCCAGATCAGGCGCGTGGTCACCCAACTGCTCACGTGGTCGCCCAACCCGCCGCCCAAGTGCCAAACCGCCGCCCAAGTGCCCAACCTGCTTGTCCATGTGTCCTACTACTCGTCCAAGTGTTCTCTCGCTCGCCCAGTATCCTCTCGTCGCCAGTGCCCTACCTAGTCGCCTGTGTTCCCAAACCGCCGCCTAAGTGTCCTCATCGTCGCCAGTGCTCAAACCGTCGCCCAAGTGTTCTCTTCGTCACCCAATCTTTCTCGTCGCCTGCACTTCTAAACTGGTTTCCCAACTTCGTGAACCGGTCTTCAATCAATTTGAGTTTGAATTGGGGTGTTTCAAAAAGTTTAAAAATAAGATTTTAGCTTCCGCGCAATCCTACAAGTGGTATCAGAGCAAGGTTGAGGTATGGCGTCAGATAAGTATGTTAATCATCCTCCTATGCTTAATGATTCAAAATTTTCTTCCTGGAAAAGTCGCATGCAATCCTATATTGAAGCTCAAGGTAATGATGTTTGGCGAAAGTCTCTCATCGATATGATGTTCCCGATATAGTCACTAATGATAATAAAGCAAACGTTGATTTAAATGCTAAAGCTAAAAACTTGATTTTTCAAGGAATCTCTGAAAAAGAATTTGATCGAGTTTCTCATTTACGTTCTGCACATTCAGTTTGGAAGACATTATGTGATTATCATGAAGGTTCAACTAAGATTAAGAAAGTGCGCAAAAATATTTACCAAAAGGACTTTTTCGATTTTGTTATGAGACCGTGAATCAATTGATGATCTTTACTCTCGATTTGAGAAAATTTTGTGCAATTTATGTGGTGTTGGAGTTAATAATCCAGTAGAGGAGAATGCTAGTAAGATTTTGAGATCTCTGACTCCTGAATGGCGCATGGTTGTTACTGCAATCAATCAAACTGTTGATTTGGATACGTTGACCATGGATGATCTATATTCTAGGTTGAAAACTTATGAGATGGATTCTTTATCACCTAGAGCTGATAAAACCTCTACACATGCACTTGTTGCTAACCCTAGCAAGTCTTCTAGATTACCATCTTCTGTCTCCTTGTCTGCATTAGCTTCTTTTTCAGATGAACAGTTTGAGATGCTCCCTGAAGAAGATCTTGTGCTCATTTCTTCACGCGCTGTCAAAGCACTCAACAATGTGAGGATGAGGAGGCGTGGAGGCACTTCTTCAGGGCCTTTCAACTGCTTTGAGTGTGGCCTTCCTGGGCATATCAAAGCAAATTGTCCCAAGTTGAAAAAGAAGGAAGAAAGGGAACCAGCACAACGCAGCTCAAGACGTACTACTCCTAGGCGTTCCAATTTTCGAAAAGTCGCTAAGAAAGTCTTAGCTGTCTTGGAGGAGTGTGATCTTAGTGATGTGGACTTTGAGAGTGACAATGAACCACGGGACAAGAAGGTAGATACTGATGATGACTTCACTAGCATGTGCTTTATGGCTAAAAGGGATAATGACAGTGATTCTGATTTTGATGAGGTAGGACCTTCTTATGATGAACTTGAGTATGCTATGGTTAAATTAGCTTCTAAACTTAAAAAATCTAAAAAGGCTCTTAAAGAAAAAGATCTAGAAATTGATAGTTCTAATTCTGAAATTGCAAGGCTTAGATCTTTGATTCCTAATGATGATGCCTGTAAGTCATGTGACTTAATTCACAATGAACTTGTTTCACTTAGGAAAGAATATGCTTCTCTGTTAAAGCAAGATAGGGAAAATGAGAAACAAATGAAAAATGCTAGCTGTTCAATCATTGATCTGCATGATTCAGCTTCTTGCTCAAAATGCTCCATACTGGAATTGAAGTTGCATGATGCAAATGCTAGAGTTTCTCAAATGACAGATGCCTTGCTCACTCATGAAGTTCTTTCCTGCTCAAATTGTCGAAAACAGAAAGGAATAGTGGACGCTCTCAGAATAATTGTTTAACTCTGTCTAGAAAGGTTGATTACTTGGAAAAATCGTTAGAACGTTTCACTGAAGGAAAGAAAAACCTAAACATGATTTTGGATCAATCAAAAGTCAGCACTCATAACAAGGGTTTAGGTTTTGATTCTTATGCTCATCATAAAACACATATTCCTACTGTTGTCAAAGTTCTTGAAAGTGAAAAGTTTGAAATTGCAAATGAGCCTAAGAAAATTGTCTTTAAATCTGCTAGAATTTTATCTTCTACTGTGATGAATGCAAATGTTGCTTCTACTTCTAAAGTTAAACATTCTGTTAAGTACACTTGCACTCATTGTGGTAGAGATGGACATCTTGTAGATTTTTGCTTTAGGCTAGCCAAACAACAGAAGCAAGAAAAAGCTAAGGCTAGGTCTAATTTCAGACAAGCACGCTTTACTCCTCATTATGTGCCTAAGGTGATGCGAACACCTTTTGTTGCAAGAAACACGAGAAAGAGCAAAACTGATTTTGTATACAAGTATACTCGTGTTGTGCCTACTCGTCGTGTGTCTCAGTGCTGGATTCCTAAATGTCTTCTATCTAACCCCAGTAGTGAGACATCGACATTCTCTTTTGTGTAGACTGTGGGAGAGAGGAAGGAGAACATATGGTTCATAGATTCTGGATGTTCAAGACATATGACTGGTGATTCAAAATGGTTCTCCTCCCTCACACAAAGTTCTGGTGATGAGGTAGTCACTTTTGGCGACAATTCAAAGGGAAGAATTCTTGGAAGAGGAATTGTGCGAGTCAATGAAAACTTCATTATCAAGGATGTAGCTTTGGTAAGCAAGCTCAAATATAATTTGCTCTCAGTTTCTCAGTTGCTTGATGAAGATCTTGAGGTAAGATTTCAGAAAAATTCTTGTCGTATATTAGATGTTTCTGAAAATCTAGTATGCAACATCACTCGCATTGGTCGCTTGTTTAAAGGTGATTTTTCATGCCCAACATCTGAAATGACATGCCTTGTATCTCATGTTTCAAAAGATCTAACTTTTTGGCATCGTAGACTTGGTCATATTGGTTTTGATCACCTTTCACGCATTAGTAAATCAAATTTGCTCAAAGGTTTGCCTGAATTAAAGTATGACAAAACAAGTAGTTTGACTTGCTCTCCCTGTCAACATAGAAAAATGACTGCACCTAAACATTTTCCTATCACTTCGCTGTTATGACTAATGCTCGGTCGGCTTCTACACATGGATATCGTGGGACCGCAAGAGTAAAATCTGCAGGAGGTAAGTGGTATGTTCTTGTGATTGTAGATGATTACTCTAGGTACTCTTGGGTATTTTTCATGACTACCAAAGATGAAGCTTTTGAATTGTTTCAAGAGTTTGCATTAAGGTTGCTTAAGGAATTGCTCAAGCACTTAAAGTAATTAGGAGTGATAATGGAGGAGAATTCAAGAACAACCTTTTTGCTTCTTTTCTTACGAACATGGAATTGAGCATCAATTTTCTTCGCCGAGTTCCTCAACAAAATGGTGTTGTTGAGAGGAAAAATCGCACACTAGTTGAGATGGCTAGAACAATGCTTGATGAATATTCTACTCCTAGGAAGTTTTGGGTGAAGCTATTTCTCCGCTTGCTACATTTCAAATAGAGTATTTTTGAGAGCAAAGCTTCATAGAACTTCTTATGAACTTCGGTTTGGACGCACTCTAGCATCTCCCATATGCGTGTTTTTGGTTGCAAATGTTTCATTCTCAAACATGGAAATCTTGATAAGTTTGAATCTAGATGCTCAGATGGGTTGTTTCTTGGTTATGCTCTTCATACTCGTGGTTACCGTGTGCTGAATTTAGAAACTAACAAAATTGTTGAGACTTGTGAAGTCACTTTTGATGAGGCTAGTCCTGGTACTAGACCCGAATTTTCAGGGACATAAGTTACTTGCAACTCTGAAAGTATCTTCTTGGAAGAAAGTGATGATGATGATGAAGATGAAGATGAAAGTGGTAATCAAGTTGGCAACTCAGCTCAGCCAATTCAGCCACAGGAAGAAAATCAGCAAGCACCTTCGGAAATTCTCCCAACAAACACACATAGTACTGGACCTCAGGCATCTTCAGAAATTTCAGCACCATTGCATATTCAACGAAGACATCCTCCTGAACAGATGATTGGTGAGTTAAATGTACATGTGCTTCGAAACAGGTACAATACTAATGCATCATATGCTCATACTGCTTTTGTTGCATCTTTTGAACCCCAAGATGTAAGTCACGCATTATCTAATGAGTCTTGGATTAATGCCATGCATGAAGAACTTGAGAATTTTGAGCGCAATAAGGTTTGGGTTTTAGTTCCACCTCCTTTAGGTCAGAATATCATTGGAACTAAATGGGTTTTTAAGAATAAACAAAGTCAAGATGGGGTTGTTGTTAGAAACAAAGCTAGATTTGTTGCTCAAAGTTTTACTCAAATTGAAGGACTTGATTTTGATGAAACTTTTGCACTGTTGCTAGACTTGAAGCCATTAGAATTTTGTTGGCCTTTCTGCATCTAAAGGTTTTAGATTGTATCAAATGGACATCAAAAGTTCTTTTCTAAATGGTTTTATTTCAAGAAGTTTATGTCAAACAACCTCCTGGATTTGAAAATCCAAATACCTGCACTATGTTTTTAAGTTGTCCAAAGCTTTATATGGTTTAAAACAAGCTCCTCGGGCTTGGTATGATAGGCTTAAATCATATTTGCTGGAAAATGATTTTGAAATGGGCAAAGTTGATAAAACCTTGTTTTCTCTCAAGCATGGCAATGATCTGTTACTTGTTCAGATTTATGTGAATGATATCATTTTTGGTGGTACTTCTCATGCTCTTGTTGCCAAGTTTTCAGATACTATGAGCAGGGAATTTGAGATGAGTATGATAGGTGAGCTCACATACTTTCTGGGTTTACAAGTCAAGCAAACAAGGCAAGATATCTTTATTCACCAAACGAAGTACACAAAAGATCTCCTTCGACGTTTTGAGATGGAAACATGCAAACCAATTTCCACACCTATTGGCACAACAACTACTTTGGATCCGGATGAAGAAGGAGAACCGGTTAATCAAAAGGAGTATCGAAGCATGATTGGATTGCTTCTTTATCTCACTGCTTCAAGGCCGGATATACACTTTGCGGTGTGTTTGTGTGCTCGTTTTCAAGCTTCCCCACGTGCTTCTCATCGACAAGCAGTAAAACGAATTCTTCGCTATTTATAATCCACTTTAGAGTTTGGCTTATGGTACTCATCATCATCATGTTTCTCACTTAGAGCCTACTCTGATGCTGATTTTGCGGGTTGTAGAATTAACAGGAAAAGTACCTCTGGAATATGTCATTTTATTGGTACATCTTTAGTAGCTTGGTCATCTAGAAAACAAGTTTTTGTTGCTCTCTCAACTGCTGAATCTGAATATGTTCTTTCTTTGCATGTTGTGCTCAAGTGCTTTGGATGATATCAACTTTAAAGGATTTTGGATTAAACTTAGATAGTGTTCCCCTTTTCTGTGATAACACTAGTGCTATTAATATTGCTAAAAATCCAGTGCAACATTCTCGAACCAAGCATATTGACATTCGCTATCATTTCCTTCGAGATCATGTGGAAAAGGGAGATGTTGTGTTGCATTTTGTTGATTCTGATTTGCAAATTGCTGATATTTTCACAAAACCACTTGATGCTTCTCAATTTGCCTTTTTGAGAGGAGAGTCATGCCAGCATCCCATGAGCTTGTTTTGAGGGGGAGTTTTATGCCAAGTCTTTTACTTAATGAGCTTGCTTTATCATATTTCTTTATATGTTATGTAATTAAGCTTATATATAATAATCTAAATTGCTTTACTTGAACTAAAAGTGACATTGCGGAATCCCTTGGTTTGATTGTCTATAGCTAATACCTTGTGATATCTTGCTTCTATAGGCTTGATAATGAATCTTCTTAACAAATTTGGGCTATGAAGCATGTGTATTTTCAGCTTTACTCTTTCATAGACTATTTAATCACTTTGCATGTTTACAATAAAAGAAAAGGGAATAAAAAAAGGGGCTCAAATCTGCAAGAAGCTTGTCAAAATTATCAAAATGTGCAAAAGCTTCAAGATGTATGCTTCAAGCATGCCATTCCCTAAAAGATAAGATGTATGCTACAAGCATGCCATTCCCTAAAAGATAAGATGTATGCTTCAAGCATGCCATTCATTGAAAATAAAAGAAGTATGCTTCAAGCATGCCACATGCGCCATCGTTATCAAGATTAATTTGGTCTACTAGACTGGAGTTGAAACTACTTGCTTGCCCTGAGTTGTTAATTGCTTCATTTTTTAGCCTAGTGTTTTCTGTCAAGATTTTGCTTAGTACTTGGCTATAGTTGATTAAATTGAGGTTGAGATGCATGTCACTTCCTAAATTGTTAAATAATATTAAGTTCATGTATTATGCTTATTATGTGATATATAAGGTTATATGATCAAGGAAGCTCATTGGTTCGTGTCTTGGCACTCATTTGTTTTTTCCTTGCTGAAATCATTGTCAAAGGGGTAGAAGAAAGCTTACATTCAGGGGGAAAAGTAAAATGTTTTATTGTCAAAAGGGGGAAATTTTGGAGTTCACACACAATTTGGTTTCCTTTTAGGGGGAGATTTTTCACTTTACTTTTTGATCACTTTGCTTTCTGTTTTAAAATGAAATTTCTTAAAATCTTTTCTCATGAGGTTAATGCCAATGTTCAGGTCTAAAGGGTGTTGCCAATGTTTTCATCAAGGGGGAGATTGTGAGATCATGTGATGAAAAATTGGTTGAATGGTGAAATTGGCATTGTGTAGTGACTTTGATTATAGCATGTCACTACAGGAAAACGGTGTTGATTCGTCGGCCAATTACAATTTCGTCGGTCTAAAAAAAGCCGTCGAAAATGTCTACATAATTTCGTCGGCCCTAGTCTACCGTCGAAAATGTATACATAATTTCGTCGGCTTTTTTTTAGCCGTCGAAAATAATTTTGCGATTTTGTTATCCGGAAAAAGCCTTCGGAGAAGCCGGTTAATTTCGTCGGTATTATTTAATTGCCGTCAAAAATAAGTACTTAATTTCGTCGGCCAAAATAAGCCGTCGAAAATATGTACATAATTTTGTCGGCTATATTTTACCGTCGAAACCTAAAACCCTTAGCCGCCAAAAACTCCTCACTCACATGTGACCTTCCGCCCCACTCCGCCCGCCGCCCCGCGCCGCCACGCCGCTACGCCACGCCGCCTCCACGCCCAGCCACGCCACCTGCCACCCTCACCACCCACGCCACGCCGCGCCCGCGCCACCGCACGCCACGCTGCCACGCCCTGCACCACACCATGCCACTGCACACCACAAGCCCCACCATGCCATGCACCACGCTCACAAGATCCGCCGCCATCCTGTGTTCTTCACTCTGCAGGTTCTTTTTGTACTCCTTTGTAGATATTCATCGATTGATTGCGCCCCGAATGTAATATGCAATTTCATCTAGTAGTATTTTTACTTATGTTGTGTATTCTTTTGTGCCGTATGAATATTATTGGTTTTGAGGGCTTTGATTTTCTAATTATCCAAGATAAATCATGGCAAATGCTTGGCAATATTTGTTGAACTTGTGAATTTTTGTGCAATAATAATAATAATAACAGACTTATAATCGGTAGGAAATATCTAGCCTATTTTCACCGCTATTTCTTATTATATTTATGCACATCAAACACCGATGACTAACTCAGATAGACCAAAAGGAAGTGACCTAGCATGGGAGTAGATTTACAACGACATAGGGACCTCCATAAAACAAATACTGAAAGAACACACACCAAAATATACTACTTTATACCAAGGACTGCTTAATAGAGCCGTATAGAAAGATATGATGGGCACTTCTAGTCTCTTTGTAGACCTTTGTTAATAATCAACAATGAGAGCTTGTTCTTGGTGCATGGGCGCCTTCTTGGTTTTGAATGTTTTTATTTTGTCCTTAAGGAAAAAATATTAGATCAATTATGTATGATGGTCAAGGAGTTTATGCGAGGTTAATGATTGATTGCTTTTGTACCCTTGCAATTTTTTGCTTCTCTCTCGATCTTTTGGCAAAACTAATTTATATTGTCGTTCACCCCTTTTTCCCATCATGTTCTATTTATAGGCCTTTAGATGCTCTTACTTCACAAATAAATGAATAGTTTGCAATGTGGCTTAACCTCGATGATCCCATCAAGAATAGGAGGCGAGAATAGAGTGCTCAAGCGATAAATTTTGTCACTCAAGACTCTATTGCAAGGCCTTTCTGTCACATGACTACCTTAGGTCGGCCATTACAAAAGTATAGTGAACATATTGTACATGCCACTCCTGAATTCCAAAATGTTGTCACATGAGACCCATAATGTAAGGCCCGAGATCCACATCTGTGAGACAGCTTAGTGGCAAATCTCAAACTCAAGAGGGGCATATACAAACTTTTCTCAAAAGTGTATGAGCTATCCATCCCCGTGCTTTTTCATAACATGTATATTTATCTTTTCTTGGTGAGCTACATGCTTATACTTATGTGACTGATCATTACCATGAATATACTGTCTATGCCACTAAGATTTCAACCGATCATTACCATGAATATACTTGTCTATGCTAGCTAAGATTTCAAAGAAACTTCTTTTGGTGTAGGGAGATTTTATGTATCTTATTCTAATGTTCTATAATTAATATCCAATCCTTCCCAAAATTGGAGGGTTTAATCCCCAAGCACTTTTAATAGTAACTGATCATCTATAGACCCACCCTTGGATAAGTTCTTAGACCTCGACCTACATTTGAATGCACAGATCAAAACTTATTGAGGTAGAGTTGAAGCCACTTGATTTTCAATCTCTTGAGTTTTGACTTTTGAGCTAGCTACTTTTTTGTTCTTTTTACTTGTTCGAATGGAGGAATTTGGGATAAAATGTAACAATATGAAGTATGAACATTTTAATACATTTGAAAGCGCACCTTTTCATGTCATATGATGTTGTACTTAAAGGAAAATTGGTGATGGTAGTTTGAGTCTTGTAACGGCCTAAGATTAGTAGGCGAGATAGTACTGAGTGGTGGGGTGAACAGGTCTTATGCTTTTGGTGATTGGTCACTTTGGCTTGTCAAGTGAAAATTGGCCGAGGATTACTTTTTGTGGAGTACTTGATGGAAGTGTTGACGCTTCCCATAACACATTTATTTCCAATTTTTGTTGATGTCTGCATTTTCCTTGTAATATTTGAGATTGGTCCTTCTTGCTGTCAACTATAAGAAACTTGCATTACATCTCTCGATCATTGTTAAGATTGAGTTCGCTTATGTTATTCAGGAGATTTTACCTTAGTATGCTCGATGTTTTAATGATATTTATAAAATTGCACCATCATCCATGTAGTGTTAGCAGATCAAAAATGGCGAACGGCCAATCAAGATGGATGTACGATGGATGGAAAAACACCGGATGCACACACGAGAGTGGATGGTGAACACACGTGCTTTTGTGGATTTTGTTTTCTTCCTCTCCTTCGGTGGGTTGGGGAAGTGTCCTGTCAGAGGTGTCGAATTTTAATTGGCGTTACAAAAAACAGATATGGAGCGCCACCTTTGCAAATGGGGTTTCATGCCGATTATCTAACTTTGGTATGAGCATGGTGAGCCACGCTCTAGGAAACATCCAATCCGAACGAGTGTGAGCTAGCCGATGATCCTATTGATGCATTGGATGATATGATGCATGATTTTGTTCAGCAGCTTGAGGATGTGCCCGACGGGTAGATAGATTCTTTAGTCTTCAAAGCTTCAAGATCCTTTGCATGAGTTCACGAGCGTGACACGACTTGCGACTATGACACGATTGATGGCTATAAGGTCAAGTACAACTTCTCGTGGATCTGTTTCAATGATCTAGTTGATTTGATATCCCACATTTTACCAAAACCTCACAAGTTGCCAAAAGATTTCTATTACTCAAAGAAACGCTAGCCGCCTAGGGATGCCATATCGAAGATTGATGTGTGTGAACAATTGTATTTTGTTCGGAAGGAGCACGAGAAGTTGGATCGTTGTCCATGCCGCAAGAAATCTCGATATGCGTAGTAGTCAACAAAGATGGGATTATGCAGAAAACAAGCGTTCCCCTGAAGCAGCTGCGATATTTGCCTCTCACAGCACGGCTCCAACGGTTGTACCTCTCTAAGACGATTGCGAAGCATATGAGGTGGCATAAGGAAGGCATCCGTACAAATGAGGGGTACATGGGCCATCCATCTGACGGTGAGGCTTGGAAGGCACTGGATCGGTATGACCAAGATTTTGCTAGCGATCCTCGGAATGTACATATTGGATTGGCGACCGATGGTTTCACCCCTTTCAACACAAATGCGGCGACATATTCATGTTGGCCTGTTTTTGCAATTCCATACAATCTTCCACCCTCTTTGTGCATGAAAGATCAGTATGTGTTCCTGACTATTATCATACTAGGGCCTGATCATCCTGGAAAGCACTTAGACATGTTTATGCAGCCGTTGATCGATGAGCTAAAAGAACTGTGGATCGGTGTCAGGACATATGACAATAGTAGAAAGGAGTATTTCAACATGCGTGCAGCATTCCTTTGGTCTATCCATGATTTTCCGCATATGGCATGTTCTCGGATGGAGCACGATGGTAGGTTATGTTGTCCAATATGCATGGATGACACTGATGCATTTCGCCTGAAGAACGGAGGTAAATTCTGCTTCTTCGATTGTCATCGACGCTTCACACCATCCAATCACCTATTTAGGACCCAACGAAATGCATTTCGTAAAGATACGACCATTAGTAAAGGTCCATCGAAGCGTTTGATCGGATCAGAGATTGTTGCTTGGCATGATCGGTTAGAAGCCACAGAGAATGGTTACAAAGGGTTCAAAGAGGAACATAATTGGACTCACATATCTTCCATCTGGAGTCTTCCTTATGTTAAATGTCTAATCTTATGGCACAATATCGACGTGATGCATCAAGAACGGAATGTTGCTGAAAGTATCATCAGCACCGTTTTTGACTTCAAGGACAAAACAAAAGATAATATGAAAGCTCGTAGAGATATGGCTGACATATGTGACCGGTCTACCCTTGAGGTCAGAACCAATCAAGCCGGACGTATCCATACTGTCTAAAGCCTTCAGAAAAAAAGGAGGTGCTTGCGTGGCTCAAGAATCTTAAATTTCTCGATGGTTACGCGTCAAACCTAAAGGGCGCGGTGAACATCGTAAGTGGCAAGATAAATGGTCTGAAGAGCCATGACTACCATATTATTATGGAGAGGCTACTTCCTGTAATGTTTCGTGGATATCTAAAAGAAGAAGTTTGGATAATGTTAGCAGAGCTTTCTTATTTCTACAGACAATTGTACGCAAAGGAAATTAAGAAAACAACAATGAGGAAACTTGGTAAGGAAATACCGGTGTTGATATGTAAGATGGAGAAAGTGTTCCCACCAGGTTTTATGAACGTAATGCAACATCTGTTGGTGCATTTGCCTTATGAAGCAGAGGTTGGTGGGCCTGTGCAGTATCGATGGATGTATCCTATAGAACGGAACTTAAAAAAGATTAGAGCAACTGTGGGTAACAAAGCACGAGTTGAAGGATGCATCGCACAAGCATTTTATCTGAAAGAAATATCATACTATACGAGCACATATTTCGCAGAAGAACACAACATCAATACTCATATACCAAGATACCACACCTCTGATGATGCACCAGCTAGTAATCTCAAGATATTTCAGTGGAAAGGTAAGGCTGTTGGTGGAAGTTCGGTGCATGAGGTATCTACAGAAGAATGGAATGCTGCAATGTTGTATATGTACACCAACATCGAGGAGATGGATGATTACTTCGAGTAAGTACTTAACCTAATTTCCGTTTTAATCTCTTCACGCACAAACTGTATGAAACCTAAATAATGTACTACAAAGTTGTTCGATCAACAACAATGGAGATCCAGCAAAGAACCTACCAAGAAACAACTTGAAACTCTACGACGTGATGGATTACGTGATGGTCCTAATTTTGTCACATGGTTTCGAAAACACGTAATTTTCTTAACAATTAATTTTCTCATTGATTAATAACTATGTTGAGTATTAGTTTAAACACTGCTATAACCTTGCAGTGCATTACTGATGGTAGCGTCCATGAAGATTTGAGACAATCACACACGGAAGCATAACAGCAAGGAGTTTCGGACGTTATGATGTCAATGGATTTCGTTTTCGTTCAGCAAAATTTGAAGCAACACGTCCACAAGCAGCCACGACAAATAGTGGAGTTGTCACTATGGCAAGTGGCTCGGATGGTCGTCTCATCGAGTACTATGGTCTTATTCAAAACATAGTTGAGATGAAGTTCGGGGGGTCGAAAGATCTACGAGTAGTGTTTTTTTATTGTGATTGGTTTAATGAAAAATTAGGGATAGGGATAAGGCGAAACACCAAAATTGGTCTAGTGGAAGTTAATCATACATCACGCCTTACAGTGTTTCAATCCATTTGTACTCGCCACCAAGTTCAACAAGTGTACTATATGTCCTATCCTTGTCCCTTAGCAATCCTAAAGCCATGGTGGGTTGTTCAAGGTAAATCCTCTGGCCGTTGCCTACCCCGGAGATGATGGGTATGATGAAAGTGAGGTTGTGAACACCTTGGAAGAAGCATATCAAGAAGGTGGTTTACCAAATTCGTTTGGAGTAGATGAAGGGTGGCACTTGACCAACTAGCCGGTGACACTACAGATGTCATTGTTGATGAGGTTCGAAAATGAAACGACCTCGTCACAGAACCAAAGTCCCACGAAAAGTGGTTAACACAAGGCGTTGCGGTGGTTTACAAAATGTTACAGATGATGATCATGAGCTCGATGATTTTAAGAAGTAAATAACCAAGCATTACATTTTCTTGTTTTCCATGCTTGATTGAATCTCAAGTTAATGATTTTAATGTTGCTATCGCTTTTTCTCTGTTTTTCCATACTAGTTTTGTTAGTTCTTGTTTGGTTGTGAACGGTGATTAACTAGTAATATCTGAGCATAAAAATGTCTAAAACAATCAAGCATCAACATTTAAGAGGAACCAAAAAGCTTTCATATGCATGATCTGCTCTTTTAGTGTAAGGCTTTCATATGCATGATCTGTGAACTGTGTCAAGAAGTCTTTCATATGCATGATCTGCTCTTTTAGTGTAAGGCTTCAAGGTAGTTCTAATTTTCTCAACATGTGGTTTACCATGTATATCAAGAAAGTTGTTCAATTGTTTTAATCATACTCAGTAACTTGTAATTTTTTTTAACAGGATGAAGTCATTTTCACACGCTTTTAGAGGAAAGAAGAAGGATGGCTCTTCATCTTCGAAGAGTCAAGGAAGTAAGAATGATGGCTCTTCATCGGTTGGTGGTTCACTTTTCAAGGGCAGTGTATCTCAACAGAGCCGATGAAGTGCATTTCAGAGGTGTCTTGAGGAGGCTCAAGAAAGTGTTGCTTCACCAGAGGAGACTCAACAGGAGGAGGTACTTCCTGCTCCTGTGTCAGCAGCAGGAGACAGTACTGATGGGGATGTGGACGGGGATGGGGAGGGGGAGGGGGATGGGGAGGAGGATGGGGAGGGGGAGGGGGGGGGATGGTGCTGAAGCAGATGACACTGGTGTTGATCCTGTGTTTAGGTAATTGTAAAAATTTTCATAAGTTTTGTGCAAACATTGGTGCTGAATTTTTTTTTCACCATTTCAGGTTCAGATCTTCCAACTTAACACCCCAGCAGTTACAAACCCGTCGGCACGGAGATAGATTAGGCCACATGGTGACTGGTAAGTATGAGAATGAGACAATCTGTTGAACCAATGTATGGATGGATGTATGGATAGAGATATGCTTAAACTGTCTCGTCTTTGTGTGTGAATGGAGATATGTGTGTATGGATGGATCTATCTTTATTTCTCTTATCTATATATGTGTGTGGATGTAGAGACTTTATAGGGGACATGCTGCCAAAATTTCCAAGTTTCTATAGTGTTACTAATATTTTCATATTTTTACTTCATAGGCAATGGGATGACATTTCTTTGGGGGGGAAAGAACCGTTTGAGGCCAGTGAACGCGACCTTGGGAACACTCTGTCGGCATCACTATCCTGGAATGGTTAATGTAGACGGAGTTTCTCGGCATTTGAGTTGGGCGCACTCTGAGATGGCGACAGATGTCCAAACCGAACTATTGTCATTAGGATTTGGAATGACTTCGGTAATACTTTGGAATTTTCAGTTTTTATATACCCATATTTTTTGTTTTAATTTGTCTAACATGTGTTGATATTCCTAATTAGGAGAGGTATCGTTTACCTGAGGGTGAGGAGGAGGCGTTGGCAACCAAGTCTCGATATGTCTTTGAGAAGGCCGCGACAAAGGTCGTAAAAGACATGATGTCCAATGCACGATCCAAGCAAAGGTGCTTGTACTACAAAAAGATAAAAAAGAGGACATGACCAAGAAGTTGGGTGCTTGAGATCTACCTTCGTGCCGATGAGTACCTCCGGTGGACTGCCTTGGGTAAGGAAGTGTATGGATGCTTGGCAAGCACTTTGTGCCTCTTGGGCTTCACCACCTTTGTGGACAAGTCGAGGAGGAAGAGGGAAACCGCTCGGCAAGGAGCGAGGGTCACTCAAATGATATGGCGCTGATGGACATATTCGTCTAGCGCGCAGATGGTATGGTTGATATCTTTATTTCAGCTATTTATATGCTTGTCAAATATATTGTGCTTGTTAACATAGATGAACATCGAATCGCAGGAGGCTACAAATGGGGTTGCCCCAAGCTACATTGAGACTTATGTTCGGGCCACCACGAGCTGATCCTACACATCCCGAAAGCTTTGTAGTGATGTGGCGACACAAAACCTGGTTAGTAATTATGTGTGAACTTACTACTTGTCTGATTAGTGCCTAACACAAAAATCCTTTAATGACAGGCTAGATATGGGGAAATAATGGTCGAACATCATGGGGAAGAATATGACTGGAGGAAAGAACAAGTTGACCTTACAGTTGTGTACTCAACTGGGGGTGGAATGAAACATGGCAAATTTGCTATGCTGAATGGGGTAATTGATTCAAGTGAGGCTAGGAGTGAGGCCAGGTCATCTCAGTCATCTCAGAGCTGTTCGCGTACCTCTCGTGAGGCTAGGCTGGAGGAGGAGTTGAGGGTGCAGCGAGAAGCGATGAGAAGAGCAGAAAACGAGCGAGCGGAGGCGATGAGAAGATCACAGGAAGAGTGGGCAAGGCAACAACAAGAATATATGATTAATTGGCAGACACAACAACAAGCATATATGATTAATCTGCAAGTAAGTTAATTAGAACTAGCTATGAATTGATGAATTGCCTACATTTTCATCTTTCATTCATGCAAACGTCAACTTAATTGATTATATGAAGCTTTACTTTATTTTTTCTTGTAATTTGATCTTCGTGAAATTCTATCTTCTCATTTGGGGACAACAATTAATTTTCCAAATTTCACCTCCTCCCCGCCTCCTCCTCTTTTCGCATCATTGTCCCCACATATGGTTAATTTTCCTAATCACAAATTCCATTTAACAAAATGTACATATATTGCGAATCACTTAATAATTTTCTTTAACATATAGGGTTCGATAACACCTCCAACGGCGGGATCTGGTGCAAATCTCGCATGCTAAGTGGCAATGCTTCAGTACACCGTCTGCTTGGGCAAGACATACACTCGGGAGGTGAAGACGGCAATGAAACAACGATGCTCTAGGAAGTTGAATTCTTTTCTTCCATGTGACCTTTTATGTATGAATGTCGACTTGGATGAGTATGAACAACTATGCTATGTGTATGCGCCGCTTATTTGTGATACTATGTGTATCGCTGCTTATTTTGATACTATGTGTATGCGCCGCTTATTTTGATGGACCGGTATTTGTATGGACCGGTATTTGTGATACTATGTGTATCGCCGTTTATTTTGATGGACCGTATTTGTATGGACCGGTATTTGTGATACTATGTGTATCGCCGTTTATTTTGATTGTGTTGATAGTGAAATGGGTAAGATATGGATATTTTGTGATATGATTGATGATCGTTACACTTTGCATGTGATGATATCATTGCTGAAAATATAGATGAATTTTGGTGAAAGGAAGGATCCTCCTCACAAAGGGAGAAGGTAACTTCATTCTTGTTGTCACAATTTACTAAAAACTTAATCCTAAACTGTTTATTTATGTTCTCAGGAAGTCCCGAGAGGGGCCCCGACTCGTGGCATACTACGTGGCAACCAAAGGCCACCATACAACCTTGCCAAGCATTTTGGACAGAAGGACCAAAGATCCAAGGTTAATAAATCAGGTCCCAGATGAACTTAGTTTGTTTTTCCTTCCCATATTTTGCAAATGTAAGTTTCGCAAAAAATTTCCTTCCCATATTTTGCTACCTTCTCATTGTTACTTGTAACAAGCAGAACTGAAATTTGTCAATTGTTACTTGATGTTGACATGAACTAGCTGCAAGTTCATTGTTACTTGATGCTTGACATGAACTGGTTGGGCTGTCTTATGCTTGCGATTCAAAGCTGTTTTTCCTTTTAATTGATTTAGTGCTCTTAATTGATTTTTAATTGATTTAGTGCTCTTATTCTCTTTGGGTTTTGCAGTAAATATGATACATTTGGACCGAATCTGGAGTTGTCTCACGCCAATGGCCATGGTCTTAGGGAGACTTTGTTTTACGGTTTGTTTTCTCACTTACAAGTTTATAAAACCAGAGCTGACTTGCGACATGCTATTCCTTTGATAAATGATGGTGCCATTTCTCTGGATGGTGGTATATTGAGGCCTAATGGCTCATTCTGCCTTGGTGACAGGTAAGGAGATATGCAATTTATCCCTTTACATCACTTGATCATACATTGTTTGAGTTTTGCAGATTTTCCAGATTACTGTGTCCTTTTATTAGTGTAGATTTTCATTGTTTAGAATAAAATATTTAGTTAAACAATGAGTTTTTGAGACAAGCTCGATTTGTTAGACATTTCTTACAGGCTTACAGCCAACCATGAAATGTTTAATGAAACAGTAATGTCAGTTCAAGTAAAGGCTATGCAGTAACCAAAACTGTAACAAACTGGATGTTGTTGTTTTTTGGTTGCATGAAAGGTTGAATTATCGTAAGAAATCATGCTGCAGTTTGTCTAGAAGCCTAGAACCGTGTATTCCAGCAAGTGTCATGTTGACATGTTAAGATATTATGTGAGTAAGTTAACTTAGTATATCTTTTAATAACGCGGTGCTTGCTGCATGAACTGTATTGCCATTATTGCATGGTTTCTGGTCGTTAAATGTATGATATTGGAATTTTTGTAAGTGCTCTTTAGCAAAATGGATCACTTCCTTTATATTCAAATTGTAGATGTTATCAGCGCTATTAGTGATTCTTTAAGTTTTCTGACTGTCCTATCCTGCCTGCAAACTCTTCTAGGATTTATAAACTTCAAGCTTTACCATTCAATAAATGTAAATTATCCTCCTATTCTGGATCCTCGTCTGGAAGCTTTAGCTGCTGGTAAGTGCTGGTGTTTATTATAGTCATGACTCATGCCAGCCAACATCCTTTTTTAATGTTCTCATTCTTTTTTAATTTATTTCCTTTGTTTTATGTTATGTTTCCTATATTCTCTGTACTTTTTCTTTGTTTCTCATTGCCTGTTATGCTCTTATCAGAGCTCTATGCATTGTGCCGATACATGTCTTCTGGAAGAGTACCTGGGAATTCAGAGTCTAATGGATTAACTGCCGATGATGCAGATGACAATAACTTGTTCAGAATGCAGGAGTTTATTCAAGAACTTGAAGTTTTATTTAAGTCGTGAGGTAGGTAATTGGAAATTGGCCTACTACAAGACTATCATTTTCTGGAGTTAGAACAAAAAGCTGTGGGTGGCCATTCATGCTGTGCATTTATGACTGCTAACCTCTTTGCACACGCGCCTCATCTTTTCTGCTGTGGAATTGCTTGTTCTGGAGCTTACAACAGGACACTGACTTCATTTGGCTTTCAGGTTCAATCTACTGTATAATACATATTCTTCCTCTATGCTTTATACGTTTTTGTTGCCTTTTTTGGGTTCTCTCTGTTTCTGAGTTGAGGGAAGAGGTGAGGACGCTCTGGGAAGCTACCTATACCTATATTAAGATGAGTCCCCTTATGTCAACTAACAAAATCAAGAAACCAATTCTACTGGTTCATGGAGAAGATGGTAGCACAGTAACAACAGCAATGCAGGTAGCAACGGTAGCTTTTGGGGTATATGAGTTCCGAATGTTTTGTCCTACAGCTTTAGTTACTATCTAAAACTAAAATCTTCTCATATTTTTGTAGTCAAGTCAATTTTATGATGCTTTGAAAGGGTATGGAGTGCCATGCTGTCTGGTGATTCTCCCATTTGAGAGGCACCAGTATGCTTCAAGGGAGAGCATTATGGATGTAACTTGGGAGACTGATAGGTCGCTGCAGAAGTATTGAGCAAGCAATTTTTTGGAACATCCAGGTAATGGAATCCAATGTTGAGACGTACAGTCACCTACTGATGGTGTAGCAGCTTGTGAAGCTTTAGCCTTGAACGTCACCAAGATATCTGGTTTGGTGAGGCTTTCTGTACCATGAAGTTATCTTTTTCAATAACATAACATTCATTGGTTCCTCGCTAGGATTTGAGAATAGCTGCTTGTTTCTCTACGAATATCATGAATAACTATAGACCCTAATATGTGATGAAATAGTATTAGGATTGGATGCTTAATGCAAAATGATCTGTTATTTTCTAGGATTTTTTGTGAATTTTCTGGGATTTTATATGTTAATTTATTTTTTTGATATTAAAATACTATTTTCGTCGGCTTTTTACCCAGGCCGACGAAAATAATTTTTTCGCCGGCGACTTTTTTTTTGCATTTTTGGCGGTTGGACCGACGAAAATACCCGAAAAAACCGACGAAAATACTTTACTTTCGTCGGCTAAAATACCGGAAAAACCAACGAAAATACCAAAAAATTTAAAATACTTTAATTGCCGATTTAAAATACATATGCCACGTCAAGACCAACGCGAAGTCGGGGTTCATCGACCGATAATTTCGACGACCACCTAAGCCGTCGAAAATAAATTTATTTTCGTTTGGGTTCTTAAAATAGTCAGATTTTCGTTGTTTTTCTTCCGTCGGCCAAAACCGACGAAAATACTGAAAACCGATTTAAAATAGCTATTTTCGCTTTTTTTCAGAGTTTCGCTTTTGGCTTTTAAAATAAAGCGGATTCTGTAGTGTGTGTGGTGCTTGTGCATGTGCCATGTTGAGATAATTATTATCTTTGGTGATAGCATGATGGATTCTCGCTGATGCAATGTACTCGTGTGAGTGGTTGCATGGATTGACTTTGAGTCAAGTCGTGGACTTGTGCTCGTGCACGTTTCTGTGTTTATTCATGTGCAGGTGTTGCTCAAGGGCGAACGTGGTCGATGACGGGACCGGAACTAGGTTCATGGAGGAACTGAGGTTCGGGACTAGGTTCAGGAAGGAATCGAGGTCCCGGTGGTCGAGGATGTCATGCGAGACGCTCGCTAGAGAACATGCACATGAAGGTCGGTTAGTCACGTATCTTGCGCAGCAGGGCTGTTCATGCGTGCAAGGTTGCTGGTTAGTCACGTAATTACAGCAGGTGGGCTGTACATACGTGCAAGAGTTGTTTTTGGCCACGTTGGGCCAAGTTGAGATATATACAGACTCTTTCCATGTTAGAAGAGGAGTTGCATTCTATCTCGTTAGGATTGCTCTGTATAAATAAGGGGAGGTGTCCCCTGTTTATTCTTGAGCGTTCAGGTTTGAGGGTTTGTACTCTTGTGTTGGAGTACTTTAGACAATGAAATAAAAATCAATCTTCCAGAGAGCTTCTTCTTGCGGTTGTGATTTGCTCTTGGCTTCGACATAATTGATCAATCGCTTGAAGTTTTGTTCATCACAGCAGTCACGAAGTTCATCACGGAGTTCGGTTCTTTGCAAAGGTATCATCTTGCAAAGGTAATATGTTTTGATCCGTAGATCCGATTGGATTGATTCTTGTTGGGTTTGGTTCGTAATTGAATCTATTTTCTACAGTTAAAATTTCACATCAATCCAATGGTTAGATCTTCGGTAATTTGTGGTCGCCCAGATTGATGTCCTGCTCGCCTGACTGCTCGCGTGGTCGCCCAGATTCAGTCATCTTGCAAAGGACATAACTTTAGATCCATAGATCCGATTGACCTGATTCATTTTGTGTTAGCTGCAAAATTGAGTCTAGTTTCTACAGTTAAAATTTCACATCAATCCAACAGCTAGATCTTCAAGATTTTCTATTTTAGTGGACGTGTATCGGTCTGCTCGCCCAGACTGTGCGCGTGGTCGCCCAATTGTTCACGTGGTCGCCCAACCTGCTCGCCCAAGTGCCAAACTGCTCGCCCAAGTGCCCAACCTGCTCGCCCAAGTGTCCTACTACTCGCCCAAGTGTTCTACTGCTCGCCCAGGTGTCCTACTGGTCGCCCAGGTGCCCTACACCTCCGCCAGTGCCCAAACTGCCGCCTAAGTGTCCTCTTGGTCGCCAGGTGCTCAAACCGTCGCCTAAGTGTTCTCTTCGTCGCCTAATCGCTCTCTTGGTCACCAGACTTCTAAACTGGTTTCCCAACTTCGTGAGCTGGTCTTCAATCAATTTGAGTTTGAATTGGGGTGATTCAAAAAGTTTAAAAATAAGATTTTAGCTTCCGCGCAATCATTCACCCCCCCTCTGATTGACGCCATCCGATCCTACAATACCTAGCCAAAATTAAATTTATCCTCTAAAAGTGCTAGATAATAAATTCATTATCTCCAAATGCAAGCCAACTAAATGATCACCCATCTACCATATTAGCTAAATTTTAATTTTTATTAATATCCAATAATTGTAATTGAATAAATTTGATATACGCTTGATAAAAATTGGCTAAGAATAGCCACTAATGGAGCAAGATGTATATGCACGCGCTAACAGTAAAAAATTAATGGTAATTAAAAAACAAATCATAATTTCTTTATTTTCATATATGCTCATACCTAGCCAAAATTAAATTTAACCTCCGAATGAGCTACATAATAAACTCATCATTTCAAAATGCAAGCCAATTTCAAGATCACCCATCTACCATATTAACTAAAATTTATTTTTTGTTAATATCCAATAATCTTAATTAAATAAATTTTATATATACTTGATCATAATTCATCATCTAAAAAAAGGTAGACAACTTAATCTAATGGAGCAAAATAATAAATTCATCATCCACAAAATGCTAGGTAAATAAAAACAAACTAAATCTAAACCTTGCGTATAATCCTTAATTAAACTAGGTCTAAGCATTAAATTGCAACGACACCATTACAAATGAAGAGAGGAGACCGAATCACATACCTTGTAACAATTACGGGAAGTAGAAGCACAAAAATATTTGCAAAACGAAATATGAAATCAGTTAGTAAGGTTTTGTACTCGAGGAGGAAGATGACCATGGAGTTGCTGCAGGGGGTATTTATAGGAGTATTTGTGGCAGTTTTGAATTAAAACCAGCACAGATAATAATATCAGTGGTTGTTTTAACAAAAAACTGCCACAAATACTTATATTATCAGTGGCGGTTTTTCCCTAAAATTACCACAAATTATCAGTGGTAGTTTCAAAGAAAAACCATCACAGATAATGATTATCTGTGATAGTTCCATCCAAAAACTACCACAAATAGTCCTGAGATTATTTGTGGCAGTTCCAAAGAAAAACTGCCACAAATAATCAATTATTTATGACGATTCCAAACAAAAACTGCCACAAATAGTCTTCCCACCATTTTGAACTTCATAACTGCCACTAATAAGCGTATTTGTGATGGTTCCAAAAGAACCGTCACAAATAAGACGTCACCTATGTGTTGTTTTGTGGTAGAGCATGTAAAATTGTCTTGATGGGAAGCTGCACCTAAACCTAGGGCGGAGGCGTAGCCAACAAGGGGTTTCATTGGGCTCAAGCTCACCCTTCGGCTGCCGGCTTCTAAGTACTCTCTTTAGCATTAGCGTTTAGTTTTTAGCATAATAGTAGCGAATGCACATATGCTCGGATGTGGCCTAAGGAAGAAGAAGCTTTGTTGGGTGGTGAGCTGCTTTCTGGGTTATGTGGCTTGATGGACCGCTGCTTCTTGAAGGTCTAATTTGGTAATTGATAACTTCACTTGCTAACTGTAAAATTGGACTCGAACCCTAGACGCACGTAGGGACTATAAAGGGAGAGGGGGTTGGAGGGGCTTGACACATCTTCTTCGCAAGGACATGGTAGCCCACAAAGTTGGGGGCTTTGACGCACGTTGCAGGTAGTCAGTGATTGCGATCGAATGGATGCCGGGGAACCGAGTAAGCATGTGACAATGGGCAACCTACTACAATGACAGCTGGCAGACAAGGAAGGCAGCATAACGTGAGTTAGCGAATGCCCAACCAATTGAGTGGGCTGACCACAACAACAAAAACGCAATGTGAGCCCCTCTTCTGATATATGATTTTTTTTATAAATTGTAATTGTGTCAATGTGTTGAATAGATCTAGACATGAAACGACCCCTATTTTTACATAAAATGCAAAAATAGAAATCTAATACGCATACAGTACTAGTCCCATAATCAATAGCTAGTACACACATTTATAACATTGGAATCACAACTATACCTCATATTATTATAGCAAAAATTAAAAGTTCATTGCAAACTTACAATTCAGAGTATATATATAGCACATAAGAAGTAAAGTCTTGTAGTGTGCCCATCCAATCCCTCAGGCAACTAACAAGGCTTAATCCGTAGAAAGATCGCATCATTAATATTCTTCCATCCTACGACGAAAAAGTCTTGCTTTGCTATCTTTTCCACCTAAAACAATAGATTAATTAAGGTTGAGTACTTTCGCACTCAGCAAGATTTAAGGTGGTATTTGCAAATTATGCAGGCCAAGTCAAAGGAGATTACTACAGTTAATTTGCATAAAGCGAAATTGAATTTGTAAATCAAGTTGTCATTTGCAAACAAAATTTGTAAGAGCAAGTTTGACTGATAAGAAATAAATAAAGCATAAGTAATACTCACAGTCCTTCACGAGCAACGAACAACCCAAATCATGAAATCCAATAATGTTGGTCCTTTGACATGAAGAATAGTTGCTAAACAAGTTCAGACCAAAACCCATTTTTAGAAAATACCAAAATCTAACATTGGAATGACTTCACCAAGTGCCCTTGATCGTGGAGGCAGCTAATCGATTAGATTTTCATTATGTAGAGGTGTATGGCTTTACCCAAAAGAAATGATCAACTCTTTGTGCAAGCTATTAGCACACTTCCCTTGGTGTGCTACAGAGAGATCATAACATAAGCGTTACATTATCTAGACTTAACTTTACACCAGCACCGGGACGTTAAACCCATACTATGATATAAGAACTCAATAGCATAGAAATGATGGAACTTCCCATAGCATGGCATACACTGTTGTATTGGTAAGTGTGACTCTCAACACCTCGATGAGGGCACCCTATCGAGCAAACCTTGAAACGAGAGTCTATACTACTTCGACCTTCCAATGTGCAAACCCAAATCTATGTAACTTAATAGGTTAAGGCTGCCCCATCCCATCACTTGTGGTTGCATGGATTTCTTGGTTCAATATCATCCCATTGTTCAATCCTTAATCTGACACGAGCGATAATCTCCCCCTAAACTACGTGCAAATTTATCTGCACATCCGGCTATTACCAATAATCACTCGCGTTAAAACCATAGTTTTATTTTGGGGTTTTAATCAAAATACCAATAACTAACAGTGCCATATCCAACCATTTTAAATTCTCAGGAAGATAATTTTGATTTGATCATCTACATCATTGGTTCTAGAGCATGGCTAAGGATGAATAATATGTAAACGTATATACCCATAATGACATTAAGTAATGTCTATCCTTAATCTATGATTATCAAGGTTCACAAGTCCATACTTATTAAGAAAGTTTCATTAGACAACATGTATATCTACCAGTACCACAAAATAGCGAATTTACATAAAATAAATGCATGCATAAAACAATATGATAAACAAAGGGAAAATTAAATATTGATATCAATATGATCAATGGGGTGATTGCCTTGCTTAATCACAGTTTTTGACAAAGTCGAGATCGTAGTTGACAAAGTCGATGACGGGATCAGTGACGTTGGGTTCTACACATCGTACAACAAAAACATAGCAAATGACAGACTTCAATAAGGGTAAAAAGAAGATAGACAGAAATCCAAATAAAGACTATACTTACTTTGTGTTAAATATTCACCTATTTAGAAAATGAAGTAAATCAACTTGAAACATAAATATTTTTACATATTTGGATTTCTTTCAGCATGAGGATTTTAACAAAATTTGCCTTTCTTCATTTTGACTAAATTTCAAAAAGTCATTTATTGAGTGTATTTAAACCCTACACAAGTATTTCTGATATTAAAAATTTTACAATGAGTCCTTTAGAATATTTTTGCATATTCTAAAACTACTGGATTTTATACGATTTTAGAAATTTGTTTCATTTGAATTAGAGTTGATATGAAAAAGATATAACTAATTGAATGTGCTAGGTTTAATAAAATGCTAAAAACTTGAAAATATGCCGAAATCGGAAAGTATGTTTTCGAGCGAGGAATGCGCTTTTCTCTTTCGGTTGTTTTCGGGCCGAGGCACTGACAGTTGGGCCCTCCATGACAGAGACTCGGTGTGAGCGATTGTGACTGCCATGTGGGTCCCGATGGGCAGCGATAGAGAGCAGAGCATAAGGCTTTCCATCTTGTCGGCGGTGAAGCACCATCGGAGTCAACGAATCAATAGCACAGTGAGCTATAGCTTTTCATTGCTCATCTGGAGATGGGTTTGATTGCGATTTTTGGTGACCGGTGCATAGCTCCCCACGTCACATGGTGGCTGGCCATGGCAGTGACCACTGCGATGAAGTTGAAGATGAAATCAAGCACAAACAATGGTTGCTTGAGCTTTACAGGACTGAGGTGGTTCAATTTTAGTGGCTTACCATGGCAGTGAAGTCCTGAGCGATCCCAATGGTGGTAGACTGGAGCTGAGGAAGATGAGAGCCATGGCAAAGGTGTCTCAGTGGTTTACTACCGAAATTGACTGAGGGGTTTGGTTTGAGATGTGGGGAGGAGTCTCCAACCTTGCAACAGGCTTCGCAATGCACTGCCACAATCACGCCGTGGCAGGAAATTTGTGAGGAAAATATTGTCACGGCAAAAAATCGACAAAGTGGTAGAAGCGGCAGTGCAGAAAGGAAGAGAGAAGAGAATGGAAGGATCTGGCGCATGGAGACAGGCTGGAAGTTGTGTATTAGAGGTGACCTCAGCTGCGTGAGATTGCAGCACGGATGAGACAGAGGATGAGGCGGTGGAGATCGGCCGGCTGAGTTTTGCGAGAAAACAGAGGGGAGCAGGAGCAAAGGTAGAAGAGAAGAAACCAGAAGAGGCTATGGATGTTGACAGGTGGGGCAGTGCTAGCAGTGAGAAGGAGTCGGCAGGAGTATAGTTGTGGTAGGAGGCCCACATGTCAGTGAAATGCATTAGTCAAAAGGAGTAAATGCAGCTCAGATAGATTAGGTTTCAAATTAATTTGGCCATCTAATCACTGCCCAATTTTTCCAAAGTTTTTTACTATGATTTCCAAGCAGTGAATGACCTTTTACAAAATTTTTGCTTTAAAATGTTTTACAGAGAATTATTAAAAATTCTGAAATTACCGACTGCACAAAAATACTTTTTCTAAATTTCTTTTATTTAAGGGTGAAAATTAAATTATTTATTTTTGAAACTTTTTATTTCAGTTAGTTTTGAGCTAGTAGTGTTCTCATAAAATTTTGTAATTAATTTCTTAAAATTCTGACATTCCAATTTTCAGATTTTCAACACTTCTATTTTTGAATTTTTAAAAGCCTTATAACATTTTATAAATTTTTAATATTTTTAGCAGGAGTAAGTACTGCATTGGGGTTACTGTGGTAATTTTCATATATTTAGATAAGGTTCACGGAGTTTTCTTTAAATCGACATTGCACTATTTTTAGTCAAAGAATTTCTTTTCAAATATTAATTATTTTTACTTTGTATTGAAAATTTAATTTTCCGTAAAAATTTTTAATATAAATTTTTAAAATTTTACTTTTACATTTATATCTTTTTACCATTATCCACTTATTTCATTTCTTTATTTGATTTTTCATACAATGCTTAATTTCAAAAGAAAATCCAAATAAAATCAATAATGCCAAGAAAATTTAGAAATAAACATATCCAAATTTGAAACATTTATTTTTATTTTATTATATTTTTTAGGATGTTACAAATCTTCCGGCCTTACAAAAATCTTGACCTTGAGATTTGTCGGATCTAAAAGAAGTTGGGGAATTCTTTTCATAGATGATCTTCATCTTTCCATGTGGCTTCATCTTTTGTGTGGTTGCTCCATTGGACTTTTTGTATTTTGTGGGACTTGTTTCTCGTGTGGCGTTCTGCTTCTTCGAGGATACGTATTGGACGCTCTCAATAAGATAGATCTGGTTGAAGGTCGATGTTCTCTAGGTTGGTGAATTCAGTGGGAAGGCGAAGGCACTTTTTGAGCTGAGATACATGTAAAACATTATGAACTTCAGACAATTGAGGTGGCAATTCCAGCTTGTATGCCATCTCACCCATCTTCTCAAGAATTCGATGTGGCCCAATGTATCGAGGAGCTAGCTTTCCATGGATCTAGAAACGATGAACTCCATGGAGTGGAGAGACTTTTAGATAAACATGATCACCAACTTCGAAACTAAGTTCTCGTCGATGATTATCAGCATAACTCTTTTGACGAGACTGGGCTTCCTTCAATCGGCTTCTGATCATATTTACTTGTTCTTGGATACTTGGATAAGATCTGGGCTGAAAAATTTTCTTTCACCAACCTCGAACCAGAAAGAGGAGTTCTGCATTTTCTCCCATACAATGCTTCAAACGGCAACATTTGAAGACTGACCTAGAAACTATTGTTATAGGAGAATTCAGCGAATGCAAGACTCTTCTCCCAATTAGTGCTATATGAAAGTACACAGGCTTTGAGCATATCTTCCAGGATTTGATTTATTCTTTTCGTTTGCCCATCTATCTAAGGATGATAAGCGGTACTAAAGTTTAGCTTAGTTCCTAGTAGACTGTGCAAACTTTCCTAAAATCGAGATGTCAATTGTGATCCATGATCTTATACAATTGTCTTTGGGACTTCGTGCAATCGCATAATGTTACTGATATACAACTCAGCAAGCTTATCTCCTGAATATGCAGTCCTGACTGGAATAAAATATGCTACCTTTGTTAACTAGTCAACAATCATCCAGATAGAATCATTTCCTTTTTGTGTTCTAGGAAGACCGGTAACGAAATCCATACTAATATCTTCCCATTTCCACTAAGAAATTTGTAGGGGCTGAAGGAGACCAGCAGGATGTTGTTGCTCGGCTTTAACTCGCTGACATACGTCACATTCTGTGACATATGCAGTAATTTCCTTTTTCATACCAGGCCACCAATATTCCTGTTTGAGGTCTTGATACATTTTTGTACTCCTATGGGGCACAAAAAGAGGAGATTCATGAGTTTCCTTCAAAATCAGCCTCTTGAGTTCAGAATCATCTAGGACATATATACGATTTCCTCGCACAATTACTTCATCCGAGCTTTCAGAGAATTCAGATTCAACACCTTCTCTTAATTATTTTCTAATTTTGGCAATGGCTTCATCCTTGAGTTGAGCGGCTTTTATGTGAGTTTTGAGAGTTGGTTGCAATTCAAGAGCAGCAACATAGCCTTCCTCAACTAAACCCAAATTGACTTTTTGGAATTCCTTTTGTAGTTCAGTTTGGTCGGAGATGAAAAGACAATGGATCTTTCGGCTGAGAGCATCGGCCTTACCAGGATAGTAATGAATACCAAGATTATAGTCTTTGATTAACTCTAGCCATCTTCTTTGCCTAAGATTTAAATCTGATTGCGTGAAGAATATTTCAGACTTTTATGATCTATATAAATCTCACATCGATTGCCAATCAAATAATGTCTCCAAATCTTCAGAGCGTGAAAATGGCTATGAGTTCCAAATCATGAGTAGGATAGTTTTGCTCATGCGGCCGTAGTTGACGTGAAACATATGCGACAACTTTTCCTTCTTGCATCAGTATACATCCAAGGCCATGTTGTGATGTGTCGCAATATACCTCAAAGCTCTTATGGATATCAGGTATAATGAGAATTGGAGTTGTGGTTAATCTTTTCTTAAGCTCTTGGAAACTAGCTACATATTCTGGGGTCCATTTAAACTTCTTTTCCTTTTTCAGCAATTGAGACATTGGTCGAGCAATTTTGGAGAAGTTTTTGATAAAGCGACGATAGTATCCCACTAAACCAAGAAAACTTCGAACTTTAGGAAGAGATTGAGGTGGCTCCCATTCTGTAATAGCTTGGATCTTTCTTTGATCAACTGCAATTCCACCTTTAGAAAGAGTATGTCCAAAAATGCAACTTCCTTTAATCAGAATTCACACTTCTCGAATTTGGCATAGAGTTTATACTCACAAAGCTTTCCAAGCACCATACGCAAATGTTGCGTATGATCTTCTTTGGTTTTGGAATAAATGAGAATATCATCAATGAACACCACTATGAACTTATCTAAATACTCTATAAAGACCTTATTTATAAGGCACATGATACTAGCAGGAGCATTTGTAAGCCCGAATGACATTACGGTGTATTCATATAATCCATAACGAGTGGTGAAAGCAGTCTTAGGAATATCCTCAAGTTTAATTTTCAATTGATAATACCCATGTCTTAGATCAATCTTTGAAAATACCTGAGCATCATTCAATTGATCGAAGAGATCATCGATACGAGGAAGATGATACTTATTCTTAATTATGACTTCATTTAAAGCACGATAATCTGTGCACATGCGTAGACCACTGTTTTTCTTAGGAACAAATAGCACAGGACTGCCCCATGAAGATGAACTAGGACAAATGAATCCTTTATTCAACTGATCATTAAGTTGTTTCTTCAATTCAGCCAACTCATCTAGAGGCAGGCAATAAGGGTGTATAGCGATGGGTGCTATTCCAGGGGCAAGATTAATAACAAATTCCATGTCCTGATTTGGAGGCATTCCTGGTAGTTCATCTGGAAACACATCAGAATACTCACATACCACTGGTACTTGATTCAGTTCTGTGACCAAAGCATAACATAGCAAAGATTGTTGAGTTGGAGTGTTACTAATGGAAGAAAACTGCACTTGGATCCCATTTGGAGTAAGAAGGGATATAGATTGGTTAGCACAATCTATACAACCTTTGTGCTTGGATTACAAATACATACCAAGGATCACATCTAGTCCTGAGGTTTCAATAACAATGAGATCAGCATGAAATGATACTCCATTTATTTCAATGCAGACTTCTGAATAGAGTTTTGTGGGTTTCATTGTCGCTCCAGGAGAAGAAATTATCATTCTTGTAGGAAGTAGTTCGTCTTGTAGTTCATGTTGCTTCACAAAATTCTTAGATATGAAGGAATGTGATGCGCCAGAATCAAACAACACCAATGTAGGTATGGAGTGAACAAAGAATGTCCCTAGCACTACATCAGGTGCTTCATGAGGTTCTTTTGCTGTTACATGCTGTAGGCGACAACAATTAACACTTTGCGATGATGTGGATGTTGACTTAGAGACCTGTGAGTTTCTAATCACTCGATATCTATTTGAGGATTGATATTGAGAACAAGGTTGTTCAGACATCTTCTTGGGACAAGCATAGGTTGCCTGGTACTGAGTGCTAGAGGATGATCTTGCTTGTTGTGGTGGATGAACTGAGGGCTGTTGAGGGCGAGAAGCTTGCCTTTGGCATCGCTGGGATTGAGATGTAGATTTTTGAAAATTGGATGGCTGCAATAAACATTGCTTTGAGGGATGATCATTTGCTGATTGTCATGCTATCCATTTGCGCTTTCAGCTTTCTATTATTGCTCGCATACTGTGCTCCACCCGAATAGCTTTATCAACTAATGTTTGGAAATCATTAATATCATGGGCGACTAGCGTCCATTTGATTTCTTCATTTAGGTGTTCGTTGAATTGCTCAATTCTTCAAGCTTCATCTGACACTTCAGAAATAGCATAACGGGATGATGATTGAAGCGGTGTAGATATTCCATCACTGATAAGTTTTCTTGCTTCAATTCCATAAATTCACATTTCTTAATTTCAATGATGCTTGCAGGAATGTGTGTCTGGTGAAAGGCTTTAAATGCTACCCAAGATAAATTTGGGCCTTTGGGAAGCATCGCCTAATGGTTTTCCCACCAGATTGCTGCAGCTCCTTGTAGCTGATGTGAAGCATAGAGGACCTTCTCATGGTCACTACGCTATGCAATAACCAGCTTGCTCTCGATGGAATAGAGCCAATCATCAGCGTCGAGAGGTTCTGCTAATGAGGAGAAAGTCGGTGGTTGAGTTTTCAGAAACTCTCCTAACTTGCAGTAATGCGGTGCACCTCCATTTCCATCACTAGCTTCGCTAAAGTGGACAATATTTTGCACCACTTGCTGGAGTAGGAGTGTATCAACCTGACGTCCTTGCTCAATCATTGCCAGGACTTGACCCATAGCTGGGGATTCGAGTGATTGTTCTTTAGGAATAGCTTCACATGGATTTTGAGGAGGTGGATGTGATTCATGATGAACATTGCATTGAGATGCAGATGCTCTGGTAGCTGGATGTTGTAGATTAGGTTGAACTGGAGTTGAAATGTTGTTCCTTACAGGTCGAGAACTTTGAATGGCCTCATTCTCCATAAGTTTTCTTAAGGATTTTATTTTAGGCATCCTGCAACGATGACCAGGAAGAGATAGGTTGTTTAGATGAAATTCTATTTGGTTACAAGGCAACATTTTGATCTTTAAAATCTTTTTAATTAAATTTTCTTATTGATTAAGGGTTGTCACATCGTTATTGGGACCTGAATATGCAAATCCAGACTCTCTATGTATTCAACACTAGTCCAGAATCACGCTAGTACACACAAACTCAATATAGATGAATATCACAATCATACACAGCGAAAACATAATAAAAGAGTTATGCCGATGGTCACATAGTTGAATGACCTTATGGTCAACCTTATATATATTAGGCCTCGATGGCTCTGACACAATGTAAATAAACAGCAACGGAACGAAGAACATCGGTGAATCCCATCAACATGCCTCAAGTATCTAACAAGGTTCAACTCCTAGATAATCTTCTCCTGGTTGAACTCCATCTCTTCCGAATGTGTAGACTTCTTCTCAATTGATGATTTGGTTGTAGGCAAAGGTGAGTACATAAAGCACACAACAAGTTGTGCACAGAATGCAAGTCTATCATACTATACGAATAGCTTATTCCAAAGGAATGACTAATATATATGGTTAATTTGCAATAAAGATGCATTTATGAAAGAATAACATAGATAGATTGTAAAGACAGTAAAAACAAATAATACCAATAAGTAATTTCTTAGTTATTTCTCAAATAAATGAACTCAATCCTTAAACCAAATTCCAAACTTCTATAGGCATACAGCCTCCGTCCCCAAATCATTTTGATAAAATCTAACCCTTGACTGTAATCACCGAGCAAAGCTCAATACCGCGAGCACGGCTATTCAAATAGGTTTTACACTCTGCAGAGGTTATGCACTTTATCCACACGACATGATTATCCCTTGTTGGCAAGCTATTAACACACTTCCTTTGGTGTGTCAACAGAGAGATCATGACAAAGCCTTTACCATGTTTTGTCTAAACACAGTACTACTCATAAAGGTGTTTAACACTGGTGGGACTGATTACCACATCCAAGGCCCCCCTTTTGCGACATGTGAGCCACCTCGTGCGAGGACTGGTTACCACTACCCAGGTCTCACACCACCACTAGTAGTACCAAAGCTTAGAAATAGCAATTTAATTAGCTAGATCCGTCCCATTCTAGATATGTGGTTGCATGACTGAGTCAGTTTAAATGTTTGCAAGGTTAGGTCCTTAATTGACCAAGGCAAGACTAACCAAAAATCGCCATAACCATAACCATAAAATGTCATAAAAAGAAAATGTGACCGCACAAGTGCCACATTGGCCCACCATATATCCCTGCCACTTGTCTCAGTCTAAATCATTTTACCACCCTAGTTGATTACCAAGCACCACGTGCCATCAACAAATCAACATCGTTACGTGACATCCTTCGTCACTATAACTCAACATCATTGTGTGATAGCAATTGACACACCAATTTATAATCATGTTCTATATTCTATTAGTCAAGATTAAATTTTGGTATTCCGAGTACATGAATGGACATGGCGTGGCTAAGGAAACTAACACGGTCTAACCAACCCATGTTGGTCATTAATGTTAAACAACTAATGACAAACCATTCTAGGGTGACAATTGATTATGGCCTACAAGTGATGAGGAAGGGTATATATCAAGTAGGTAGATTAACTAAATCCCAAACTAGTTCAAAACAATTATACACATAAAATAGCATGCATAAAGTAAAACAACATAGCAATTTTATAAACTGGGTTCGACATGATCAAAGCACAACTTGCCTTCAAATAGCTCTGACTCCTGCTCTGGACCTTACTTGGACACTAACTCCTCAACCACGAACTCACCAGGCAACTCGACATCTATGCGTAACGAGAGAGAAAGCAATAAATACCAAAAACACAGAACAAAATCAACAACAAAAATTAAATAAAATTCACCATTAAATAGAGCATGATTTTATAAATTTTTAAAAACTAGAATCACCTCAATCAGAGTTCGTACGAGGGATACTGAACCTTTTGAAGTTTAAAATAAAAGAAAAGGGCTAAAAATAGAAAAATCCAAATTAAATGAATTATTTTTCTACTAGAAAAACAATTTATTGCGTCAGCAGACACGTGGCCCAATCATCAGGTGACACGCGTCCCGGTGCATGGACCTAGTTCATGACTTTGCCTCGGTCCACCGTGAACCAAAGCACTGTACTCAAACACCAACTGACGCTAGTGCTCGCATCAACAGTCACTACAAGAAACAGGGAAAAATTCGTGGGCCAAAAACCCACGAATTTAGGCCGAAACCCACGAATTTAAGTTAAATTCGTGGGCAAACCGTCGAATTTAGTTCACGAATTTAACTCGACGAAATTAATCAATTAAATTCGTGGGTACCCACAAATTTAAATTAAATTCATGTTACTAGAAAAACCCACGAATTTAATCTGTTAAATTAGTGGGTTATAAAACTCACAATTTAATAGCTTAATTTCGTAGTAAGAACTCATTTAATTTAATTAAATTGGTAATGGTAAAAACTCATTTAATTTAATTAAATTCGTAATGAATAAAACCCACGATTTAATCTTAAATTGTGGGTTTTAAATTAATTTATTAGTTTATATATATATATATATATAATTTATTAGCCATTATACAAAATATATATATATCCCGGTGATCACCACCCATCTAGCTTGTATTTCATTGATGTCAGCTCGATCATTATTTTGGTAATTTGATACCCAAATTATAGCAGCAGTTACTAGCCCATTTTTCAAACCTAGGTCAAGAACAACAACGTCCGTACCTAGGCCAAGCCTCCCGGCGACGGGCCTCCGCTCCGCTCCGACAGAAGTTAGCCTTCTTCTGAATTTGAATCATAATTCAACAAAACTACTAAGTCACCGAAATATACAAAAATTCGGCATGACCTCTCTAGTAAATAGGACATCCACTCAGCAGACAAAAAAACATTTGCAGTTATAATATATATATCAATCTCTCAAATCAAAAGAAGATATTCTAGCAGATCCTTAGATAATCAATCACACATCCAACGGCAATTTGTAAACTACACATTGACGTACAACATGATCTGTATCCACTTCAGCAATGATTTCTTTAATTGTTGTCTCATCATCCATATCATACAATTTGGTAACAATTACTTTGGAGATGCTTTAGGGTTACAACAAAAAGATGTAGACATGCGATCCGAAGTGGTCAAATGTGTGAGTAACTAAGTATGTTCTTAATACCTAAATCCAACAATGCAACTCAAAGTTTCTTGGCATACAGGTTAGCGATAGCTCCAGCCACCATTCTTAGAGTTTGTGGGTCCTCCGCATCAGATGCTGTCATTGACAACAAGGTTACACCACCTTGAGCCATGATAAGATCTTGATTTGTTTCTGCATATGTAAATTGTCACAATAATATAAGACATATTCTACCATAGAACGAAGCTCACTATCTAAACTCTCTTTCATAAATGACAAAATACTATCGGCTCACTAACCATTCATTGCAAGATTAGCAATTGCTCCTGCTGCTACTCTGCGTATGGTCTCATCCTCGAGCTCCTAAGCAAGATTAGGAGGGAGGTAAGGCCACCTGCTTCTACAATCTTTTCCTGATTCGCCTCTGAACGTACAAAAAGTCAAACATAGTTAAATAATGATTGATGAAATTAGCAAAAAACCATATGTTGTTCAGAACAAAATTAAGAAAATAAATGCAATTATTGCAGGTTGCACCCAAACATTGCTGATCCAACATTAGCAAGCAAGCATTGAATAAGATTTAGTGCCACGGTCAAATATTGAAGCATCAATTGAAAAAAATGTGCGATAGCAGTATTGTAGCAATGTGCTTCAAGTACAAATCTATACTTCTATTATCTGACAGGGAGGCTATTAAGCAGTCGATTAAAGCTTATATAGAAATACATCACTGCATCAGAATGCATCTAGAATAGCAAACTCTATGCCTAGACATGCAGCAGATGCTGATGCTTAAAAATCACATTCACACATATAACTGGAAAACATACTCATGCAGCAAATGCAACTCTGTGGACACATAAAAGAGCAAACAGCAGCACTTCTCTATCTAGTTACAAAAAATATGAATACGCCAAGCTCACCTTCAGCTGCCAGATTCGCGACAACTTTCACAGCATGAACACGAACATCGGGTTCTTCGATTCAAGCAAAGGACAATATCTTCAGAATCCGATGAAACAATTTGAAGAAAAACTCTAATCACCGTATGTGTCGCAGAGATGTCAAATAATTGGAATGGCTTCTTAATTGTTAAGATTAAACACAAGGCACACGACATGTTATAGGCTATGATAAGGTGTATTACCGAAAATACATTGAAGAACAATCTGAAAGATAAGTAAGGTTAGCTAAACCTACAAGTTCCAATGGTAAATGATCATGTAACTATGGCGTTTTTAATCATTGAGTGATGATTCATAACATTGACATACCTTCTCAATCCATGGAGCCTGAAGATGTTGTGGGCCTTGAAATTTACAAGCAGCAGACCTGAAAATATGGAGAATGCTTTATTGCTGATGTGGTAAACAATTATCTTTTCCTAGGATAAGACCAAAGTTTAAGGCTAATTAAATATTGCATCGTTATATATAATAGAAGTAGATCATACCTTAAAGTAATTATTCCCTTACAGTTTGCTTCTGGATTAGGCCTTTGTGTTGGTAAAGAGAACAAAAAACTTGAACTCACAAAGACATCTTTGCTAGAGGCCAACTATGGCAGGCGCAGATAGCCTTAGTAGTAGTTGAAATAATATTCATTAGTTAGTTATTTGGTTAGGAAATAAAATCGTAGATTGATTCCTGATCCTTAGAGATCAGAAGGGTTAGCCTTATAAATGTAAAGAGAAAATCAATGAAAAGGACATGCTGTTTTGTGTCGCAACTTACCTCTTGGCGGTGTCTTCCGTATAACAAGACCGGTGGCTCCGTTCGCCAATTCTCCGTCGACAGCCATGGCGGCGTCGACGTCCACCGGAGTTCGTGCGGGTCTTCGACCTGGCACAAGGCTCTACAATCTTACCCATAACACGACATTTCAGAAGTTCTATCTAAGGTTTAAATCAATCTTCTCATGATTTCATCTTAGTCACAAATAGTTTTACTAATCCCATTCACCATCTCCATATTATTATCATTAGCCTAGCTATATAAGCATCCTGGTGTCCAAGTACACTACAAAAGCATTTCTTCAAAGTGTGTCACATCTGTCTTTACCATTTTTGAGCTTTTGAGGAAAAAAAAACAGAACATATAAGTACTGGAACAACAGAAAAACATATTTTTTTTCTCACAATTTTTTAGAATCAGGCTATGAATCAATGACAATTATTTGTGACCGGAGGGAGTAGAACTTACATAAATATGTGGTGGGCACTGTATCCTTCGTTCTCCTCCAATATCTGACGCCTAAGGCATCTTAAAGTTTCATACAGGATCGATGCAAGGTTCTGTGATGAATGAAAATAGTCTTTAGAGCATGAACAAAACAAATACAGACCAAAAAAAACTCAAGGATCTATTAGAAGAAAAGACCAGCTACCTCGTCCACTTTATTCTGCTGTTGAACAGTCTTATTAATCTGTGGAACTGATGATTCATCAAGTTTCCCCATCTTAGGTACCTTTTCAGGAGTGGGGAACCTGCAAAATAACAAAATAAAGCAATTAGCAGCCTTTCATTATTCAAAGGTCTGTACAATATTCAGACTTAACAAAGCAATCTAGTATGTTGTAATATCCTCACTTACCTTTTAAAGCTCAAGTTTCCAAAGTCACAATCATAAAGATATTTGACATATTCTATATTCAGTTCTACAGCATCAAGATGGATTATTGAGAAGAATAAAGGTAACACAGTTCTTTCAAGCAATTATCACATGTATATCCTTTATTAAAGATGTACATGGACCCTTAAAGATTTTAGATGTGAAGGTAACACAGTTCTTTCAAGCAATTATCACATGTTTTTGCACAATGTGAAGGATCAAACATCTCTCCAAAGTGAATCAGTTGTAGTAGGCATCTGCAGTCCACATCATTTTCACAGTAACTAACCTATAGAAAGAGAAAATATGACAAGCTAAGATGCTTTCCAAACTACAACGCAACAAGAAGCATGCATGTAGAATTATATATACCATGCGCAAGAGATTCTCCTTATGTGTTTCAAGTGCTTGCTCATGTGAAGACGAAGAGCCTCCTCGTGGTGCTGATGCGATTTGTTCTACAACTCCTCGTGTAAGCATGTGTTTGACACGAATCTACATAGTTTTGCAAGAAAATTACTTGTTTATGATGAGAGATGAAGATAGTATGAAGCTGACAATATGAGGTACCACTAGACTTACATAGTCAGAATAATTGTAATACAGCACACAAGATGAAAGTTGCCCATCTCTACCAGCACGTCCACACTCCTAAAAGAATGTGTGATCATGAAACAACTTAAATTATGCAATTTCACCTCGCACGCATTGTGAAAATTATGTCATCAGAAATACCTGATGATATCCTTCAATTGATTTGGGCAGGGAATGATGAATAACAAAATGAACATCGGGTTTATTAATACCTGCAATTTGTACCATTAGCATAGTGCACCAATAAATAAATATGTACAGATGTTTGAAAGATCAAGTTACCCATCCCAAATGCAACTGTAGCACATATTATGTTTATCTTATCCATACTCCATTGCCTCTGGATATGGGCTCTATCATTAGGATCTATGCTACCATGGTAGTGTGACGCTTTGTGTCCACGTTCCTGAGTAGAAAAAACAGGAAACAGTCAAAAGTTCCAGTCAGACAGGTCAGTAACTACATAGCCCATAAAATTCAAATGCTAACCACTTGGAATTTACATAGCCTATCAAAGTTTCATTATCTGATTAAATTCAACTATAAAAGTGCAGCACTTTGAATTTAACACGTCATCCAACAATCTATTTTGGACAGATAAAATAGTCATATCAACCTAGTTATCAACATCCATTTTATCTTTATCCACCAATGCTTACTAAAATTGGATGCTTGATCAATTAAGCAGCATATGTGGTACATATCTAGTCCAGACGGAAATTCCCGGTAAGAAGTAATATGAACTAAATTGAAGCAACATTAACTTTCTAGTTTTAGCTAGTAAGCTAAATTAGTGCAAAAGAACCGGTGGGAATTGATCGTAATAACAAGCAACTGAATACCTCCCCATGAACATGACACATGAGTTTTTGACTCGTTCTCAAAGCATGAGTTGGATAAGGCAAGTTAGGTATGGATCTTTTAGGAAATTCCGTTCGGATGGTTATTAAAGGCGCATAAATCTCAACGCCAATACTAGCTTAAAACTAAGTCACCGAAATTTAGAAAATTTCGGCATGACCTCTCTAGACAAGAGGGACATCCACTCGTGACGAGAAAAAAACAATTGCGCTTATGATATCATTCTAGCAGGTCCTTAGTTAATCAATCACACATACAACGAATTTAATAACTACACCACGACGAGCGACATATTACAACCATAATCAATACAACCAGTTGCTTTACTTAATCGATTAAATGGTTTGATGCAAACGTGAATGTGCTACTACCCCCTTCCATGCATGTCGATTTCAAGGTACCTGCAACAACACAACAACAAGATCTAAAAGAGATCAGAAAACAATATGTGAGCCAAGAAAGGCGAGGTGCAAAAAGAAATGCACAATGAATAGTTCAAATTTGATCTAAAAGAACAAATAACAAGTACCACCAAACTCAACAGCACAATTTGGCATGTCCACCATGAATTCCGTCTTTGGACCATAAAAGCAACTAGATTATTAAATAATTCTATCCATGGAGAAATCAAACCATCTCAAATAAATGCATAAGGAAACATGAAGGCTGAAGCGATCTGACTGCTTGATTTTTATTTTAAGATAATGTACAAAGAAACACAAGCCACGATAGTGACTGTATCAAAACACTACAGAATTTGCTATTTACAAGTTACAGAGCGATCATAAGTTCCAGACAAAGCATATTGAAATCACACTAATGATGTAGTGCACGAACTAAATTAGTAGCATTAGTAAATTAGTAGCACGACTTGCAAAACAGGATATTTTTAGATGAATAATTTATTACATGCACACTAATAAATACTACCTCCTGTCCAATTTACTTGTCATTTTACTTTTAATTACATGCACATAGAAAAAGAAGACATGCCAACTCTAGTAATCGCACATCCATACATCACTAATAGTAAGCATTAATAGGGCCATTTGGTGGAAAATGTTGCCAAGGAAAACCAAAATGATAATTGAAAAGTATTAGCAAACCAAACCCTACCTGCTGAAACATCTATTTTGAACCAGAGGTAGGATGAATGTAAAGAGTCACAAGGTTGAAGAGAGCATAGGCACAATACTGTCCTGACAACCATATTTAGATCACCATAACAAAAGTCGGTATTTATTTCAGGCTTTCAGCAGCTCAGGTCCCAACTGTTCCCAACATGATTGTAATGAGTTGCATTCTGTCATTTGTATCAATACCTTAACTATTGTGAGCTCTTGCAAATTATAGCCTCTTTCTACAAGTTGTTTACAGTGAACCCAAATATTCATATGAGCAAGCAACACAACAATCAGTAGAATTAATAATATGCAAAATCTCCATAGTGCAGATAAACTAAATGAAAATACCAAACTGAAAAGGCAACAAGAGCTAGCTAACTAGAAAGAACTTACAAATTGGCCGAACATTCTGCCATTTGTATGCTGGGGAGACCTTGACTTTAGCAGAGGACTTCCACATGGAGAAACTGGACAGGATATATTGCTCCGTATACGGATGTCGCTGCAAAGTAATTACGAATTAGAGGGCAATGATGTTCATGCGCAGATACAAGTAAGTTTATCACAAACCCATTTCCTAGTAAATATGAGCTTAGCTGTAGGAAACCGTAGGATGTTTGGCTGCCATGTAAATAGTCCCATTTCCTAATAAACATTCATTTCTAAGTTCAACTGATTACTTCAATTCATATCTAAGTCTTAACATTTCAATATTTCATAAAATTTCAAGCAATTAAATGAGCTTTGGAAGTTCCACATTCAGATGGTGAGAAATTTTGAGCAATACAGAAAAGAAAGAGGTCATATTCATTCATCTGGTGTGGACATCAGTATAATGACCCAGGATTTGTTTTCTTTTTTCAACATCTTTTGTCCTGTGCTCCTGGTTTAAAGATGGAAAATTCCGTTGCACAAAACTTACACAAGTGAGCTCCTCACAGGTCTCCTAGATTCCAGAAAATGATAGCTGTTCATTTCCATTAGCTGGCTGGTAGCGATTCTGGAAGGAACCAGTCTGCGGCCATCAAATTTCCTGGCTTTGATATCTAATGTAACAAACACCTGGGCGGAAAATGGCCTTTTATCTTCGGAAGGTGGGTGAAAACCAGAATATATGTGAAGGAGAATGGCTCATTTAACATACTACACCTGTTCAGTGTTCACAACGCATAAAAGTACTTCATAGTCTTTTAAGGAAGGTTATTTCCAAAATCGATTATGAGTGTTTTATTAAAATCATAGGCGCATCACTTCAACAGCTATCTCATTCTAAGCTAAATTGAAAATGACTTCTGGGGCATTGTCAAATTCAAGAAACTCGAGGAAGCTGTCCTCCACAGCAGGAAGCAGACAAGTAGATCTTAAGTTCAAACGGAGCTATCTTTTTTAATTGACTCGAAAGGTATTCATGAAGTTTAAAAGTAAGCATGTGCACGAATATACGCCCAGCATGAAGAATGTGTCCAGATATATCGAAACAAACATGAGATAGTAACTTAGAACACTGATTAAGGCAGCATCAGTAAACAAGAAATGCAGGTTGCAACTCATATTAGGCATCTATATTGTAGAACAAATATAAATTGTGTCTTTGAAGATAATACTGACCCCTTCATACTAGTTCCATGGTGGTTTTGAGGTAGCCATCTCCAGGACAGTGCATCCTAAACTCCATATGTCAACCGCAAGATTGCAACCATTAGAATTTTTTATAACCTGCATTCATGTTACAAGTGAGTTTGTGATTTACAGATATGAACAATAAGATACACATGAAACTTGAATTGAACAAATACAAAGTAAAGGAAGAGGGTCGCAATACCTCTGGAGCCATCCAATATGGACTACCCTTAAATGAAAAAGGACACTGTTGCCCAGTAATCTGGGGGAAAAGACCAAAGATAATTAAAAAAACAGAAGACACAATTAATACAAGTTAATAAGAAAAAAAATTTATCATCTTTTAAGGTGATCTGTGACTTGTCGGGACTCAGGAAACTCAACAGACTAACTGTCTAACTCTATTAAGAAAAGGTTTAGAGCACCCTTAACATCAACAGTTAATGCAGTATGCTTACAGCACCAGGACTTACAAGAACAAGTTGATATACAGTTGCTGGCAAAGGCAGAAAACATGACTTCCCATGGCTATATATTTTTGAAGAGTATCTAATTCAAGTGAATATGAGTCTCACTCTATGAGCACAAATACAGAACACAGAAAAGCAAAAAAAAGGAATTAAACAATTAGAAGAACCTGAATTGAATGAGAAGCTCCTCCAGGTGTATGAAAGCAATGTTCGAAGATCCAATGTTATACTCCACTACCTACCCACAACAAACAAGTAGGTAGCATCAGAATAAAATATGGAAACATCAAGAAAACATGTCATCCAGTTATACCATGTCAGGTTTACCTCCATGAACACCAGTTCCTGTGGCATTACAACAAACACCTTTAGTCACCAGAAGAAAGCAATAAACAAAGGAAAACAATGCTCCATGAACTCACGGCACTGGCGAAATCGCGGCAAGTGAAATGCTGGTCGGCGATGATGCGATCACTGAGTGCCTTGAGGCTCTTCACTGACAGTGGTCTCACCTCGTGGATCTGAACAAAAAATAGCAGAAAAATGAAGGTAATACTACTACCCCCTATGGCATGAAAGCATGAACAAGGGAAGTGTAGAACAGAATACATGTTAATTCATACAGGATGGGCAAAATGACTTGTAAAAAATTGATGGATAGCAGTGCATCTTGCTGATTCCAACCATGTCGAATACTCTTGTCAAGAATTTCATCACTTCATTACTCAATTTGAATGTTTGCAACCAAAAGACAGGTAGAAACATTAAAGTACACTGAACCTATTGAACTCTGTATGAGATTAAAACCCTCACCCTGAGGCAGTGACACAAGCGTGGCCTTAAATAGTGTGTCATGTGATTATAAAGCAGGGCTACCATCAGAGAAAATGATAGATTTTCAGCTAAACAATAGGCTCACTTCAGAGCATGAGAGCACCATATTGTAAAACAGCTCCATAAGAGTGCATCAAAATAACTATCTTAGTCTTCGCAGTAAGCAGGCTCATAAATTGAGTATGTCAACTATGTTATTTTTCACAAAAAGAAAAGGATCACCCAAAACTATTAAAGATGCTGGTCTTATGATTTTCAGAGTTCCAGTGCACACAATGATTAAGAACCCTAGAGTCACCAAAGTTAGGAGCACATCCTACAAATGTTCCTAGCAGGATTAGACAAGCTTACGCAAGTCCCACGAACCTAAATTCTAAACCACCTAAAACATGCAGAATCGCAATGATAAGCCTCAATTTTTGGAGCAGCACTTCGTTCCAAACCTACATTTCACAATCGGTCACGATTACTGGGAACCAAACCCTACAATTACCTCAAGAGGGACTTCAATTTAATTGCAAGGCTTGGATCTAGCGGAAATGCAGCGGAAGAAACGAAACAGGAGCATGATTTGGGCGTTGAACCAAATCAAGGAGGAGTGGAGGGAGCGGGAGCCAGGAGGGACTGACCTGCGCGGGAGAAGCGGGGAAGCTGAGGTCGGCGGCGATGGCAAGCACCTCCGCCATGCAGCCCAGCCGCTTCGCCAGCTTCTGCGGCGCCGCCATGGCCTCGCCGGCGTCAGGCGAGTGTAGGACGAGGACCGGGCGATGGTGCGGAGCAGCAGGGCTAGCCTCGGGCTGGAGGCCAGGAGGCGGCGACGCGCGGCGGAAGCGTGGCGCAGAGAGGCGGCGCCGTGGGGAGAAGCGGCGGCGGCCGAGCCGAGAGGCGCAGGAGGCGGTGGCTTGAGGTAGAACCGGCGGCGGCGTGGCAGGCCCGAGGGTCAGCTCAGGGAAAAATGTGAGGGAAAGAGGGGGATTAGGTGCTGCGCTCGGGAGGATGGGGGCGGCGTGCGGGCGGGCGGGCTGGCGCGGGGCGGGGCGGGGCGCGGCGGTGCGGCGGCGTGGCCGGGCGGTGGGTGAGAGCCGATCGAGCGAGAGAGCTAGGGTCAGGGAGACCCGAGAGAGAGAGAGAGAGAGGGAGACGCGCGGGCCGGGGCTAAGGCAGCTGTTAAATTCGTGGGCTACGCGGCCCACGAATTTACTTAAATTCGTGGGTATTTACGTGAACCGACGAATTTAAATTATAAATTCGTGGGTATTTTTTTGGCCCACGAATTTAATTAAATACGTGGGTTTTTTGTAAACCGACGAATTTAAATCTATAAATTCGTGCGTTTTTGTTTGGCCCACGAATTTAAAAAAACCCACGAATTTTTCACTGTTTCTTGTAGTGAGTGACGCGTGGTCCATTCATGGCATGACACGCGACGTCCACCGGTTTGGTGATTGAATATTGCGATCGAAGCCATACGCTGCAAATCTAATGGTTGAAGTCCAAGCCTGAATTGAAAGAGACGTGGCTATACCTCGACCCTCTGATCTAATCGAGCGGTTGATGCTTAAAGATGAGGTTCAGCTTGGGAAGTCTACGGATGAGACACATGGTGACATCTAGACCACTAGGAGAAGATCGAACGGCTAGGGTTAGCGAGTGCAGTTGAAATGATGGCAAAAACATGGCACCAATCAGCCCCTACACACTAGATCAGATGGTGGTCAACCTAGCTGCCCATACTAGCGACGTGGCTGGCCTAGCGCACAACACGTGGAGATCATCCCTCACCTTACCTCATATCCAACTGTTGTGGAAGCTTGTGGAAGATGGCGGCGCTCGATGGTGAGACTGCACCGGAGATGAAGATGACGACCGCAACGCGACAATGACGTATTTGACTCAGCTCTTCATGGATTCGACGCCACTCCACATGGTGAATACAAATTCAGACTCAAACACGGTGGAGGAACAATGTCGGTGATGGAAACGGTGGAAGAATGTGGTAGCAAACTACAAAACTTCAGCGAGGTCGTGCGCACAGGTGCTGGTGGCTCTGACGTCAAGAAAGTGGGGCAAACTAGGCAGCTCAAGGTCAGCTACACATTTCACGAGGTGGCGCTATATATAGGGCCTCGCCATGCGCATTCTGTCGGGACCCGAATTCGCAATCCAGAAACCCTCTGTGTTTTCAAAGACTAGTCCGTGATCGTGACTAGTGCCCACAGTTAACAAAGATGAATATCACAATCATACACAACGGAATAATAAATAAAGTATTCATCTTTTAATATAACATGTTGAACAACCTTAAGGTCAGCTTACAATTGTGAAGCCTGGATGGCTTCAACTCAGAGTAAAATGAACAGCAGTGAAACGAAGAGCATCGGTGAATCCCATCAAAATACCACAGGCATTTGACAAGGTTCAACTCCTAGATATTCGCCTTCTTCCAGAACTTCTCCTTCTTCAAAGACAAAGACTTCTCCTCAACTGGTGATGTTTTGTTAAAGCAAGGGTGAGTACACAACCGTACTCAACAAGTCCTGCACAGAATGCAATTCTACTACTACATGCATGGCTTATTCCAAAGGAATGGCTAAATGGTTCTTTTGCAATAAAGTAGCATTCACAAGTAATCATAAATAGATAGAAAAGCAGTAAAACAATAATACCAATAATAAATTTTGTAATCATTCTCAAGTAAAACACTTCTCATCCTTAACCAATTTCCATATCACATTGTCTACATTCCCAACCTCATTTTATTTTCAAAACTCTACCCCTTGACTGTAATCCCCGAGCAATGTCCAATACCGTGGACTCGGCTATTCGAATAGTTTTTACACTCTGCAGAGGTTGTACCTTTACCCACAAGATACAATCAACTCATCACGTCAGCCGTGAATCGCCATACAAGAGTATGCGAATGAGCGATCATAACAAAGCCTTTCAAAAACTTCTATCTCAACCTAGGAACCTCTCCGGGTTGCCTTCACTATCACTTCCCTCACTCAGAGCCGAAGTATAGGACCGACAAACACCGTTGGATTCGGTACCAAGCAGCAAAGATAGGCACTCTCCCCATACTGATTACCCCGTGTAACTGCCACCCCGAGGTATCAAAGGTGAGATATCAGAATCCTACTAAACTAGGTCTGTCCCATACCAGACATGTGGTTGTACGAGTGACTCAGGTCAAAGGCTTGCAAGGTGAAGTCCTTAACTGACCAAGGCAAGACATCCTTCTCTCAAAATTGGCGCACAGCCCTCACAACACTCAACCCTCCCAAATGCCACAATGGCCCACCTGGCATAAAGCCACTTGCCACTTGCCCCAGTCTAAATCATTTTACCACCCCAGTTGATTATTGTGCAACACAATGCCAACAACAACTCAACATCCATGTAGAATCACTCTGGTTCCACATATCAACATCATCGTGTGGCAACACGTCACACCATTTCACAAACACATTTCATAATTCATTAATCAGTATTATTCTTTTATTTTCAAAAGACATGTGTTGTGTGGCATGGCCAAGCAATTATACACGATCTAACCAACCCACGTTGGCAAGTATTAACAACCAACTATTAATCAACCATCTTAGGGTGACAAATGAATTACGGCATACAAATAATCATGGCAAGGTGATATTAGCAATTGGGTTGAATATCTAATCCCAAATTAATTTAAATCATTTTAATCTTGAACTAGCATGCAATAATTTGAATCAAAGTAAATTTGTAAAAACTGGGAGCAATATGATCAAAGCACAACTTGCCTGGCCCTTGCAATTTTTATTATTCTTTACTCTTTATCTTCGATCCTTGATCCTCGATCTTCAATCTCTGCTTGCTTGATCCTCAGCTCCTTCGAGCGACTTCCAGCAACGCGTCTAACGATGAACAAACACAAATACAACAAAACTCCAAAAAGGTAAATCAATTAAACTCCAAATTAAGAACGAATAGCATTGGGCACAACGGTTTAAATGAAATTAGGAACTTGAAAGGATTAGGTCGATGATTAGACAAAAGAGCATGGCTTTCGGAAAATACACCGAAGAGAAAGATTAATAACTGGGAAAGAAGGAATGATATTCCGAAGAATATTTCTTCCGAGGTTATTATCTTGATTGGATAGCCGATGACATATGGACTCTCGATCTATAAACCGGGTCCACGATGATACGTTAGTTCGCCATGAACTAAGCAGATACTCGAGGTTGACTTTTGTTGATTGAACGGCACAGTCAACCAAAAGAAAGATAGACTGATAGACTATGTCTATCGACCAAGACCACGAATGAATTCTAGGTTAATGGCAGATTAGATTTTCAAGGATAAGACAAGAACGGATGGGATCAACATCCACTACGGTTCGATCCGGAGGTTAGTCTTACATCGAGGATGGGACTCGACGACGACGAGGCAGTGATGACAGGAATACGAGGCTGAACTCAACGTGATGGGCTAGATCATAATAAGGCGATAGAAAAGGTAAGGACATCACACTAGGGCCTTTACTTGCATGCACACGTGTGATGAGAGCGAAGCGTTAACGACGGGACGTTAACGATGAAACGTTAACAACGGAACGTTAACGATGGAATATTAACGGCGAAATGTTTACGACGGAACGTTAACGATGGAATGTTTACGGCGAAGCGTTAATGATGATGGTGAAGCGATGATGGAACGCTCATGGAATAACAAGGTGGCGCCCGTTGGTGCAATGACATGGCAGTGATAGAATGCTACCAAGGACGGCTAATTGAGACGCGAATCGATAACAAAGGACTAGGTTGAAAAGACGACGGTTATAAACCGGAACAAGGCTCTGACGGCAAACGGGGACCAAATGCACTCAAAGGATGGCCAAAACAATAGGGTAACGACCCACTGGATGGAAGGACTCGGCCAAAGCGAACTAAATTGGGTGGCGGCAATTGACGGTGCGTGGCGGCGGCCGACGAATAAAAATAATTTTGGTAGACGCAACAGCCAAGGAAAAATGTCTATCGCGTAGAACGCGGCGACACGAACTCAACGATATTGCCGGATTTGGCAGCAACCCAACGAATTTATCACAAACTGCCGATGAACGGCTCCCGGAGCTAATAGATCAAACTGCCATAACTATTAAAGTACTACACGAAACCTAACCAAATTTTACAGAGAGTTATCTGGGACCATTTGGCACAAAGTGACGTGAACGGATATGAGTTTTACCTTCTGGATCAACGGAGAACGCGCAACGAAGTTTTCTGCCGTCTGTAACGCAGTCTGATCAGGGAAAAGAATTTTCTGCGCAAAATCACAAGGTCAAAACTATGAGTTGGGGTGAGCATCATATAGAGGACATCAATAGGAGTCTACCATAAAAATTTCATGGCCAAACTCGCAGAAACGAGGGAGAACGGGCTCTAACAAGATTTGATTTTTGGGCGGCCATAACTTTTGATCCAGTGGATGAAATTGTACCAAATTTGGATGGAAGACAGAGGGTACCTTAAGGCACGACGTGACGGAAACATATCTTGAAAAGAGTCGACGAGTTGACGGGGAACGCGACGCCAAAACAGGCTGACGTGGGTGCGGCGCTCGGGGCGATGCGGCGGCGCGGCTGCTCTGTTTGGAATCTTCCAAAACTGTTTCACAGGAGTGTTTCAAACATCATGGGAGTGCTCCACAAGAAATTTGAGGATGAACGGAGTTTGGGAGTGCCCGGTAGAGCTCGCCAAATTTCTCACCGGAGTTTGGGAAGAAGGCTTGCCGAGGGAGATCCGTTGCGATTCTGATACTGATATTTGAGTATGATGTGAGGAATGAGGAGAGACATCTAGGGTTCAATTTTCAGCTACAAAGGAGCGTTGGATCAACAGGAAAAGCTCACCGGAGTTGGGAAAGAAATTGGTGGCCGGAGGTGCTCCGTAGGTATTTTCAAAATCTCATTTTACTAGAGGTAGAGGACAGCAATAGTAAGCTCTGGTAAAAATTTTAGATCGAAATAAGTTCGGGAGTGACCAGTAGAGCTCGTCGAAATTTTCACCGGAGTTGAAAAGATTGGCTCATACAGGAAGATCCAGAACTTAAATGGGGAAAATTCCAATTGGGTTGTAAAGAGAACGCATGTAGAAATCTGTGGTTCAATTTATAGGGCGATCGGACCAGCGGATCGTCGGAAAACGCTCACCGGATTATGACTGGAAACTGCCGTAGTTACTGTAGCATTACTATTCATTTAATCCGAAAATCAAACAACCGTTCAAGAAAAATCGAAATAAATGTCAAAAAAACGTTAAAAATTCAGAAAAAAATCTGGAACGTCACCCACAGCCTTAGTAACACAACTAAAATATTATTATATAAAATAATAATTTTATTCATGTACAGTAAATATTTTTATATTGTTTTTAATAACTTTTTAATTTGGAAAATACTAAAACAGCCCCAAAAATTGTAAGAAAATTTAGGGAGTTTAATTAGGACATTTTAAGATCAACTAAAATATTTTGGTGTCACCAAATATTTTATTTTTATATCAATATTTATTTTTATTTTGTTAAAGCTTTCGGAAAGGCTTTAAAAAATATATAATTTGACAAATGTAGGAAATTTCGCAAAAATTCCCTTAGGTTTATTTATATTAAATAAGATAGTTTTAGCAGAACCAAATCTTTTATTTTGTCTCCAAACTATATTTTTAATTAATGAGACTTTTGGAAAGGTTTTGAAATCGGGATTTTAACAAATAATGGAAAAATTCTCCGAAGTTCCTTGTGATATATATATATATATTTTAAATTAATCCCAACTTAAATAGGGTTTTCATTTTTTTTAATGAAATAGTTTTTAAGTTTTTCTAAAAATAGACAAAAGTCTTTTTCTTTTGAACTCTAGATAAATCCAGAAAATAAAGAGGAGACAAATAAACTTGAGACAACCAATAAAATAATAATTTAAAATATTTTTTTATCCTATTTTTGAAATGAAATTTTGGGATGTTACACATTCAGCGAGGATTTCTTGTCGCAAATGGTGGTGGCGGGATCCTGATGCGATACGGTGAGGGCGATGCGACGTGATCATGGCCGTCCAAGCGAAAGCGATCTGACGACCGAAGTGAACACGACGCGGCCAGCTAATGTGCGACGGATCCAGATCCAACGGTGGAGATGCGTTGTGCCTAGGGTTACATGGGAAAATAGGCTGACATGCCGATGGCACACGTAAGATGGGCCGGACCTGATGGGTTTCGACCCAACACAATTCTAGCAATTTTTAAAGTATTTTCAATTAAAATAATTAAGCAAAATAAGATAAGCCAAATAAAATAGCAAAAATACAATAAAAATTCCAGAAAAAATCTAAGAAATATTTTAGGCATTTTGGAACTCAAATAAAATATCTCCAGCAAAATATTATTTAAACTTTTCATATTTTTCAAAGTACTTGCAAGTAGGCCAAAATTCAATAAATGCAAATGAAATCAAATAAATTCCAGAAAACTCATAAAAATATAAAATGCATATCAAATCCAACAAATGCAAAATATGGGATGTTACAAATCTCCCCCCTCTTAACAGAATCTCGACCCTGAGATTCAGGGCTAGTTAAAGAATATGTTTGGAAATTCTAACTTTAGATCCTCTTCACGCTCCTATTGTAACACCCCGGCGCCAAACACACCACGAATGCTACCACAAAGCCTAAATAACAAACGACACCTCTACGAGAAGACTAAAACTGAATTTAATCTCTAAACTCTTAACCTGGCCTAATGCTAAGTCACCGAAATTTAGAAAATTTCGGCATGACCTCTCTAGAAATTAGGACATCCACTCAGCAGACAGAAACACAATGCAGCATAAAATATCATTCTAGCAGGTCCTTAGTTAACCAATCTCACAACCAATAGAAATTAATAACTACACCACGGCGAACCACATATTACAACCACAATTAATACAACCAGGTTCTACACATCGATTAAATATTTCATGATGACCGAAACTGTGCACGTGCTCTACTCCCATCCCGGCGAGTCAGCTTCAAGGTACCTAAAACTAGAAACAGCAAGCGTGAGTCCAAGACTCAGCAAAGTACACAATCGTAACAATTCCAGTTTATCGTAAGTAAAACAAGAACTTGACCATAAGAGCAAGTAATACAAAGGAAGCAACATCCGGAAAATACGCATTTGTACCCATTTAAAACCAAAACTTGACTAAACCAAAATTCATCGCAATCAAGTAATAAACTTGATAATAAAACCATTCAACGCCAAAGAAACATTACTTGACTCTAAATCCAACGTCTCCCGACTTAACTACCCCTTGTTGCAACTCAAACCATTTCCATCAATTGAATTAGAGTTTATAACTCGACTTCACTCCACGATATTCATACAACATAATTAGCCAGACAAGGAAATGCGCTAATTCATCAAATTCAATTCAATCTCCCCTTTTTGGGTTGAGTCCACGAATCAACCTTCAATTACCACAATCACCATCCAAATGACACACCATTTATCACAACACTCATTATGAACTATGCAATGCACATGAATGCTCATTTTCATGCACGTACCGGTACTGCCAGTGCCCACCCGTCGGTGTGCACCCTCACGTCCCTTCCATCCCGTAGATGGAAGGTGCCTACTCTTACTGTCTCGCTCCCATTCACCTCGATGAATGGGACTACGAGGTAGGACTTTCGTGTTCACTACGTGTGAACACAGAGGCCCGTGATCAAGATGGGTCGCCTCTTCCATTATGAATGCACAAATGCAATTTTCATGAATGAAATGCAACTTTTCATTCAATGCATACACACAAACATACCATATCCACATACACACACATAGCCAATCCTCACATTCATAAGTCACTAGCGGTACTTGTACAAGCAGATTCAACCGTAAGGCATGGCAACTCATGACAGCGCGTTCTATCATGCAACCACATCCTATGGCCAATTTAACCATGTTCACACAATACACTTGCGCTTAAATGCTCCCGTATACTATCTTTATAAAGGACTTAACCGTTTGAACCAAACCCATGTTAGTCCCAATCACTCGAACAATCTACTCACTATAATCAACCTTACTAAAAGCTCGGTCTCACTTTGAGTTCATCTAATTAACAGAGCAACAATTAAACTAGGGAGCATCACATATGAGCACACATCCACACTCAATAACACGGTGTACTGGCATCAATTCCCTTAAACTTTTAATCATCATAGACATTTTCATAAGAGGGGGCACTTTCTAGATATAGCCAAGTAAGGCTTACCTCTTGCGTATGCATCGACAATTACTTACGCTAAGAGCAAACAATCGTTTAATCCTCCTAGCCGCAATCTAGGGAAAGCACTTGCCTTTTACCGACGAAGAATGAAGTGGCATACGGCTGAAGCCACTCCCGACAGAACCTTCTCTGCAATTGGACAATAATCATCCAACTCAACTTTATGCACACTCGAAACACGCGACAAAAGAAAACAACTCTTTTGCATATTTGACTTCCTAGGGTTAAAGAAAGCCTAAATTTAGAACTTATACACAAAATGACTTGAGACAACAAATCATCTAAACAAAGTCACTAGAACTAGTGCCATTAAATCTCAGGAAAATGCAACATGAAACATATGCATTGACTATAAATCAACATTCTAGTACTCTATTCCTTGTAAGCAAAGATCTAATAATCAATAAAACATGAGCAAGCAACACATGATCATGCAAACTTTTACAAAGTTATAAGCAGGGCAGAGTTATGCCAAGGCAATGCCATTAGCTTCATGCTTCTCAATCATGCTTGACTGTCAAACTCTTGAATAAGAACACATACACAAGTGTAAGTCATAGTAAAAGCGCAACCAGAGTACTTGAATTGATCATAGCACATAAGACCAAGACACCAATCTTAGCCTACTATTAATCACCAAGCTCACGATGGATAGCTCATTAAGCATCAATCAAAATTTACAAGCACATAAATCAGGGTCTCAATGCACTGACTAACATACATCACCGCATCACAATCTCCAAAAACCAAAAACAAGGGTATAAAGAATCTGATGTTTAGATTCCCAGCACTCAATCGGTTTTTGGGGGAAATCAATCACGGCATATGCATATATATAATTTCTAATGAGCATCTATCGCACATTTATGCATGCAACATCATTTCATCTTCATGAAACCTAGCTAGGCATTATCACAAACACCTTGCATGCAAGCACTAACATCCCCCAAAGTCCTAGGGTTTTACCTCAAGCTTTCTCATGGAGGGAAGGGGGAGGTGAGGGGAGATCACGGTGTCTGCTCTGGAGAGGAGGCGCAGGAGGGGCCACTGCCAGGCACCGAAACCACCTGTGGCTCGGCTTGGTCTTCTTGTTGGGCCGCTTGTTGCTGCCACCGACTCCTGCTGCCGAAGCTGCAGCTGGCTGCTGCGCCGAGCCAGAGGGGAGGAGAAGGGAGGAGGCAGGGCTGGAGGCGCCGGAGGAGCAGCACCAGGGAGGGCGCAAGGGCTGAAGTCGGGAGGGGGGTGAGGAATAGCTCGACAAAGACCAGAGGAATTTGGGAGAGAGAGGCTACTGGGAAAAAATATCTCCGGCACTCTCTCTTCTAAGATGTTCCCCCCTCTTTTTTTTTATAACCCAAAAAGGTAGAAGCACTAGATAAAAGGGCTAGGGAAAAGAATAAAATATTATTATCGACTACTCAACAATTATAGAGACCACAACCAAGAAACTCCGCAAACTGACAGTTCCGACTTACGGCGAAAAGAAAATTCCTTTGAGTAAAACTTGCCGCAGAAAAATTACGGCTCAGAGAAATTCCCATTCCGATATGCATTCGGCATATCTCAAGAATTATCGCTAAGATTCTTAAAACTACAAGATAACAAATCTTTTGCCTTTGCGAATAAATCCTTGGATTTTAGAAAGCAACAACAATTCCAGCAAAAATAAAAACCCAAGAAAAATGATTTGCGGTATTACACCTATGTTGCCTTTCTTTTGGAATGTTTGCTCCATTGCACTCTGTAGAACACACTAACTTATTTTTGGTCTTGCGATCAGCTATATCCAGAATCTTAATCGGCTGCTCCATGTAGGTTAGATCCTCTTGCAATTCAATTGACTCCAATGGCGTTTGCTTCGTGGGCACTCGAATACACTTCTTCAACTGAGACACATAGGACACATCATGAATTCCTGCCATCGATTGCGATAATTCCAACTGGTATGCAACCTCTCCTCTGTGACTCAAGATTTTAAACGGACCAACATATCTTGGTGCAAGCTTTCCTTTGGCATGAAACATTTTTACTCTTTTGAGAGGGGTTACTCTGAGATACACAAAATCATCGGGCTTGAAACTTAACTTTTGGTGGCAATTATCAGCATAGCTCTTCTGTCTTGACAGACCTATCTTCAATCTTTCTCTAATCACGACGATTTTCTCTTCGACTTCTTTTAAAATGTCAGGCCCAAAGATCAATCTATCTCCTATCTCATTCCAATTTAAAAGAGTATGACAAGATCAACCATACAAGACTTCAAATGGTGACATTTGCAATCTGGCCTGATAACGGTTATTGTAGCTAAACTCAGCATACAACAAACATTTATCCCATGTATCGCATGTAGCAGCATAGGCTAGGGCACAAGCTCTTAACATATCTTCCAAAATCTGATTGACTCTCTCAGTCTGACCATCTGTCTGAGGATGATAAGCTGTACTAAAATTCAGTCGAGTTCCCATTGCTTCATGCAGCTTACCCCGAAACCTAGAGGTAAATTGGGTACCTTTATCTGACACAATCTTCCTAAACACATCATGCAACACACAATCCTTGATACATATACAGCTGTGCCAAAAGATCTTTTGAATATGTAGTCTTCATCAGTATAAAATGAGCAACTTTGGACAAACAATCAATGATGATCTATACGGAATCATATCCTTTTTGAGTTATGGGCAAATCCTCAACACTATGGATCCTTTTACTGGTTTGCCTCCTACTTCCACTCAGGAATCTGCAATGACTGTAGCGACCTAATAGGTCTCTGTTGCATGGCCTTTACTCTTTGACACACATTAAATAAAAACAACATATTCAGCAATTTCACACTCCTTTTGAGGCCACCAAAACCTTTCCTTAAGCTTGATACATTTTAGCATCTTATGGATGAAATGAATACTTGGAATCATGAGCTTCCTCAAGAATCGAATGCTTAAGCTCTCTTCTTATTTGGCACACAATTTTGACTCTTCTCTAATTTGATCCTCCAAGGTTGGCTTCACCTCCAGGGTAGCTAGAAATCCTTTTGGTACCACTTCCAATCTCAGCTTCTAAAATTCCTTACATAACTCAGGCTGACTTTTCTGAATCATCATGTTAACATTGTGACTCTTTCTGCTTAAAGCGTCGGCTACCACATTAGCCTTTCCAGGGTGATAATGAATTTCCAGATTATAATCCTTGATTAACTCTAAACATCTTCTCTGCCTCATATTTAGGTCTGACTAAGCGAAAATATACTTTAAACTCTTGTGGTCCGTATATATTTCACAATAATTCCCAATAAATAGTGATGCTATATCTTAAAGGCATGCACTACTGCAGCTAACTCCAAATCATGCGTCGGGTAATTCTCCTCATGTGGGCTCAACTGCCTTGAAGCATATGCACAACCTTACCATTCTACACAAGCACACATCCAAGTCCTTGACACAAAGCATCACAATACATATCAAAATTGTTCTAAATATCTGGCAACCCTAATACTAGTGCGGATGTTAACTTCTTCTTCAATTCTTGAAAACTCTTCTCACAATCTAGTGTCCATGCAAATTTCTTCTCCTTCAGCAATTTTGTTAGGGGTCTAGCAATTGTTGAGAATCCCTTAATAAAGCAACGATAATAACCCGCCATTCCAAGGAAACTACAAATCTGAGTTACTGTCTTTGTTTGCTCCTAATGCAACACTGTCTTGATTTTATTGGGATTGACTACAATACTTTTGGTAGTCATCGCATGACCAAGAAATCCCACTTCCTCCTTCCAAAAGTGACACTTACTGAATTTGGCATACAATCGCTGAGCTCAAAGCTTTTCCAGAATGAGCCTCAAATGTTCTGCATGATATTTCTCTATCTTGGATCAGACAAGAATATCATTTATAATCATAACGACAAACTTATCCAGGTATTCCATGAAAACTATATTTATCAAGTTCATGAAATATGCAGGGGTATTGGTCAATCCAAATGACATAACTATGAACTCATAATGTCCATATCTAGTTGAAAATACTATCTTGGGTAAGTCTTCTGCCCGAATCTTCAACTTATAACATCGCAGTCGAAGATCCATCTTGGAGAAAATTCCAGCTCCTCTTAACTAATCAAACAAATCATTGATCTCGGGTAGCAGATATTTGTTCTTTATTGTCACTTCATTTAGAGCCCGATAATCAATGCACATTCTCACGCTTCCATCCTTCTTCCAAACAAACAAAACCGGTGCTCCCTAAGGCGATGAGCTGGGCCTTACAAAACCTTTTTCGAGCAACTCAATTTTGCTTCTTCATTTCCACCAATTCATCTATAGGCATCCGATATGGTCTCTTAGTTACTGCGACTGTACCAGGCACCAATTCAATCACGGATTCAATATCTCGATTAGGTGGCATTATAGATAAATTCTTAGGGAAACTTTTGGATATTCACCGACAACTGGTAACTCTTCTAAAGTGACCGATTTAACACTGCTAACCCTCATTTGACCATTGCAAACTGCGATCGCTTGAAATTCCACTTTCTCTCCTATAGAGCTTTCAACTAACACAACTTTGCTACCACAATCCAGCACAGCTTTGTGTTTGGATAATCAATCCATTCTAAGGATATCATCTATGGTCCGGTATCCAATATAATATGATTCACTTGGAACTCTTCTCCACCCAAAAACAACTGAACTTTCAAACATCCTAGGCTAGATCATGCATTAACTAAATACTTCTTGATAATGGCAAATCTTCTGGGTTGACAAGCTTCATGTTGAATACCACTGAACTGACCATCCTTGCACACACATCATTTTTAGGTGAACCATCAACATAGGGTGAGTGCATAAAGAAATACATGACTCTCCATTGTCATAATGCCTTTATTCCAAAAGTTTACATACTAGCATATCAAGCATCTTCACTTTATTTCTTTAAACGAGAAAAGCTTTACATGGATTTCTTAGCCCATAACCTTCTTATACCAATAGAGTTATGACATTGCATAGGGTAAAATTGTTGATCTAAACTTCCTTGATTGGCGTTGGTGCTGAGGTTCTGACTGGTGTGAAGTTGGGGTTGGAATGAACCGGCGTGACCCCTTTCTTCTAGGGGTAGTTATTATCAAAATGCCCAGGCTTGTGGTAGGTATAATAGAGTTTAGGGCAAACTCTCTTCCTTGAGCATTTGTTATCCGAGGTGGTGTCTTCGCTTAGATGCCTTTTCTTCAACTGGTTCTTCGGGCAGACTACTCTTGCAACTTCATCTTTCTCTCTTGGTGTTATGAATTTGACTGAGGTAACTTCTAGAATAGTTGCAGCTATAGGAAATGCTCGACCGTTCTGTGGGCAACGACTAGCATAATGGCCTTTCTTGTGACAATTAAAGCACGCAATATTGTTCTTCCCGCGAATCTCAACTTGATATTTCTTAGAGCACTCCTTGGCCTAATGACTATCTTCATCACACAAGAAACATGCTATTAGTGATTGCCACTTACTACTTTCTTGATGAAGACTGACACGGTCAGAATGATGCGTCTAGAGCTCCCCCAATGACTTAGTACTTACAATGGGTGTTCCTCTTCCTTTTGATAGTTCTTGAGTAGCTGTAGCTCGAAGATTCTCTTGCTGATTCTGGGTCACGGTAGTAACTGGATCCAAGGGACATTGAGATGGATAATGATCTTGACCTCACAAAGGTAACATGTGATATAACTCATAGGACAATCTCTAGACGAATGACTTCCTTCACAGTTAGAGCAATTGATTGCATGCTCATCAGTAGTATATCCTATTTCTCCATAGCGAATGCACGTGTGATCTTCTGACTTGTTCGGATGACAACACTTCAAATAACAATGTCCAGATATGGTGAGACAAATGAATGATGAAAAGCAGTAACGAACCCATCCCAAGAGATATTTTCCAGGGCTTCATGGGCAGCACAAAATTTCTTCCACCATTCACCAGCAATTCCCTCCAACAGATAAGAAGCATACAAGACTTTTTTATCACCGTTACACTGAGTAATGGATAACTTCCTTTCAATGGTATTGATCCAATCATCAGCTTTCGATGGTGAAATATTTCCAGAAAATGTCGGCAGTTGAGTCCTTACAAATTCTGATAATCTTAAGCAAGAACAGGGATCATTGGCAACCGCTTAGGACACTCTGTTGACATTGGCTTGATTGGTATACTGCATTTGCTTCATTATTACATGCATCAACTGAGTCTGAATAGTCATAAACACTCTAAATCTCTGCATATCCATCCGCGATAACAATTGAAGAGCTGATCCATCATTGGGATTCTTCCTAAGTTGACTTCCACTTCCACTGACTCTTTTGCTTCCACTAGTCTGAACCATTTGCTTGATTGCTCCACGGGGGTTAGGGGAGAGGGAACTAACATAGGTAAGAAGTAGGGATACTAGTGCAGGGGAGATAGGTTTAACGCAATAATTTAATTATGCAATATTAATAACTTGGTATGGTTGCTTACACAAGCTTAAAAGCTATGCAACACATACTGCACACTCAGCAATCAAGGAAAAGCCAAAACAACCTAAGCACACAAAACTACCACTTACAAGGGCGACAATCCTATCTTAAACAGACATGACTCCCACATGTGAGTCTCAATGACTACTTAAAGAACTAGCCTTCTATCTTCTGGAACACTTCATTGATCCATTCCTCCTTGAGTTTGATGATGCCTTCCTTTGTGATCTTAAGAATAACAACATGCACTTAATGCTTCCTCCTAAGGTGTGGTACATCGTTTTCTATTCAGCACAATGCACGCAAGATTTCAACTCAGTCCAGCAGGGGAAAGAAAAAAGAAATTCAGCAAGGGGAAAAGAGAGAAATTTTGGCAAGGAAGGGAATAGAAGAATGACATAAGTCAAGATGTATTATTCTTCCTAGTTAAACCATTCCTAAAAAAAGAATAATTTTGAAGGTCGTATAGAGATGACCAAATTATCTAGGGTTAAGACCTACAGTCAGTATGGATCTGATACCACCATTGTCAGGACCCGAATATGTAAATCCAGACCCTCTGTGTATTCAGCACAAGTCTAAGATCACGCTACTGCACACAGGCTCAACATAGATGAATATCACAATCATACACGGCGAAAACATAATAAAAGACATCATATATTAAGAAAGATATAGTTGAACGACCTTATGGTCAACCTTACACATATTAGACCTTGATGGTTCTGATACAAAGTAAATAAACAGAAGCAGAACAAAGAACGTCGGTGAATCCCATCAACATACCACAGGCATCTAACAAGGTTCAACTCCTAGATAATCGTCTCCTGGTTGAACTCCATCTCTTCCGAATATGTAGACTTCTTCTCAACTGATGATTTAGTTGTAGGCAAGGGTGAGTACATAAATCACTCAACAAGTTGTGCACAGAATGCAAGTCTATCATACTATATAAATGGCTTATTCCAAAGGAATGGCTAATATGGTTAATTTGCAATAAAACTGCATTTATGAATGAATAACATAGATAGATTGTAAAGACAGTAAAAACAAATAATACCAATAAGTAATTTCTCAGTTATTTCCCAAATAAATCAACTCAATCCTTGAACCAAATTCCAAACATCCATAGGCATACAACCTTGTCGTGCCCCGAATTTGCAAATCCGGACACTCTGTGTATTCTACACTAGTCCAGGATCGCGCTAGTGCACACAGGCTAAACAGGGTTAAAGCATCACATCATACACAGTGGAATAACAAATAAGTACTTCAAGCATGTATATAAACGAGTTGTACGACCTTATGGTCCCTTACAATAGTTTGCCACGCAAGGCTTACAATAATCAGAGTAAACAATTCAACAGCGAAAATTAAACATCTTGATGATCCATCTTCGCCACAGACGCCCTGACAGAGGCTTGCTCCCTAGTTATCTGGCTCTTCGACGAACTCCTCCTCATACGCTGGCGTAGTCTCTTCTTCTGGTAAATTTTGTCCGCAAGTGTGAGTACACACCGTACTCAACAAGTCATGCATAGAATGCAGTGCTATTACTACATGCATGGCTTGTTACAAAGGAATGGCTCTACTGGTTATTTTGCTTTTGCATCAGTACTTTGAACATTTATTTACTTAGATTGAAAGCATCAAAATCATATAACCATTATATTTCTCAAGTTATTTTCCACATTATTTTGGACACACAGTCCCAAATCAACTTTCTTCAACAACTTTGGCACACAGCTTTCCACCCCATTTTATTTTCAAAACACTACCCCTTGACTGTAATCCCCGAGCATTGTCCAGTACCGTGGACTCGGCTATTCGAACAATTTTGACACTCTGCAGAGGTTGTACACTTTACCCACACGATACTTTCGCACACCACAAAGGCGATTGACCGTAACAAAGCTTTTCGGAAACTTCCATCTCCACCATGGAACCTCTCCGGGTTGCCTTCACTATCACTTCCCTCACTCAGAGCCGAAGTATAGGACCGACAAACACCGTTGGACGGGTACCAAGCCGTAGCACAGGTACGCTCCCCCATACAGTTACCCTCGTGTAACTGCCACCCCGAGGTATCCAAGGTAAGACATCAGAATCCTACTAAACTAGGTCTTCCCATTCAGACATGTGGTTGTACAAGAGACTCAGGTCAAAGGCTTGCAAGGTGAAGTCCTTAGTTGACCAAGGCAAGACAACCTTCTCTCATATTTTGGCACACAGCGCTCACAACACTCAAACCCACCAAATGCCACACAGGCCCACTTGCCCCAGTCTAAATCAATTCCATCCCCAAGTCATTTAACGGTGCAACACATGCCCATAATCATCCTTCATGTAGAACCACATATGTCTCTACACTCCAACATCATTACAAACAACCTTCCACCTTTTATCAAAAAGCATTCTCTATTCCTTCAGTCAATGTTGCTTTTGTGTTCAAAAAGATTATTCACATTGTTTGCATGGCTAAGCAACTATTCACGGTCTAGCCTCCCGTGTTGGTACAATATTGTCAACCAACTAATGTTACCAAACTTAGGTTATCAAAGGAATCATGGCACACGAATAATAATAACAAGGTGGCATAAACAATTAGGTTGATTAGCTAACTCACCCAAAGTATTTAAATCCATTTTTAGTTGAATTAGCATGCATAGTTTGAACCAAATATATTTTCAAATTTTAGGGGCAACATGGTCAAAACACAACTTGCCTTCAAAGAGTTGTTGATCCTTCTCCGAAGCTAGGTCTTGCTCTGAAAATCCTCCCTCGACACTTCCTGACAGATCAACGTCTAATTAAAATCAATATACACACAATAAATATATTTTATAGAGAGCAAATTCAACTCTAAAAATTCAATAAAATTCACCAATAAATAGATCTTGATTTTACAAATTTTTAGAAATTGGAATCACTTAAATCAGAGTTAAAATGCAAAAGTTATAACCATTTGAAGTTTTAAAATAAATCAAAAAGAATAAACCGAATTTCTTTATTTATTTTTATACGGAAAATTCGGTATTTATGACATCAGCATGACGTCACTGCTGACGTCAGCATCTACTGTGACATGACTGATAAGTGGGTCCCACTGATGACGTCAGCTGCTGACGTCAGCATGACACGTGGCAAGATCTGACCGTGACACGTGTCGGCACATTATCAACCGAGAGATTGATTTAATCTTGACCATCCGATTCAAAACGTACGGTGAGATCTAAACGTCATTTTGATTTTATCTGACACGTGGCTTAACCGTGACCATCGGATCATGATCTAACGACGGAGATCAAATCGAATGACGACTCAGCTGACCCGGTCAAACGCCAAGATTCGTGCGCTTGCCACGCGTCTCAATCTGAACCGTGAGATGAAATCCACGGTCGAGATTGCACCGACACTTCGGTTCGTTACTGCGGTGATGACACGTGGCGATATCTCAACCCTCAAATCAAAATCTAACGGCGGGCATTAAACCGACGACGTCAATAGCCAGCGGCGGCGCTGACGCCGCGATTCCTGTGCGACACGCGGTAGCTCGAGACTGGCCCAGCGCGCGGCGCAATCCTCACCATCCATTCAAATTCGGACGGCCCGGATCGAATCTTATTTTGCGCATCACAGACGACTACGCGGCTATCCCGGTGCGCGACACGTGGACAAATCCAAACCACTCATCTAAAATCCAACGGTTCACAATGGTCCAATCTTACACTATTAATGTAAATCCAATGGCTACGGTTGATCTAATGTACGTGGCAAAATAAAAACCACATGATCAGGATCTAACGGCTAGCAATTGAAGATGAGGTTCACTGTTACCGTGACTACGTGGCGGAATCCAGAGCGCTAGATCTAAATCCAACGACCACTATCTGACGTATCTTGAGCACACGTGGGCGATCCCGCTACGGGCACGTGGCACTATCCTAACCATTCATCTTTAGATCTACGGCTAAAATTAGAAGATGGAACTCACTGTTGATGAAGACGTGGATGAATCTGGTGCGTCGGTTGATGATCGAATGGTTGTAGAATCTCGGCTCGGCAGTGAGGTCGCAGCGGCGTTGTCCGTGTCGGAGAGGAAGAAGACAACCCAAGCGACGGCGTTCCAAAGCAGCTCCGACGATAGAGAATGGCTTCACTGACGTGGCACGGTGCGAGGATCACTCCGGTGGCTTCAACGGCGGCGAAAACTCACCAGAGAGGACGCAAAGCACGGTGGAGTGGTTACGGAACTACGGCGAGCACGTACGGGAGCTATGGTGGTCCTCGAAAGGCGTGAAAGGTTTCGAAGTGTGCGGAAGAACGTATTTTATACCGTGCGCCGGCTAATGAAGCGGAAGAGATGCACGGCGGCGAGTAATGGCGAGCGTTTCTTCGACAGTCATGGCGTGGCGGCGGCATTTCTGGAAATGGCTGGCGACGCTTCGTGGCGCTATCTCGATCGTCCACGCGTCAACAGATCGACGGCCCGGGCGACGAACCGACGCAGACAATTCTCAGCCGTGAGATCAAGATCGCACGATGGAGGGCGGCGAAGTTAGGGTTTCCGACCGAGTGGGCTGTGCGGCGTGCACAGTAATGGGCCGGGCCCAATACTATTCATCAGATTTTTAATTGATTTTCGAATAAAAACAATTCTAGAAATTCATTTAAATTATTTGAGGCACTTAAAATATCAAAAAAATTCCAGAAAATACTTTAGCACATTTTGAACTCAAATAAAATATTTCCATTTATATTTTGTTAAAACCTTCCATTATTAAATTAATTTTCCATGGAGAATTTATTTCTAAAAATCCAATTAATTTCAAATAAATTCCAAAAATTCTCAAAAATTCAAAATAGCCATTAAATTTAAATTGAGCCAAATTTTGGGATGTTACAAACCTCCCCCCTTGACAGAATCTCGACCCCGAGATTCAAGGATGGCTAGAGAAGAGGTTGGGAAACTCCTTCAAATCTTTCTTACGCTCCCAAGTTGCTTCACTTTCTGAGTGGTTACTCCACTGGACTATGCAAAAGCGGGTTGACTTGTTTCTGGTTTTACGATCCATGGTGTCCAAAATCTTCACTGGATGCTCCTTGTAAGTTAAATCCTCTTGCAGTTCAATAGCTTCGATAGGTGTTTGTTCCTCCGGTACTCGCAAACATTTCTTCAATTGCGACACATGAAATACATCATGTACCCCTACCAGAGATTGCGGCAGTTCCAACTGGTAGGTGAATTCACCTTTGTGGCTCAAGATCTTGAATGGTCCCACGTACCTTGGGGCAAGTTTTCCTTTAGCATGGAACATTTTAACTCCCTTGAGCGGCGTGACTTTGAGATAAACATAATCTTCTGGCTCAAAGCTCAAATCACTGCGTCGGTTGTCAGCGTAACTCTTTTGCCTTGATTGAGCTGTCTTTAGTCTTTCTCTAACCAGAGCAATCTTCTCTTCTGCCTCCAAAAGTACGTCCGGTCCAAAAACATGACGTTCTCCCGTCTCATTCCAATTTAAAGGTCTTCGACACGGCCGACCGTACAAAGCTTCAAAAGGCGACATTTTTAAACTAGCTTGATAGCTATTATTGTAGCTAAACTCTGCATATGGTAGGCATTTATCCCACGATGTGGTGTATGACAAAGCGCAGGCTCTTAACATATCCTCAAGTATCTGATTTACCCTCTCAGTTTGACCACCCATTTGCGGATGATATGCCGTGATGAAATTCAAACGGGTGCCCATTGCTGTATGCAACTTATCCCAAAATCTTGAGGTAAATTGGGTACGTCTATCCGATACTATCTTCTTAGGTACTCCATGCAAACAAACAATTCTTGCCATGTACAGCTCCGCTAACTTATCTCCAGAGTAAGTTGTCTTTACTGATATGAAATCTGCAACCTTTGTTAAACGATCTACTATGACCCATATGGAATCATATCCACATTGAGTCCTTGGCAAACCAGTGATGAAATCCATCCCGATTTCCTCCCATTTCCACTCTGGTATCTTTAGCGGTTGTAGCAATCCTGCTAGTCTCTGATGCATTGCTTTGACTCTTTGGCACACATCACACAATGCTACATGCTCAGCTACTTCTTTCTTCATGTTCGGCCACCAAAATCTTTCCTTGAGATCTTGGTACATTTTTGCACTGCCAGGGTGAATTGAATACTTAGAATCATGTGCTTCCTCAAGTGTCAACTGCTTCAATTCGGGATTATGAGGTACGCAGATTCTATTTTTCATCCACAAGGTACCTTGTTCATCTATTCTAAAGTCCTTGGCTAAGTCTTCATCCATCTTGGATTTGATTCTATTAATCTTCTCATCATTCTTTTGACCTTCCCTGATCTGCTCTTCTAGGGTCGGATTAACCTCCAAGGTAGCTAAGAATCCCTCCGGTACAACTTCCAACCTTAGCTTATGAAGTTCTTTGGATAAATCAGTCTGATCTTCTGCTATCATCAAATTCAAACTATAGCTTTTCCGGCTCAAAGCATCTGCCACCACATTTGCTTTTCCTGGATGGTAGTGAATTCTGATGTTATAATCCTTGATTAACTCTAACCATCTTCTCTGCCTCATGTTAAGATCCGATTGAGTGAATATATACTTTAAACTTCTATGGTCAGTTTATATTTCACATCGGTTTCCGATGAGATAGTGGCGCCATATTTTAAGAGTGTGCACTACAGCGGCTAAATCTAAATCATGAGTCGGGTAATTCTGTTCATGTGGCCTTAACTGCCTTGATGCATAAATTCTGCATCAGCATACATCCAAGTCCCTGATGCGAAGCATCACAGTATATATCAAAGTTATCCTTAGTATTCGGCAACACCAAGACAGGTGCCGAAGTTAAACGCTTCTTCAGCTCTTGGAAACTCTTTTCGCACTCGGGTGACCACGCAAACTTTTTCTCTTTCTTTAGCAATTGCGTGAGAGGTCTCGCAATTGAGAAAAATCCTTCAATGAACCGGCGGTAATACCCCGCCATACCAAGAAAACTTCTGATTTGAGTAACAGACTTTGGTTGTTCCCAATGTAATACTCCCTCCACTTTCTTTGGGTCAACAGCTTCTCCTTCGGCAGTCATTACATGACCCAGAAACTCTACCTTCTTTTTCCAGAAGTCACATTTACTCAATTTCGCATATAGCTGGTTTTCTCTCAGCTTTTCCAAGACCATCCTTAGATGTCCAGCATGCTCTTCCTCCGACTTGGAGTAAACTAAGATGTCATCAATGAACACGACAACAAACTTATCCAAATATTCCATGAATACTTTGTTCATCATATTCACGAAATATGCAGGAGCATTAGTCAGTCCGAAGGACATGACCGTGAATTCATAATGCCCATATCTGATGAGAAAGCTGTCTTTGTTATATCCTCAGCCCGAATCTTTAACTGATGGTATCCAGATCGAAGATCTATCTTTGAGAAGACTCCCGCTCCTCTTAACTGATCGAAAAGATCATCTATCCTGGCAATGAATATTTGTTCTTTATCGTCACATCATTAAGTGCACGATAATCTATACACATTCTGAAACTTCCATCTTTCTTTTTAACGAACAGCACCGGTGCTCCCCATAGTGATGAGCTAGGCCTTATAAATCCCTTCTCCAATAATTGCTCGATTTGCTTCTTCATTTCTACCAATTCCTCGGTAGACATTCTATAAGGTCTCTTGGCTATTGGAACTGTTCCGGGTACTAACTCAATTATGAATTCTATATCTCTGTCTGGTGGCATTCCGGGTAAATCCTCGGGAAACACATCCGGGTATTCACTAACTACTGGAACATCTTCCATGTTAATGGCCTTCACACTGTTAACCATCAGTTGACCATCCCGAGCAGCAAGTGCTTGAATCTCCACCTTCCTACCATCTGAGCTCTCAATGGTTACAACTCTTCGTCCACAATCTAGCACTGCCTTGTGCTTGGATAACCAATCCATTCCCAGAATAACATCTATGGTCTGGGTATCCAGTATAATTAGATTCGCTAGGAACTCTATTCCATTTATTAATAATTTCACCCTGGAACACCCTACTTTAGTTCGAAGTTTTGATCCAGGGGTTTGGACTATAAGTGTACTCTTAAGGTTGACCATATCCAAATCATTTTTCATAACAAAAATCCATGAAATAAATGAATGTGAAGCTCCAGAATCGAATAAAATTGTAGCTGGTACTGAATTAACTAGAAACTTACCCAGTACAACGTCCGTTGCATTCTGAACTTCATCTGCCGTGATATGGTTAACCATTCCTCGCACCACAGATTGGGGTGCAGCTCCCGCTTGAACAGGTGCTCTACTTCCTCCTTGGACAGGAGTTCTAGCTGGCGTATTTCCCAAGTTAAAACGGACAGGAGTAACTCCTCCCTTCTTGGGACAAGCATTGGCGAAATGCCCCATCTCATTACAGTTGTAGCAGCGTCTTCCTGCCATTGCCAGATTTCCTGCAGCTTGGCTGACTGCTCATGCCGGTGTCTGCGGATTCTGGCCAGTAGGTCGCTGCGCAGGTAATGGTGTTCTGGTGCTACTTCCTGGCTAAAATCTAGTGAACTGCGTAGATACTATTCTCGATCTCTGCTTCCCCTGGCGTCCTCCCTGCTGTGCCAAGCGACGCTTGTGATTATCATCTAGCTCTTTGCGCTTATCTTCAAGTATGAGCGCCTTGTTGACAAGTTCTTGAAAATCTGGAAACGTGTGGGTGATCAGTCCCACCTGAAGCCCAGAGTTCAGTCCCTTCATGAATCGGGACTGCCTGGATTTATCTGTGGCTACGTCTTCTGGCGCATAACGAGCCAATTGAGTAAACTTGTTAAGATAATCGGCCACTGATTGGCCTCCCTGCTTCAAGGATCGGAATTCCTCCTTCTTGAGCTCCATCATACCCTCCGGCACATGATACTGACGGAAGGCAACAGTAAATTCATCCCAGGTGATTTCCTGAGGATGTTCGTGGGAAGCGCAGTTGTTCTCCCACCATTCTGCGACTGTTCCTTCTAACTGGTGAGAGGCGTACAGGACTCTCTCATTGCCTACACACTGGGATATGTGTAGCTTCCTCTCAATCGTGCATAGCCAGTCATCAGCTTCAATGGGGTTGACATTCCCAAAGAAGGTTGGGGGTCTGGTTCTCATGAAGTCCGACAGTCTAGACTGGTGTCCTTGGTGCATAGCCTGGTTGTTGTTATTGACTGCTGCCTGATTCTGCATCTATTGCATTTGTTGCATCATGGTCTGCATGAGTTGGGTCTGGGCAGTCAAGAAAGCACCTAAGTTGTTCATGTCAACAGGTGGTGGTTGGAAATTTGGTGCCTCGTTGTTTTTGCCTCTCTGCTGTGCATTGCTTCCTCCAGCTCCACTACTTCCACGTGTGTTCACCATCTGAAGAACAAAAGGACTTAGGAAAAGAGGGAATAGAGTAGACAAGTATACAAGATTCTTATGCGGAAGAAGATTTGACTCAAACAAAAACACATAATTTTATTTAATATTGTAAGGATATGGCCGCTTACAAGTGCCTACGGGCATTGCGGCACATACTCATTAAGCAACCATAGAGATTGTTCATCACCAGAAACCATAACAACTCATAGAGTTCAGATCAAAACAATACGTTCTAAGACAGACTCAAATAAACTAACTCAATAAACTTGACTCAATACATGCGTCGACTCTGGCAAAAACTAAAACTCTCTAGTCGTCGAGCCATCCAGGCTGCGGTCCTCTAGGCGGGTACTGCGGTGGGTGCGGCGGCATAGGGGCAAACTGATCCTGATGCCCCACAGCTGGTGGTACGAACGAGCCCACCGACTCTGCTGCTCTCTGGGCTCTGACGGTCTTGGTGGCTCTAGCACCTCTGCTGCCGGCGCCTCTGCCGGGCGCCTCGCTCGAGCTCGGGCTCCTCGGGATCGGGGTCGTGCAGCTCTAGCTCCGGCTCTGACTCAGGTCCCTCCAGGATCTCCTCCAACTCGTGCACCCTCTTGATGTAGATACCCAGGCCCTCAGTAGCCTCTCGCAGCTGAGCCCTAACCTCCACGATCTCGTCACGAGCCCTCTGCAGCTCCTGGACTGTCTCGTCCAAGGTCTCCTCCTGGGCGATGGTGTATCTCACCAAGTGGGTGATCATAGCGTCGTCCTCCTCGATCGGGTCCCGGTCGAAGCGGTTGTCCCTGCGCGGATGGTGACGGAAGACGGTGCCCTCTAGCTCGACGGAGTAGGTGCGGGCGATCTGCCGCATCGAAAGGCGTGCGGTCTCCTGGATGCCAACCTCGAATGTAGATCTCCTGACAGTGACGTGGACTAGACGACTGGCTCTCCCCCTGTCTCGAGCATAGACGGTGACCTTCACATCCCAAGCGATGTCCAGCCCTGCCCGAACCACCGAGGTTCCTCGGTAGAACGGCCTAACAAAACCCTCGAGAAACTGCATCATAAACCATAACCCAGCAGCAAAGCCTCCAGTGCGCTCACCAAAGGTATGGATCCTCCTCATCTGCCAAAACACACCTGATTAGCTATAAATTTTAAAATCATGAAGTAATAATAGAAAATTGCAGCATAGACACGAAGTAAGAAGAAAAAGATTAGTCAAGATTTCATTCATAATCTTGTACAATTTTAATCTTTAGAAAATAACCTTATCTTTATCAGCCAGTCTACCTAGGGTCAAGTCTTACAGTCTGTATGCTCTGATAACACCTCTGTCGTGCCCCGAATTTACAAATCCGGACACTCTGTGTATTCTGCACTAGTCTAGGATTGCGCTAGTGCACATAGGCTAAACAGGGTTAAAGCATCACATCATACACAGCGGAATAACAAATAAGTACTTCAAGCATGTATATAAACGAGTTGTACGACCTTATGGTCCCTTACAATAGTTTGCCACGCAGACTTACAATAATCAGAGTAAACAATTAAACAGCGGAAATTAAACATCTTGATGATCCATCTTCGCCACAGACGCCCTGACAGAGGCTTGCTCCCTAGTTATCTGGCTCTTCGACGAACTCCTCCTCATACGCTGGCGTAGTCTCTTCTTCTGGTAAATTTTGTCCGCAAGGGTGAGTACACACCGTACTCAACAAGTCATGCATAGAATGCAGTGCTATTACCCCATTTTATTTTCAAAACACTACCCCTTGACTGTAATCCCCGAGCATTGTCCAGTACTGTGGACTCGGCTATTCGAACAGTTTTGACACTCTGCAGGGGTTGTACACTTTACCCACACGATACTTTCGCACACCACAAAGGCGATTGACCGTAACAAAGCTTTTCGGAAACTTCCATCTCCACCGTGGAACCTCTCCGGGTTGCCTTCACTATCACTTCCCTCACTCATAGCCGAAGTATAGGACCGACAAATACCGTTGGACGGGTACCAAGCCGTAGCACAGGCACGCTCCCCATCTGATTACCCCCCGTAATCGCCACCCCGAGGTATCCAAGGTAAGACATCAGAATCCTACTAAACTAGGTCTTCCCATTCAGACGTGTGGTTGTACGAGAGACTCAGGTCAAAGGCTTGTAAGGTGAAGTCCTTAGTTGACCAAGGCAAGACATCCTTCTCTCATATTTTGGTACACAGCCCTCACAACACTCAAACCCACCAAATGCCACACAGGCCCACCTGGCACGAAGCCTCGGTCCACTTGCCCCAGTCTAAATCAATTCCATCCCCAAGTCATTTAACGGTTCAACACATGCCCGTAATCATCCTTCATGTAGAACCACATAGGTCTCTACACTCCAACATCATTACAAACAACTTTCCACCTTTTATCAAAAAGCATCTTCTGTTCCTTTAGTCAATGTTGCTTTTGTGTTCAAAAAGATTATTCACGTTGTTTGCATGGCTAAGCAACTATTCACAGTCTTGCCTCCCGTGTTGGCACAATATTGTCAACCAACTAATGTTACCAAACTTAGGTTATCAAAGGAATCATGGCATACGAATAATAATAACAAGGTGGCATAAACAATTAGGTTGATTAGCTAACTCACCCAAAGTATTTAAATCCATTTTTAGTTGAATTAGCATGCATAGTTTGAACCAAAATATATTTTCAAATCTTAGGGGCAACATGGTCAAAGCATAACTTGCCTTCAAAGAGTTGCTGATCCTTCTCCGAAGCTAGGTCTTGCTCTGAAAATCCTCCCTCGACACTTCCCGATAGATCAACGTCTAATTAAAATCAATATACACATAATAAATATATTTTATAGATAGCAAATTCAACTCTAAAAATTCAATAAAATTCACCAATAAATAGATCTTCATTTTACACATTTTTAAAAATTGGAATCACTCAAATCGGAGTTAAAATGCAAAAGTTATAACCATTTGAAGTTTTAAAATAAATCAAAAAGAATAAACCGAATTTCTTTATTTATTTTTATACGGAAAATTCGGTATTTATGACGTCACTGCTGACGTCAGCATCTACTGTGCCATGACTGACAAGTGGGTCCCACTGATGACGTCAGCTGCTGACGTCAGCATGACACGTGGCAAGATCTGACCGTGACACGTGTCGGCACATTATCAACCGAGAGATTGATTTAATCTTGACCGTCCGATTGAAAACGCACGGTGAGATCTAAACGTCATTTTGATTTAATCTGACACGTGGCTTAACCGTGACCATCGGATCATGATATAACGACGTATATCAAATCGAATGACGACTCAGCTGACCCGGTCAAACGCCAAGATTCGTGCGCTTGCCACGCGTCTCAATCTGAACCGTGAGATGAAATCAACGGCGGAGATTGCACCGATACTTCGGTTCGTTACTGCGGTGCTGACACGTGGCGATATCTCAACCCTCAGATCAAAATCTAACGGCGGGCATTAAACCAACGACGTCAACAGCCAGCGGCGGCACTGACACCTCGATTCCTGTGCGACACGCGTCAGCTCGGGACTGGCCCGGCACGCGGCGCAATCCTCACCATCCATTCCAATTCAGACGGCCCGGATCGAATCTTATTTTGCGCATCACAGACGACTATGTGGCTATCCCGGTGCGCGACACGTGGACAAATCCGAACCACTCATCTAAAATCCAACGGTTCACAATGGTTCAATCTTACACTATTAATGTAAATCCAACGGCTACAGTTGATCTAATCTACGTGGTGAAACAAAAACCACATGATCAGGATCTAACGGCTAGCAATTGAAGATGAGGTTCACTGTTACCGGACTATGTGGCAGAATCCAGAGCGCTAGATCTAAATCCAACGGCCACTATCTGACGTATCTTGAGCACACGTGGGCGATCCCGCTACGGGCACGTGGCGCTATCCTAACCATTCATCTTTAGATCTACGACTAAAATTAGAAGATGGAACTCACTGTTGATGAAGACGTGGATGAATCTGGTGCATCGGTTGATGATCGAATGGTTGTAGAAGCTCGGCTCGGCGGTGAGGTCGCAGCGGCGTTGTCCGTGCCAGAGAGGAAGAAGACGACCCAAGCGACGCCGTTCCAAAGCAGCTCCGACGACACGGAATGGCTTCACGGACGCGGCACGGTGCGAGGATCACTCCGGTGGCTTCAACGGCGGGGAAGACTCACCGGAGTGGACGCAAAGCACGGCGGAGTGGTTACGGAACTACGGCGAGCACGTACGGGAGCTACGGTGGTGCTCGGAAGGCGTGAAAGGTCTCGAAGTGTGTGGAAAAACGTGCTTTATACCGTGCGTCGGCTAATGAAGCGGAAGAGATGCACGGCGGCGAGTAATGGCGAGCGTTTCTTCGACGGTCATGGCGTGGCGGCGGCGTTTCCGGAAACGGCTGGCGATGCTTCGTGGCGCTATCCCGATCATCCACGCGTCAACAAATCGACGGCCCGGGTGACGAACCGACGCGGACAATTCTCAGCCGTGCGATCAAGATCGCATAGTGGAGGGCGGCGACGTTAGGGTTTTTGGCCGAGCGGGCCGTGCTGCGTGCACAGTAATGGGCCGGGCCCAATACTATTCATCGGATTTTCAATTGATTTTTGAATAAAAACAATTCTAGAAATTCATTTAAATTATTTGAGGCACTTAAAATATCAAAAAAATTCTAGAAAAATTGTAGAAAATACTTTAGCACATTTTGAACTCAAATAAAATATTTTCATTTATATTTTGTTAAAACCTTCCATTATTAAATTAATTTTCCAAGGATAATTTATTTCTATAAATCCAATTAATTTCAAATAAATTCCAAAAATTCTCAAAAATCAAAATAGCCATTAAATTTAAATTGAGCCAAATTTTGGGATGTTACAAACCTCCATCCCCAAATCATTTTGATAAAATCTAACCTTTGATTGTAATCACTAAGCAATACACAATACCGCGAGTATGGTTCTTCGAATAGGTTTTACACTCTGCAGAGGTTATGCACCTTACCCACACGATATGATCATCCCTTGTTGCCAAGCTATTAACACTCTTCCTTTGGTGTGTTGGCAGAGAGATCATGACAAAGCCTTTACCATGCTTTGTCTAAACCCAGTACTACTCGCTAAGGTTTCAACACTGGTGTGACTGTTTACCACATCCAGGGTGCCCCTCTTGCACCATGTGAGCAACCCCATGCGAGGACTAGTTACCACTACTCGGGTCTCAGACCACCACTAGTAGTACCAAAGCTTAGACATAACAATATAATTAGCTAGGCCTATCCCATTCCAGACATGTGGTTGTATGACTGACTCAGTCTAAAGCTTGCAAAGTTAAGTCCTTAATTAACAAAGGCAAGACTATAAAAAGCAAATGCAACTGCCCAAGTGCCACATTGGCCCACCATATATCCCTGCCACTTTTCTCAGTCTAAATTATTTTATCACCCCGGTTGATTACCAAGTACCACATGTCATCAACAAATCAACATCGTTGCGTGACATCCTTCGTCACTGCAACTCAATACCATTGTGTGACAACACCTAACACACCAATTTATAATCATGTTCTACATTCCATTAGTTAAGATTAAATTTTGGTATTCCGAATACATAAATGGATGTGGCGTGGCTAAGCAAACTAACACGGTCTAACCAACCCATGTTGTTTGTTAATGTTAACCAACTAATGACAAACTATTCTAGGGTGACAGTTGATCATGGCCTACAATAGACAAGGTACGGTATAGATCAAGTAGGTAGATTACCTAAATCACAAACTAGTTCAAAACATTTATACACATAAAATAGCATGCATAAAGCAAAACAACACAGCAATTTTATAAACTTAGTTTGACATGATCAAAGCATAACTTGCCTTCAAATAGCTCTAACTACTACTCTGAACCTTCCTCGGGCACTGACTCCTCAACCACGAACTCACCGGGCAACTCGGCGTCTACGGGTAATGAGAGAGAAAGCAATAAATACAAAAAATAGAGAGCAAAATTAACTCCAAAAATTAAATAAAATTTACCATTAAATAGAGCATGATTTTACAAACTTTTAGAAACTAGAATCACCTCAATCGGAGTTTGTATGAGGGATAACGAACCCTTTGAAGTTTGAAATAAGAGAAAAAGGCTAAAAATATAAAAATCCGAATTAAACGAATTATTTTTCTACTAGAAAAAAAATTTATTGTGTTAGCAGACATGTGGCCCAATCATAAGGTGACACGCGTCCTGGTGCATGGACCCAGTTCACGGCTTTGCCTTGGTTCACCATGAACCAAAGCACTGTACTCAAACACCAGCTGACGCTAGTGCTTGTGTCAGCGACGACGCGTGGTCCATTCACGGCATGACACGTGGCGTCCACTAGTTTGGTGATTGAACAGTACGATCGAAGCCATATGCTACAGATCTAACGATTGACGTCCAAGCCTGAATTGAAAGATATGTGGCTATACCTCGACCCTCTGATCTAATCGGACGGCTGATGCTTAAAGATGAGGTTCGGCTCAGGAAGTCTGCGGATGAGACACGTGGTGACATCTAGACCACTAGGAAAGGATCAAATGGCTAGGGTTAGTGAGAGCAGTTGAAACGATGGTGAAAACATGGCACCAATCGGCCCCTGCACACTAGATCGGACGGTGGTCAACCTAGCCGCCCATACCAGCGATGTTGCTAGCCTAGTGCACAACACGTGGTGATCACCTTACCTCATATCCAACGGTTGTGGAAGCTTGCAAAAGCGGTAGTGTTCAACGGTGAGACAGCACCGGAGATGAAGACGAAGATAACAACTATGGCACTACAGTGACATATTCAACTCAGCTCTTCATGGATTCGATGCCACTCCACACAGTGAACACAGATCTGGACTCAAACACGGTGGAGGAACAACGTCGGCGATGGAAATAGCAAAAGAACGTGGCAGCAAGCTACAAAACTTTAGCGAGGTCGTGCGCACAGGTGGTGGCTGCTCTAACGTCAAGAAATGGGGCATACGAGGCACCTCAAGGTCAGCTACACGTTTCATGAGGCGGTGCTATATATAGGGCCTTGTCATGCGCATTCGGCGTGGATTTGTCAGCGCAAATGGTGGTGGTGGTGGGATCCTGATGCAATACGGTGAGGGCAATGCGGCGCAATCGTGGTCGTCCAAGTGGAAGCGATCTGATGACCCCGAAGCGAACACAACATGACCAGCTAATGCGTGACGGATCCAGATCTAGTGGTGCAGATGCGTTGCGCCTAGGGTTACACGGGAAAACGGGCTGATGTGCCGGCAGCGCACGAGAGATTGGCCGAACTTGATGGGTTCGGCCCAACACTATTCTAGCGATTTTTAAAGTATTTTTGAGTTAAAATAATTAAGCAAAATAAGATAAGCCAAATAAAATCACAAAAATACAATAAAAATTCCAAAAAAATTCTAAGAAATATTTTAGGGCATTTTGGAACTCAAATAAAATATCTCCAGTAAAATATTATTTAAACTTTTCATATTTTTCAAAGGACTTGCAAATAGGCCAAAATTCAATAAATGCAAATGAAATCAAATAAATTCCAGAAAACTCATAAAAATATAAAATACATATCAAATACAATAAATGCAAAATTTGGGATGTTACAATCATGAAGTATTTAACCTAATGTCAAGTATTCACGAGTGCATCCCGGAAAGCAATACAAAAAAATTTTCAAGCAAAGCACACATAATGAACATGGACTAATATACAGGGGTTCTAAATAGCTTAGCCCATGATACTCTTATTCGACCTATCAATACAAGTCTTCACAAGTGACATTCCTTCTCCTTGAGATTGTTAACATAGGAATCGGAGTTTCCATTTGTCGATGATTGTTTTAAGGAAAGGGAAATTTGTTTACAAAACAAAATGAAAGTAGGGGTAAGGGTAAGATCTTAAGAAAGAGGAAAGAATAGCAATGACTACATTTTGCAAACATAGTAGCTATTGAAAAATAAGATTTTGAATTTGTTTATTCTAACGCTAACATCCATTCTATCTAGGGTTTATCCTGCAATTAGTATAGCTCTGATACCAACTAAAACGACCCCCATTTTTACATAAAATGCAAAAATAGAAATCTATTGTGCATACAATACTAGTCCCATGATCAGTAGCTAGTACGCACATTTATAACAATTCGAATCACAACCATACCTCATATTATTATAGCAAAAATTAATTGTACATTACAAACTTACAATTCAGAGTACATATATATAGCACAGAAGAAGCAAGGTCTTGTAGTGTGCCCTCAGGCAACTGACAAGGCATAATCCCTAGAAAGATCGCGTCATTACTATTCCCGCATCTTGCAATGAAAAGAAGTCTTCAATGCTTTGCTATCTTTTCCACCTAAAACAATAGATTAAGCAAGATTGAGTACTTTCGTACTCAGCAAGACTTAAGGTGGTATTTGCAAATGCATAAATGCAGACCAAGTCAAAGGAAGTTACTATAGTTAGTTTGCATAAAGCGAAATTGAATTTGTAAATCAAGTTGTCATTTGCAAATGAAATTTGTAAGAGCGAGTTTGATTGATAAGAAAGAAATAAAGCATAAGTAATCCTCATAGTCCTTCGCGAGCAACAAAGATTTCAAATCATGAAATCCAACAATGTCAGTCCTTTGACATGAAGTAATAGTTGCTAAACAAGTTCAAACTAAAACCCATTTTTAGAAAATACCAAAATCTAACATTGGAATGACTTCACCAAGTGCCCTTGACCGCGGGTGCGTCTAATCAATTAGATTTTCACTCTACAGAGGTGTAAAGCTTTACCCACAAGAAATAATCAACTCTTTGTGCAAGTTATTAGCACACTTCATTTGGTGTGCCGCAGAGAGATCATAACATAACCGTTACATTACCTAGACTTAACTTTGCACCAACACTAGGACGTTAAACCCATACTATAATAGAAGAACTCAGAGCATAAAAATGATGAAACATCCCATAGCATGGCGTACATCGTTGTATTGGTAAGTGTGGCTTCCAACACCTAGGTGAGGGCACCCCGTCGAGCAAACCTTGAAAGGAGAGCCCGTACTACTTTGGCCTTCCAATGTGCAAAGCTAAATCTACGTAACTTAATAGGTTAAGGTTGTCCCATCCCAGCACTTATGGTTGCATGCATTTCTTGGATCAATAGCATCCCATTGTTCAGTCCTTAATCGGACACGGGTGATAATCTCTCCCTACACTACGTGCAAATTCATCTACACATCTGGCTATTACCAATAATCCCCCGCGTCAAAACCATAGTTTTATTTTTGGTTTTTAATCAAAATACCAGTAACCAACAGTGTCATATCCAACCATTTTAAATTCTCAGGAAGAAAATTTTGATTTGATCATCTACATCGTTGGTTCTAGAGCATATGGCTAAGCATGAATAATATGCAAACGTATATACCCATGATGACATTAAGTAATATCTATCCTTAATCTATAGTTATTAAGGTTCACCTGTCTATACTTATCAAGGAAGTTTCATTAGACAATAGGTACATCTACCAATACTACAAAATAGTGAATTTACATAAAATAAATGCATGCATGAAACAATTTGATAAACAAAAGGAAAATTAAATATTAGAATCAATATGATCAATGGGGGGAAAAATTAGCCCAGCGACACCCAATTCGTTGGCTTTTGGTGGTGTGTCTATGACATATGGGTCCGTCTGTGTCTATGACAGTGGGTCAGGGTGTCATTTGGTGAATCGCGAATTTTAAAGAGTGTCGCTAGGCAAATTCTCCCATCAATGGGGTGCTTGCCTTGTTAATCGCTATTTTTGACAAAGTCAAGGTCGTAGTTGACAAAGTTGATGACGGGATCAGTGAAATTGGGTTCTACACGTTGTACAACAGAAACATAGCAAATAACATACTTTAATAAGGGCAAAAAGAAAATAAACAGAAATCCAAATAAATACTATACTTACTTCATGTTAAATATTCACCCATTTAGAAAATGAAGTAAATCAACTTGAAACATAAATATTTTTACATATTTGGATTTCTTTCAGCATGAGGATTTTAACTAAATTTGCCTTTCTTCATTTTGACTAAATTCAAAAAAGTCATTTATTGAGTGTATTTAAACCCTACACAAGTATTTCTGACATTAAAAATTATACAATGAGTTTTTTCAAAATATTTTTGCATATTCTAAAACTACTAGATTTTATACGATTTTAGAAATTTGTTTTGTTCAAATTAGAGTTGATATGCAAAAGATATAACTAATTGAATGTGCTAGGTTTAATAAAATACTGAAAATTTGAAAATATGCCGAAATCGGAATGTACGTTTTTGAGCGAGGAATGCGCTTTCCGCTTTCGATTGTTTTCAAGCTGAGGCACTAACGGCTGGGCCCTCCATGATAGAGACTCGGTGTGAGCGACTGTGACTGCCATGTGGGTCCCGATGGGCATTGATAGAGAGCAGACAAAGCACCACCGGAGTCGACGAATCAATAGCACAGCGAGCTATAGCTTTTCATTGCACATCTGGGGATGGGTTTGATTGCAGTTTTTGGTGACCGGAGCATAGCTCCCCACGGCGCACGGTGGTTGGCCATGGTGGTGACCACCGCGACGGAGTTGAAGACAAAATCAAGTGCAAACAATAGCTGCTTGAGCTTTACAGGACTAAGGTGGTTCAATTTTAGCGGCTTACCGTGGCAGTGAAGTCCTGAGCGAGCCCGGCGGTGGTAGACCGGAGCTAAGGAAGATGAGAACCGTGGCGAACATGTCTCGCTGGTTTACTACCAAAATTGAGTAAGGGGTTTGGTTCAGGATGTGGGGAGGAGTCTCTGGCCTTGCAACTGGCTTCGTAATGCACTGCCACAATCATGCTGTGGCAGGAAATTCATGAGGAAAATCTTATCACGGCAAAAAATTGGCAGAGCGGTAGAAGCGGCAGTGCGGAAAGGAGAGGAGAAGAGAAGGGAAGGATCCAGTGCGTGGAGACAAGCTGGCAGTGGAGTATCAGAGGTGACCTCGGCTATGTGAGATTGTGGTGTGGATGAGACTTAGGATGAGGCGGTGGAGATCGGTCGGCTAAGCTGTGCGCGAGAAAACGGAGGGGAGCGGGAGCAAAGGTAGAATAGAATAAAATGAGAAGAGGCTATGGACATTGACAGATGGGGCGGTGCTGGCGGTGAGGAGTCGGCAGGAGTATAGTTGTGGTAGGAGGCCCACATGTCGGAGAAACGCATTAGTCAAAAGGAGTAAATGCAGCTCAGACAGGTCATGTTTCACATTAATTCACCCATCTAATTACTGCCCAATTTTTCTAAATTTTTTGACTATGGTATCCAGACAGTGAGTGACCTTCTGAAAAAAATTTTGATTAAAATGTTTTACAGAGAATTATTGAAAATTCTAACATTACCAATTGCACAAAAATACTTTTTCTGAATTTATTTTATTTAAGGGTGAAAATAATATTATTTATTTTTGAAATTTTTTATTTGAGTTAGTTTCAAGATATTATTGTTCTCATAAAATTTTGAGGACAAAATATTGAGTAATTATTTTCTACATTCTGACATTCCAATTTTTAGATTTTTGACACTTCTATTTTTGAATTTTTAAAAGCCTTATAGAATTTTAGAAATTTTTCATATTTCTACCAGGATTATGTACTACATTGAGGTTACTATGGTAATTTTCTTAAATTCAGATAAGGTTTTTGGATTTTTCTTTAAATTAGAAAGTGCACTATTTTTAGTCAAAGAGGGTCTTTTCAAATATTAATTATTTTTACTGTGCAGTAAAAATTAAATTTATTAGGTAAAAAGTTCACCTGTGTGGTAAAAAAATTAATAGAAATTTTTCAAAATTTTACTTTTACATTTCTATCTTTTTACCATTATCCACTCATTTCATTCCTTTATTTGATTTTTCATACAATGCATAATTTCCAAAGAAAATCCTAATAAAATCAATAATGTCAAAAAATTCAGAAATAAACATATCCAAATTTGAAAAATTTATTTTATTTTATTTTTGGGATGTTACAAGATAATAGCTGATTTGTTTGATTGATTTGTATTAATTTGTTCTTAGATTTTCAAAAGTTTGATAAGCGAATATTACAGAAATATTTCTCAAATAATGAAGTACTAGTAGAAACCAGCGAACCAATAAGAACACAACATAAGCTGTTTAATATTTTTTTCCATAATTTAGCCTAATTCTTGAGCCCAACCTCTATTTTTATCCTTGCTTTGCCATTGACCAAGGGGCTTTAGATTCTATGTATATTGAGTTCCTTGCCTCTTTGAGTTTAGTGGATGATCCACCCCAATTCCTCATTTGTCATCTAAACCCATGCAATCTTCCAAAACCCTAGCCTTGCCAATGGCCATAGACAACGTCGAAACCACCGTCATGGACTAATAGCGATCCCCTTGCCACCATCGCCGCCGTAGCAATTGATCTCTAGTATAGAGAAAGATAGTAATGGTTATTCATTGGTTGTACCTTTTAATAATAGTGAATCATATCATGTGGTTATTCATAAGCAACTAGCCATTGAGGAAAAACTTAATCTAGGGGTGAAAATGGGTTAGATACAGGCGGATATTTCTCTTTCATATCCTAACCCGTATTTTTCCAAATTCGGAACCTGCAATGGGCTAGTCGGATACGGATACAAATTTGGGTTATTTGGGATATAGATACGAGACATATATGTGACTAATTTAGGTCAAAAATTGATAAATATATATGGATAATGCACTCATATATAGAGTAATATGTATTGAATTAAAACCATACGAGTACATGACCATAGTAGCAAGTTATATATCAATCAAACACAATAGATGTCATAGAAAGAATATGCTACTTGAGGATCAATAGAGCCAACTAATAGTCAATAGAAATGGGATGCCATAGGAAAATGTGATGAAAATGGGTTGGGCCTTATTGATATCGAAATAGGAAACATCCGAATATCCAAATAGGAAAAATCCGAATATCCAGATCCCATCCGTATTTACCAGATATTGGCTTCTCCTTATCTGATCCATAATCTGGTTTCAAGTATTCGGATCCCATCCTGGATACAGCCGGATAATCAAATCTGGTCTTGGATCGAGCTAGAAATATACGACCCATTTTCACTTCTAAGTTCATCCCTTGGGACCATTGAGGAAATAGTTCACAACATTTGTTCTAACTAGGACTAACTTCCCTCAAAAGGAAGTAACGTCACTTTTCATGCATGTCAAAATGATTGGAATCATCAAATGGACATTGATGATCCTTGCGTTGATTCCCCCGAAGAAACTTTTTGGACATTAATGAATGAAGTGATCATATAGGTGGTGGCTACGCATTTCATCGTGGTGAATATCATATAAATGCTTATTCATTATATTATGATGATCGATGATATTGTCGAGATGGTAGCCATCAATTTCGTTATGGTGATCGAAGAAATCATAGTAACGGTGGTTTTTCATTTTGTCATGATGATCAAAGAGATCTGATATGGGCCAACTAAGAGGTTGGTGCGTAGGAGTGGCCCGATCTTCACAGTACTCAGTTTCAGCAGCAACTTCTTATCCTTGCGCCAAGTGAATGGGAGCAATTGGCTGATTAGCACCAAGCTAGCAACGCCAACAAGAAGCAATCAGTGAGGTCTTCTCAAACCGTAAACAAGAATGTCCTGAATTGAAGTAGAACCATGTAGATTCAGTGGCATAATCCCAAGGATAGCGTGTCCTTGCCTTGCACTACAATAGCAAACCCTAGATGGAAAACTCACATGCACACATGCTCAATGGCGCCACAAACCAACCATGGCTTTTCTTTATTTCTTATGCATAAAACTCATCCGTACAATGGAGTAAATCCCTTGGCCTTATGTTGGTGCATAATACACGACCAAAACACATTTGAACTGACATAAATTAATCTCCTAAATATATACAACTTGGACTCTAAGAGATAGAAAGAGATTACAACTTTAGAAACACAAATTCAACAAACTAGTAGGCTGAAACTTGCTAGCCAAATTAAACACAAAAAAGCAAAATTAGAAGTTCTCACTATGGAAAGAAATGAATATAATCTTGCAAGCTTTTAGGACAGTACAAGAACATCAAAATCTAAGCTTGGATGTGAAAGTTGTGGACTTTTTAATTCGGTATGTGTTGCCAATCTGAATTGATTTCTTTCCTTCTTTCCAAACCGAATTGGACTCTTTCCTTACTTCTCTAGTATGACTTGGGCTATCATTTTCTCTTCCCAACTTGGGTGCAATCCCACATACCCTCCATCCATGTGGCCCATGTGGCCATGCCCTTGGTTGTCCAATACGTTCACAATGCCTTGCCCCATATGGCTATGTCCTTGCTAAGCCCATGCATCCATAGGTAGCACATGTGTTGCTTCCATATGATTTACACATTGCCAACGCAATATAATTGTCGTGTTTTAGGATTCCAATGATCCTCCCTTTGCCTTCCTCCCTCACCTTCCCCTCGGCCACGTGCTTGAACTTCATTTCTTTGCCCAAAACAGTACCACTTTGATCATTTGTCTTGGTTTACACCTTCGAAACACGATTCAAATTAGTGTTGGTAATTGTGGCCGTATCATCCCCTCCCCCTTCAAGCGAAACCATCCTTGGTTGGGGCAGTTTTGAGATATTCTTTAGACTTCAGCATAATTTCAGAAGTAATCTCCTCATCTTTCTTCAGTAAAAGTGAATGGAACACACCCTTATGCATGAATGTAAATCTATTCAACCTTGATGTGTCACATTCCTATCAAATTGCTATGGATGCCTCAACAGTAGATGACAATATATGCATCGACATGACGTCACATTCCACCTTGTTGACATAACCATCAATAGCAAAAGGTATATAAAATTTGTGCACAATCTTAAACTTGCCAACATTGTGAAGCCACTACATGTAGTATGGTTGAGGATGTCACCATGTGCTTAATTTGATAGCATCAAACATTTTCTTCCTGATCATATTGTTGTAGCTTCCACTATCAATCATGAGTTTGTAATTCTTACCTTTGATCGTGCACTCTGTTTGGGACGCATTACATCGTTGCCCTTTTTCAACAATTATAGTATTATCAACATTCACCTTGTAAGCCATCAAACTAGGACCATCCAAATTAGCATTATAAATAAGAGTAGTTCTCGTCTCATATGTGAGCTTGTCAACTTTAGAATATGATTTACTATGTTCTTAATCTTCACTTTCAGAGACATATGCTCTATCTTGAGTGAGTAATGCTTTCTTCAAGTTAGGACAATCTATCATAAAATGACCCCTACCCTTGCACTTGAATCACTCAATGTTACATTTTCTAGCGGTAGAGAATGCACTAGAATCCGCCTTTGATGTCTCCTTCCTTGCTGCACTTGTAATCTTTGATGATGCCTTGAATATAGTTCCAACCAGTTTAGTGGATGCAACCAATTTAGAACTTGGATCACGTTCACCATCATGAGCTGGATGAGGATGAAAAGGTTCAGCTGCCTTGCTTGGTCTTTATGTCATTCGCCCATATTTTTGCATGCTTCGTTTGGTGAAGAAACTCTTGTATTGTGTTGTATTGTATCAAATCAACAAGATTGTGGACATCATCATTAAGCCCTTCAAAGAACCTTGTCATGGTAGCATCAGCGGACTCACAAACACCTACTCGAATCATAAGAATTTGCATCTTTTGATAGTACTCATCCATGGTTTTAGAACCTTGAACAAGCCTCCTTAACTTAGTATGCAGCGTTCTTGCATAATACTCTGGCATAAAGTGCATTCTCATCATGCGCTTCATGTCATACCAATCTTGTGGACGATCTCCTACACGGTTAAATTGATCCCACCAAATGATAGCATATTCGGTGAACTCAATTGAAGTAAGATGCACCTTCTTGTCTTTAAAATAGTGATGGCTATCAAAATTATGTCTCTGGATTAGCACGCCCTTTGAATTCTAGTATGGTAATTTTAATACGACTAATAACATCATTCTCACCATTATGTCCACCATCATACCATCCATGGTAGCCACCATGTCCAGCACCTCGCCTAGCACAATCATCCCTCATCTAAGGATGAGGATGGCCTCCATGTGCGCTAGACATCTCTTCATCGATGTCACCTTTGTAGTAGTGGTCAACATTACGTGGGTTAGCATGTCGTCCAACGACATGTGCTTGTTGCCCACACACACCATTACCTCCTGGGGGTGGAAGTTGGCCCTCCAAGCGACGTAGTGTGGCATGCACTACAACAAAGTTGGCATCTATGCCATCAAAACATGTCATCAATTCATCGAAGCAACAATCATACTCATCACGAAGATCACGCTTCTGGCCACGAAAAAATCGCATGACGGCATTAAATTGAGTGCGTACCCTGGACAACATTGAATCATCATAGCGAGGAGTATCCAGCTCTCCACGTTCATCTCCATTGGAACCACACCAGCTCATGCTCGACAAAATTGTAGCAACATGAAAATCAACAAAAAGCAAAGAGCGTATATCGTGATCAACCAAGCTTTGATACCACGATAATACGGGTCAACTGGTTGGCGCGTAGGGGTGGCCCAATCTTCATGGTACTCAATTTTATTAGCAACTTCTTCTCCTTGCGCCAAGTGAATAGGAGCAATTGGCCAATCAGCATCAAGTTAGCAACACCAACAAGAAGCAACCAGTGAGGCCTTCTCAAACCGTAAACAAGATTATCATGATTTGAAAAAATAGAACCGTGTAGATTCAATGGTGTAATCCCAATGACAGTGTGTCCTTTCCTTGCACCACAATAGCAAACTCTAGCTGGAAAACTCTCACGCACACATGCTCAATGGTGTAATAAATCAACCATAGCTTTTCTTTATTTCTTACGCATAAAATTCATCAGTACAATGGGGTAAACCCCTTGGCCTTATATTGGTGCACAATGAATGACCAAAATACATATAAACTGACATAAATTTACGTCCTAAATGTACATAACTTGGACTCTAAGAGATAGAAAGAGATTCAACTTTAGAAACACAAATTCGGCTAACCAGCAAACTGAAATTTGTTGGCCAGATTAAACATAGAAGGAAGCAAAATTAGAAATTCTCACTTTGGAAATATATAAAGATAATCTTGTAAGCTTTCAGGAAAGTACTAGAATGTCAACATCTGAGCTTCGACATGAAAGTTGACTTTTTAATTCAGTATGTGCTGCCAATCCGAGTTGATTTCATTCTTTCTTTCCAACCCGAATTGGACTCTTTCCTTGCTTCTCTTCCACAATTTGGGCTGTCATTTTCTCTATTCGAATCAGGTGCAAGCCCACATACCCTCCATCCATGTGGCCATGCTATTGGTTGTCCAATACGTTTACAATGTCTTGGCCCATGTGGCTAGGTCATTGCTGAGCCCATACATCCATAGGTAGCATATGTGTTGTCTCTATATGATTTACGCATTACCAACACAATATACTTGTTATATTTTAGGGTTCTAACGATCCTCCCTTGGTCTTCCTCCCTCACCTCCCCCTTAGCCACATGCTTAAACTTCATTTATTTGCCAAAAATAGCACCACTTTTATCATTTTTCTTGGTTTGCACCTTTGAAACATGATCCAAAATAGTGTTGGTAATTGAGGTCATATCAACATCATAGGAATGGTGGATATCCATTTCATCCCGATTTTATAAATCAATGCAATCTAATGCATTCTCTTTTACTGAGTTTGTGTCTCTTTGTTGTTGTGGGGATATTGTAACATCCAAAATATTTAAATAAAAATAATGGAAATTTTAAATTTTGAATATATTTTTTCTGAAATTTTTTGGCATTATTAAATTGTCTTGGATTTTTGCTCTAAAGAAAAATCATTTAAATGGAATTAGTAAAAGGATAAAAGTAAAAAGGTAAAATGGTAATGTTAAAATATCAGAAAAAATCTATAAAATTTATATTAAATTTTGAGAAGTATCCAGTGCTCCTTTTTAACAGTCAAAAGAAATTTAAATGCATTAAATAATGAAAGAAGTAAGAAATGACAAGTTTTGATTGGAAAATAGTAAATTGTCAGAATTTTATAAAAACCTTGAAGCTTATGTCAGGCTAAAAATTTGTCATGCCTCCCTCATAATAGTATTAACTTCTGATAAAAATATTAAATATTAATATTCATATTTATTGGTTTTTAAATTTCAAAAACAGAGAATAAGGAAATCTAAAAATTTCAATGTCAGATTTATTATAAAAAAAATATGCATGATCTTAATCTGAAATTTTTACTCAAGAATACTTAACAAACACTCTAAAAAATTTTCAGAAATTCTTGACCTCATTTTCATTCTCAAATAAAAGAAAAAACAGAAAAGGGAAAAATGGACATTGCAACTTGTTAGAATTAATAGAAGTTTTCTATAAAATTGTTTCATGCAAAAATGTTACTGGAGGATAATCTTTATCCTAGGAGCTCAGTCAAAAATTTGCAAAAATTTTCAATGTGATTTGATAGCCAATTTAATGCTAAGCATGTACTGTTCAGAGGTCATTTCTTTCCTGACTCCTTGCCTTTCACTTACGTGTGGGCCTAACCACTTTATAGGACCCATTGGCTAGGGTGAAACGAGCCTGCCTTCTCACTGACTGTGCCAGATGGGCCCCAGACCCATGCATCAGCCTCCCTTCCGTTCTTCTCCTCTCTTCCTCGATCTTCCTCTGTTCTGCTTCTACCGAGACGCTGCCGCGACAAGGAATTAGCCAATGCATTGCTGCCACGGCACACCTTGGGCAACGCAGTGCGGCGCCAATTTCACCTTGCCTCTGCCATGACGCTGCCGCGGCAAGCATTTCCCACAAAACTCACTGCTACGGCCGATATTTTCATGCACGAGCCTTGACCGGCCGCCGCCTGCTCTCTGCTTTCTAACCATGTGCCAAACCGCCATAATGGCTTATTTAAAGACCAGCAAAGCTTCACCAGGCACCTGTGACTCCCATTACACCCTCCCTGCTTACCTCACTTCCCAGCTCCTCCTAAAAATGCCACGACTTCCCCACCATGGCCAGAGCTTCGTGAAAAGAGGGGAAAACCCAAATTCCAGTGAATCAGTAAGCCACTCTTTGATTCATTGAGCTCAGAGCTTCCCTACGACTCCCTGAGCTCACCCCACATCTCATTTGCAGCTCCCATCACGAAACCTGCCGCCATCACTCTCCTTTCTTCTCCACAGCCAGCAGCCGATGGCAAGGCACTACAATCAAACTCTGACACCATTAATTGGTAAAATGGACTTGCTACTCCTCATTCATGCTTGCTCTACCTTTATTTGCTATTGAAGTGTTGGTGAACCGAGCTTTTGCTCATCGCCCATGGCGGCCAGTGGACCACCACCCTGTCTCGATGGCGACCACCTCTGGTTCACCACCGGGCAAGGTCGAGCCACCCCTGGGTGCGCAAGGAGCTAGTGAAGCCCACTGCGCCGGCAAATCACCGTCTCTGGCGCCACCTCGCCACCGGTGAGCAACCAACCGAAGCTCCTCTATTTTCTCTGACTAGATCATGGGCCATGGGTGTCAGTCACTCATACTCTCAGCCGTGTCTCTGACCGGTGCGCTCCTCGAATCAGTTGCACATGCACGCTTGCCACTGACATACCGGGCCGCGATGTCAGTCAGTGTGGTCAACCTCAATGCACGCGCATGTAGACGCTAGCCAGAGGGCCTGGTTTGTCAGCTAGAGAAGCCGAGTTCAAATACACCTGTGCTCCAAAACATACAAATACGCTTTGAAATGGTGAAAGCGTAATTTTCTAATTTCTATTGAATTTTCAAAACCGCATAGATTCAATTTAGTATTACTTTTGCCTTTCAACTCCAAATAAAATGAAACAAATTTATAAATTTATCTAAAATCATGTAGTTCCTAAATATGCAAAAAAAAAATTTAAAAATGAGCTCGGTGTAAATATGAAATTCAAATTTAAGGAGACAATTCAAAAATAAGCTATGTAGAAAATTTTTGCAAATGAGCTTCGAATTGAATGAAACCAATTTTATTAGAATCCTTAGAAACTGAAAAATGTAAAAATATTTAAATTTTAACTTGACTAAGATCTCTTTCTAGTAAAGATATTTTTAATGTGAAGAATGATCAAATGCGTATAACTTCACCAATAAAGCTTCAAATTGAATCAAATCAATTTCTATATGGCTTAAAGATAGAAAATACCAAAACATGAAAAAAATACTTAGGGTGAACCATTGAGTATGACATACCATGTTGTAGTTAAATAACTTAATATTAATCTAAATAATTTTAGCCTCTTGAATTTGAAATTATAAATACAAGAATACATAATTTTAGCCTCTTGAATTTGTAAAATAAAGAAAGGTAATCTAAAGAAAATAATAATATGTATTGTCATTTAACCTGAAGTTGCTAATAATATATATGTTTAAAAGTAGACTAAAATGTAAAATACATGAAATCATAAAACCCTAACCCTAAACCACACATGTTTTCTATAACAAGTCTATTTTATTTTCTATCTGTATTCTTTTTGTCCTTATTAAATTTTATTATTTGCTATGCTACTCTTGAATGACATGTAGAACCTGATGTCCCAGACTCAGTCGTTGACGATTCCAACTTCGATGAAAATCAGCAAGGCAAACATTCCCTTTAACCATGTTGATCCCAACTTGTTAGAAATATTTTGTCAAATCTTTTATACATGCGCTATGTTTATTAAATATTGCTATATTGTGGGTACTGGTAAATGTAACCTTTATTGATGGTTTTCATTAATCAATAGTGATAGGTGATAACCCTAGAATATGGATAATCATACAATGATAACAAAATGGGTATACTCATTTATACACGCATCTACTTAGTATGCTTTAGAAATGAGTACACAAATAGCAGGCTTTACTGTTTATGATAAACTGTGGACATGATGGTTAGTGTGATCAATGGTAATTTGTTAAAAATGAAAATAAAACTATGATCTTGGCGCAGACGATTCAAGACCAAACTTAGTATTCATCAAACCCTAGAATTACCATACAACTATAAAGCTGGTATGGGACGGTTTTAGAACTAGCTTTGCACATTAGAAAGCTGTACTAGTATAGGCTTTCTAGACTGATTGCTCGAAGTGGCATCCACACCGAGGTGATAATGGATTAAACATGTACCGATACAACGATGTACGCCATGCTGTGAGAAGAAGCTAGATAATGGGATGTGAAACTATTGGTCGTATTGTATGTACAAAAGTCTTCTGCCCCAATAGTATGGGTTTCTCGTCACTGGGCTGGTGCAAAGTTAGGGCTAGGTAATTTAACGGTAATGTAATGATCTTCTTACCGACACACCAAATGAAGTGTGTTATTGGCCTGGCAAGAGGGGTTGATTGTTTTTTGTGGGTAAAGTTGTACACCTCTGTAGAGCGTAAAACTTTTTAAAAAGCTATTCTCGTTGTTATGGGAGTCTTTGTGCACCAGCACTAGTTAGCTATTTTATTTTCATAAAAATCTGGTTTCTGCCATGTGTTGGTAAGAAATGGTTCATTATGTTAATCACGTTACAAAGGTCTGTGAATTTATTTATTTATGCTTACATACTTATTAATTTATTTACCTGTCAATTGCTTTTATAGAACTTCTGTTTTTAATCTATTATTCAGTATTTACAATTCAAATTGGCGTTGAGCAAAATAACCATAACAGCTTTTCTCTTGATACAAGTCTGAATATATTATAGGTTTTGCAAAAGTCTTACGAGTATATAAAGTACTCAACTTACTATTGTTGTTTTTTTAGGTGAAGAATTAGAATACTCCAATGATACTTACTTTGACGCAGGATTTTGGGATGTTAAAAATGAGTTTTTCTAGGGTTCACCTTGTGAGTTGTCTGTAGGGATAATGGGTCAAAGGCATACTACAAGATATAAATGTCTTCACTTCAAAGTTCATTTTGGTTTTTAAGAATAATATGTAAGAATTGCTTCCACTACTGAATGCAATATTATGTGTATGGATGTGTTATTAATTTGTTAATGTGCATACTAGCCATTGATCATAAGACTAGTACCGTATATACATTGAACCCATTATTGATATTTAATATAAAAAATGAGGGCCTTACAGATATCTGGATTTAACATAGTATCCCGTATTTCTACAGCTATCCAGGACTTTAGTTACACATAGAATGATAGATAATATCTGCTTATGATTATAATAACATAGCAAAGTTTTCGTATAAAGGACGACATGCATAACCGTCGGGGTACAGAGTTTATAAGCATCCAAAACAAACTTACTTAGAGTAACTCCAACCCAAACCCCAATATTTTCCCCCTAAATCACTCATTTAGGGGTGGTGTAAAAATTAAGGGCACCCTATATCAAATTTGTCTCCAACCCACACTCCCTATTACTCAACCCTATTATTTATCTAAACATTATTATTACTTTGCACCCATGAATTATTTACTAAAAATAGAAATAATGAATAAAAAATGTTGAAGAAAATAGTAGGGGGGAAGGAGAAAGCCCCTAGATGTAGGGGTGAGAAGGGGTCTTCCTAAAATAGGGGTTCTTTATAAGGGTTGGGTTGGAACTCATATTTTTTTAATTCTCCTTATAATTTAGGATAGGGAAAGGTTTAAGGGGTGGATTGGGCTTGCTCTTATATTACAAGCAAAAGATCCAAAAGATAACCACACCCACAGGCCACAGACAACACTCGAATGTAGACATGACCTAGAACAGTGTGATCTTCACCATCGTAGTGCTCATCACCTTTTGGTGCTTCTTCCTAATAGTACTCATCGTTAGAAGTAGAATTTGCAAGAATAAGTACGTTCGTACTAGACAAGCCACGAGGGTAAACATTTATACATGGAAGTTTGACGAAGGGTCTATCACTAATAGTAGGACCGATATACTACTACAAAACAGCACATAGGTGACGCCCTATTTGTGGCGGTTCTTTTGGAACCGTCATAAATACATGTATCAGTGGCGGGTCTATACGGAAATTGGCGGAGAACCATTTGTGGCGGTTTCATCTAAAAACTGCCACAGATAATACATTATCTGTGGTGGTTTTTATTTGAAACCGCCACTAATAATGCTGGGACTATTTGTGGCGGTTTCAGCCAAAAACTACCACAGATAACTCATTTATCTGTGGCGGTTTGTTTTTGGAACCGCCACTGATAAGGTTGGGTCTATTAGTGGCGGTTTTTCGTTGGAACCTTCATAGATAATAAATTATATATGGCGGTTTGTGTTTAGAACCGCCACTGATATAATTATCTGTGGCGGTTTTAATTTAAAACCTCTACAAATAATTATTCCTATAAATACACCCTGCCACCAATCGCTGGTCATCTTCCTCCCTGAGAAGAAAAGATAGCTCTTTGATTTCAAATTTCGTTTGGCCAAAATATTGTGCTTCTACTTCCTAGAATTGTTTCAAGGTGTGTAAAGTGTGTCTCCTCCCTTCATTTGTAATGTGAAATTGCAATGTAAGGTTTATTCCTAACTTAATTAAGGTTTAGATGCAAGGTTCATATTTAGTTTGTTTTTTAGTTACTTAGCAATTTGTAGATGATGAATTTATTACCTTGCTCTATTAGATTAAGTTGTCTACCTTACTTAGATGATGTCGTGCCCCGAATTTACGGATTCGGACACTCTGTGTATTCCGTACTAGTCCAGGATCACGCTAGTACACACAGGATAAACAGGTTGAAGTACCACAATCATACACATCGGAAATAGATAATAGAGTACTTCAAGCATAGATAATAATGAGTTTCGTGACCTTATGGTCGTCTTACATCAATTCGCCGCGCAGGGCGATAAATAATAGAGTAGCACAAGTTTATCAGCGGAAGCAAAAGTAAAGCAAGGAACCCTTCATAACCACAGGCAACTGAGTGCGGCTCAACCCCTTAGTCCTCTTGGCCTTCGATGAACTCCTCCTCCCAAGCTGGCACAACTTCTTCTTCTGAGGTTTTTGTCGATGCAAGGGTGAGTATACAACATACTCAACAAGTCATGCACAATGCAGGTCTATTACTACATGCATAGCTTATCCAAAGGAAAGGCTTAATTGGTTATTTTGCTCAAAGCAGCATTTCTTTAAACAGGTAATCCTATTAGATTAAAAGCAGTAAAACCATTATTATTAATAATTAATTTCTCAATTCTTTTCCAAGGGTTTGGCACACAGCCCTAATTTCATTCATCAGCTTTTGGCACACAGCCATCCATTCCTCATCTTTTATTTTGAAAATCTAACCCTTGACTGTAATCACCGAGCAATGTCCAGTACCGCGGACACGGCTATTCGAATAGATTCACACACACACTCTGTAGAGGCTGTACACTTTACCCACAAGATACAGTCGCTCACCACACAGGCGATTGATTGCAACAAAGTCTTTCAGAGACTAACATTTAACCGATGAACCCCTCCGATACTTCCCTTCTAACACTTCCCTCACACAGAGCCGAAGTTTAGACAGAACAAGTACCGTTGAATGGGTACCAAGCCGTAGCACAGGTACGCTTCCCCTACAGTTGCACTGGTGTGCACCGTCACCCCGAGGTTTCAAAGGAAAGAGGTTAGAAACCTACTTAACTAGGTCCGTCCCATACCGGACAAGTGGTTGTACACGGAACTCAGTTCAAAGGCTCGCAAGGTTAAGTCCTTAATTGTCCCGGGCAAGACATCCATTTTATACTTCTCGGCACACAGCCTTCACAATCTTTCATACAACCCGTTGCCACACAGGCCCACCTGGCACGAAGCCATCCTGCCACTTGCCCAGGTCCAAATCATTTCCCACCCAGTTTTGCATTATTGCAACACATGCCAATACCCACTTCATTGAACAAGTAGAACCACACAGGTCGCTACCCTCAATTCCATTTCATGACATCATCGCATTATTTCAAAATGCGTTCCATAATTGTTTAGTCAATATTCATTTGCTATTTGAAATTCATTCATCGCATACAAGCAAGATAAGCAGCTAATCACGGTCTAGCCTCCCGTGTTGGCAATTATGTAGCATCCAACATAATGTAGCATTCTAGGGTGACAAGGTGTTCAGGGCATACAATAGTGCTAACAAGGTGGCATAAGCAAGATAGGTATTTTAACTACATTTCCCACATAAGCAATTATCATTTTAATTAACATAGCATGCAATAATTGAATCAAAATATATTTGAAAATCTAGGGGCAACATGGTCAAAGCATGACTTGCCTTCAAAAAGCGATTGGTTCTGGTCCGAGGCTTGCGACGGGTCTTCAAATTCTCCCTCGGCGAATTCCGGCAACTCGGAGTCTAATCGGTACAAGCAAGCACACAATAAATATGCAATACAGACAGAAACATAAATACCAAAAATAAAGTAAAAATCACCATTAAATAGCTTATATTTTTACAAATTTTTGGGCATTGGAATCACTCAAATCCGAGTTAAAATATGAAAGTTATAGCATTTTCAAGTTTGCTGAAATTCAAATAAATATATAACCGGATTTCTTTATTTATTTGCCTACTGAAAATCCGGATTAATCCCTTCGGCGACACGTGTTGGCACCGGAGCCAACCATGTCGCTTACGGACACTGACAGGTGGGTCCCAGATGACGTCATGCTGACGTCAGCACGACCGGCGGTCCACCCACTGACGAGTGGGCTCGGTGAACAGCGCTCGGCCCCACATGTCAGCGACTGACACGCGACGAGGAAGTATCAAGCCACGCCTACGGGATTTCCTGACCGTTGGATTCAAATCCAACGGCGCAAGTCTAACCGAGCGGTATACTGTTAATGGACCTACGTGGCCTCACCTCGGCGTCGGATGGAAATCGACTACCGTGGTTGCACGCGAGAGTCGAAGAAGCGGCGGCGGCCGGTCGCGGACTTGAAGAAGATGCAACGGCGGCGGCGCGTTCGGCGTCTCCGTAGGAAGAAGTAACCACACGGATGTGCCTTGGCACGACGAGTTCGAGCGGCCTTGGTTGCGGCGGGAACGACGGACGGCATAAGCGGTGAAGAACCGAGGCGAGGAGAGCGGCTACTACGGCGAGCTATTGCGCGTGCTACGGTGGACGGCTGAGCGAGAGAGATGAGGTGAAATGAGCGGGGTGAAGTGCTGAACACGGAGATGCACTCCTCTCGCTCGGACATGCCTCGAGGCGTGCACACAATCCCTGACAAGATCTTGACCCCTACCGGCGGCGGCGGCAGCCTTTCGCTTCGCCTCGTCCGAAGTGCGGTCACATCGATCCGTCCGATCGCGACCAACGGTCTAGATTCGGCGGCGATTAGGGTTTCTCCATGAAAGCACACGGTGTTGGGCCTACCCAACACCGTAGCTAAAGGATTTTTCGGTTTTTCGAATAAAAATAAAGACAGAAATTCAAAGCAATTATTTAAGGCACTAAAAATACCCGAAAAATTCTAGAAAAATTCCAGAAAATATTTCAAGGCATTTTGAACCTAAATAAAATATTTTCATTTATTTTTGGTAAATGATTTTTCTGATATTAATTAATCAAGAGAAGAATAACTCAAATAATTTTTATTTAAATCCAATAAATCCTCAAAAATCCATAAAAATTCAATTAACTCCAGAAATTCAGGTAAATTCAAATAAAAACAAACTAACTTTTAATTAATTCACAAAAATCCAAATAACGCCAAAAATTAAAATCGGGCCAAATTTCGGGACGTTACAGATGATGAGCTTTTGGTCAAACATATATGAAATTTATTTATTTATTTAAGATTATTGGATATGAATGAAAAATACATTTTAGTTAATATGATAGATGGGATCATGAAGTTGCCTTGCATTTTGAGATGAGGAATTTGTTATGTTGCTCTTCCGGAGGATATATTTAAGTTTGGCTAGGTACGAGTATATATAGAAATTACAGCACATAAAATTTCTTTTGTTAGTTACCATTTATTTTTTTCGTTAGCGCGTGCATATACATATTGCTCCATTAGTGGCTATTTTTAGTGAATTTGTATGAATCTTATATAAAATTTATGTAATTAAGATTGTTGGATATGAATGTTAAATAAATTTTAGTTAATATGGTAGATGGGTGATCATGAAATTGCCTTGCATTTTCAGATGAGGAATTTATTATGTTGATCTTCCGGAGGATATATATAATTTTTGGTTACGTATGAGTATATATTAAAATTAATTAATTAAGTTTGCAACATTTACTTAGCATTAATGTTGTCCCGTTAGTGGATATTGTTGAATATTGGAATAACAATTTATTTAATTAAGATTTTTGGATATTAATAATTGCTTAAATTAATGAACTGTAGATGGACCGAAAATGGATGTACGATGTGAACCGTTGCAGCCAAGCATATATCAACAGTGTATCTGTTTTTCTAAGGGCCGCCGAGGAGAACAGCTTGCAAAAGAAGACGGAGTACATACACTGTCCATGCATTGATTGCAAGAATGAGAAGATGTTTTCGAACAAAAACCATATCCATTTGCACTTGATCCGGAGGGGTTTTGTACCTAGCTATACAAGTTGGACAAGGCACGGTGAAGAGAAGATCATACTTTAACGTGATAATGTCGACGACGACGGAGCCAGCAATGTGGCAGCTGACATCAGTTATGGATCCGATGAGGATAGGTTGGTCGTCGATGACGACAATAATCTAGCTCAAATGTTGCGCGATGTAGAAGAGAACTACACTAGTCAGAGAGAGTTTAATCAATTCAAGGGTTTGATAGAGGATTCGGAGAAACCTTTATTCTCGGGTTGTAAGGAGGAATACATAAAGTTGCACACGGTGCTATCGCTGTTGAAATTGAAGGCAGGCAATGGTTGGTCCGACAAGAGTTTCACGGCGTTGCTACATGATGAGGACATCTTCCCTATTGACACAACCACGCCAAGTGATTCTTCTCAAGCACAACAAGTTTTACAAGGACCTACTACTCGTGCTCGAGAATGTCTACTCAATTATCAGGTGAATTCGTTCCTAAGTTTTTATACAAATGATTCACAGAATCGAATGCTATTTAATTCTTGTGATGATCTTATTGTCCTTAGGAACCATGGAGAAGAACCTTCAAATGCCAAGCATAAAGCACCATCATCATATGCGCAAGTTGGACATGGAATCAGCAAATTCGCGGGTTCGGCCACTACACCATGACACAATATTACCGTCAGATGGCTGTCGGAAATAATCAGTGACCACCAACAAACTGTCTGTCGGCAAATCTACACAACAGATCATCTGTCGGTAATACTTCTTTCAGGGTCAGTTTATCTGTCGGCAATAATGCATGTATTAAGGACTGATTATGTGTCGGTAAATCTCATATTGTGCATCAAACAGTCCGTCGGTAAAAAGGTCGTAACAGACTATGTGTCGGCAAATATGTAGGAGCGAAAATATTTATTAATTGACTGATCGATCAGAGGAGCGCGCGGCAAAATTCGGCGGGAGACTGCTAGGGTTTCCCGTGCACGTGCGGCTCCTTCCCCCGAAATCCCCAAATCCCATTGCATCACGCGCGTCTCCTTCCCCCGTCGCCGCCCCCACGCGCGCCTCCTTCCCCCGTCGCCGCACCCACGCGTCTCCTTCCCGTCGCCGCCCCACCGCCTCCCCCCTCGCCGCCGCCCCCCCGCCGCCCGCCGCGCCTTCACCTTGCCGCCGCCCCCACGCCATTGCCTTCCGCCCCACTCCACCCCACGCACGGCCTCTCGCACCTCCGCCGGCATTGCGCCATCCCCTACCCGAGCTCCACCTCCGAACCTCCAGAGATCCACCTCCGGCCCCTAGTGCTCGCCTCCGTCCCTCCGGTGTCCAGCATCCGCCCTCCGCCTTCGACCTCAAGCCGACGTCATCCCTCCTGTCCACCTCCGGCCCTCGGTCTTTCACCACGTCGGTCACCCTCCACCGAGCTCCCTCGACTAATCAGTGCTTCCTCTGGCCGGCGAGGTAACTTGACACTGGTTATAGTAGCCTCTTGTGACATCCACATTAACTTTATATCAGGAATCAATCGAAATGTTCACCACTAGTTCGTTGACTGTCGCTGGAATGGATGGCTCGTTTTCAGTTTTCTGGAAATGCTGCTGTGAGCTCGGTGGAGTTGGCATTGATCTGGTGATGTGGATGCGCAGGACTTGTCACTGGAGTAGTTACATTGAGTAATCTCACTGCAAAATCTGTTGATCAGGATGAAGTAGTCAATCTCACTGGCCTGGGATAGGGAGCTATTGTGGTTTTGTTTGTTGGTTACCCATGTTTTTGCTTGTTTAGCTAATCGCTAACTTTGCTCAGGGCTAGCAGTTTTTTCCCCAGAAAGTGGTCTTGGTTATGGCTGTTTTGGCCTTTTTGTGGTTGCTTTGTAAGCTGGTTAAACCCCAGCAGAACCAAATATAGCTTTCAGTAAAGCTGGGTCTCTTGGCCTGTTTTTTCTAAAAAAGAAATGTTCACCACTAGATAGTGATGGAGTAGTTGGTGCATTTTGTTTGTTGCCATTGCCTAAGTATGAAACTCCATTCCTAACTTGAGAATCACATATTGGATTTAGATGACATTGGCTCTATCACTTTGACTGCATGCAATACTACTCTATCAGGGAAATATTCTTTCTTTTGCTTATGGCTTGATAAGCTTGAGGATGAGCCACTGAGTTCTCGAGGACTTAATGTGCTGCTGCTTTTGAAGTTTAGGAATAGGGATGGTATAGATGTGTGGTTAAGAATGTTTTGCATGCTTTGCTAATTGAATTTGTATATGGGTTTATGATCTGATTTACAAAGGCATGAATGCTTTCTGTTCTATTTTGGGTTTGGTCTAGTGCCTAACCGGTTTTATGTATACTTCTAGCTCAATTGCTATTAATCCCTTATGTGATATCTGTGATCCAAAAGGTCTTCTTGTGCAAAGTGATTAGTGTATGTGTGTAGATACAGATTGGCTAAATAAATTGATCTTGCTTACTAATGGAGTTTTACATTATTGAGAATGGAGTTCAAGCCATATACTCCAATATTTAGCTATATATGCCCAATATTTTAGTTCAAATAATATCCTACGTTGTCAGGTTTTACACTAAGTTATATAGCACCTTCTTTTGATTAGTTTAATGTCTAGATCCGCCATTGATTGAGTGGTTCCTAAAACACAATTTCGATCGTCAAGTTCTACTTTAATATATTTATAGAAATGACCTCATGATGGCTCTTGCTTGGCTCTTTGTTCTTTCTTTGCTCCAGAGTAATAGTATTTCGATGAAACATTGACCGATGAGGAACTCTTAGCAAAATGTCCCAAAACTATTAATCTAGCTGATTGGGAGTGGCTTATTCATCATTGGAGGTCTCCAGAAGCACAAGTAAGCAAAATTCCCCCTGGATGTGATCTTAGTTCATACTACATGAAGGTTAATTTCCTTTGAAGCCAATCTTACTTTTCTGTGATTTAGATAGTAGGGTTGTTGTATGTCTTGTTGGTGTATAGCAAGAGTTCTTCTATAGTTCTATTCCTTCTAGATAGATGTAGAGTCAAGAAGAACCACTGATACTGATATATATCGTTGTTCTTTTTGCATACTTTGGGAATCTCTTTCTATGCTAAATTAACTGTAAAATGGGTCTTTTATTATCTACCCGCTTACAACTATCAAACAAGAAGCAAGGTAATCTCTGTGTGAGCAAGTCATACCTTTGGGCCAATATCTGTTCCATTTCTTTCTCTTTGTTGTTGCATGTAGAGAAAACTATTAGCTCACCAAAGTTTTTGGGAAGGAGAACATAAAATGATAGCTTACATGATTACTTCTCTGATTAGTCAGTGAATAAGCGTTGTAGCTTTTGTTATTATTGCTATTGTGTTTAATATTCTGAGCATATCTTGCTGTATAATAATTGAGGCCAATGAAGTCGAATGATCCATTTACAGCTTTTGCTTGCTCTTTTGTGAATCTTGGTAATCTGTTACCAACCAGTGTTTTCATGCTGAGTGGATAGTCTCCCTTGGTTAAAGGATCCAATTGCTAACTATAGTAATGCCTATTTTTACTTTTTGCTACACTTGCATGAGTAATGGTTATCACTGTCAAGTGTCAACAATAAGCTGGTAAAATACATCGAAATGATTAAATGTATATTATAGCCTAGTGTTTTTAGTAGTAAAAGCTATATCTTGTATACTTTTTTTTCAGAAGATTAGCACCTTTTTTCAGAAGATAACACCTTTATTTGTATGTATTTCCCTCAAAACAACAGTAAGCTTAAGATATTTCCCTCAAAACAGTGTCTGCGATCTCTTGTTTTGGAAATCTATGTGCTTCTCTTGTCATTACTCATTTACACTTTTGTTAGTGAATGATCCACGAGAATGCACTATTCCTAGTCAGATCAACACAAAAGGGTGAGATTAGCTAGAATACCATAGTAAATACTCCTTTCCATTTAGTACAATAGTTAAATTACATGTTTACATACTTTCCAAATTACAGGCTCGCATGATTAGAGGCAAACAAAATCGTGGGAAGTTAACTTTGTTTCATACTGCTGGCAGCAAGAGTTATGCCCGTGTTGGGCATGAATTGGTAAACTAAAGTACCTCTTAATTACTAAATGTTTATGCCGTGTTAGTTCTGTACTAAATGTTTAGGCCATCTTAATTACTTTAAGAAGTGCTTGTAGGGTAAAGAACAAGGGCACCCTGCTAGGAGAGATGAAGTCTTTATCAAAGTACATACTCGTAAAAATGGAGATCATACAACAGAAGCAGAGCCAATAATTGTATGTTTGTGTATGAATAATACATGCATATGGAACATGATTAGTTAGTAATATATACAAATATATATATATATATATCATGTTTTCAGAAACTACTTGAAGATGCTGCTGTAGACCACCCTGAATTGAAGGAAAGAAGTATTCAAGATGGTGATTTGTATGCACATGTTTGTGGAGAGAAGGAACCAAGAGGGCGAGTTCGTGTTTTAGGTTTGGGACCAACTCCCCAAGATGTGGGCACACCAGAACACAAAGAAAAATGCCAACAAGACTTCAAATGGAAATGCTATCTCGACAACAAGCTGAACAACAGGTTGTAGTCCTAACACAGTGCATGGACCACATGCAGCACCAAATGGATGAATTGAGAATTTTGATGTTAGCTTCACAAGGTGTGCAAAATATAGAAACCACTTCACAACATGGTTCTAATTCTCGACCTATGGTATGGTATTTGCTCAAAGTTTAATTGCAGTATATAGTAATAATGTTCTAAAATATTCCTTGTCTATGGTTTGCTATAGAACATAATGTTTGAACAACAACATGTTGATCAGGAACAACATGATCGACAAGGTGTTGCTGAGCATGTGGAAAATATATTTGATTGTGAGGAGGAAACGGTTGTCCATAGGCAAATTGTGCCTGAAAAGGTAGCTCCAAGGAACATTGCAGCCACCACAAGGAACCGTGAAGCCTCTCGCAATGAAGATGAAAGCATGGTAATCTTGTCCTCCTTTCCTACACACTTCCAATTTAAGGCTTGAATGTTTATTCTTTTTTTTTGAACTGCAATATATACTTTAGGTTGGTAAGGATGTCATATTGTATGCTCTTGTAAGAGATATCCTGTGGCTAAGGCTATAATTACCTCAACCGACCCAAGTACCATAGTGGGAGATCGGCGTCTTGGACGGAATATTATGAAGTTGTTGTCATTGTTCCGTTAAAAAGAGATGTTTTGCTGCCACGCCCATACGATGATATGCAAAATATAGGTGATGCTCACAAGTCAGTCTGTTGCATGGCCATACAAGAGGGTAATAACCTACACTACACAATATTTCCATTTTCATAATTGTAATGGTTGGACTTTAGTTACTAATTAATGATAATTTTGATAGATGAAGGAAATCAACAAGCCGTGGCATCCTGAATGCGGTATTTCTTGTGATAATTAATAGTGTGATTTATTAATAATTAACTGTGAAGGGTCAAATGTTAGCTAGATGCATGATCTGCTCACATGTGAATCTTCTCTATTTTTGTTGCTAGTAGGATGTCCTTTACTATTATCTAGAATGTTGAATCAATATATGAAAATGTTAGCTAGATGGAACATGCACTATGATCAAATGTTAGCTAAATGGAAGATAGTGATTGAATTATAACAAAAAAATGGTACCTTGTGTTTAGGCATTTCTTGAACGGCCATGTTATAGCTAGGGATGAAAACGGGATGGATAATTCCCACCCGATTCGGAACTGGATCCGGTTAGAACCGGATTCGGGAAGAAAAACGGATATTGGGTCGGAAAAATTCTGAGGTAAAACCATCTCTTGTGCAAACTATTGACGACACACAAATGGTTCAGTTCTTTTTTAGTTAAGTCATTGTAGGTGACGCTTTGCGTGCAATTTGCAAAAGTCAGTGGACAGGTGGGGCATTCACCATTTTTCACGAAGAAGAGGATCTTACTTTTTGGTCGTTGTTTAACGGTTTAATATCATTCCAAGTAAAACACATAATGTGTGATTTTGTGTATTATTTTGGAGGAATAGAAGTGAAAGTGTTTACTCCCACTTCTGATAGTCTTGAACACGTGTTTCGTCTTTCATTCAATATTTCGAGTTCTTTTGAAATCACACCACTTACATTGTATGTTTGTTCAACTTGACCCATTGCATATTGTTGTTAGGAACCTTTTGTATCTTCTAGTATATGAGAATTGGTGGAGCCATCAAAATTTTGCACCTGGGCCTGCCTATTTAAGTGGGTTCCCTTTTTATACATCTAGAGAATTTTTGGTTTACTACCGGACATGACTATATTAGCACCACCACTAAATATTTGAAGACAGTTAAGAGCCTTAATTCAGTAGATGGATTCTCAGATTATCTGTGACCTTGCATACAATCGATTCCCAGGCAAGCGTTTATGAGGAGGTCCACATAAGTTTACATTTCCAATGTAGATGGATTCGGATTGTCAAGCGCCCGAGCTGATTCCCTGTTGGTATTCTTCCGATAGATTGTTGTATGACAGTTCATATAGCTTAGAGAAGTCGAGCTGAAATGCTTGAGGATTTCACCAGATAATTGATTGTATGATGGTCTAGTGACTCCATTGCCTTGAGATCACCAATGTTCTCCTAAGATTCTTCCACTTAGATTGTTCCATGAAAGGTTTACATTTTTCATCCCACTAGAGCACTAATGTCCTCGGGATTGTTCCATCAACCTATTGCAGGACAAATCAAGATTTACCATGTATATGATACCTTTAGAAAATTCAAGTTCTCGCCTTTCGTAGTTAATCGATGTGTTTTGTGTGGAAGAAATAAAATCATCAACCATATCATATGTCGTGCCATATACCTCATTTGAATATTGGAAAGAACTATTGCCCCAGTGATACCTCATTACACTCGGTGTACAATTGACTTAGGTATGACTCAGAGAAGTTGTTAAATGCAAGATCCAAATATGAAGCCTTTGAATCTTTGTGAGTTCAACAGAATCGACTGAAAACATATTGAACCGTAGTCGTAGCAATGCTAGTGATGGCAACTTCTTCCCTAACCACACCGGTAAGCTTCCAGAGAATCGATTGTATGCAAGGTCAACAAAAGCGATTTGGACACAATTGAAGAATTGTTGGGAACGCTCGAGAGATTGTTATTGTTGAATTTTACTAAAGCCATATCTAGGAAGCCATTCAAGTCACCTGCCGACTACAAGAAGGACCTCTCCTGCAAGCATGTTGTTTGATAAGTCCAGTTCTCTTATTTTCAACCAAGATTTAAGTTATCATGTATCATCATGTAGTTTTGCTCAATATATTGTTTGTTATTTCAATTACTAATGACAAGGAACTAAATTTGAAGTGTCCTTTTGCGGGCAAAATTGGAACGACCTAGGAAGTTGGTGTTAACATCATGCCTAACGATATAGATACTTTTGTTTAGAACTAGTTGCATGTACGCTAAGTGATTATTTTGTATATGTAAAACCGGATGTGGGTGGAAGATAGTTTACCTTGGCTTTAAAGATCAACACGGTTGTATTTTGTAAAGGATTGATGGTTAACTCTAGGACCTCTATGGCTTTTGGACAAGGGTTTATTAGCTATGTGTATATGAATTAGATCAATGAATGCAATTGCGATGGACAAATTTGTATATTCTAGATGTATGAACTTGAACTATGTTGAATAGATGTGTTAATTGAATCATTTTCAACGTGTCATGTACTATCATTTTTTATAAGACATGCATGGTTCCAGACTATTATTAGTCATTAGTATCCCTGTCAACGGAATGTTTAAAACAATTGAATGTTGTTTCAGGCAGTAGAGTGTGGTTTCAGACTATCTGTCGGCATTTATAATTTTTAGTTTCAGCTATCTGTCGGCATTTATCATTTTTTTGGTTTCAAACTATCTGTCGGCATTTATCATTTTTTGTGGTTTCAAATTATCTGTCGGCATTTATCATTTAAGGCTGCAAACTATCTGTCGGCGTTTATGATTTAAGGTTGCAAACTATCTGTCGGCGTTTATGATTTAAGGTTGCAAACTATCTGTCGGCGTTTATCATTTAAGGTTGCAAACTATCTGTCGGCGTTTATAATTTAAGGTTTCAAACTATCTGTCGGCAAAAATATTTCTGTCGGCAAATGTTTTTCCCGACAGGACTTCTTCCGACTGTAGTTTTCTGTCGGGAAAACTTTTACCGACAGACAATCCGTCGTATTAAGTGGGCTTTGCCGACAGATAGTCTGTTGAGGAAATTGTGTCATGGTGTAGTGGGCCTCCGCGACAGCATCAACTTCAAACGACCATAACTTTTGTTCCAGAAGGCTTCTAGAGGTCTATGAGTACAAGAACGAAAGCCCTGGTCGTCCTCTTTCAAACGGATCTGAGATCACCTCAAAATTTCCTTCGAGTCAGTGGGAAAACGCAAAATAATCCAGAACATTTTTTCAGTCCGAGTTCGAGTCCAATTCGAACTCAGAAACAGCACTGACTTTAAAGTGCCATAACTTTTGATTCCGGAGGAGTCTGGAGGCCCATGAGTACACGTTTGAAAGATCTCGGAGTCTACTTTCCAAAGGATCCAGCCTCACCTCAAAATTCCTTCAGATACGTCTGGAAACTGCCTAAAACCACACATTGCTTTTCCAGTCCGAGTCAAACTCGAGTCAAAGAAGACTTGGTGTTTTGGATTTGAGTTGTATTAGATTTCCTTTACTATGGAAGGCCCTCTCCTGTTCCTCTAGTATAAATAACCACCCAAACCCACATCTAGGACTTGGGTTTTATTTATTTGATAGTTTAGCCATTGCTACTATTTTGAGTCTTCCAGACGTGCTAAACAGCCGCCTAAGAAGCTCCTTGTTTCAGAACTAGGGCTGGAAAAAAGCTCGTTGAGCTGGCTCGGTGACTCATTTCAAAATTGCGCCGATTACATTCATTTTTCTTTTAAAATAAGAATTAGTTGATTTGGAACAATAGTCAACTTCGGCTCGGCTCGTTAGGCTCGGCTCGTTTGGCTCGGTTCGAAGTTGGGTCTCAAACAATACAGGAGACTATAATAAATAAGAATAAATCAGTGTCGAAGAAAGCTCGGAAAAAAGTTAAACTGGCTCGTTTTCCACCCCTATTCAGAACCCCACTTTATCAATCTTTCATTCATATTCGCAATTTCAGATTGCTTTACCATTGTTCTTGCTTGTTCTTCGGTTGCATGCAGGAATCGAACCTCGTGTTCAGGTTGATCGTGCCAACGGTAAGATCAATAACCCTCTGGAGTTGGTTTAGCGATTGCTAAGGCGCATCGTCGTCGTACGTTGTAGTCGGATCGTCAAAGTCAATTCCTCCAAATCAAAGTTATCACTCTCATCGAAAGATCGGGACCCAAAGTCACATCGTGGTATCGAGCGCCAAGTTGCTCGGTGAGAGATTCAAGACTTAGATTAGTTTTCGTTTTCTGTCCAAAATTGAAAATCCTCCACAAAAATTCAACCTTTAGATTCAATCTGGTATTTTAGTGAGTTTTGTTAGGTTTTGATCCATTAGAGTCCTTGTTTTAGTTGCTGATCGTTTTTCCTTCGCGTAGCTTTTATTCCAATCTGTCCAGTTCTTTGTTTTGTTCATAACTTCTACATATGAGCTCCAAATTGTGTGTTTGAATACTTGTTTTAAAGCTTAGAACAGTGCCATCATTTTGTTACATTGTGAGTAAGCTTGATTCGGTCATTCTCAAGCCTTAATTGCAGCAACAACCTTATTGCATAGTTCTGACCGAATTTGGGGTTTGTTTCTTCAATTTGTGTTCTAGCTTTGTTCCTTTGAGTTGGTTGAGTCCAGTAGCATCTACAACCATAAAAGTTCCAAAATATCAGTGTACATACCTTTGGGAACCAATTCATCCTTTTGAATACTTTGATCCTAATTGAGACTAGCAATTTGAAATTGCTTGGGCTGCTCCTTATGATACGTTGCACTATCATAACTCTTGTGACACCAAGTTAGGGATTCCAAAACTTTGCTCATACTAGTGTTGGCCGAAAGTCACAAAAAAAAGAGAAAGAAAGAGCCAAAAGGCCAAAAAGAAAAAAAAAGAGAGAAAAGAAAAGAGAATAGTGGCCAGCAGCACTACATTGATCAAAACCCTAATTTGTGTTTGTCATTTTCAGATTGTGCAATTGTATTAAGTAGTGAGCAATCTTGTGCCCTTTTACCTTTTTCTGAAGCAATTTGCTAGCGTCTCTCCATAACTTATGCAACACGAGTTTTGGTGCTGAAATTATTCTTATTTTTGCTCATTCCATTGGTTGCATTAAGTTGCATTATCTTTGCGTGTGTGTTGCCTTGAAATTCACTTATATCTTTGAGATCGGCAACTAGGGCTTGTGAATTCTAGTTTGGATCATTACTTATCATTACAAAATCTAGAATTATCAGATTGCATAGGAAATTAACATAGCCTACCAAGCTCCACATATTCTACCTCGTACGTTTGTTCGGTCCCTTGGCAATCGCTTTATCCAAGCTTGGGAGAACTTTTGATACCGCCAACGGCCGACAACTCCTGCTGCATGGTAAGAACTTGTAAGAGCTTTGGTTAAAGTTTGAGAGTTGAACGACTTTTGTCCACATCCTATGTAGTGATAGAACATTATACTTGTGATTTTGTTTCTTGTCTTCACTAACAATGGCGTGTTCTCAACGTCAGAAGCGCTTTGGGCCAACAATCCTAGGAGAAGAGATAGTTCACACTCCAAGATACAGAGAACGCAAGCATACCTTCAACACCACGGAAGGTACAACGGCATCGCACATGTTCCATAAATAAGTTTACCGCTCCCAATTTTAGTGGTAAATATGATCCCGAAGGTTATCTTACTTGGGAATTAGTCATCGAACAATCATTTGATAAACATGAAATTCCTGAGCATGATAAGGTTAGGGTTGTTACAAATGGATTCTCTGAATTTGCTGCTCTTTGGTGGAATGATTACATGAGTAAAAATCAGGACATTCCTAGCACATGGAAAAAATTAAAGAAAATTATGAGAGCTACTTTTGTCCCTTCATATGTTGCTCGTCAATTACAAAATGAATTGCAACATCTAACACAAGGTAGCAAAACAGTGGATGAGTACTACCAAGAATTTCAGCATAGATCTTTGCGTTCTGAGTTAGAAGAGACCGAAAAGACTCGCGTGAATAACTTTTATTTTGGACTAGATTTCGACATTCAGATCATGATATCTAGTAAAGAATTCAATTCTTTGTCATGTTTACTTAATCTTTCACGAGAAGCTGAAAGAAAGATACAGAGAAGACAATCAACTAAAATTCAAGCTCCCACAAAGTTAAATGCTACTCCTTTTGCATGCACTGCACCGAACCTGAATGAAAGCATACACACTGGGCATGTGGAAGAAATACAAGAAAATTCGAGAGAAGTAGAGGATAGCACATGTGAGGATGATTCTACTAACACAATCCAATCTATTTCGATTAGTTCTGTTTCTGCTATTCCATGCGCTATTCAGGTTACTTCTGAAGAAGGGAAGCAACAAGCGTGAATACCAAAGATTATCAATTGAAAGTTTTGATGTTCCTACTTCGGAGGACGAGGCTAATGACCAGGGTACATATCTGATTTTACAGCAAGAAAAGGATCAAATTTGTGAGTATATGCCTTCTCTACATAATTCTTGTGATCTACCACCTTGTGCCACAATTGTAGAACCATATGACGAATTGCATGCTTATAATTTTGATCATGTGGTGCTGATTACGCATGAGGAGGTGATAGCTACAATATCACCTACCACTGCTTTTGTGCTATATCATGTTGAATGAGCACTGTTAGTTTGACTTGTGCTATGGACAAGATTTCAAATTTCATCTCTTAAGTCTTTGTCTAGCACCCTTGCCTATTGTTTTAAATTCAATTTATTTGGTGAATATGGCATAGATGGCAAGTTTCTTGTTTACGAATATGCATAACTTGTGATAAACTTGCTGAATTGAAGCTTGCTATTTTGGGCAATTTTAGTTGTAAGCAACAACTTGTTTCCTTTATGGCTCCATCAAATTTTCCCGATATGTGTGATACCCATAGCTTGTCGCCACATTGTTCGAATTTTAGTACATTAACTTGTTTTACAAGTAAGCATGTCGATAGTTGATGCGTGGAAGCCCATTAAAATTGTGTCACCGTTATTGGAATTGTTTGATATTGCTTACATACAATTTGATGATATGAATTATACATGCTTGATGCCGGACTTGTAGTTTTGCCCACAAAACATGTTATTGAACGCGCTCACAAAACATGAGTTTTCTTTATCGAAGTCGGGATGGATATGTGCTTTACTTATATTTGCAAATCAAGTTGCAAACTAAATCATGTTAATTTTGATGCTATATGCTTCACTTATAACCACGAATCAACTTGCAGAATTGTGAGGAAAGGTTATTTGCTTAAATTTGATTTCTTCTTTTGTTGTTATGAAAATAGCCTCCGCTGAATCCAAAAGAACAATGAAATATGGGACATATACATATATGTTGTGTACACACTCTTCTTTTTGTTAGTTGTTTCTTTTCTAGCTTTCCCAAAACCGAGAATGGTTTTCCTTCGAGGAGGGGAGGAAGCGTCGAAGAGTGTTACCGATCATCAAGCCATTATATGCTGGAAAGAAGTCTTGAGCTATATCGATAATTATCAGGTGAATCCTTTCAACATTTTTCTTGTATTTAAAATATATCAAGAGGCGGAGCTACTATTTTATTTAAATAAATGCAGGATCTATATGAGAATGTTCTGTGCTGAAGACGAGTTAAAAGGTGAACTTGAGTCGAGGACGACTCAAATTCAAGAAGGGGAGGATGATGAGGACATCACTACTATGGATATGTCCACACCAAGTTGGACCAACTCCATCACGTCAACCATAGCCCAAGAAGAGGAAGAGCTTGAGTCGAGGACAACTCAAATGGAAGAAGGGGAGGATGATGAGGACATCTTCCCTATTGACACAACCACGCCAAGTGATTCTTCTCAAGCACAACAAGTTTTACAAGGACCTACTACTCGTGCTCGAGAATGTCTACTCAATTATCAGGTGAATTCGTTCCTAAGTTTTTATACAAATGATTCACAGAATCGAATGCTATTTAATTCTTGTGATGATCTTATTGTCCTTAGGAACCATGGAGAAGAACCTTCAAATGCCAAGCATAAAGCACCATCATCATATGCGCAAGTTGGACATGGAATCAGCAAATTCGCGGGTTCGGCCTCCGCGACAGCATCAACTTCAAACGACCATAACTTTTGTTCCAGAAGGCTTCTAGAGGTCTATGAGTACAAGAACGAAAGCCCTGGTCGTCCTCTTTCAAACGGATCTGAGATCACCTCAAAATTCCCTTCGAGTCAGCAGGAAAACGCAAAATAATCCAGAACACTTTTTCAGTCCGAGTTCGAGTCCAATTCGAACTCAGAAACAGCACTGACTTTAAAGTGCCATAACTTTTGATTCCGGAGGAGTCTGGAGGCCCATGAGTACACGTTTGAAAGATCTCGGAGTCTACTTTCCAAAGGATCTAGCCTCACCTCAAAATTCCTTCAGATGCGTCCGAAAACTGCCTAAAACCACACATTGCTTTTCCAGTCCGAGTCAAACTCGAGTCAAAGAAGACTTGGTGTTTTGGATTTGAGTTGTATTAGATTTCCTTTACTATGGAAGGCCCCCTCCTGTTCCTCTAGTATAAATAACCACCCAAACCCACATCTAGGACTTGGGTTTTGTTTATTTGATAGTTTAGCCATTGCTACTATTTTGAGTCTTCCAGACATGCTAAACAGCCGCCTAAGAAGCTCCTTGTTTCAGAACCCCACTTTATCAATCTTTCATTCATATTCGCAATTTCAGATTGCTTTACCATTGTTCTTGCTTGTTCTTCGGTTGCATGCAGGAATCGAACCTCGTGTTCAGGTTGATCGTGCCAACGGTAAGATCAATAACCCACTGGAGTTGGTTTAGCGATTGCTAAGGCGCATCGTCGTCGTACGTTGTAGTCGGATCGTCAAAGTCAATTCCTCCAAATCGAAGTTATCACTCTCATCGAAAGATCGGGACCCAAAGTCACATCATTACATCTCTTAGCGGACATACTGCCTGAGGGAAACGTGTTGCCTAAAACCACGTATCTAGCTAAGAAGGTTGTATGTCCCTTGGGATTGGAAGTAGAAAGAATACATGCTTGTCCAAACGACTTCATACTCTATCGCAAAGACTATGCAGACATTCATATATGTCCGGTGTGCAAAGCATCGCGATACAAGTGTAAGGGCGATGACAGCGAAGTTATCGAGGTGAAGAAAGGAGCTCCCGCTAAAGTGGTGTGGTATTTGCCAGTAATACCTCGTTTGAAGCGTTTATTTGGAAACAAAAAGCACTCTAAATTGATGCGATGGCACTCGGAAGACCGTAAGAGGGATAGAAAACTGAGACACCCGGCTGATTCTGCCCAGTGGAGAACCATCAATAGACTCTTCAGGGAGAACTTTGGAAATGAACTGAGGAATGTAAGGTTTGGCTTGAGTACAGATAGAATGAATCCTTTCGGTAACATGAGCAGCATTCATAGCACATGGCCCGTGACTCTGTGTATATACAACCTTCCACTCTGGTTGTGTATGAAGCGAAAGTACATTATGATGTCGCTGCTTATCCAAGGGCCGAGACAATCTGGCAACGATATTGATGTATACCTACAACCATTGGTGGAAGATCTTGTGATACTGTGGAACGAAGGTGTACAGGTATGGGACGAGTACAAACGAGAGTACTTCACTCTACGCGCATTGTTGTTCTGCACCATCAATGATTTTCCTACGCTTGGTAACCTGTCCGGCCGTACTATAAAAGGAGCCAAAGCATGCCTCCAGTGCATGGATGAAACCGCTAGTGTGTGGCTCAACAACTCAAGGAAAACAGTGTACATGCATCACCAGAGGTTCCTTCGCAGGAATCATCCGTACCGCAATATAAAGAAACAATTCGATGGGACAAAGGAGGACGGTTTAGCTCTAAGGCGTCTTTATGGGGAAGAGGTGTATGATATGGTTAGGGATCTTAATGTTCACTACAACAGGAACACCCCTTTAACAACGGATACATAGCAACACATGATGTTATGCGTTGCAAGCAACAGGGTGGCAACGCTTGCAAAGCGTTGCAAGAATCATCCGTGGGGTTAAGCAACTAGTGGCAACATTTGTCAACTGTTGCAAGAATCATCCGTAGATCCCTCTGTTTTTTTCGACCGGATCCGTATTAGATCCTTTTGTTTTCGCCAGCGTGAACCTTTGTTTTTTTCGGATTGCGTGTAGGCTTCTCGTGTGCAAGTGTAGGCTTCTAGTCAAGCAGCAAAATATTTGCAATAGAAAAGGAGAAGCTGGGGCTCGAACCCAAGACCTGACGCTGATCATCACACCACGCTAACCAACCTGATCAGCACCACCGCGCTAACCAACCTCTTACGAAGAAAGACTTATGCAGTTATACCGAGCTCAAAAGGGTAAGAGACGAAACGTAAGAGCATCTCCAGCAGACTCCTCGTACCACTCTCTATCTCCATTTTTTAGGTATTCATGGCAGGCGCATCGCTCCAACAGACTCGCCAGCTTCTTCCCCAAATCTTTGGCTATTCTCTCTCCGCTCGCTATCCGGCGAGGCGGAGTTTCGCGCGACTACAGGGATTTCTCCGTTCGGCACAGGCTCGTCTCCCCTTCGCAGCTTTGTCTCCCTGATGCATCTTCGTCTCACCCGGAGCAGCTTCCTCTTCCCGGCAGCGGCTTCGTCTTCCCCGGCGCGGCTTCCTCTCCCCGGGGCGGCTTCCTCTCCTCGGCGTGGTGGGCGGCGCCCAGAGCTGCTTTGTCGCGCTCCCGCTCCACCTCATCCAGGCCCTGTCCCGCACCTCCGCCTCCGGGGACCTCCCGCCCGTCCTCACGCTCGACCTCTACGGCGTCGACGTCGGCCGGTGGTCCCTCGCTTGGTCCGGCACCGTGTCTCGATCCCGCGCCACCGAGGTGAGCGAGAGCGACCCACCAACCCCATCCCACATCCCAGCGTGAATTTAGTCTTACCTCCTTGTTAGTTAGAGCCTCTGTCTAGTAGTCAGAATTTACAGAAACAGTTTGTTGAATCGACGCTTGCTTTAAGAGTTATGAGGGGTCAAAATTATCGCGATTTGTCTATTTTGTGCTCTATCTGGCACTAGTTTGTAGAACTCTGCATGTAGAATTCTGATGATCCTCTCTGATTTATCCTCAATTTGGTGACCTTTCACATGCTTTTGTGCATTATTGTGTAGAAAAAACAGACTGTATATTTGCAGCATGGCATCAAATGGTATTGGTGTGGCTTGCAGGTTGCACAAGAGTTGGCAGAATGCATTTCATTGCCTGATGGAACAATAGCACAGTTGAGTGTAGCTCGCTCTGTTGCCAAAGCTGGCTCGGTCAGTATAGAACCCTTCGGTGAGGATGATTGGGAGATACTGGAAAGCCGTGCTGATTTGGCTGAAGAAACAATCTTGCAGCAGGTATTCTATATTCTCTCTATCAGTTTGTTTGTTTGATGTGCTTAGTGATTTCATCTCACGTGGCTGCTATCCTATTGACTATTGCCACTGATTGATGATGAAGTTTTGAGTTCTATCGAACAATATATTTCTTTCTTGATCATCTATTGCTCCAACTATTAATTCTGGTTTTATAGTGAACTAAATGATTGCAGGGTATCCCCTCTGCACAATGTACCTAATGTAATATCTTCTGAAAAAAAATCCTAAAGATAGTTAGTTCTAGGGCATCATGTGCCTTGAAACTTTCTTTGCCACACTGCACTGTATTACAGGAAGTAGTGCTACTAATCTCCTAGTAAAAATTCTATTCATGAAATGCCTCTAATCTTTGAAGTCATGTTTTCCAGATTATTTTCTTCATATATACTTATTTATAATGATCCATCGGTCCTTTCTTTCTTTTAGTTCAATTTGTGCCAGGAACTGAAGTTGCTATGATACCCAAAAAACGTAAAGAGAAATACCAGGATGAGCAAAAGCAAAGTTCACTGAAGGAACGAGTCAAAACAAAGGCACTCTTGCGTGCTCAAGTAGCAGATAGGAACTATGCACATAAATTCAAATGTAAGGGTGTCGAACTTGGGGTGGTTCTCAGCCTTGCTACGCTGATACATCTAGATACAGCTGCAATGACTTCCCTTGGCAATCTCCAGTTGGTAACTATTTCATCTAAGTGCAGACACACATTCATGTGAGTTCACAGATAGGTCTTTCTTCAATGTATCAAGAAGCAACCATCTGTACCTTATGAATTCTGAATTGAAATAAAAGCATTTCTCAATTGCTACTTTGCCCATCTATTTTTACATCTCTGTCATTTAGTTTACAGTTATCTGAAATGGTGTTTGTTCGTCCCAGGGGTTTATGTGACGAAATGCTCTGCCAATGTAAAAAAGGATGAGCCTGTAATGACGATATCTCAAGATCATGCCAAGGATGTGCTGCAACAGATCTACTGGACATGGACGACAATATTCTTTCATTCAATGCAGGGGCCTTTAGAGGTGAGCTTGTCATCTTTTCGACAGCTTCAACAGCAGGGGAGGGGATATCACAAGAACCTGTCAATGATTATAAGCTTTCCAATTAAATGGATTCCAATAGAAGTCAAGTTAATGTCATCCTGGAAGAAGGAACAATGTGAACTGAAAAAAGAAATGGTCGAATTAACATCAGTCTAAGAAATCATCAGGATATGTTGGTTCTGCTTGAGTAGTTCAAAGGCAATTCATTTTGCTATCTTCTTTATTTTGCTCTAGCTATGATGGCTACTGTTCTCTCATTTTAATGGAGCACTAATGCTTTTATGTCCTCACTATTTTCTATCTGAAATTTCATTTACAGGGTTATATACTTACGTCTGAGATTGATGGAACCATCCAAATGAAAAGTTACCTTAGTGGCAATCCAGAAATCTATCTAGCTCTTAATGAGGATTTGAGCATTGGAAGAACTGGCTCTACTACATGTGGAACAATCATTAGCTTTTCTTCCTTTTTCAGCTGACTTAGGCAAACAGAGCATTATTTTCATTGACTTATGGATATGGATGTAAAAATAATATGGAATTTATTTATTTTTATATGTTGTTCCTAATCCTGTGTTTTGTGCATAATGTTGGAAACTAGTTATCGATATTGCTGATATCTCACAATCTTACTACTCACAGCACAATTTGGTAGTTAAAGTGCATAAATCGGTACATCGTAGTTGAAGTGCATAAACTGGTACATCATAGTTGAAATGCATAAACGAGTACATAGCCGTTAAGATGACCGTTAAAATATAGCCGTTAAGATGACCGTTTAAATATAGCCGTTGTGATGACCGTTAGGACATGACTCACTTAGTACAATAATTTTAATAATGGCCATTATAACATGACCGTTACAGGAAAATTCAAATTTAAAACTCCCACGTTCAAATATAGCCATTCGAACTTAAATTGAGTTTGAACAAAAGTCCCTTTTTAGGTGTTATAAAGCAACTATAAAAATCTTAGCTCCAAAAATCGTGAAATTATTCTTATATGTTCCTGCAATTATAAATGTTATATTTTTTCAAAAACATTTAGGGTTAAACTCAAATTTAATTAAAAAGAAAATATATAAAGTCTCTCTCGCATTGAAATTCAAATTGTTCAAATTTGAATCAAATGAACTTAAATCTTCACCAAACTAGTTTTGTTATACTCTTGAAATCACAAAGATTCCAAATATATACAATCAGCATATTCTCTTTCGCTTTCATCTTCCAGCACTATCAGGCAATTCAATCATGCATTTACTGTTGAAATAAGCTAAAATTTTCACGGAGGACTCTCATTTGCACTAATAACATGCCACATAAATTCGCCACTGGAATTCCGTCTGTGGCACATAGGAAAAATAATGGAAATCAGCATATTCTATTTCGCTTTCAACGTGCAGCACTATCGAGCAATTCAAGCTAGCATTTGCTATTGAATTGAGCTAAAAATTTCACGAAGAACTCTCATTTGCACTGCTAACATGCCACAGAATTTCGCCGCAAGAATTCATTATGTGGCGCATACAAAATATAATGGAAGTCAGTATATTCTCTTTCGCTTTCATCTTCCAACACTATCAGACAATTCAATCATGCATTTACTGTTGAAATAAGCTAAAATTTTCATAGAGGACTCTCATTTGCACTAATAACATGCCACATAAATTCGCCACTGGAATTCCATCTGTGGCACATAGGAAAAATAATGGAAGTCAGCATATTCTATTTCGCTTTCAACGTGCGGCACTATCCGGCAATTCAAGCTAGCATTTGCTATCGAATTGAGCAAAAAATTTCACGGAGAACTATCATTTGCACTGCTAACATGCCACAGAATTTTGCCACAGGAATTCATTATGTGGCGCATACGAAATATAATGGAAGTCAGCATATTCTCTTTCGCTTTCATCTTCCAGCACTATCAGGCAATTCAATCATGCATTTACTATTGAAATAAGCTAAAATTTTCACGGAGGACTCTTATTTGCACTAATAACATGCCACAAAAATTCGCCACTGGAATTCCGTCTGTGGCACATAGGAAAAATAATGGAAGTCAACATATTCTATTTCACTTTCAACGTGCAGTACTATCTGGCAAATCAAGCTAGCATTTCCTATCGAATTGAGCTAAAAATTTCATAGAGAACTCTCATTTGCACTGCTGACATGCCACAGAATTTCACCACAGGAATTCATTATGTGGTGCATACGAAATATAATAGAAATCAGCATATTCTCTTTCGCTTTCATCTTCCAGCACTATCAGGCAATTCAATCATGCATTTACTGTTGAAATAAGCTAAAATTTTCACAGAGGACTCTCATTTGCACTAATAACATGCCACATAAATTCACCACTGGAATTCTTTTTGTGGCACATAGGAAAAATAATGGAAGTCAACATATTCTATTTCACTTTCAACGTGCGGTACTATCTGGCAATTCAAGCTAGCATTTGCTATCGAATTGAGCTAAAAATTTCATGGAGAACTCTCATTTGCACTGCTAACATGCAACAGAATTTCGCCACAGGAATTCATTATGTGGCGCATATGAAATATAATGGAAGTCAGCATATTCTCTTTCGCTTTCATCTTCCAGCACTATCAGGCAATTCAATCATGCATTTACTATTGAAATAAGCTAAAATTTTCATGGAGGACTCTCATTTGCACTAATAACATGCCACATAAATTCGCCACTGGAATTCCGTCTGTGGCACATAGGAAAAATAATGGAAGTCAGCATATTCTATTTTGCTTTCGACGTGCGGCACTATCTGGCAATTCAAGCTAGCATTTGCTATCGAATTGAGCTAAAAATTTCACAAAGAACTCTCATTTGCACTACTAACATGCCACATATATTCGCCACTGGAATTCCGTCTATAGCACATAGGAAAAATAATGGAAGTCAGCATATCCAGGAATACAATTTCCCTCCATTTGTCCTGTTTCCCTCATTTTTTATCCTCCCCAATCTGATTTCCCTCTCTTTTTATATCCAATCCCAGATATTACGTTGCAGATCCCACCTTCCATAGAGAGTAAATCCCCCACATATACCAATCTGCTAGACGGTATACTTGCACTACTAACAGTCCCGTAGAAATCTCCCTAAGTACCATTCCACGCACACCTCAGCGTCTCCACATTCCCCCTGCTTCTCCGCCGGCGCAATAGCAGATCGCCCTGCCCTGTTGAGGGTGGCAGGTGGCGCCCCGTTCATCCGCTCCCACCCCTGATGCGGATAAATCCTCTGTTGTTACATCATCTCATGACCCCAACTCTCCATCTAATCAAAATACTTATTTTGCTGTTGCTATAGTACAAGGGAGTCACAAGGCCGACACAAATTATGTCCATGATGTGCTACGGGCTGAGAATTGCAATGCGAATGTTAAAGAGAACAAAGGTGAAATGGTTATGCATTCCCAAGGAATAAATTCCATTTCATTTGGAGATATGACACCTCAGGAGGGAATTCTTATTGGATCCATATTTGTTAGCATTATTGGCATTGATCCGTTAGCATGGAAAGAGAAATGCATGTGCAAGGATGACCCACTGAAATCTGTCCGTCATTTTGCTCGTGATTCTGGTGCTACTCTTGACAATAAACATGGTCATGGTCCATATGAATGGAAAGATATTGAAGTCCAGTTTCACATGCAACAAACCGTGCGTCTTTTGGACTTCTGAGTTGGGAGTAATGACTACTTTAGTGGAAGCTGCACATGCTGTCAAGAGCTGCGCGAAACATGGATCTGCTATTCAACTTCCAAGGCTTTAAACCATTTTATCTACCCAAGAAAACCCTTTAGTTTCTTATTTTGTTTCACACCACCCTTTAGCTTTTTATTTGGTTTCACACCACCCTTTAGCTTCTTATTTGGTTTCACACCTAAACTAGGAGGGATGTTCCTAGTATAAATACCTATGTAATCCTATCATTTGAAAATGGAGAAGAACATGAATATGAATTGAGAACACGAGTGTGTCTCCGGCTATGTGCCGCTAGGGTGGATCCCTGAGTTATCATATGAGTGTTTCCCGTCTAGGGTTTATGTTAGCGTTGTAGAATCAAGAACAAGTGGTTCTTAGGCTGCTCGCTGAATCTATATGATTCACCCTTCTGTATCGTGAGCATAACATACCTTGTTCATGCATCGGAAGATTATCAAGGCCGAAGTTGCATCTATATATCAGAAAGCAAAACGGTTGGTTATCTTGCTGTGTTCTTATTGTAACACCGCGAAAGGTCGGGTGACCTACGGATTTGATCTCTTACGAGGTCCGATCCTCATCAGCCCCTGTGCTGGCCGGTGGTGGCAGCCGGTGCCCCATTCATCCGCTCCCGCTCGTGTGCAGGAAGTAAGCCAATTCAATCTGGTTATTTATTTGCGTCTCATGTCTTCAAGCTACGCTGGAACTTAATTGAAATTGGTCTGTAAATATATGTTAGCTAATAGTATATGTCAGCTAGTTAGTCTAATTAGGTTCTTCATTCATTCTTCGAGCAATATAATTTCAAGGTTGGTTTGGTCTTACTAATTAAGCTCTTAGATTATCTCCCTATAATCTCGTGTGTACATGTGTGTGAAAGAGAAGAACAACACCAAGAGCAATATATACATGCATGCCTAATCAGCTGTGGATGCTGCGGCCGACACCGTTGGTTCCGTGAAGTATTCGGCGAAGCCCGAAGGCGTGGATGTCGGGGAAGACGGGGAGGAGGGCAAAGGCGATGCCCTAGTGGTGGATGTTTCTGTGGCTGATCAGGCTAAGTGTAACACCCCGGCACCCCGTGCCCTGAATGTTACACCCTCTAGCACCAAGAACTACAAATCACTAAGAATAAATATTCGCAAAGCAAACGAACAACTAGGAGGTTGTGAAAATTATTAAAAATTTCGGCAGCACCTCCCCTAAAACTAGGACATCCACTCGTGAGATGTAAAACATTTGCAGTTATAAGATATCATTCTAGCAGGTCCTTAGATAACCAATCACACATCTAATAGAAATTAATCGACTCCACCACATAATTATTACAGGACAAGGACTCATTAAACATAACTGCAAACAACCCCTTACAATAAATTTACTCGAGCTATTTATATCAGAACTATACATCAACATAATGGGGAGGTGATGATGCAAAATGTGATTGTGCTACTACCCCCATCCAAGCATGCCGGCTTCAAAACACCTACAAACATTAAATAACAAGCGTGAGTTCAAACACAGCAAAGTACACGAGAATAACAATTCCAATTTATCAGAAGTAAAGCAAGAGCTTGATCATAAAAACAAGGAAGACAATTGAAGCAACATCCGGACAATACGCATTTAAATCCATTTAAAACAGAACTTGACTAAACCAAAATTCATCGCAATCAAGTAATAAACTTGATAATACAACCATTCAACGCCAAAGAAACATTACTTAACTCTAAATCCAACGTCTCCCAACTTAATTACCCCTTGTTGCAACTCAAACCATTTTCATCAATTGAATTTGAGTTCATAACTCGACTTCACTCCACGATATTCATACAACATATTTAGCAAGACAAGGAAATGCGCTAATTCATCAAATTCAATTCAATCTCCCCTTTTTGGTTTGAGTCCACAAATCAACCTTCAATTACCACAATCACCATCCAAATGTCACGCCATTTACCACAACACTCATTATGAAAGATGCAATGCACATGAATGCTCATTTCCATGCACGTACCGGTACTGCCAGTGCCCACCCGTCGGTGTGCACCCTCATGTCCCTTCCATCCCGTAGACGGAAGGTGCCTACTCTTACTGTCTCGCTCCCATTCACCTCGATGAATGGGACTACGAGGTAGGACTTTCGTGTTCACTACGTGTGAACACAGAGGCCCGTGATCGATGGGTCGCCTCTTCCATTATGAATGCACAAATGCAATTTTCATGAATGAAATGCAACTTTTCATTCAATGCATACACAAACATACCATATCCACATACACACACATAGCCAATTCTCACATTCCTAAGTCACTAGCGGTACTTGTACAAGCAGATTCAACAAGAAGGCATGGCAACTCATGACAGCGTTTCTATCATGCAACCACATCCTCACGGTCATCAAACATGTTCACACAATACACTTGCAGTTAAATGCTCACATATACTATCTTTGTAAAGGACTTAACCGTTTGAACCAATCCCATACTAGTCCCAATCACTCGAACAATCTACTCACTATAATCAACCTTACTAAAAGCTCGGTCTCACTTAGAGTTCATTTAATTAACAGAGCAACAATTAAACTAAGGAGCATCACATATGAACTCACATCCACACTCAATAACACGGTGAGCTTGCATCAATTCCCTTAAACTTTTAATCATCATAGACATTTTCATAAGATGGAGCACTTTCTAGTTATAGCCAAGCAAGGCTTACCTCTTGCGTATGCATCGACAATTACTTACGCTAAAAGCAAACAATCGTTTAATCCTCCTAGCCGAGCTAGGGAATGCACTTGCCTTTTATCGACGAAGAATGGAGTGGCATTCGGTGGAGGCCACTCCCGACAGAACCTCTCTCTGCAAATAAACCATCAAAACTACCATATATCATTTTCCGATAAAACCAATATGCGCTTGGTAAGTCATCATGTTTCATTTTCTAAAATTTTGGTGCAGGGTATCTTGTAATATTCTAGGTTTGTCTTACCTAGCTAACCAGTAACCAATCCAAGAAGCTACAAATTCAAAGCTTGCAACCAATTAAGCTAACAAGTAACCAATCCAAGATGCTACAAATTCAAAGCTTGCAACCAATTAAACAGTTAATTTACATATCAAACTTCGGCCCATTGCAAGGAATAAGTACAGGGCTTGGCATCCTTCTATAATGGAAAATGATCTATAAGAAACAGTAGAGATGCAAGAATATTACGTAAATCCTGAAACGGAGGGTCAAGATTGGAGATTTGCTTCATGAAGCAATTGCCGAGCATTAACATGTATGAAACATTCAGGTTTATTGATTTCAAAACTACAATGTATTCGTTTGCCATAGAGATGCCGCCTTGGAGGCTAGCTAACCCAAGTAATCAAAACTGATTATTGACATAAGCCACCTTATATAATGAATGAAACTGAATTTCAGATCTGAAGCTACTATAGCATTCCATTTCTTATAATCAAAGGATGGGCATACATACACTAGTGTTTCACTCAGCACGAAATCAGGAAAACTTATACCAAGAAAGGGCATACATCCCACATGAGAACTCTAAATAAGATCACCTTAAAGCATCAAAGTTATGCATAAAGCACATGAATACCTTAAGCCACAGCCACAAAATAGCTCCATGCCCGACTATTAAACATAAAATTAAACACAGCTAGCTCACGATTAATCTAGGGGACGAATCACAACACAGAAACTCCCTTAGCAATTCCATTTCATGCACAAAGTAATAAAGATCAAAGGCACAAGCATAACCAGCACGTTGCTCAAACAACAGATGACCTTATGACTTATAAGCTCGCACAATATAACCTCAAGCATGCCAAATCAGTTCATCCTCATGAAAGCCTAGCTAGGCATTTCATCAAACACCATATGGGCAAACTAATCCCCCAAAATTTTACCTCAAAGCTATTGCCATGGAGGAAGGAGGGAGGTGAGGGAGGTGCTTGGCGGAGGAGGGGTCTGCTACTCCACCGCCGAGCCATCACATCTTAGGGTGGAAGGGAGGAGCTGGGCGCGACTTGGCAGCGGTGACGGCCGGAGCCGGGAGGAGGAGGCCGGAGGAAGGGGGTCGCCGGAAGGAGCTCGGCCAGGAAGCACGCCGGCAGGGAGGAGGAGGAGCCTGGTGGCTGGTGCTCGGGAAGAAGCCTGGCTGGAGACGGCGCCGACCAGGAGAAGCTCGAAGTAGCAAAGATCGCCGAGTGGGGACTACTAGGAAGCAACAGACCGAATCGGGAGAGCAGGCTCGCCCGGCTGGGAGGCTCATGGCGCGCCGGCCTTGAGGACATCCGGTAGGGGCTGGAGGCGCAGAGGAGGAGACGGCACTGGCCTGAAGTGCAGCATGGCCTGGGCACTCGATCCAGAGAAGGGAGAGAGAGGAGTCGGCAGGGAGAGCTTGCTTGGAAAAAAATCTGGCCAAGGGACAAATGACAGCCACACAAAAGTTAAGGAGAGATGAGGTTTTGGTGAAAAGGATCTGCGGTATTACACTCTCCCCCCTAAAAGGAATTCGACCCCGAATTCGAAGAATGCCAACCAAAAACCAAAGTCCACAAGGAACTTAAAACTCTTTGGCAAACTCGCAACACCCCCGCAAGGACTTCAAACGGAAACAAGCGATAAGCCAAGTTTCCAAATCCAACTGTCAACGAAACAATTTACTTAGCTCAATTAAGTGCAACTGCTCACGCAAGAACTAAGTCAAAGTCAATCAATAGGTCAAAATCCCAAAGGACCACCCTCGCAAACAATCTGACAAACTTGGACAATCGTTTTTGCTGACATTATAGCGTACGACATCCGAACAACCAATGATCCTCCTCGGATGAATAGGATACCAACCTCTATGCTCTACTCCAAATTCATACTCAATTCCGATTGCTATACTCTTATCTCCTCTTTCAATTGATTGACCTCTTTATCATAAGGTCCATTATCGACAAATACCATCGAAACAATTACTTCACTAAAATACAATTTCCCTTCCAACCATATCTCCACAATATAATTTTTTTTTTCTTTCCATCAACCAAGCTTACTTCACCCCAAAGGATTACTGCCCAAGGGTAAATGTTCACTACAGAACACTACACATCAAGTTATGAAATCCTTCACTACAACCATCTGAACCCAAAAGTTCAATCACACGCTAGGAATGGTGACATAAATATCATCAACTTCCAAGTAGTTCACTATTAAGGGTTACATAAACACCTCCAAGGAACCACATCAAAAGCATAATCCTCAATTATTATCCACCCAAAATCTCTCGATTCTCTTTAACAAAACTAACCACTTTCATCCTTTTCAAAGAATGCGATAAAATACACACCTAGGAAAACTCAACTTTCCAAAAGAAACACTGTATTGAACTTTTACAGCTACAATCCCAATGACCAAAGAAAACTCAATTCTCTTTATTATGCTCAACACTATACCATAAGCTTCCATTTGCTATAACTCCAGCTAGAACATAAAGGAAATACAATTCCCGTTTCGACCAAATGAACCACGTACATCAGAAGATCTTGATAGAGCCCAATCATCACTCATAATCTTCTTCCAAAGCCAAATTTGCACGAGGAAACCCGATTCTCAAACATCATATAAATCACCCTTTTTAACACTCTCAAATTGATACAATAAAATTCGCCTCGGGGAGAACTCCAATTAAAAGAGAAACCCCAGACAAATCGTTGACAGAAGCTCTCATAAAACCAAGAAACAACTCAACTTACTTTAATCAAGGCAAAGCCTCTCACGCTAACCCAAAATCAACATTTTGGAAGAGAAGAGAAAATTCCAAATCACACATCCTGGCACGCAATCACCACTCTTTCTTCCAAGAAACGGAAATTTATTCCCAACAAAACCACTTATGAAAACTTCCAAAAATTAACTCGGTTCCCACGCTAAAACACAATCCAGCCTTACATTATCCGAGCGTAAATCCCACAGTAATCAATCAGGTCAGCTCTCTTATCCCAAGCAAAAGACTAACGTGGTTCGACGAAATAAAAAAAATATTCCAAATTCCATCAACCGGTTACTTCCCGGACGACTCTTACATCTTCATTATCAATCCTCAAAGCCAAAGGAAGGTTCATCCCAAATCCCACCATTTCTAGTACTCCAATGTTCTAGCCATTACATGTTTCATTTGCACCAAATCCTAAAAAGGTACACAGGTTTGAACGGAAGTTACCAAACCCATTCTTCCTTTACCTTCCTCCTACTATTCATATACCCACCACTAGTCACTTTCCAAATATAGCTCCCAGATAGACATTTTCCCAAGACAAAACCCCATCATTCATACAACTATTCCATATACTCATTCTTTAATTTCACATCGATTAGATCATATTGTCCATCCACCATTTAATTGACTCATACGCAACGTAAATCAACAACTCTCACGTCTTTACGCCAATATACTTCGGTACTTTACATCAACACCTTGCTATAATAAATTCATCCACAGAAGATTCTAAACCCTCTCAATCATGATCAGTACTAGACTTACCGAAACACAAACCTCGCACTTCCAATCAATTTTCACTATTCACCACCATTGTAATAACTCTAATCAACTTTTTCACTTTAAAATCACCTATCATTCCAATTAGTCATTCTATATCCCACAATAAATTTGGGTGCCTTTATATAACCAACAATTCACATTAACAGAATCGGTAACCCACTTCATCTAAAATCTCTAACAACTCATCATCCACTTAACATCTTAAACGCCCCCGTGGGTCACGTACTCAACCTTTAAAGAAATCCACGATTATTAAGCGCGAGTAACAGCAAAAACCATCTCTCTTTCTAGAAAACTCAACCATAAATCATAAGAGAATTCGATTATCGAATCCCCAAACTCCGACGGGAAACAACTCCTTAAACAAATCTCAAAATTTACCACTTCTAGGAAGGAAAAGAGATGCATGGGAAAAAAATCAAATGACCAACCAAATCCTTCTCGATAAAACCTTAGCACCGAAGATCCACACGATTTAAGTTTTGCACCAAGAAAACTTCAATAAGTTCCTTAAATGGAGGGAACAACAAATACAATAGTTTTCTCCGCAAGGCACCCCACGATAACCAACAAAAATCCAAGAATCCAACGAAACCGAACACAACAGTAAAAGCAATCCAAAGGGGTTCATCACTAAGCTTTTCTCTTTAAATCCAAACATCGAAGGCAAAAGAAACCAACCTTCCCTCCTTACCCACTAAACTGCTCCGCGAAAACGACGACTCAAAAAGAGAGGTTCCCAAACAGCAAAGGGTGGCACTAACCAGTCACACCCACAAGCAAAACCCACAACTTGGCCAAAGGAACAAGGTCGAAACCTTTCGGCTTAACCCATAACATGAACATAAGCATACTGATTCCAATAGTCCTTTCATAATCAAAGCAATATGCAACAATAAATTTAGCATTCAACAACAAAGCTTAAATACAACATTTAAGCGTAATGCAATGATACCCATCCCTTCCTACTGTGCACCTGAGTGTGTCAAGTTTTAAATTAATGGACCACGCTATTCTAGATTTTAAGGTTATTGCCCTGAGGCCAAATTTTTAGAAGTAGATACCTATGCCATGTTTCTAATTCCACACAGCAACTTTTAGTTTGCTCGAGTAAAATTGCTAAATTCACATACCACGGACCTAAAGCCCGCTCTGATACCAACTGTAACACCCCGGCACACCGTGCCCTGAATGTTACACCCTCTAGCACCAAGAACTACAAATCACTAAGAATAAATATTCGCAAAGCAAACGAACAACTAGGAGGTTGTGAAAATTATTAAAAATTTAAAAGACTCTCCCTAAAACTAGGACATCCACTCAGCAGACAGAAAATATTTGCAGTTATAAGATATCATTCTAGCAGGTCCTTAGATAACCAATCACACATCTAATAGAAATTAATCGACTCCACCACAAAATTATTACAGGACAAGGACTCATTAAACATAACTGCAAACAACCCCTTACAATAAATTTACTCGAGCTATTTATATCAGAACTATACATCAACATAATGGGGAGGTGATGATGCAAAATGTGATTGTGCTACTACCCCCATGCAAGCATGCCGGCTTCAAAACACCTACAAACAATAAATAACAAGCGTGAGTTCAAACACAGCAAAGTACACGAGAATAACAATTCCAATTTATCAGAAGTAAAGCAAGAGCTTGATCATAAAAGCAAGGAAGACAATTGAAGCAACATCCGGACAATACGCATTTAAATCCATTTAAAACAGAACTTGACTAAACCAAAATTCATCGCAATCAAGTAATAAACTTGATAATACAACCATTCAACGCCAAAGAAACATTACTTAACTCTAAATCCAACGTCTCCTGACTTAACTACTCCTTGTTGCAACTCAAACCATTTTCATCAATTGAATTTGAGTTCAAAACTCGACTTCACTCCACGATATTCATACAACATATTTAGCAAGACAAGGAAATGCGCTAATTCATCAAATTCAATTCAATCTCCCCTTTTTGGTTTGAGTCCACAAATCAACCTTCAATTACCACAATCACCATCCAAATGTCACGCCATTTACCACAACACTCATTATGAAAGATGCAATGCACATGAATGCTCATTTCCATGCACGTACCGGTACTGCCAGTGCCCACCCGTCGGTGTGCACCCTCACGTCCCTTCCATCCCATAGACGGAAGGTGCCTACTCTTACTGTCTCGCTCCCATTCACCTCGATGAATGGGACTACGAGGTAGGACTTTCGTGTTCACTACGTGTGAACACAGAGGCCCGCATCAGCATGGGTCGCCTCTTCCATTATGAATGCACAAATGCAATTTTCATGAATGAAATGCAACTTTTCATTCAATGCATACACAAACATACCATATCCACATACACACACATAGCCAATTCTCACATTCCTAAGTCACTAGCGGTACTTGTACAAGCAGATTCAACAGTAAGACATGGCAACTCATGACAGCGTTTCTATCATGCAACCACATCCTACGGTCACCGAAACATGTTCACACAATACACTTGCAGTTAAATGCTCACATATACTATCTTTGTAAAGGACTTAACCGTTTGAATCAATCCCATACTAGTCCCAATCACTCGAACAATCTACTCACTATAATCAACCTTACTAAAAGCTCGGTCTCACTTAGAGTTCATTTAATTAACAGAGCAACAATTAAACTAAGGAGCATCACATATGAACTCACATCCACACACAATAACACGGTGAGCTTGCATCAATTCCCTTAAACTTTTAATCATCATAGACATTTTCATAAGAGGGAGCACTTTCTAGTTATAGCCAAGCAAGGCTTACCTCTTGCGTATGCATCGACAATTACTTACGCTAAAAGCAAACAATCGTTTAATCCTCCTAGCCGCAGTCTAGGGAATGCACTTGCCTTTTACCGACGAAGAATGGAGTGGCATTCGGTGGAGGCCACTCCCGACAGAACCATCTCTGCAAATAAACCATCAAAACTACCATATATCATTTTCCGATAAAACCAATATGCGCTTGGTAAGTCATCATGTTTCATTTTCTAAAATTTTGGTGCAGGGTATCTTGTAATATTCTAGGTTTGTCTTACCTAGCTAACCAGTAACCAATCCAAGAAGCTACAAATTCAAAGCTTGCAACCAATTAAGCTAACAAGTAACCAATCCAAGATGCTACAAATTCAAAGCTTGCAACCAATTAAGCAGTTAATTTACATATCAAACTTCGCCCATTGCAAGGAATAAGTACAGGCTTGGCATCCTTCTATAATGGAAAACGATCTATAAGAAACAGTAGAGATGCAAGAATATTACGTAAATCCTGAAACGGAGGGTCAAGATTGGAGATTTGCTTCATGAAGCAATTGCCGAGCATTAACATGTATGAAACATTCATGTTTATTGATTTCAAAACTACAATGTATTCGTTTGCCATAGAGATGCCGCCTTGGAGGCTAGCTAACCCAAGTAATCAAAACTGATTATTGACATAAGCCACCTTATATAATGAATGAAACTGAATTTCAGATCTGAAGCTACTATAGCATTCCATTTCTTATAATCAAAGGATGGGCATACATACACTAGTGTTTCACTCAGCACGAAATCAGGAAAACTTATACCAAGAAAGGGCATACATCCCATATGAGAACTCTAAATAAGATCACCTTAAAGCATCAAAGTTATGCATAAAGCACATGAATACCTTAAGCCACAGCCACAAAATAGCTCCATGCCCGACTATTAAACATAAAATTAAACACAGCTAGCTCACGATTAATCTAGGGGACGAATCACAACACAGAAACTCCCTTAGCAATTCCATTTCATGCACAAAGTAATAAAGATCAAAGGCACAAGCATAACCAGCACGTTGCTCAAACAACAGATGACCTTATGACTTATAAGCTCAGACAATATAACCTCAAGCATGCCAAATCAGTTCATCCTCATGAAAGCCTAGCTAGGCATTTCATCAAACACCATATGGGCAAACTAATCCCCCCCAAAATTTTACCTCAAAGCTATTGCCATGGAGGAAGGAGGGAGGTGAGGGAGGTGCTGGCCGGAGGAGGGGCTGCTGCTACTCCAGCTGCCGAGCCACTGCTACTGCCGGGTGGAAGGGAGGAGCTGGGCGCGACTTGGCAGGCGGCCGGCTGGAGCTGGGGAGGAGGAGGCCGGAGGAAGGGGGTCACCGGAAGGAGCTCGGCCAGGAAGCACGCCGGCAGGGAGGAGGAGGAGCCTGTGGTGGGGCGCCGAAGAAGCTCGGCCGAGACGGCAGCCGACAAGGAGAAGCTCGAAGTAGCAAGATCGCCGAGCCGGGGACTACCAGGAAGCAACAGACTGAATCGGGAGAGCAGGGCTCGCCGGCCTGGGGGAGGCTCATGGCGCGCCGGCCTGGAGGACATCCGGCAGGGGCTGGAGGCGCAGAGGAGGAGACAGCACTGGCCTGAAGTGCAGCATGGCCTGGGCACTCGATCCAGAGAAGGGAGAGAGAGGAGTCGGCAGGGAGAGCTTGCTTGGAAAAAAATCTGGCCATGGGACAAATGACAGCCACACAAAAGTTAAGGAGAGATGAGGTTTTGGTGAAAAGGATCTGCGGTATTACACTAAGAGTGAGGCCGGGGGAAATGAGGGGGCTGAGATGGAGGTCGATAAATTAGGGAACGGAGATTTGCACGCCAAGGTGGACAGTGGTTTGAAGAGCACCTCGCCGGAAGAGGATATGGATGGTGAGAACAAAAAGGATATGGATGGTGAGAACCAACTTCCGTTGGCACCAGTCAGGGAAGATGGGGAGGACCAGGGGGTGTCCAAGATCTCAAACAACTCATTCATGTTTGATTACACCTGTGGTGTGTGTGTCTAAGTGATGGGCTGTTTCAGCAGGTAAATTTGGGATAAGTTCTTGTGCATGCCCCTTCTTGTGATATCGTTACAATTGTACCTCACCCATTTTATGTGTTGCAGGTCAGCTTTGTGAACAGGATTGCGACCATAAGGGGTGGATCATCAAGACATTTTTCTAAATTTCTTCTGTTACTTACATTAACCGCAAGTGGCACAGTTCTCTGATTTTCACATATTCGCAGGGAAATTTCTGTTAACATTTGCATCTTTTGCAATTGTTAATGCAGCTATTTTAAGCTAAATTTGGATTGGAAAAGTTTGTAAGAATAATTACTATACAAGCTGGCCAAAAAATATCTGTTGTTAAAAAGTTTTTTTTTGGCATGCATGCTATGAGAAATCTTTATGCATTTTTTTTGCTATTCAAATCTGATGTAAAATATAAATAATTGGACAGAAGAGGGTGTATGTGATCCTTAACACCATGCCTTTGTAGTTATATGAAATTACCTTAAATGAAGATACTCAATCTTTGTAATATCCTGTTTCTTCCCTATTTTGCGCAAGCTTTACGGCATGGGGTTGAATGGTACCCTTGGTTACCAACTGTCCAATCTACTAGCGTTAAAAACGATGTATGAGCTAACATTTGAGTACAAATCTTCCTTGTTTTATGTTCTTCATATTTATAACGTTCATTTCTTTACTTACAGGGACTTGAGTAGCAACAACTTTCATAATGCAATTCCTTATCAGTTGCCACCAAATCTTACATATCTGTAATGCCTCCCACCTTGCACATGTTGATTCCTAGTAATTGGTGCTTGCAGCTTCATTCATACTGATGAAGTGATGATGTAGGAATTTGGCGAGAAATAACTTTTCTGGTAACCTTCCATACTCTATATCCAACATGGTCTCGCTTGACTAACTGTAAGTTGCTCACAATTGCAAATATGTTACTCATTCAGTGGCATTTTTTTCTTTTGTTGACATAATCTAAGTGAAAAAACCTCTACATGCAGCAACCTCAGCCACAACTCGTTGTTTCAGGAAATTGGTGAACTGTTTGGAAACCTCAATTCGCTTTCTAAATTGTAAGGCCTACTGAATCTTTGATCTTTTTTTTAAAAGAAAAAAAGAAAAATGGCTAGAAGCTTTGGCATTCACTAAATAAGGAGAGGCACCCAAGTCGGTCCTAGGACTCGAACTCAGGTGGACAAGGGTGCAATTGACATTCTTTACCATCCGGCCACAGGCCAGAGCCCTGAACCTTCTAGATTCTGAGTATCTTGGAGGACCATGTCGGCCTTTATAGTTCTCTAATTGCAGCACATGATATCTGATTGAATATACCTTTTTCATCTACACACATTCTATATGATTATTGTATAATGACTCTTACCATTTCAAATAAATGCAACTCTTTGGAAGTTTTACCAACTTTGTTAACATAGGATTATGCCCTAATTACAATTTTATTATGGATTTTTTGGCTCGCTTGCAAGACGGAGAAACCGAGAGTACAATTTATTTGTAAGCCATAATGGCGATTTTGTGCGAGAATGGTTGAATATTGTTTAATGAGCATTGATTTTTCCCATGTTCCCTATAGACCTCTTTTATCGTTTTATCTCCTGCAGGCACTCCTTGAATATGAAAAACACAAAATTGAAATAGGTGAGTTCCAAGTGGCGGCATCTACATTGATAGAGCGAATTGCTTCAGAAAGTCAAGTACAGTTCTATGATTTGTGGAGGCTAGCGCAAGTTGTTTTGTATGGAAGTCAAATAGAATGGGGTCTTGTTTGTATCTAATTTAACAAGAATTAGTTTCAAATGCAATGAAAATTCATTTTGCATCTGAACTTGTGATCAGTCTATGAACTGTGTTAGTGCAACATGGTGTTTGTGTCATGATGCCAAAACAATTGGAAGATTTCTCATTTTGAGATGGGGAAGAAGAGAGCTCAAAAGTCGACACGATAGTTTTTCAATAGGAGGGTGGAAGCTATGCATCGCCTCTCTGGAAGAGCTAGAAGAGAATCGCAACTTGTGGAATGCAAGGTCGGCATTCTCGGCTACCGCTAGGCAATGGTGAAATTGCAGATCCAATAATTAAGGTATCTGTTGCTTTCAAGTGAATGGTCTTTAGTGGTCTGAATTTTGTTGTATACATAACGTTTTATCCTTTTTATTCCGGATAAAGGGACTATTTCGTAAGAAGGATAAAAATCCTAAAAGCACGGTACCTTTTACGAAGTTTTATTTATTAGACATCCATTTATATGATTGTTTACTCATCATTTGTATCTATATAGGTTACGCTTAGCGGAAAAGGACACCAACATTGGATGATGACAGGTGATGCCATATGAATATGATAATCTACCATACGGCCCTTCTTTTGAACTTCTCGTATAACTGTCACACTACAAAGTTTTCCTTTCCATTCTTTGTTGAGAATCATCTGAACTCGCAATATTGCTACCAATCCATAGGCTTGATCGTTCTTGTGCATGGCATATTGCGGGTGTAATATCTGGTTAACTAACTACTTAGGTTTGACATGCCGTGTAATAAAATCTTTCCCTCTTGCTATTTGGCGAAATGACACGATGGTTATTGACATGGGTCCTCCTGGCGATTGGGTGAAGATAAACGTTAGGAGAACCGTGAGTATATCATTTTATAAGTAGTCAAATTTTATTCCTTCATGTTCCATTTTGCCGTTTACCAACAGTTCTTGGTTCGAGAGTTCTCAATGAAATTTTTGACACTTCAAAAGTTGTGCCATGAACCGCTTATTCTATCTAAAATGTGTAAATCTCGCTTAGATCTTCGGCTATCATGGAAGTTTAGAAACATCATGGGTTAACCGAAATCGAGAAAGTTACTATTTCACATGGGCATTTTGTAAAAGAAATTTTCTATTCTCTTGCAGAAAGATTGCTACGAAGTCTATGTGTTGGTTCCTGGACTTCTGCACGAAGAGGTAAATACATTCATTCTTTCAATTAGCAAGGATGTGGTTATGCTTATGTAAGCATCCTTTTTCATAATTTTTTCCCATACATGATGCAATAGCTGGAATGATTTGTTTGCTTATAGATATCTCCTGATGCATCTTTTGGTTTAGGTACATGTTCAGTCAGATCCTACTGGCCGTTTGATAGTTACTGGAGAGCCTGAGGAACTAGATAATCCTTTGGGTGTGACTCTATTCAAGAAACCTCTATGAGCTATGTAGTATGACATGGTTGTGCCAAACTAAGTGGTATATGTAGTATCTCTATAATGCGACAATTTGATAACTAAGTGGTGGATGGAATTCTGTAATGCAACAATTTTTTTAATATATTACTGATTTGCACTTATTTGCATTGTGTGCTTGGGAAATTATCTTGAATTCTTCAAATACATTGCACATGCATAACATATTTATTTGGCTCCAAATAAAAAAAATTACAAATATTGTTGCTTAGATGGTTTATTCCTTACTACGCATATAAGCGTTGCCACAAGTACAATCTATATGTTGCAACAAGCTATAGAAGGCTATTCGTCCATAGGTTGTACAAACATATATAAGCGTTGCCATAGCCCATCAATATCCGTTGCAGCTTAGCAATGGTTATTAATAGGATTTACCAACGCATAATTAAGTGTTGCAGTAGACCCTAGTAACGCCACTTTAGGCAACGCATAATTATGCGTTGGTATAGACCCTAGCAACGCATATACGGACTTTTAGCAACGCATATATGCGTTGCTAAAGGGGGGGTCATTTTGTAGTGGTTGTACATGGAAAGGGGAGTACTGGTAATACATCGTGGTCCCATACTGAGAAGACCACGTGGAAGAAGAGATCCATCTTTTGGGACTTGCCCTACTGGAAGGACTTGGAAGTTCGACATTGCATCGACGTCATGCATGTAGAGAAGAATATATGTGATAGCGTGGTTGGTCTTTTACTGAATATTCCTAGCAAAACAAAGGATGGACTGAAGGCACGAAGGGATCTGGAAGACATGAAAATCAGAGCCGAGCTAAATCCTCAAGACACTAGGAAAGGCTGGCTTTACCTTCCCCCAGCTTGCTACACTTTGAGTAAGAAAGAGAAAACAGAACTCTGCAAGTGGTTGTATGGTGTGAAGCTCAGGATTGTCATATGATGATGACACAAATGCTCCCTATTGCAATTAGAGTTATTTTGCCTGACAAGGTCCGAGAGGCAATCACGAGGTTGTGTTCCTTCTTCAACGCGATTTCACAGAAGGTCATCGATCCCATTGGACTTTATGAACTTCAGGCTGATGTGGTAAAGACTCTGTGCCAGCTAGAGATGTATTTTTCCCCATCATTTTTTGATATCATGGTTCATTTCATTGTTCACCCATCACTACAAAAGGACACCCCTTTTTACAACGCATATATGCGTTGCTAAAAGTCCGTATATGCGTTGCTAGGGTCTATACCAACGCATTATTATGCGTTGCCTATGCTGCCGTTGCTAGGGTCTATTGCAACACTTATATATGCGTTGGTAAGGCCTAGAATTAACCGTTGCTAAGCAACAACGGATATTGAGTGGCTACGGCAACGCTTACATATGTTGGTACTACCCATGGACGAATGACTTCAGAGTCTGCTTGCAACATATAGATTTAAATTGTGGCAACGCTTATATGCATTGCAAGGAATAAACCAAGCGATGAAAAATATTATTAAATAATATAATTTGGCACCAATTATAGTTAAAACGCATATGCAATGGGATTGGAAATTTGAAGACCATTATGGACCCACACATGGCAAATAAGCAAACATTGTTGTGTATTATAAATAAATTGTTGCATTACAGTGAGTAACATCCTCATAAGTGCAATCATAATTTTGTTCAGAACAAAGATTGTAATAAAATATATATATAAACACCGGAGCCATCTTGGAATGCCACCAGGTCGTCATTCTCCATCTCGGTCCAACGTGTGGCAGGCCTCCATTCTCCATCTCAGTCCAACATGTCACTGATTTTTTTCAACTATTTATCTTCTCAATCTACAAATGAAATTGAATACTTTAATATGATGCAATGTTAAGGAGGAATAAATCTTATGGAGATCGGAAAAAATCATACACAAGTTGAATACTTTGTTTAGCGCATCTTCTTTCCATGCAACCTTTCCTTGACAAGTGTCCGCTAAATCTGGCTGTTGTGCTAACAGTTCCTTCAAATCACCCTTGCAAAAGCATTAAACTACTCATTAATCATTATAGAATAAGTATTTTAAACATGTTTTAGTTTTGTCTTTCCATGCCTTGCTACCTCCTCAGTTTCATCTATCCAGTGTTACATCGCCAAAAAAAACTTCCAATGGTTAAAAATTGATAGAAAATACTATCTATTAAATAAAGATATTATCTTGTTCACTACCTTCAACATTAACCTCAATATCACCATCCCTATCAAAATGGTCCCCTCCAGAAGTAGGATGAAATTCAGAAGCTGCAACATTTTGATGAGGATCTAAAAATATTTAGGCATGGAAACACTTTCGGCTACAACATCTAGTAGATAAACCATGCTAGTTCAAATTTAGATATGAAGACAAGGATATGTGTACATGATCATATTATTTGACATTGCAAAACTCCATCTAAAACAAGGTTCAGTATTGATAGTTATGGACAGTTCAGACATACCTGGGGCATTCAACTAAATATCATTTTCGCTATCTAATTGGTCTTCTCCAGTACTAGGATGAAGGTTAGATGATGCAACATTTTTGTGAGGACTTTTTTTGCCCAATATGCTCCTCTGGCAAATATTCGTCAAGGCTTTGAATTATGCGCTTTCTCGTACCCCTTGCCATGTCCGCTGCACAATGATGTCAATTTAAAAATTCACATATGAATTGATCATCTATATATAATTGGATTAGATACGTAAATGGAGATGAGTAAAGCAAACTACTAATACCTAGTAGGAGATTGAGCAAACAATGAAAGGAAATTGAATCAGGACATGTACACTCTTGTTGCAGTAATGTGCTTGCTGCATGAATGATCATATCTTACTACTCAATGCATAGCATTGTAAAAAGGACATACAAGTACACTATCAGTTTACATTTTACTTGATTCTCAAACAAGCTCTTTCGTATCTACTAATTACTTCCTCAGATACTAGTAGGGGTGAAAACGGATCAGATACGGGCGGATATCGCTCTTTCCATACCTAACCCATATTTTTTTCTGGATTTGGAACAGGATACGGGCTAGCCGAATACGGATATAGATCCGGATAATTCAGAATACGGAAACGGGTCGGATATGTAACGGATTCGGATCGGGAACGGATAAAGATATACATATAATAGACGTATACATAAAGTAATATATGTTGAATCAAAGCACATCAATACGGATAATACACACACGCATGCATACGGATAAAGTTATATGGATAATGCAGGCATAGTCAGACGCATCAATACTTTTAGAAGCACTTCCATTTTACTTAATGTTTTTGCAGCCTCCATGGCATGCATTAGTTTTCAACTAAAGCGTTACAAAACATAACTGCTACTTACCCCAAATTCCTGAGCGTTCCTTTCGGGTCAGATCAGTATGCCTTCCTACCCTCCAGTCTTCCCAATTGATGAAATCAGTTTTTCTCAATACTCTTTGTTTAGCATCTTTAGCGCCAATTCCTAAGCATTCCTTCTTGAAGTCCTGTGCTAGATAACCTGCATGCCAAGCCATTTCATTATCTGGAAATGAAAATAATTTCTAATCTTCCATATAGACCAAAGAACAACAGCACAAATAATATAGATCACTTTTTTCTTATCACTAATCCACCACCTATCTATCAGTTGAAAACTTCCCCCAACATCAATACCCACCATTTCTGAAAACAATCTTGACAATTTCACAGTGAAAAAACAAATGCTAAATTGACCGAGATTCAGAACAGAACAAGCAATGTAAATCATCTTTTTTCCTCTTATTCAAATTTTCTTTAGTAGGTAATTTGTAATGTGACAGCAACCGCCATCTAGAGGACAATATGTATTTTAGGAGAAACAACAATTTTGCATACAGCAGGAATATAAAGTGGCAGGACTCCCAAAAATTAATAATTGCATATAGGGACTGCAGTATTGCACACAACACACTATATAAACATGATGAAGTGAATTTATAATCATATGACGAGCTCTAAAAAGATGCAGTTTACCAATTACCATAGGATCACACCAACATTACATTCGTTATATGGAGCAATCACAAATGCAAGCGTTTGAGCTTCTACACTATGGGGAAAAGGTAGCTCAACATCACAATTCTGGCATAGCATGGAGGCTCTATGAACTCAGGTTTTGTGAATTGCTTTGTCATTCGAAATAAATCTTTGAGTATGGACCCAGCAGCCAGCACATGAATTGAATTGAATTGATCTCTAATTAGCTAGCTACTGCTTGTCCATTACTCCTAAGACGCATATTGGGAGCTGGGGCATCAAACTGCCAGCAATTTCTGTTATCTCTAATGTTCTATATGTAATTGTTCAGTTTAGGAAGGCGCTAACTACTTCTCCTTATTCAGGTGATGAGTGTTAAAGCTCTTGGTACATCCTTAAAATTGACTTTTGAGGGGATAAATCAGTTAGTATATTCAGAGACTTGGTTCTTTATGCAACTTCTTGCAACCGATGTTGTTTCAGTAACCGAATCTGTATGTCACTATAACTTAAGTACAGACATTTAAATGATAAATGCCTAAATGGTATGTCCTAGTGAATCTGAACTTCTGTAGCTAACTCTAGATGAAAAGTTACAGTCATAAACTTGAACTCATGGAAGTTTTTCAGTTAAAACTCCAATTTTTCTTCCTAAACCATGTCCAAGATATTTTAATCTATGACATATATATTGTAAATTTTAAACCGGGAAACTTAGTTACGCCTAACTTCTAAAGGGCACTTAAAGTAAGGAAAAAGCTTGTTTATATATATACATATAGATTTTGGATTAAAGTTTGGGACTACAAATTGAAGCCATCCCATTTGATCCACAAGCTCCAACTGAACTTGGGAGCCAAAGCTTGCCAAACAGGGCCAAAGTATGTTGCAACAAACTAGGGGAACACACTTGGCTCTTTGATGGATTGAGCAAAATACTGATACTCTTGTGTTTGTTGGGAATGTGAAACTTAGCTCATCTATTGGCTTTAGCTTTATACTATAACAAAACAAAATTACAATTTCAGATTTAAGGGATTTTCGTCCATTCAAAATTTGAGGGTTGATGTATCTGCTATTCCTATTTCTCATCCTACATTAATGATGTGTGCAAGATTGGTCTGGTCAAAGCCTAGAAGCATTACTTCTGATATTTGTGGTTTGATCGTTGTGTAATCCGGTACCATTTTGTTGCATGTAACAAAGGATTATGAAAGGATCCCGCAATCAAGAAGTTAGTACTTAGTGACCACAACATCTACTTTCTACTCGAAATAATTAGATTTGTTTCTATTTAATGTATGCAATATCTCATTATTTGGGCATGATATAGGTATATATCAATATATGCATCATTATCTCCCTCCATGACAACAAGACTAAATGGAGAATTGTCAAGTTCTCTTCTCTTTTTGTGTGACATTTTCCCAGTTTTGTCCAGAGCAAAAGTTGATAGCAATGAAGAAACACACTTCATAGACAAGGAAGATTGGGAGGAAAGACGAGCAAACCGGACCTCCTCGCGGTTGTCGGCGCTGGAGAAGAGGTTGTTGGACTGGCGCGTCTAGATGTGGAAGCAGATGGCCGTGCAATGCCGCCACCAGGATGTCTGGAGGTGGATGAAAACCTTGCCGCCGGGAGGGGGAGCGCCGGTGGGCGATCACTGCACTGGGGTAGAGTCGGGAGGGGAGATAGTCACCGCTGCGGGGAACGCCGGCCACGTAGTCAAGGAGATGGCCACCGGGGGAATCATGGAGTTGGGCCTGCTTGGGTGCCGGCGGCGACCCACAACAGAGAAGAGCGTCGTCCTAGGGCGCCGGCAGCCGCCCACTACCATGGAGTTTCAGGACGAAATGCAGAGGCCGTGCGTGGGGAGCTGAGGTATGGAAGGGGCGGTTAATTAGCAGATGGGTATCAGAGAATATACACATCGTCCGAACTGTCTATGGAAGGTGGGCCCATGACACAATTTGTGCAGCATACACTTTCGGATTGACATAAAAAATGAGGGAAATTTGTTTGTGGTGGAAGCAAATAGCGGGAACAGGGAAATTTCTAGGCCGAAAAAAACAAAGGGATCTACGGATGATTCTTGCAACAGTTGACAAATGTTGCCACTAGTTGCTTAACCCCACGGATGATGCTTGCAACGCTTTGCAAGCGTTGCCACCTTGTTGCTTGCAACGCATAACATCATGTGTTGCTATGTATCCGTTGTTAAAGGGGTGTTCCTGTTGTAGTGCATTTGAAAGGTATATGGGTGTTCTGAAGAAATATGTACGTAATCGATCTCAGCCGGAAGGCTCCATTGTAGAAGGTTATGCAACTGAGGAGGTTATTGAGTTCTGTGTTGATTACATGGAGGAGGTCGAACCGGTAGGAGTACCTGTATCTCGCCACGAGGGTAGGCTAGGTGGGAAAGGTGTAATAGGAAAGAAATCTACAAATTCTTACGATAATATTTTGTTCGAACAAGCCCATTTCACAAGATATTACCTTGATCGGTTGATGTGTACCCGTATATGGACATACACAAGGGTAAGCTAAGGAGGGAAAACCAAGGACAGTCAGAGCTTTGCATAACAAAAGAGCACAATCGTTTGTTCAGTCATTGGTTCAGGGAGCACATGTCTAGTGAAGAAACGAGTGTTACATTGAGGTGGTTGGCAAAAGGGATTTCAGGTACAATCACGACATGGCAAGGATATGACATCAATGGATATACATTTTACACGAGAGCTCAGGAGAGCAAGAGCACTTACCAAAACAAGGGTGTCCAGATAGATGCCTCACGACAACCACAGCGATCTGAAAGAGCAACTACTACAGGTTCATAGAGGAGATTTGGGAGCTTGACTACTGCATTTCCAAGATCCCGGTGTTGCGATGTCATTGGGTACAACTCCTGAAGGGTGTCAAGGTGGACAAGTACGGCTTTACTACTGTGGACATCGAACATGTCAGATACAGAGACGAACCATTCGTACTTGTGAATCAAGTAACACAAGTATTCTACATAATCGACCTGACAGATACGAAGCGCCATGTAGTTCTGCAAGGAAAAAGAAGGATCGTCGGAGTTGAGAATGTCGTTGATGAGGAAGAGTACAATCAGTTTGATGAGTTGCATCCTTTCCTAGATGGCATCATCAGCCTCGAGGAAGAAGCCACTCAAGAAGCTACCTATCTTCGTGATGATCACAACGAAGGCCAAATTGTAAAAGAAAATAAGTAGTTATGAGTAATAGCAATATTTGTCCTTGTATATGTGAAAAATAAGGTAACGAAGTGAAATGTGATATGACTCCTTTTGACTGCGAATGTAATATATTTGTCCAGCTAAAATTTTACCATATCTTCCCAAAAATAGTATGAAATTATTGTGAAAATATAAAATCATACACTCTAATGCATCAGGTTCGATGAAAAATGCCGTCACACTTCTATTCTTCATCTTCGGCATCGCAGCAATAATGGTTGCTCGGTGACGATGCGTAATCATCTGTATTAGTGGCAGTTAACAAATAAAAACTATTTTACTAAGATTTGATAGCTCTTTAAATGGCTAAGACGCATTTCAAGTAATTGTAGTAAAACCTGACCTATTGACCTTTTTGCTTTTCCAGCAATATGTACATATCTAAGTAATTGCCGTTCTGTCAGACCACAATGAAAACACAATTTCTGTTTTTCTTGAAGACGAATACGATATTGCTCTTTTTCCCAGAATGGAATTTCTTTTTCAGATTACTTCCGGATTTAGGTCTTTTTCTAGTGAGTCCTGGTAAAGCTCCCAGACGGTGTATTTTTTTAAAACGAGGTCCTCAATAACGGGACATGAAGACTCCTTTTTTATTTTATTGAAATTTCATTTTACATAATTAATTTCATTGTATTTACATCACAGAATACATCAAAATTAAAATTGAATTAAACTAAAGGATTTCATTGTATTTACACAATTAATTGTATTTACATTGCGACGGGGATTGGGAGACTTTCGTCTGGTCAAAGCTTGGTCAGCAGAGGCCCCTAGCTCGCCAGCTACCGACCTCGACCTAGAGCCTGCCTCGACCAAGAGCTCGACGCCCACATGACCTTGGGCTCAGGAGGCGTGAGGTCAGCTCTTGCTCGGGCGCTTCCTTGACGCCAGACGCGTCGCTTGCAACGGTTCCCAAGGCCTGAGAAAGCGGGGTCAAGGCGGACGTGGGCAGCATATCCGGAACTGTTGCAGTCCACCTCCGGCACGCACGAAGCCATCACTCCGGCAATTTCTCTTGACCGTTGCAGGCTGCGCCAGGGAGGATATGAGATCCCACCGAAGGATCAACACACGGGCAGCAACCACACGTATACACCACGCTAGAGAACGAGCTATAGGACAGTAGCCATTGTCGTCAAGCTCGAGCTAAAATTGTAATTCCCCATTGTACTCAAGAATAGTGAAGACCTCCGCCTCAGGGCAAGACTGGAGTAGAGCTGTTACCCTCTCAAGGGGCTCGAACCAGTATAATTCTCTGTGTCCCGCTCGTTGCCGCCTAGCTCCGACCAACGCCGCGCCTAGCAAGTTCCACCGCTGAGCAGTGCATCTCCGGGTCCCTCGATTTTACTAACCCCTCCTTCATATTTGCGGTCAGGCGATTCCGATCGTCGACAGCTGGCACCCACCGTGGGGCCCGGTAGCTTCACTCAATCGGAGGAACAACACCAAGGTATCAGGAGCATGGCGCACCTCATTGAAGAACATTCCTCGGACGTGGGCTCGAACGCCGAGCACGGTGACTCCACGTCCCTGTTTTTGCCCTCGCCCCCGCCGCGCGAGCAGCATGTCCTCATGGCCGATAGCCATGGCGTGAGCACGGCGACGAGAGATCGCGACCCGCAGACCCCTGACGATGCCTGCCGGATGGTGCATGTCGCCATCAACCAGGCAATAACCACCCTCCGGCGAGAGGACCAGGAAAAGGCCGGAGCCTCGTCCGGCCACCCCAAGCTCCCTCCTTCGGGAGAACGCCTTCGCACCATCGCTCGGGTCATGGTTGATCTCGGCCGGGTGAAGTCAGAACTCTTCCGTCGAGCTCAAGCTGACGAGCTTGACCGGCTACGACAGAGGTCATACCTCCGCAGCACCAGTCTCACCACTCAAGGACCCGCTTCAAGAAGTGACGACAATTCGTCCCCCCGGAAAGAGGCGCCTCCTCGCCAGCAGCCTCAGGATGTGTCCCTGACACCGCCACGACGCCGCCCCGCGGATACAATCCCGAGTAGCGTTTGGCGTCAACCGAGCTACATCAGCCCACCTTCGAACAGCGTCGGGTCTGGGAGTCTTTCCCCGGATGTTCCGCCCAGGCGCCGCAGGGCTCAGGACCGCCTGCGGTATCTCCCGGGCGACCCCCGCGCTCGGCACCACGACCGCCCTCGCCGAAGATCAAGTCGCCGAGGCAGCCTCGACTCCGAGTCCTGCAGCAGCGAAAGCCTCGCCGGTGACGACTTCTCCTAGCGCGCGCCCGTTCCGGCCTACGGCTGCTAGGCCTACTCCGATGAACTTCGCCGGGTGCGCTGGCCAGTTCGTTTCAAACCGGCGCTGATTGAGCGCTTTGACAGGACCAAGTGTAATACCGCAAAATCATTTTCCTGGGTTTTTGGCCGGAATTGTCTTCATTTTCTTAATTCAAGGATTTATTCGGGAGAAGCGTTTTGTCGCCTCGCAGTTTATTAAAGGTTTTGAGTTTTCTTTGAAATACTTATCGGAATGGGTGTTTTCTCCTTATCGTTTAGTTTGGCGGCAAACTTTGTTTTTCTTGTTAATTGTCGTTTCGCGCCAAGAATTGAAATTAGTTGATTAGCTTCAAGGGCTTAAAGTTAGACTTTGGTTTTTAGGGGGGGGGGTTTAGAAATTTTCCCTCCCTCACCTACCCTCTCTCTCTCCCTTATTTGAGTGGCTGACATTGCTTGGAGGCCAGCCATTTGCCGATTTTTCTTTCCTTCTCTGTGCTTTGGCGCTTTGCTCTCTTCTCCTGGCGATTTCTCTTTTCCTGGCGCTTCCTCACCTGCTGCTCCAGCTCCCACCGACTCCTGGCGCCTCCTCTCCAAGAAGAAGCGGCGGAGAGCAAAGATCAAGAGCCCAGTAAGGCCCTCCTTGGCGTCTACTCTCCCTGGCCGAAGGCCCTCCCTAGCGTCCCTGCTCCGGCGACCTCCCTCCGGCCAGCCCCGGCGCCTCCCTTCTCTGGTTCCCCAAATGAGCTCTTCCCGTGCCTCCTGCGCCTGTTGGCCGGCCGTCAAGTCTCCAAAGAAGAAGACCGCAAGGAGCATCGGCAGCAAGGGGCATCGGCAGCTCTTCCCTTCGGCACCACCACTAGCAGCTCCGATAGCGACAAGCGACAGATTCGGCAGAAATTCTTCCTTCCTCCCTTGGCCTTCTTCCTCATTCAAGTGATGGGGCAAGGTATTGTTTTGGGGGGATTTGCTTGCATATTTGGTATTTGGTTTCTAGTATGCATACCATGTGTTTGATGAAATGCCTAGAAGGTGTATGTTGTGGTATCACAATGATTTAAGTATGCAAGGTTGAGAGATGGGCTTGAAATGCAAGAATCGATGCATTGTTAATTTTTATACGCATCTATATATCCATATCTGTTGTTCTATATGTTTGCCTGCTAGTGAATTAAAAGGAATTGAGCGACAAATCATGCAGCCAGTTGTATGTGTTTATTAGTATTAGGTTTTTGAGGACTTCATATGGTGTTGTTGACGGAATGAGATATGTATATGTATGTTAGTTGTGTATGAGCTTCTGTAATATCATTCTTACCCTGGTAATGATTGTGAATATTATGTTGTGACGTGATCCTTATTACTTTTTGTTTGGCTCAATTCAAATGTGTGAGTTAAGAATTCTTTATTGCCATCTGATTATGATCATTCTATTGTATATTAGCTTAATTGGTTATTGGTTATGCATAAGATCCCAAACTGAGAGAGTTGTCAGTGTGTTCTCCTATTATTAAGTTTTAATGCCTGTTGTCTAGTAGGTTGCCCGGAGTTTCCATTAGTGTGATTTGGGATTTGTTTTTGGCAAGAGTTGAGATTTAGTTATGCATTGAGGTATTGAGTCGGACTTTGATCCATTCTTGTGCGTAACGATGTTTTTAGGGAGAGTTTCTTCGGGAGTGGTCTTGGCCCCGAGTTGCCTCCCGCGTCGGTAAAGGCAAGTGCATTGTATCAGTTGTGGCTTATGTGGCCACCAGGTTTTACAATAATACAGTTATCTATGTATTGCTTTAATTTTGTCATGTTTGTTTCTTGCATGTGATATGATGAATGAGAATGGTTAATTGGGTATGTTTTTATTTAAAACGAGTTCATATGCAAGTGTAACCCGTATATCTCTTATACGGTATCTAATTGATTGCTTGCGTTATGTACATGCTTACGCTATGGATTTCATTCGTGTTTATAAGCACGTCTAGTAAGGTGATTGCCTTTTGATGAAAAAGGTAATTAATCTGATACAAGTGCATCGTTGTTTGAACGTGTTATGATTTGTTTGATGAACTTTATATGCCTTGCCATCATGAACTTATGCTGCATCCCTGGATTGATTGTTATGTGCGATGTTTAATGAATTTCGTCTGGATGACGTGATGATATCTTGCTAAATTTTACTCCCATATTTCGGTTCTCTAGTTGGTAGGCTAGTGAGAATACTGAAAGTATGGGATTGGATTGCGAAAATGATTTGATTTATGATCAAGATTGATGGAATTAGTAATTACTCGAGAATTGGTGATGTGAGTATGATTATGAGCGTTGAGACTATGATTTTGAGTGTTGAGAATGTGATTAGGAGTGTTGAGAATGTGATTAGGAGTGTTGAGAATGTGAATGGAAATTTCTGGATGTGAGAAATGAATGTAGTTCGCAAAATTGTTATGTCATTTGCATTTGTGCATTCATGATGGAAGAGGCGACCCATTCTGATGCGGACCTCTGTGCTCACATGTAGTGAGTACAAAAGTCCTACCTCGTAGTGCCGTATACGTGGTTGTACGGGAGTGAGTCAGTAAGAGTAGGCGCCCTCCACCACGGGGTGGAAGGGGAATGAGAGGGTGCACACCGACGGGTGTGCACTCGGCCATACCGGTATGTGCTAAAAGAGGAGATGAGCATGCATGATGCATCATATGCATGGAAATTGTACAATCTGCATTGCATTGTCAATGATGGATCATGTTTTATGCATTGATTGTGATGTATAGATATGAGATTCTCCTTTTTGTGGTGTATGGATATGAATTCTTCTTTTGGTATGGCATATTTGCATCTGCACTGCACTAATAATAATGAATCATGTTTAGTGAGTTGATTGTGAGGTATGAATATGAGCTTCTTCTTTTGTATGTTTTGTGCACTTGAGCATGAAGGCAGCGAATAGAAACTATAAATGGTAAATTGTGGAGCTAATGGCATTTATAGATTGAGGATTGAGTCGTGGACTCATCCAAAGGTGGCTATCGAGGTATGAGTAAAGTTTAAATAATTCCTGAGTTGGTTGTGGTATTTGGAATCAGTTTTTGGTTCATTTATTTACCAAGTTCAGTCAAGTATTTGAATATGTTACTTTTCAAAGTTTTGGTATTTCGTTGGATTTGATTGCGTTTCTTATTTGATGCACTTTGTTGAGTCTTGGACTCACGCTTGTTTGCTTCCTGTTTTAGGTACCTTGAAGCCGATTCATCGGGATGGGAGTAGTAACACGTGCATGACTGCGGTCTCCAGCAATTTATTTAATCAATTCGTCAAACCTGAATGTAATTAATGTGATTGTAATTTATTGTTCATCGTAGCGAGATTTCTTAAATTCTGTTGGGTGTGAGATTGCTTAACTAAGGACCTGCTAGAATGATATCATCTGCTGCTATTATTTTGTCTGCTGAGTGGATGTCCTCTGTCCTAGAGAAGTCATGCCGAAAGTTTGTAAATTTCAGTGACTTAGTTTTTTTAGGCCAGTTAGGAGTTTAGTGATTAAATTCAGTTTCAGTCTTTTCGTAGATGTGTCGTTCGTATTTGGAGTTTTTTTGTAGCATTCGCGGTGCGCTTGGCGCCGGGGTGTTACACCAAGAATCTTGACGAGTTTCTGTCAATTTACTCCACCGCCATCCTGGCGGCCGGGGACGACGAGCTCGTGATGGCTAACTATCTCCCGACCGTGCTGGACGGCGCCACCCGGACCTGGCTCTTCAACCAGAAGCCTAGTTCCTTCATATCATGGTGCCAAATTCAAAGCACCCTCCGCTCCAACTTCCAGAGCTGCTACGAGTGACCTGGGACGGAGAAGGACCTGGATCGCGTCATCCGGGGCAAGAACAAGCCGATCCGCGATTTCGTGCGGTGGTTCATCCGCACGAGGAACTTGATCCCAAGCATCTCCAGCGAGGCTGTGATCAAGGCCTTCAAATTCGGCGTTCGGGATCGGCGCCTCACCGAAGACCTGGAGATCACCTCGAGGCTCAGCGTCAACAAACTGTTTCGCATGGCGGAGCGGTATGCGGATGCGGACGACGCCGTCCGCTGGAAGCGCGACTACGACCAAGGTAAGCTTGGTCTGAGCCCCAGAGAGGCAGGCCCATCTAACTCCAAGGGCACCGACCATGGCTCCACCGCCAAGAAGTGGGGTGGCTTGCCACGTGTGGTCGTTTCGGCGAACGGCCAGCGCGAAGTCTTGGAGGTGCGGAACCCGGCTCAGGAGGGGTCCCGACCTCACCAAGATCGGTCTCGACCTCGTCAGGCGTAGTAGCGAACCCAGCAGGGAAACTAACGACCTGGACCTCGGCGGCCCGACGCTCGGGCGCAGGAGGGTGAACGGCGCTCCAGGTACGACGAAGCGAAATTCTGCCTATTCCACAGGGCACCAGGCCACGACTTGTGGACCTGCAGGGCCTGGCAGAGCAAGTTGGAGGCCTTTTACGACGGGCGCGGGGAAATGCCCGCGCTCTCGAGAGAGGATGAGCAGCAGGACATGGTGAATGGCGGGACGAACCTCGACGACCCCGACCTAGAGTTCTAGCAGGGCGAGCGCCAGATCGATGTCATCTTCGGTGGCTCGTCGGCTTACCAGTCCCGGTGCGAGCTCAAGGCCGCCTCGCGAGCCATCTTTCAGGTCACCGCCGGGAAACCCATCGAGCAGCACTGCAAGTGGGCTGGTGCCACCATCACCTTTTCTTCGGAGGACGCCCTCCAAGGTATGGCCAAAGACATGAAGACCGCCTTGGTCGTGACCCCTACCATCAGCAACACCATGGTTGGGCGCGTCATGATCGATGGCGGCAGCTCCCTCAATCTACTTCAGGCAAGCACGCTCGATCGGATGCAGATCTCCCGGTCGAAAATCAAGAACATAGCAGTTCCGTTCTTTAGAATTGTCCCTGGAAGCTCGACCGTTCCCCTGGGGTAGGTGGTCTTGCCCGTCACCTTCGGCGGTTCGGATAACTTCCGCACCGAGTTGATCACCTTTGAGGTGGTCGAGGCGGACCTCCCGTACAACGCCATCCTCGAGAGGCCCGCCTTGGTCAAGTTCATGGCAGCCAACCATTACGGCCATCGGTGTTGAAGCTGCCAGGCCCCAACGGCATCATAACCATGCGGGGCGATCTACAGGCGGCGCACAGGTGCGAGACCAAGGCCCTGGCCCTCGTCGGCATGCTGCCTCAGTGAGGTCCAGAGGTGACGGTGAAGAATGCTCGCCAGAAGGCGGTGATCTAGCCTAGCGGGGCTACGAAGGCTGTGCCGCTCGAGGAGGGCGACCCGACCAAGTGCGTCCACATCTCGGCCGAGTTAGGTTCCAAATAGGAACTCAAGCTTGTCACCTTCCTCCGCGCTAACAAAGGCATATTTGCTTGGGAGCCGATGGACATGCCAGGTGTCCCGAGGGAGGTGGTCGAGCACAAGCTGCAGGTGCGACCCGACTGCTGGCCTGTGCTCCAGAAGCTGCGGCGTTTCTCGCTAGAGAAGGTCGCCATCATTAAAGAGAACCTTGACAAGCTCTTGAAGGCCGGGTTTATCTGTGAGATCGACTACTCCGAATGGTTGGCCAACCCAGTCATCATCCAGAAGAAGGGCGGAAAGTGGAGGATGTGTGTGGACCATACGGGGTTGAATTCGGCATACCCGAAGGACAATTTCCCCCTCCTGCGCATCGACCAGATCGTCGACTCCACCGCGAACGCCAGGATGTTAAGATTCCTAGACGCTTATTTGGGATACCACCAGATCAAGCTGATGGGGACGGAGTTGCCCGAACTTCCGTCAGGTGGAGGATAATTCGATTAGGCGGCGCGAGACACACACGATCCGGCTTCTTGATAGGCACGATCAAAACCCCTGCAATCGCAGCACCACGCGTCCTCTGGTTATCAACCGTGCATCGCCTGTTGACCTCGCCACGAAGGCTAATCCTGCCAATGAATCGAGAACACAAGCAAGAACAAGAAAGATGCAACTGAATTTGCAATTGAGGATGAAGCTCACGAGTTGGGGTCTCACAAACCGATGAACAGCGACCTTCGCTCAAAGACGAAATTAATCTAAGCAAAACCCAAATCAAACCCTAGCGGCGGCTACTGAATATAAAGGCTAGGGGACATCCTAGAAACCCTAGACGCGTCCGTGATGGACTCCAACACGATACATGGGCCAACGGCCCAAATTGGTGACGCAGCACCCTGGGACAGATTCTGTTTGCCAACTTGCAATGTAAATTCCTGTCGACTCCGAAGTCCAAATGACCTGAAACTAGCCCCATTGGAAAGATTATCTCCTTAGCTTTCGAGGTATATGTAGATCATCGAAATTGGAGCCCGTTTGTGGCCTGGGCGACGATTTTAGTGAGCACTACTCCTGGTGGCCGAGGTAGTCGACTCCGAGATGAATTAGGTCTCCAACTTGACTTGGACACCCTCCTTGCCTCCCTCCTGGCCCTTGCTGGTTTCCAAGGCCTTCATGATCCTCTCTAAAATTCCTAAGTACAATATAATCAATAATATCATTAGGTAGCAAACCATCCTCACAAGTATTTGCACGAGTACTTAGGAACGAGCTCACCTGTTGATTCAATTGCCGTGCTCGTGCTCTTGTGATGGGTCCTTGCATCACAACTGGAGGAGTCTCGGGCATATGCATAGGAGTGATGTCCTCATCATCCTCCCCCTCTTGAAGTGGAGTCGTCCTCGACTCAAGCTTATCTTCTTCTCCTATGAACGGTTTCAAATCTGCAATATTAAATGTGGGACTAACCCCAAATTCGGGCGGCAACTGAAGTTTATATGCATTATCATTTATTTTCTCAAGTATCTTGAAAGGACCATCAGCTCTAGGCATTAATTTAGATTTTCTCAATTCTGAAAACGATCCTTTCTCAAGTGTAACCATACTAAATCACCCGGTTCAAGTTTTACCTCCTTTCTACCTTTGCTTCCCGCAATCCGATACCTTTCATTCATCACTTCAATATTTTCTTTAGTCTTTTCATGCAATTTCAGAATAAATTCAGCACGTTCCTTAGCATCATGATTAACTCGTTCACCAGTAGGTAAAGGTAATAGATCAATAGGAGCACGGGGATTGAAACCATACACTACCTGAAAAGGACTTACCTTAGTAGTGGAGTGGACCGCCCTATTATAAGCGAACTCAACATGCGGCAAACACTCTTCCCACATCTTCAAATTCTTCTTCAAAACAGCCCTCAACATAGTAGATAATGTACGATTTACTACCTCGGTTTGGCCATCGGTTTGGGGATGACATGTTGTTGAAAACAGCAGCTTGGTCCCCAATTTATTCCATAGAGTTCTCCAAAAGTGGCTCAAAAACTTGGCATCACGATCTGAAACAATAGTAGAAGGCATACCATGCAAGCGAACGATTTCTTGAAAGAAAAGGTTAGCAATATTAACAGCATCGTCGCTCTTATGACAAAGAATAAAGTGAGCCATCTTAGAAAATCTATCGACCACCACAAAAACACTATCCCTTCCCCTCTTGGTCCTAGGCAGTCCTAAAACAAAGTCCATAGATATATCCTCCCATGGAGTGCTAGGAACAGGAAGAGGCATATATAAACCATGTGGATTCAATCGTGACTTAGCCTTTTGACATGTTGTGCAGCGGGATACAAACCTCTCAATGTCTCGCCTCATCTTCGGCCAAAAGAAGTGAGCGGACAGCACGGCCTCCATCTTCTTGGCACCAAAATGACCCATCAAACCTCCTCCATGAGCCTCCTGTATCAAAAGAAAACGAACGGATCCAACTGGAATGCATAGGCGGTTAGCTCTAAACACAAATCCATCATTTATCACATATTTGTCCCATGTTCTTCCCTCTTTGCAATGCAGCAAGACATCTTTAAAATCATCATCATTAACATATTGTTCTTTAATTGATTCCAATCCAAATATACGACAATCAAGTTGGGACAACATGGTATATCTCCTAGACAAGGCATCAGCAATCACATTATCTTTCCCTTTCTTGTGCTTGATAACATAAGGAAAAGATTCAATAAATTCAACCCATTTAGCATGTCTACGATTGAGTTTCACTTGACTGCGAATATGTTTTAGCGACTCATGATCGGAATGAATAACAAATTCTTTGGGCCAAAGATAATGTTGCCACGTTTCTAAAGATCGCACAAGAGCATACAATTCTTTATCATACGTGGAATAATTCAAAACAGGACCACTCAATTTTTCGCTAAAATAAGCAATGTGTTTTCTATCTTGCATCAAAACACCACCAATTCCAATCTCACTAGCATCACATTCAAGCTCAAAGGTCTTATTAAAATCAGGAAGTTGGAGTAAAGGTGCATTAGTAAGCTTATCTTTCAAAAGGTTGAAGGCATTCTCCTGTGCTTGCCCCCAATGGAACACAACTCCCTTCTTCGTCAATTCATTCAATGGGGCTGCAATGGTGCTGAAATCCTTCACAAAGCGGCGGTAAAATCCGGCAAGTCCATGGAAACTCCGCACTTGTGAAATCGTCGTGGGCGTTGGCCAACTCTTAATCGCGTGCACCTTGGCTTCATCCACCTCAATTCCCTGCGGAGTCACAACATAGCCAAGAAACGATACTCGTTCGGTGCAAAAAGTGCACTTCTCGAGGTTACCAAATAAACGTGCAGCACGCAAAGCATCAAAAACAGCACGTAGATGATCAAGATGTTCATGTAATGACTTGCTGTAAATCAATATATCATCAAAATAAACCACCACAAATTTTCCAATGAAAGCTCGTAAAACCTCGTTCATTAAGCGCATGAAAGTACTAGGTGCATTAGTTAACCCAAAAGGCATGACTAACCACTCATACAATCCAAACTTGGTTTTAAAGGCTGTTTTCCATTCATCTCCCAATTTTATTCTTATTTAGTGGTATCCACTACGCAAGTCAACCTTAGAAAAAATTATAGAACCACTTAACTCATCAAGCATGTCGTCTAACCTAGGAATAGGATGACGATACCTTATTGTGATATTGTTAATGGCTCTACAATCTCGCGCATGCGCCTAACCGCCATCTTTCTTAGGAACCAAAATAACAGAACAAAGACAAGGACTAAGGCTCTCACGTACATACCGCGGTCCAAAAGATCTTGGACTTGGCGTGAATCTCCTTAGTCTCCTCGGGGTTGGTCCTATAAGCAGCTCGGTTTGGCAAACTAGCTCCAGGTATCAAATCAATTTGGTGCTCAATCCCTCGTATGGGTGGGAGTCCCGGAGGTATCTCGGCAGAAAAACATCCACATACTCCCGCAAAAGGTTAGTGACAAAGGAGGCAAAGTACTTGGCAGATCATCCAATGAAAACAAAGCATCTTTGCATAGCACAGCATAGCACAAAGTATCATCACTAATTGCAGCAAGATCAGATTTTGTAGCAAGCAAGACGGGATTCCTCAGTTTAATTTGGTTGGCTACATGCTGAATTTCAGATTTTTCATCAATGGGTTTCTTGTCATTAGCAATCCGCTCCCTATCAGATTTAACAATTTCAGCGGGGGTCAAAGGTAGAAGTGTAATTTTCTTTCCCTGATGCATAAAAGTGTATTTATTACTTCTACCGTGGTGAAGTGCATCAGTGTCATATTCCCATGGGCGACCCAATAAAAGAGAGCACGCTTGCATCGGCACCACATCACAATCAGCAAAATCAGAATAGGAACCAATGGAAAAATGAACCCGAACTGTTTGTGTTACCTTAGCTTTGCCGGAATCATTCAGCCACTGAATGTGATATGGATGTGGGTGCGGGCGTGTGGTCAAGCCAAGCTTCTTGACCAAGTCTGTACTCACCAAGTTGTTGCAGCTGCCGGAGTCAATGATCACGCGCGCTCGTCGGTTCTTGATGACGAAGAAAATCTGGAACAAGTTGTGGCGCTGCTGCTGCTCGGCTTGCTCCATTTGTGCGCTAAGGACACGCTGGACAATGATGGCCCTGTACGCAGCGGTATCCTCGGCACCAAAGGTGGCATCATCATCAACCACGTCGTCGTCCACCCTGGTGTCGTCGATCTCATCCTCAACATCGGAGGTGCTGATGTAACCTCCGTCGTCGGTGGTGATGTATGCCCGCTGGCTGGGACATTCTCTCTTGACGTGGCCAATCCCTTGGCACTTGTGGCAGTGAATTCCCGTCGATGTACGGCCCGTGGAAGCGACGGAGGAGGAGCTCTTGGACGGTGTTGGCGGGGTCGACTTGCTGCTGTCCGTGGCACGGGCGGGCGGTGCCGTCGATGCCTGTCGTGTGCTCGTTGAAGGTGGCGGTGCAGTTGGTCGGAAGGTGGAAGAAGGCACTGTCTTCGCTTGTCCCGTAGTCGTCCGAGGCGTGAAGGTGCTGCCGACGTTGCTCCTGCTCTTAGAATGGCGTCCCTGCAACTCCTTCTCTGCTAACATAGCAAGTTGAAACAAGCGATTGACAGTTGTATATTCTTTATAATCAACAATATCCTGAATTTCGGGCGCAACCCACCGTAAAACGAGCAATTTTATCCTCGGGTTCCTCTACTACCCCACAACAGAACATACCCTTTTGAAGCTCTTGGTAATATTCCTGAACAGTCATACTACCTTGATCTAATCGTTGCAATCTCTTGCGCATATCACATTGGTAGGAAGGGGGAACAAATCTATTACGCATAGCATCTTTTAATCTCACCCAAGAATCAGGTTGTAAGCGGGCATTTACTAGTTCATTCCACCAGGTTATAACAAAATCTTTAAATTCACTAGTGGCTTGTCTAACTCTATGAATCTCGGGAACTAGATGGGAATTAAATTTTTGCTCGACCGTCATCTCCCAATCAAAGTAAGCATCAGCATCATAAGCTCCAGAAAAGGAAGGGATGGTGAATTTTACCTTAGCGAAAGGATCATCATTGCGGTTCTGGTTATTACCTCCCATACCGTGATGGTTGCAGCGAAGACGGTCATGCAGACGGGCGTCTCGTTGAGCAACACGTTCCCTGGCGACGCGTTGTCGCTCATCTTCATCTTCCTCAAAATCTCCATCCTCATCTTGGTCGTTGTTGACGGATGCACCTCCATCAATCTGGTTTGGAGGGTTTTTGACGGCATCCATCCTCTCGGTGAGGTGGAAACTTCGTCGATCGATGCTCTCAAGGGTCTTGTTCGTTGTCATGGCATGCTCCTTGAACATCATTTTTATCTCGTCCAAATATGGTCGATAACTCAATGAAGGACACAATCATTGAAGGTAACATCATCATCCTCGTTCCTACCCTTCTTACCACCGCCATGATTAGCACGTAAAAAGGCGTAAGGAAAAACAAGCGAAGTATTATGAGCCCTATGAACTACTAGGTGGGATCTCACGCTCTCAAACAATCTTACCAAGTTCTTACGGTTCTTACCAACACAATGAGGGGGGCGGTGCAACCGTGGTCGGTTCGTGACACCGTGAGGGCGTGATGAAGCGATTGCAAGGGTTAATAACCTGTGCTGATCAGAAGGATGTATTTGTGGAGCTGTAGGAAGGTTATATGTATGGAGTGGCACACAATTTAGTAACAGATAGTAATGCTGAATAAATGTCCAAAAGCACTTGCCCTAGTTGCTGGTCTAAACGTGTCCTTATTCTAGCTGCGGCAGAAAACAAGGAAGGTATAGAGACAAGCAACAAGGCGTCAGAATATATGAAAAGATATCAGCACAACAGCAAAAGTCTTTTATCAGGCACGGTAAAAACACCTACCTTTGCTCCTGCCCTTTTTTTTTTGCTCTCTGCTCCTCTCACAAATTTTTTTTTGCTCTATGCCTCTATCACAAATTTTTTTTTATTTTTCTTTGATTTTTCTGATATTTTTCCTAGGATCAGGAGCACAAAGGTAGATAGTACACAAATTTTCAGCCTGAACATATGTAAGATGAAACCGATATGAAATAAGAAGTGTTTTCCGAAAAGCGTGCTCAAACTTCGGCGGCCGAAAACTCAATCTTCCAGAGGGAATTTCGTAAAAATAAATTCAGCAAACCCGACAAAGTGGGGGAGAATCGGATGTAAAATTTTCTGTAGATGTCCGTGAAAAAAAAATTCGCCTAATTCCGAGTCCGTATCACGAAAGTTATGGCCGTTTACTAAGGACTCGAATCGGGGTTTTCTAGCGCACCTCTCCAAACTCAAGGGCGTATGGAGTGGATATGGAACGCCATGATCTGTGGTGGCAGGTTACGTGATGAGGGGTGGCGATATGGATAACAGGAGGTGGGGAATTAGGGTTTATGAAGGAGAAACCCTAACACAACTAGGACTCGGCCGAGGAAAAACCACAAAACAATCCGAATCCAACAAGAACTCAACTAGCGATTGGTGACTGGATCGGTTGTAGGATATGGGATGCAGCGGAGATGAAACACAACTAAATTAAGACCACGATCTAAACCAGCAACACGACTCGACTATGGACACAAACTCAGTACTACGGATTCTGAAATGAAATTGTGCAAAGGCTAGGGCGTGGTTCTAGGTATGGTAGACTATGAACTGCAATTTTTTTTGGCTTTTTCGTGGACTATAGGACGAACACAAAACTAAATTAAACTACGGGAAAAGGCGAACCTGACGGTAAACCTCGCTTTGATACCACTTGATGGGGACGGGGTTGCCCGAACTTCCGTCAGGTGGAGGATAAGTCGATTAGGCGGCGCGAGACACACACGATCCGGCTTCTTGATTGGCACGATCAAAACCCCTGCAATCGCAGCACCACGCGTCCTCTGGTTATCAACCGTGCACTGCCCGGTTGACCTCGCCACGAAGGCTAATCCCTGCCAATGAATCGAGAACACAAGCAAGAACAAGAAAGATGCAACTGAATTTGCAATTGAGGATGAAGCTCACGAGTTGGGGTCTTACAAACCGATGAGCGGCGACCTTTGTTCAAAGACAGAATTAATCTAAGCAAAACCCAAATCAAACCCTAGCGGCGGCTACTGAATATAAAGGCTAGGGGACGTCCTAGAAACCCTAGACGCGTCCGTGATGGACTCCAACACGATACATGGGCCAACGGCCCAAATTGGTGACGCAGCACCCTGGGACAGATTCTGTTTGCCAACTTGCAATGTGAATTCCTGTCGACTCCGAAGTCCAAATGACCTGAAACCAGCCCCATTGGAAAGATTATCTCCTTAGCTTTCGAGGCATATGTAGATCATCGAAATCGGAGCCCGTTTGTGGCCTGGACAACGATTTTAGTGAGCACTGCTCCTGGTGGCCGAGGTAGTCGACTCCGAGATGAATTAGGTCTCCAACTTGACTTGGACACCCTCCTTGCCTCCCTCCTGGCCCTTGCTGGTTTCGAAGGCCTTCTTGATCCTCTCCAAAATTCCTAAGTACAATATAATCAATAATATCATTAGGTAGCAAACCATCCTCACAAGTATTTGCACGAGTACTTACGAACGAGCTCACCTGTTGATTCAATTGCCGTGCTCGTGCTCTTGTGATGGGTCCTTGCATCACAACTGGAGGAGTCTCGGGCGTATGCATAGGAGTGATGTCCTCATCACAAGCTGGCGATTAACGATGAGAGCAAGATGTCGTTCATTATGCCGTTCGGGACCTACTGCTACACGACCATGTCGTTTGGTCTCCGCAACGCCGGCGCGACCTTCCAGCGCCTGATGACCAAGACGTTCGATCCCTAGATCGGCCGCAATCTCGAGGTCTACGTGGACGACATCATCGTCAAGAGCCTTTCCGAGGGTGACCACATTCAAGACCTTGGGGAGACCTTCGTCAACCTGAACAAGCACAAGATCAAGCTCAATCCGGAGAAATACGTATTCGGCGCTCCTTCAGGAAAGGTGCTCGGCTATATGGTCGGGGGCTCGGGGGTCGGCCCGAACCCAAAGAAGATCGGGGCACTCGAGAAGATGGCACCTCCGACCTCGGTGAAACAGGTGCAGTGCCTCACCGGCCGTATGGCCGCCCTTAGCCGGTTTATTTCTAGGCTTGGCGAGCGTGGGTTGCCGTTCTTCAGGGCCCTACGCAAACAAGGGAGCTTCGAATGGACTCCCGAGGTGCAACGGTCCTTCGATGACTTGAAGGCGTACCTCTCAAACCCACCACTGTTTACCACTCCACAGCCGGGCGAGCAGCTGTTGCTCTACCTAGCTGCCACCGCCCAAGCCGTCAGTGCTATCTTGGTAGCCGAACAAGATGCGCGGCAGCACCCGGTCTACTACGTCAGCGAGGTCCTGCATGGCCCAAAGGAGCGCTACCCACAGGTTCAAAAGCTCTTGTATGCCCTTCTCATGGCCTCGCGCAAACTTCGGCACTATTTTTAGGCCCACTCCGTGATTGTCCCGAGTGGCATTCCGCTCGGGGACATATTGAGGAACCCGGATGCTGAAGGTCGCATCGCCAAATGGGCCATGGAGCTGGCGGTGTTCGACGTCCGAGTCGTGGCGCGCACAGCTATCAAGTCACAGGTGCTCGCCGACTTCGTGGTCGAGCAAACGCAGCAGCCCACTCCCGAGCCCGAGGTCGAGGAAGGGAAGCCCTGGATCATGTACTTCGACGGCTTGAGATCTTTCAAGCGCTCAGGGGCTGGGGTTCTCATCCTTACTCTGCGCGGCGATCAGCTGAGGTATGTGGTTCGTTTTGGGTTTCCAGCGACCAACAATGTAGCAGAGTACGAGGCTCTCTTGGCGGGCCTATGGGCCTACAAGGCCCTGGGCGTGTGCCGGTTGATTGTAAGGGGTGACTATCAGCTTGTCGTCAATCAATACAATAAGGAGTACCGGTGCTCGAAAGGTTCAATGGCCAAGTACCTCGCCGAGGTACGTAAAATGGAGAAATGGTTCCAGAATCTGGAGCTCAAGCACGTGCTTAGGAAGGACAACTCCAGCGCTGATTTCCTCTCCAAGCTTAGCTCCTCCGACGATAAAGTCCCTCCGGATGTCATTTTGGAGACCCTAGCGGTGCCTTCGATCTCCACCAAGAGGTCCTGCTCGCCGTAGTCGAAGGTATTCCCCCATGGGCTGAGCCCATTCACAATTTCCTTGCAAGGGGCGAGTTGCCATCCGACCCCGCCGAGAAGAGCAGGACTAAGCGTCAGGCGAGCTCGTACACGCTCATCGAAGGGAGTCTTTACAGGAGGAGCGTCTCTGGGGTCCTGACAAGATGCATCACCACGGAGGAGGGTAAGTATCTGTTAAACGATATCCACTTAGGCCTCTGTGGAGCTCATTCTTCGTACAGGACAATGGTCAGAAAGGCCTTCCGTATGGGGTACTATTGGCTGACGGCTCTTCAGGATGCCCGCGACATTGTCCGCACCTGTCGAGCGTGCCAGTTCCATGCCCGGAAGTCGCACCAACCCGCTTACGCACTCCAGACCATCCCGCTCGCGTGGCCCTTCTCGACGTGGGGGCTAGACATCCTCGGGCCTTTCCCCCAAGCCGTCGGGGGTAAGCGGTTCCTATTCGTAGCAATCGACACTTTCACCAAGTGGATAGAAGCCGAACTGGTCTTGACCATCACTGCTCGAGCGGCCGTCAGATTCTTCCGCTTGTTCGTGGTCACCAGGTACGGGGTTCCGTGCAAAATTATCACTGACAACGGTACACAATTTACCAGTGAGCTATTCCAGGAATTCTGCGAAGACCTTCGCACCAAGGTATGTTTCGCGTCGGTGGCCCACCCGCAAAGCAACGGAGCAGCAGAGCACGCCAACGGGCAGATTGTCCAAGGCGTCAAGAAGCGAGTTTCAGATGAGCTCGAATGATTCGGCAAGACCTAGGTGGACGAACTTCCCACCGTCTTATGGTCTATTCGTACCACAATCAGCCAAGCAACAGGGTCCACACCCTTCCAGCTAGTGTTCGGTACCGAAGCCGTCCTACCGCCAGAGGTCACACTGGGCTCTACCAGGGTCAGCTTGCTCGACCAAATCGACTTCGAGCAAGAACGGTCCCTTGACCTTACCCTGGCAGAAGAAGTAAGATGCCGTGCACTGCTACGATCAACACATTACCTGCAAGCTCTTCGCAGACATGCGTCTCGGTCGGTACGACCTAGGGAGCTCCTTGTTGGGGACTTAGCCCTGAGACGGATTCAGGCTCCGTCCAACGCCAACAAGTTATCCCCGCGGTGGGAGGGCTCCTATAGAGTTGTTTCAACAGATCGCATGGGGCCTTATCGGCTAGCGTTGCCCGACGGCAGAGAGCTCTCTAGCTCGTGGAACATTGATCAACTTCGAAAATTCTATGTGTAACCCTTTTACCTCAATTTTCAATAAAGCTCTTGTTCAATTGTCATGATTGGTCCTTGCGCAATTTTTTCGTTCTATATTTTGTGTTGGCTCGAGTTCGGGGCCTTTTTGGGCCCGATCTATGGATGCGCGCTTGCTCTTGGCCCATGTGTTGGGGGCTTAAACTTCACTCCCAGTGGTCGAGCTACTTGTAAGCCGAACTTCTTCGTATCAATGCTCCCCCTGCGCCAGGGTTCGAACCAAGCCCGCGACCAGGTCCAACGAGCAAGGCGCCAATTGTTGTCATGACTCGAGAGCTTCACTCCAAGTCTTAAGTTTTTCCTCGAGCATCCGTGTTACGCTCCCTATGGGCCTTTTTCGATCTTGCAGGTCTTGGTCTCTACATGTTTTCTAACTTGCGCCCAAGGCGGTTTGCCAGACGACCTTGAGCCCAATCTGGCTGGACAAGATATGCCACGGCCAAGAGCTAAGTGCACGATTAGGGGAAAATCTCTTGATCGGGAAATGACAAAGCAAACCAAGACATTAAAACTATTCTTGCCAAAATAATGTCGTTCCATTAAGCCTTTTTCTGCCTTACAAACGGTCTTGTCTACAGGAAGTCTAGCCCTATCTACAAATCGGCCATCTCACGTGCAAGCTTCTCCTGCTCGAGCTCGGCGACCTTGGCCCTCAAGGACGACAGCTCACCCTGGAGTCAGAGGGCTTCGGTAGAGGCATCAGCGGCGCGGCGGAGCTCTTCTTGGAGCTGGGCCAAGGAGCTCTTGGCCGCCTTGCTCGCCCGACCCAACTTCTCCTCGAGCTCTTGAACCATGGCCTCGAGCTCAGGGGAGGCCCTCGACGCGGCGGCTGCCTGGTCTGCAGCGGCCTTGCTCTGTTCTTCAGCTTTTGCTCGCTCGGCCTCGAGCGCCCTAGCCGACCTCGAGCGCTCATCCTCGACGGCCTTGTTCGCGTGGTCCCGCTCCGAGGCGATGGCCCGCTCCAGCTCGGTCTTGTGGGAAGTCTCGAGCGTCTTCACCACTTCGCGGAGGCCGGTGATCTCGTTGGAGTCGTCTGCCGCCTTCTACGCGGCCTCCCCTAGCTCGGCTCGCAAGTCCTGCATGAGCTTGGAGCGCGCCGTCTCCCGGGCCTCCACCACGTCTGTAAGGACCCGAATCCAACCATTCGAATCCACTGTGTTTTTCCGCACTAGTCCCAGGATCAAACGCTAGTGCACACAGCTTAACATCGGTAAGCATCATATCATACACAACGATAAGAATAATAGGACCTTATTGATTGAATGTAACTAGTGTATGATCTTATGATCACTTACATTATTCAGCCTTGCAAGGCAATAATAAGACCAATAAGACAAATCAATGAAAGTAGTAGAAAGCGTAGATGTCCCATCGACACCACAAAGCGATCGACAAGGCTTGGCCTAGTGACACGCGTCCCACCGAAAGTCCTTCTCCAATATTGAAGATGATTCCTCCATTGTTGTTGGTTGATAAGCAAGGGTGAGTACACCAACACGTACTCAACAAGTTGTGCATGAGAATGCATTTCTATTATAACTATATGCGGGCTTATTCCAAAGGAATGGCTAAGGGTTCATTTGCGATGCGAAAGATTTTGAGAACACATAAGTACATAGATTGAAAAGACAGTAAAACAAATAATAACAAGTAAATAGTTTCAGTGATTCTCAAATAAACCCAAGTTCTCCATCCTAAATCAAGTTCCATTATCCACATGGCATCCCGCCATCCCATCCAGTTGTTTATTTTAATTAACTACCCTTAGTTGACCGAGGCAAGACTAACCAAAAGTTCATCATAAAACCAAATACGACCGCCCAATTGCCACTCTTGGCCCACCAAATGTGACCGCCCAGTTGCCATTCTTGGCCCACCAAAAATCAAATGCGACCGCCCAATTGCCACTCTTGGCCCACCAAAAACCAAATGCGACCGCCCAATTGCCAGTCTTGGCCCACCAAATGCGACCGCCCAATTGCCATTCTTGGCCCACCAAAAACCAAATGCGACCGCCCAATTGCCAGTCTTGGCCCACCAGAAACAATCTTGCCACTTGCCTCAGTCTAAATCATTTTCCCACCCCAGTTGATTACCAAGCACCACGTGCTCTTCACAAATCAATATCGTTGCGTGACCCCGCTGTCACAACAACTCAATCTCTTTGTGCGACCACACATGGCCCACAAGTTATCATCATAATTCCATATTCCATTAGTCAAGATTAATAAGCAATATTTCATGAGCATGTGATGACGTGGCATGGCTAAGCATTCTAATCCGGTCTAACCATCCATGTTGATTTTATATTAACCAACTATAATTAACCAACCTAGGGTAACAAATGGATCATGGCATACAATTTAACAAGGTAGGATGTAATTCAAGAGGGTATAATATCTAAATCCCAATCTAGGTCAAAATCATTTGTACTCATGAATTAACAAGTGATAAGGTAAATCAAAATAGCATGCAATCTAATTCATGGGGGCAACATGATCAAAGCACAACTTGCCTTGCTTAAGTTCCTGGTATTGCTCCGAAAATTGCTCTTGAAATAATAATCCTTCTTCCGACACCTCGCTTAACTCAACGTCTACGCGAATCGAGAAGAAATAGCAAATAAACACAAAGAACAAATAACAAATGAACTCAAAAATTCAAATAAAATCCACCATTGGAAAGATCTCAATCTTACCAACTTTTCGGACTTCGAATCACCCAAATCGGAGTTCATATGCAAAAGCTATAGCATTTAGAAGTTTTGAAAATAAACTAAACTCTGGAATTAGAAATTCTAAATCTTTCCGAATTATTTTTATAAAGAAAATCTGAATTTTCCTGCCCTGGCTTGTACGGACAAAACGCGGCTCAATCTAGACTGATGAACTCAATCTAACGGTTATGGGTAAATCTACTACGGGGCCTAATATCAACCGTCCGACTTAAATCCAATGGCTGATATTTATTCGGAGACGCTTACCGATTCCGGAATGACGTGGATGAATTTCGTACACTCGATTAAGATCTGACGGCTGACGAAGCTCCCAATCGGCGATGAAGCGACGGCGACTTAAATTCACCGAAGATGAAGACGACGACCTCGGCGACAACTTCGGCGGCGCTCGAAATCTCTGGCGGCGCGCTACCCTTCGTAATTTTTCCCGACAAAGACTACTCGCTTGATACTCCCGATTCCTTATCGCTCAATTCCTCCGACAACGCTGCTGCCTATCCTATCGCCGCGATTTTCGCCCGATCGTTGGCGCGACTTCGCTCGATTCGCCGATGCTCGGTTCGACGAGGCCACGCTACCGTTTAAATACTCAAGCGCATGTACTACTCCTACCGAACGAAATCGCTTGTCGATTGCGGCGCCCGGCGTTACCGCGTTCTGAAGAAACCCTGCCTAATTCGCCATGTGCATGCACGCCTTCCTTTTCTGCGCGACGACGGAAGACTCGAGTCCCACCGAATTTGGCGCCCGATTCGAGTTTGACTTCGCCACGTTTTCTCTCCAGCGTGATTTCCATCGCTGCGCTTCGCGTTTGTTCCTCCGTCTTGGCGACAACAGTGCAAATGAGTCCGTGGCGAGCAATGCGGTGGCACCAGAGTCTCGATCAACTACGCTTGGAAGGAGATGCCGAGGTCCATCCGATCATTTTGATCAACAATGGAGAATCTGGCACAATTAAAACAATTGACGGTTCCTTGTAATCCATTCGGAAACTATCTGACTCTTGCCCGCTTTGATCTCCATCGCAGTTAAACAATTTCCTAATCCGGCCGGTTTAATCAATCCGATTCCTATTCCGATTTAGACCCGGAAAGGAAAGAAAAAAAATGCTTCGAGACCTTCTATACTTAAATAAAATATTTTTGGGCAGCCTTTATTTTAAATTACCCTTTTAGTTATTTTTTAACAAAAACCATATAGAATAATTCAAAAATAATTCAAACAAATCTCGGAAAATCCCATAACTCCAGAAAAATTCACAACATTTATAAATAACAATAAAATAATATTAATTAATTGAGAAGTCAAAAATTGGGACGTTACAAACCTCCCCCCTTAACGGAATCTCGACCCCGAGATTTTTAGGGCTAACTAGGGAATAGATTTGGGAATTCTTTTTTCTGATCTTCTTCACGCTCCCAGGTTGCTTCATTTTCTGAATGGTTACTCCATTGAATTCTGCAAAAGCGAGCGGACTTATTTCTAGTTCTACGCTCCATTACATCCAAGTTCTTGATCGGGTGTTCCTTGTAGGTTGGACCTCCTTACAATTTGATGGCTTTTAACGGCGTACGGCAGGCACGACCCTATAAAGCTTTAAAATGTAACTAGCCTGGTAACTATTGTTATAACTAAACTCTGCATAGGGCAAAGTTTTATCCCAAGATGTACTGTACGATATCGCACAAGCTCTCAACATATCCTCTAAAATCTGATTAACTCTTTCTGTCTAGCCATCTGTCTGCGGATAATAAGCAGTACTGAAATTCAGACGAGTTCTCATCTTATCATGAAACTTTGTTTTAAAACCTCGAGATAGATTAGATACCTATATCAGACTCAATCTTCTTGGGCACCTCATGCATTCACTCAATTCCTGACATATACAGATCTGCCAAATGACCTTTTGTTTACGTAGTCTTTAGTGGTATAGAACGAGCAACTTTGGTAAATTGATTGATAATGATTCCTCCGAATTCACATTCTCGATGATCAGTTCACACTAGAGATCCATTTAATGATTTGCCTCCCAATTCCACTCAGGATTTAACAATGGTTGCAACGAATCTTTAGGTTCCTGATGTATTGCTTTTATTCTCTAACATACGTCACGTCGAGTATTATTTCCAATAGTTTTGCTCATCCCCTTAAACCACCAATACTTTTTTTTCTCTTTAGTTCTTAATACATCTTGGCACTTTCTGGATGAATCAAATACCTAAAATCATGGGTTTCCTCAGGTATCATTTGCTTAGGATCTTCCTATCCGGCACACTGGTTTGACCTTAAATCCTCAGGGTATCCTAATCACTCAAACTTTTACTCCTTGGCTAAGCCTTTTTCTTTCTTTTACTTGATTTTGTACTTCATCTACCTTCGAACTTCTTATGTTCTGATCTTCTATTTTCCTTTTTGTTAAATAACGCACTAAGCTTTCTCAAAACTCTTCCTAGTAATTCTTTGTTATGCTTTTCCATTTCCCACTAATTCCTTGGTAGGCATTGACATGGTCTTTTCTCTATTGGGCTATACGGGCACTAATTAAACTACGAACTTCGATCTTTCGATATGATGGCATACCAGGCAAATTCTTGGAAAATATATCAAGGTATTTTCTGACAACTGGCGCACTTTCTAACTGGCAGATTTCACACTATTATCCATCAGCTGGCTAACACAAACTGTCGTCACTTGAATTTTCTTTTTCTTCTTCTTCTTCTTTTATATATATTGCTCTTTATTCCAATACTCCGTATACCAATGTATTAATTATTCCTGATTCTTTTCTTTCAACAAGGAACCTTTACATGGAATTCATCACTAATTTCTTTACTTTACAAGTAGGGTTACGGTATTGCACTAAGTAAACTCACGGCTCCTAACTTCCTTGACTTAGCATTGACGCTAGGGCTTTGATAGGGACGGAGTTGTAATTGACTTGAACCAATGCGATTACTTTTCCTTGAGGGCCTTTGCTGGCAAACTGCTTAGGTTTGTGGCAATTATAGTAGAGTCTAGGGTGAACTTTCTTTCTTGATTATTCGTTGATTGGAATAGTATCTTTTACCTGAACGTCTTTTTCTTCGATTGGTTCTCTAGACAAATTCCTTCCGCAATTTCACCGCTTACTCTTAGCGTTATGTATCTGACCGGGTAACTTCTGTATATCCCTAGCTATAGGAATTATTTGTCTTCTCTGTGGACATCGATTATCATAATGGCCTTCCGGTGATGATTGTAGCCCAAAATGTCTGCGCTTCTGCGATTCATTACTTTTGATTCGCAACACACCCCCTAGTAAAACGATCTTCTTCACCATACAAGGGACCTGCTGTGGGTGATAGCCACTTACTGTTTTTCTGTTTAAGGTTGCTAGGTTTTAGGAGGGTGCATTTTTTTAACTTTCCAAGCGACGCTGACGAAGCTCCCGATCGGCGATGAAGCGACGGTGACTTAAATTCACCGAAGATGAAGACGACGACCTCGGCGACAACTCGGCAGCGCGTTCGGAAATCTCCTGGCGATGCCCGCTACCCTTCGTAATTTTTCCCGACAGCACGACTCGCTTGATACTCCTGATTCCTTGCCGCTCAATTCCTCCGACAACGCCTGCGTGCTGCTATCCTTCACGATTTTCCTTCGATCGCTGGCGCGACTCGCTCGATTCCTTCGTTGCTCGGTTCCTTCGACGAGGCCACGCGCCGTTTAAATACTCCAAGCGCATGTACTACTCCTACCCGGAACGAAATCCTTGTCGATTGCGGCGCCAATACACGCGCGTTCTGAGGAAACCCCGCCTAATTCGCCACGCAGCGCATGCATCCTTCCTTTTCTCACAAGACGGACGGAAGACTCGAGTCCCACCGAATTTGGCGCCAGCTCGAGTTTGACTTCGCCACGTTTTCTCCCGCGTGATTTCCGCCGCTGCGCTCGCGTTTGTTCCTCCGTCGGCGCCGGCAATTTGTACCGAGTCCGTGACGAGTGCAAGGTGGCACCGAGTCTCGGCCAACTACGCTTGGAAGGAGATGCCGCAGGTCCATCCGATCGTTTTGATCAACAGCGGAGAGACACTGGCACAATTAAAACAATTGACGGTTCCTTGTAATCCATTCAGAAACTATCTGACTCTTGCCCGCTTTGATCTCCATCACAGTTAAACAATTTCCTAATCCGGCCGGTTTAATCAATCCGATTCCTATTCCGATTTAGACCCGGAAAGGAAAGAAAAAAAATGCTTCGAGACCTTCTATACTTAAATAAAATATTTTTGGGCAGCCCTTATTTTAAATTACCCTTTTAGTTATTTTTTAACAAAAACCATATAGAATAATTCAAAAATAATTCAAACAAATCTCAGAAAATCCCATAACTCCAGAAAAATTCACAACATTTATAAATAACAATAAAATAATATTAATTAATTGAGAAGTCAAAAATTGGGACGTTACAACGTCGAGCAAGACCCTCAGTGCGTCGGCATGCGTCTGAAGGCCTTGCAGCCCTTGGGAGACTGAGTCGATGGCCTGCGGGGCTCAAAGGGTCAGCATGACACTCGCCAGAAGAAAAAGAGAAGGAAAACGAGGAAGTTTGAACCAAGGTCTGAAGAAACTCAAAGTTTCTACGTAAGACGGCCCTTGAAGGTTACCCAAGAAAACTCGGCGGATCTGCTGCCCGACGTCCCTGGGGCAGAGTCACCCACCATTGCCGCTAGGTCGTCAAGGGTGCGGTCTTCAGGCACTCTGTCATGGGCGGCTGCGTCCCGAGCTTCTTCCTCGAGGGGGCTCGACCCGCCCCAGTGCTCGGTCCCGGTGGCGATTTCAGCCTTGTCCCCCGCGGCTGGAGGGTCTCTGGTTTCCTCCCCGGCGGCGGTCCTGGCCTCACCCGCGGCCTGGTCCTCCGTGCTTGTCGCGGCCAAAGTGTCTTTAGGGTCGGCGGCTCGGGGAGTTCCCACCGCCACGGCCGGGGCGGTCTCGGCCAGGACGCCCTCGGCGCCATCTCCTTCGGCTGCCTCGGGCGGATTGACGTTGTCTTCAGCGTCCAATCGCCGGTGGCGTAGTCCTCGCTGGTCGCGGGCTGAAGCTCTTCCTCATCTGGGTCGTCAAGCCCCTGGTCGAAATCCCCGACCGGGTCCTGACTCTGAGAGCCCAGGGGAGCGCGCCTCTGGCTCGAGGGTCGGCGAGGCGCCAGAACATAATCGGCCCTTTCCTCCTCCTCAGACTCGGACTCGCCCTGGACAATAGTCATTGTCAATTCAGGCAGGTGTTGAGCTCGGGCGCTCAAGGTCTGCGATTAAGAACGACTACTAAGCTAAACAGGTACAAGGAAGGCTGGGCGAGTGAAGGTTTGGAAACCTACAGGCCGGGGTCCTCAGCTCGCGGGAGGTCGGCGAGGCCCCTGACCTCTCGAGGTCGAAGGGCGCCTCGCCTCGGGTCCCCGATGCCTGGACCTTCAGGCTCGCGGTGGCTCAAAGTCCCCCGCGGCAGAAGACCCAGGGCCCCGCGATTGGGACCCTTGGGCCGCCTGAGGACTCGAAGACCTGGCAGCGGCCACCGTGCTCAGCTGCTGTAGGAAGGGCATGTCAGGAGATGAGGAAGCATAAGCATAAAGTTCGGGGGCTCGACCGTGGGGGTTCTCACCGTCGCGCGGTCGGCCCATTCAACATGGGGCTTTTTCGCCTCCCGGTCTTCTGTTTTGCCCGGGAGTGGCTTCTTTTTCCCCTTCTTGCCCCTGCCCCCGCCGGGCAGCGGGAGCATCCTCCTTGCCATCTCGAGCAGCTCCTGGTGGTCCTGCGAGCACGATGAAGGATCAAGGGGATGCCCAAGGGCGAGTAGGCTAGGGGCAACCAGGGGTGGCATACCTCGGCCTTTCGACGCAGGATGTTCTTCGGGACAGGTTAGTCGAGGGTATATGCGTGCGCTGCTCTCCTGAACATTTCGTTCATCCTGTCGGCGACCCAGGACTCCTTTGGCGCTGCAAGAGGATCGACCGTCAAGAGCGCTCGAAGGTTGGGACTGAACAAAGTTCCAGCGCAAGAAGGCTTACGGTTGGGCCCTCGAGGGTCGAGTTGTCGCAGCCCTTGACCTCGTAGAACGGGTGCAATCTCCTCCGGAGAGGGCACACCCGGCTCCACCGGTAGTCGACGGCGATCGCTTGCCCGGTGAGGCCGCGCGTGGCGCAGATGTGTATGGCGACCGTGGCACACATGGTGGTTGCTTTAGGCTCGGTCGAGGAAGGAGGAATTACGTGAGCAAAAGGCGAAGGGGGCGAAGAGCGCGAGGAAATCGGGTTCTTTCGAAGGTCACTGGGGGCTTGGGTTTATAGCCCTCGATTGGGCCGGATCTAGGCTAAGACGCCTCAGAAGCTGAGCCCACGGCGATTTGACATGCGCAATTAAGGATTGGGGGCCGGATCGAAGCGTTGCGGGCGTTACTCTCTGACCGACCGTGTCCGTACTAACGTCGCGAAGTTCAAGGGGTGCCAGGTGCCTTGAAGCCGAAGCCTTCTGATTGAGATCTCTGCATGACCTCGACCAAAAGCCCAAAGCATCCAGAAGTCTGTCCCCAGCGTCTGTGGCATGAGGCTCTAGGTCGGTCCAGGTGCCTTTCTCGACTTTGAGCCTCGGGGGCTGGCTGACGGGGATTGGGAGACTTTCGTCCGGTCAAAGCTTGGTCAGCAGAGGCCGCTAGCTCGCCAGCTGCCGACCTCGAGCTAGAGCCTGCCTCGACCAAGAGCTCGACCCCCCGCACGACCTTGGGCTCAGGAGGCGTGAGGTCAGCTCTTGCTCGGGGCAGTTTCCTTTGGACGCCAGGACGTGCGCTTACCCGGCGGTTCCCAAGGCCTAAGAAAGCGTGGTCAAGGCGGTCGTGGGCGGCATATCCGGAATGGTTGCAGTCCACCTCCGGCACGCACGAAGCCATCACTCCGACAATTTCTCTTGACCGTTGCAGGCTGCGCCAAGGAGGATTAAGATCCCACCAAAGGATCGACACATAGGCAGCAACCACATGTATACACCACGCCAGAGCACGAGCTATAGGACAGTAGCCATTATCGTCAGGCTCGAGCTAAAACTGTAATTCCCCACTGTACTCAAGAATAGTGAAGACCTCCGCCTCAGGGCAAGACTGGAGTAGAGCTGTTACCCTCTCAGGGGGCTCGAACCAGTATAATTCTCTGTGTCCCGCTCGTTGCCGCCTAGCTCCGACCAATGCCGCGCCCAAAGAAGTTCCGCCACGAAAGCAAGCGCGCCTCCTGTCCTCGATTTTACTAACCCCTCCTTTGTATTTGCGGTCAGGCGATTCCGATTGTCGACACATTGTATTTTACACAATTAATCTCACTTCTACTTCTTCTGCTTATTTCGATGTCTATGTGGCCTATAGAAAGTCGGTCATATAATACATACTTTAGTCTTAGTATGGATAAGGGATCTTCATATGTTATAGACTAGTAGTCGGCTGTTTCTGTGGCGGTTATTACTATTAACCACCACAGATAACTATTATCTGTGGCGATTAATAATAATAACCGCCACATATACTCCCTCTATATATGCTAAACCTAAGCCCGCTACGTGACTTCCGAAAATTCATTAGCCTCGCTGCCCTCAAGACTGCCCTTGCTGCTAGCACCAAGACGGCCACCGCATCGCTCGCCACTCCAAGCCGTAGCAACGCCGTCAAGTGGGGAGGACTCCAAGCCGTCAGCCGCCACTCCAAGGTACAAACTTCCTTACCTATTCCCCGAGCTCCTCAGTTTTGTAGTGTTGTACCTCTGCGCTGAGCTCGTCAGTTTGTGCTGCGGTTTGTGTAGCATGTGGTTCGTTCGAGGTAATGCATTGGCTATGGTGGTTAGGGTTTATAGATTGGGGAAGATCCATTCTGGAATGAATATACATGAGGAAGACAGGATATAGGGCCAGAGCCTTTCTCCTTGGGTTAACAACAGCACTCATGAATGGATAGGCATCCCATGAGCTCCACGCCAGTGTGACTGTCACCACGATGATATTTAGTATGACACTGTCCTTCAACGTACAATAGAAGGGAATACATAGCTCAGATAAACTGTAAACTATAGAATGATAGAGGATAACTATATGGAACACACATACAATATGTTGTCTGATAATATGCTAACAGAGAGAAATCCAAACAACAAAAACTTTAAAAGTAATAGTTTGGTCAGTTTCTAACTACAACATTCGATGCCATGCCTTACATTTGAACATGATAGAAGTAGAAAAGAAAGAAAATTGTATTTTTGCCATATTCTCAGCTCATTCAGGACAAACACCTAACTAGCTCCTCACCAATGCAATAAATTTCTTTTAAGTAAATAGCAGCATAGCACTCTTCTGCAAGAGAAAAAAATTGAAGAAATTTCGTTTTGTTCTAGGTGTGTAATGCCATAAAAAGTACTAACAGCTCAAAAATAAATCATAGACCTAACTATAAAAAAATTAGTGCAGCTTTTCAGAATAAAACCAATTAAGATCATATTTTATTCATGAAACCGCACTTTTAGCACTTGCTTTGTCATTGCTCAGTACTTACGACTAAAGACTGTCACGCAACAGATTCTAGAGGCTCATTGTTACCCTAGACATTTTCAATTCATAGGGATGTCCACATGTTCAAAGAGAGCATGAATTGTTAGGCACAGAATATCCATAAACTATACCATATTGTGTAATAAAATAATAAGTAACTGCAACAAATTTGTCAAAATTGCACATACAATGGTTGCAGCTCAGCACGAGTCTAAAACTGGTTTCATTTAACGATTCTGGTGTTTCAGAAATGGCATGAGAATAAATACATAAACAGAATATGTTATCTCACCATTCACCACTACAGAGTAAGGAGACATGAAGTTTAACCATTGTCATTCCTCCTATCCATTTTAGGACCAATAACCAAGGTTGTCAGGATCACGATCCTAGGTAGGATAATTTTTTGTTTGACAAGATTGGATCGTACAATCACAATTCTATCAGATTCTTAAAAGCATATACATTTTGTATAAAAATATAATTGTATTTCCAAATGTGCAAGTCTGTGTGAATATTTTGAATTTAATTATGTAAATTCGGGTACACTTATTCATGTTACATTAAATTAAGCTTGTATTCTAACCTTATTTAATTATAGCTGGTGTCGGCGTATTCCACCTGACAGGACCGGAGTCTACAGATCGGGTTTGGTTCGATAGGAGGGCGTCTTCGCGGCTGGCTAACCCTAGAGGATGAAAACACTAGAGACTCCCACACGAAGGATTCTGGCGTCTATGAACTAAGATGACACAGAGATTTTTCCCCAGGTTCAGGCCCCCTTAGCCAGGGTAATAGCCTTACGTCCAGCCAGATTTTTATGGAGTGTTTGAGGTTAATACAGAGCTCTCAAATTACAAGTTCTTCCTTGGCTTCTACAGCTGAACTCTTGGTTCCTCGACCATTCGACCCCCTTTCCCCATGCACCAGAGGGCCCTTATATAGCCCAGGCTAACGGGGGTAGGTAAAAGGAGGGTCATCATGCTGATCTTCATACATTTATTGCTCCTCCCCGTGCTGTCCCGTTCCTCCAGCCTCATTAAATATCGACGCATGGCTTCGCCTGGTCCGCCCGAGATGTGACCCCTTTGTGACGGGTAGGACAGAGGCATCAAAGGAATGGGCTTGTAGCAGAAATCCTCGCAGTTAATAGATCTGACACCGCAGCTCGCCGCTGGCACGCAGACGATAGGGAAGGAGACTTGAGGCGGCCACCGTGTTCCCACCTTTTTGCCTTCGCGTCGGGCGGCGGGCGTCTCGCCACCGCCGCCGGCACCACATGGGCGGCACCGGCGGGTGGGTGTGTTTCGCCCGTCGGCCGCCAAAGCCGCCACGGGGGTGGGCGCCGGCGGCGAAGCGTTCTCGCCACCGCCGCCGGACGCCACGTGGTGGGACTGCCGGCGGGCGTGCTTGCCGCCCGCCGCCAAAGCCGCCATATAAGCTGGGCGCCGCGGCATGCGTCCTCGCCACTGCCGCCAAGCGCCCGTGGCGGCACGACTGTCCGGCGGGCATGCTTCGCCGCCAATACCGAGCCATCACGTGGGCGGCTGGCGGCGAGGTGTCTCGCCACTGCTGCTGGCGCCACGTGGTCGCCACCACCGGCGGGCGTGCTTTCGCTGCCCGCCGCCAAAGCCGCCACGTGTTGGCGCCGGCGGCAGGCGCTTCGCCACCGCCGCCGGCGCCACGTGGTTTAAGACCTGGCCGGCGGCGTGCTTCGCCACTTTGCCGCCGCCAGTTACCACGTGGGCTAGGCGGCCGGCGGCGGCGCTCGCCCACTGCCGCCGGGCGCCACGTGGGTCGACATTTGGCCGACGGGCGTGCTTTCGCCGCCCGTCGCCAGCCACCATGTGGGCTGGCGCCCGAGCGGCGAAGCGTTCTCGCCACCGCTGCCGCCGGCGCCACGTGGCGCACACCTGGCCGGCGGGGCATCTTCGCCCGGCCGTCGCCCGAACCGCCACGTGGGCTAAGCGCCGGCGCGCAAGGTGTCTCGCCACTGCCGCCCGGCGCCACGTGGGTCGACACGGCGATGGGCGTGCTTTCGCCCCCGGCCGCCGAGCCACCACGTGGGTGGGCGTCGGGCGGCGTATGCCTCGCCCACCGCTCGTCGGGCGCCACGTGGGCGGCACTGCACGTAGGCGTGCTCACTCGCCCGCCATGCCGCCATGCCGCCATGTGGGCCGGGCGCCGGCGAGTAGGGCATCTCGCCCACTGCCACGGACGCCACATGGGCGTTTTTGTCGCTGGGGGTCCCCAACAGAAAATCTGTTGACAAGAGCCGGCCCGCCTCGAGCGCGTGCTAAATCCTTTGGAACCTTCATTGAATGCTTGGTGCGCTCTTGGTGGGCCACCACTCATGAGGATACGCCTCGGTTCCCTCCTCAGACGGTCAAGGTGATGCATATATAGATACATCCGTATTCAAGCGGTTTCGCCTACGCTTTCTTGCGACTTTCAACTTTTGCTTCTCCGTCTTCCCTGTTCAAAATATTTGCCTTCTTCGTCCTTATGGCGCCTTCCATTCCTGCGTCACCCGCCGATGCTGCCACGGTGAGGAAGATTTCTCACCTCGCGCCGGAGGGCACCTTCCACTTTTGGGCGGGGACCCCCACACCACGGTGCCTTTCCAACGAAATCCTCATCCACACTTGGGCGATGATGGTAGGTCTGGTCCCGCCATTCTCTGACTTTTTCCTCACTGTCCTTCATTTTTACGAGATCCACCATCTTCACCTCACCCCCAACTCCATCATCTTCCTTTCCATCTTCGCACACCTCTGTGAAATGTTCATGGGGGTGATGCCGAATCTTCCCCTTTTTCGCTACTTCTTCCTTTGCCGCGGTTCCAACGACGGTGAGGTGGTGGGGAGTTGCTATTTCCGTCAAGGGACTAATTAGCCTCCGCTACATTGCCTTCCACCAGTCTAGCCGAAGGCGTGGCGCAGCCGATCGGTCAGACATCACGACGACGCCGAGTCGACACTCAGGAGTGCCGGGCGGCGGAGGCCTCCAAAAGCTGGAACTCGCCGGTCGAAGAGACGCCAGAGCTCCTCGCAATGGCGGCCCGCATCAACAGACTGCGGGACACCGGACTAACCGAGGCGCTGGTAGCTCGGGACTTCGTGGCCCGGAGAATCACCCTTCGCCGACGATTCGCTCGCGCATGGCGAGACACAACAACAGCGACATGACGCGACGCACTCGCCGTAAGTCTTCGCTTTCCTTTGGCTTTTTCCGCACATATGCTTCTTCCTGCGACTCCCTACCAACCGACAGTCTTTCTTTATTTTTTTCGCCAGGTGCGGGAAACCTGGACGAGCAGCTCATCAACAGATGGCTCTCTGGATTGATGCCACCAATTCCAGGCGGCTTAGAATTTCTAGTGGCAGCCCGGCCGCTTGCCGATTTGGAGCACGCGGAGCACCTGCAGATCGTCAGGCAACTCTCTAGTGGCTTTTAGCTTTTGAAAGCTAGTAAAAAGCCACCTATTTATTTAGACTTTTTTTTTGCTTTTAAATCAGTGAAAAAGTCTAAACAAATGGGACCTAAGTTAGATATTAAGAATAGATTTTCTTGCCCTTGCATTTAGGGAAGGACTTCTATGCGCGCAGGGAAACTATTCGGAAGGAAGTGTAGGGATAGTTTATGTGTAGTGTGTAGTGCTTACATAACAGCATTGGATCACTTACCAAGTGCAATGCATGGACTTCTTTTCCGTCGGTTCAATCTAAGTTTCCCTTTGAATTCTGTGGATTTCTTATTCTGAGAATCTGAGTTCAGGTGTCTTTCCGTTTAGTTTATTTTCCAATCTGAATTGTCTTTCGTCTGTGTCTAGGTCGGAGTGCGGTATTTTGTCCACAACTTCATGTTGAAATGCAAACACTCACCGGTACAGAAGGGGTTATATTAGACACGTTATTACTGACTATTTTTTTATGAAAACTATCTAGAAAGAGTGTAACGTCCCGAATTTTGGCTAGATTTTAATTTTTGGAGTTATTTGAATTTTTATGAATTAACCAACCTTTATTTGCATTTAATGGAATTTATCTAAATTTTCTGGGATTTATTGGATTTAATTGGATTTTATTTATATCATCTTCTCTTGAGTAATTAAATATCAGAAAAAGTATTTATCAAAAATTAAAACTAATATTTTATTTAGGCTCAAAATGCTCTGAAATATTTTCTAGAATTTTTCTAGAATTTTTCGGGTATTTTTAGTGCCCCAAACAATTACTTTGAATTTCGGTATTTATTTTTAATCGAAAAAGTTTAAAAATCCTTAGCTACTGATGTTGGGCCGCCCAACACTGTGCTCGCTGAAAAACCCTAATCGCCGCGAATCTGGACCGTCGGATCGGGATCCAACGGTGACGTGACTGCGCTTCGATCTCGGGAGCGCGATCACAGCCGCCGTCCGCCGTTGGGTGCCAAGATCATGTCGATGATATTGCGCGAGTTCCAAGGCATGTCCGCGAATGAAGTACACCCCGAGCTCAAGCACTTCCTTCCGCCATTTCCCTCATCTCTCGCCACCATCCACCGTAGCACGTACTAGCTTAGCTCGCCAGTAGCCGCTCTCTTCCGCCTCGGTTCTTCGCCATTTGCGCCGCTGTTCACCGTTCTCGCCGCACTTTGAGGCCAGCCCCGAAGTTCCTTGAGTCGCCAGCAGCTGTGTGGGTTACTTCTTCCGACCGGAGAGGCTCGAAACGTCGTGGACGCGCTATCTTCTTCAAGTCCGTGAGCCGCCAAGATCTTCATCGACTCCTCGCGTGCAACCTCGGTAGTCGATCTTCATCCGACGCCCAAGGTAACGCCACGTAGTCCCGCAAATAGTAAACCGCTTTCGGTTAGTCTTGCGCGTTAGATTCAATCCGACGATCGGGAATGCATGCATGCGTGGCGGATAATTCTCGACGCGTGTCGATCCACCGACATGTGGGGCGGGCGCCGTTCACCGCCCACACGTCGATGGGTGGACCGCCGTCGGTCTTGGCGCCGGCGGACGTCATTCGGCCCACTGTCGATGGCGAGAGCGACGTGGCTCGCTCTGGTGCCGACACGTGTCAAGCCGAGGAAAATAACCGAAAATCGGTAGAAAATAGATGAATAATTCGGTTTATTCTTTTATGAATTTTCAGAATATTGTAAAGGCTATAACTTTTGCATTTTAACTCGGATTTGAGTGATTCCAGTGCCCAAAATTTGTAAAAATGTGAACTATTTATTGGTGATTTTTATTTTATTTTTAGAATTTATATTGCTGTCTGTATTGTATGTTTATTGAGTGATTGCTTGTATCGACTAGACCCCGAGTTGCGAATTTCGCCGAGGAGAGTTTGAAGACCGTCGCAGACCTTCTCGACCAGAACCAACTCCTCTTCAAGGCAAGTCATGCTTTGATCATTTCGCCTAGTTTTCAAAGTATATTTTGATTTCCATATTGCATGCTATGTTAAGTACAACCACTATTGATTAAATTGGGAAATGGTAGTTAAAAGCCAAACTTGTTATGCCACCTTGATTATAAATGTTTATATGCCCTAAACCTTGTCCACCCTAAGATGCTTAAATATGTTGGATGCTAATATGATGCCAACACGGGAGGCTAGACCGTGATTAGCTGCTTAGCCTGCTTGTATGCGTGGAATGACTTTCAAATATCAAATGAATACTGACTAAACAATTATGGAACGCATTTTGGAAAATGCGATGATGTCATGAATTGGAACTGGGATAGTGACCTGTGTGGTGCTATTCCTGAACTGATGTGGAAAATGGCATGTGTTGCTTAAGTTAAAGTGGGGTGGGAAAATGATTTGAACCGGGGCAAGTGGCAAGAAGGCTTCGTGCCAGGTGGGCCTGTGTGGCAATGGGATGTATGAAAAGATTGTGAAGGCTGTGTGCCGAGATGTATAAAATGGTTGTCTTGCCCGGGACAATTAAGGACTTAACCTTGCGAGCCTTTGAGCTGAGTTCCGTGTACAACCACTTGTCTGGAATGGGACGGACCTAGTTAAGTAGGTTTCTAATATCTTTCCTTTGATACCTCGGGTGACAAGCTTACACCAAAAATGTAATCAGACGGGGAGCGTACTGTCTTTGCGCTTGGTACCCATCTAACAGATGTGCCTGTTCTAAACTTTGGCTCTGTGTGGGAAGTGTTAGGAAGGCAATCATCGAGAGGATCATCGCTAAGTGTTAGTCTCTGAAAGACTTTGTTACAATCAATCGCCTGTGTGGTGAACGACTGTATCCTGTGGGTAAAGTGTACAGCCTCTGCAGAGTGTGTGTGTGAATCTATTCGAATAGCCGTGTCCGCGGTATTGGACATTGCTCTCGTGATTACAAATCAAGGGTTAGATTTTAAAAATAAAAGATGTGGATGGGTGGTCAGGTGCGGCGATGAATGAAATTAGGGCGGTGCCAAAACTCTTGAGAAAGAATTGAAAAATTAGTTATTAATAATATCGATTTTATCGCTTTTAATCTAATAGGATTACCCGATTAAAAGAAATGCCGCTTATGCAAAATAACCAATTAGGCCTTTCCTTTGGAATAAGCCATGCATGTAGTAATAGATCTCGCATTGTGCATGACTTGTTGAGTATGTTGTATACTCACCCTTGCATCGACAAAAACCTCGTAAGATGAAGCCGCACCACTTGGGAGGAGGAGTTCATTGAAGGCCAGGAGGACTAAGGGTTGGGCCGCACTCAAGAGCTCTGTGGTTAAGAAGAGTCCCGCTTATCGTATTTTGCTTCCGCCGAATGAACTTGATACTGATGATATTTATCGCCCTGCGCGGCGAAGTATTGTAAGGTGGCCATAAGGCCATGTAACTCGTTACTATTAATGCTTGAAGTACTTATTATTTATTTCCGCTGTGTATGATTGTGGTACTTCAACCTGTTTATCCTGTGTGTACTAGCGTGATCCTGGACTAGTACAGAATACACAGAGTGTCCGAATCCGTGGGAATTCGGGGCACGACAGGGATGGTATCAGAGCCATACTGACTGTAGGACTTGACCCTAGATAGACTGGCCGTTCTTTAGGAACTTCAAAATTACTTTCTAAAAGAAAATTTTAACTTGAAAGAATGATAAGTTCTTTCCTTGTCTTATTCTTCTATTCTTTTCTACTTGCTGAAAATTTCTATCTTTCCCTGATGATAAAAGATCTTATCTGAGTTGTTCCAAATAGTTATCGTTGTTTCACACTTAAGGAAAAAGCACTGGGTGCCGCTACCAATCCTGAAGATCATGAAGACAGCAATCGTCGAACTCAAGAAAGGGGATCGATGAAGTGTTCCAGAAGTTAGAAGGACCAGTGCTTCGTAGCCAGTTGAGACTCATGTGTGAGAGTCGCGTCTGTCTAAGATAGAAGTGTTACCCTCTTAGACGGTAGATTATTGTGTGTTTAGGTTAATTTGGTTTTTCCTTGTTTGCTGAGTGTGCAGTATGCGTTGCAGAGCTTTTAGGCTTGGATAAGCAACCATACCAAGTTAGTAATTGTTTGCTTAAGTTTTTAAGTTACACCTGTTTCCCCCATAAGTTCCCCTACGTATCTATTCCTTTCCCCCTTATCTCTAAACCATCGAAGCAATCAACAGATGGTGAGCACTCGCAACAACGGAGCAGGAGGCAGTGGTTCGCGCCAAGGAGGCAGCCAGAACGGTACACCACCTCAAGCAAAGACCGCCAAGGATATGCAGAACTGGGAGCATTTCTCGTGGCACGCACTCGCAATGCAGACTATGATGGCAACGGTACAACAGATCAACCACCGTGCGATGCGCCAATAATCAAAGCCGTGAACAATGGGCCATGACCCTATTCAAGATTATGCGAGTTTATGCGGACGCGCCGCCAACGTTCTCGTGGAATGCCACCATTAGAGGCGCATTTATTGGCTAAGAACCATCGAAGGAAATTGCACATAACACAAGGTGAAGGGAACGAGAGGGTACTCTATGCCTCTCACCACTTGAGGAACAGCGGTGAATGGTGGGAGAACTATCAAGCGTCACAGAGAACCCGCAGAAATTACTTGGGAAGAATTCACCTAGCTTTCCGTCAATACCATGTGCCGAGGGTATTATGGAACGAAAAAGGAGGAATTCGCAGCGCTGAAGCAAGGAGGCGAGCGGTGGCGATTATCTGAATAAATTCACTCGGTTACACGCTCGCCCGAAGACGAGCAACAGACAAGGCAAGGCGATCCGCTTCAAGGGACTTAACATCGTTTTTCTGGTGGGGTGACACCCACACTTTCCCGGATTTCAAGAATCGGTAAACAAGGCGCTCATCTCGAAGACAAGCGCAAGGAACCGGATGATAACCGTAAACGCCGCATGGCACAACAGGAGGACGTCGGGTCATCGAAAATGAGAATGATACCTCAAAATTCACCGATTCCAGCCGAGGAACGATGCGGAGCCGCCGCCAATGCCAAGACCAAATGACAAACCCCTCGGACCCGATCGAGAATGTTAATCGTAATAGTGGAAATCAAGAATGGCGTGGAGGCGCTGCTACAATTGCAATGAGACTGGACACTTCGCCAACGTATGTCCAAAGAAAGGAGCTGTGACACCAGTGCGCTTCAATTTAGGAAACACCCCAGCCAAGACCCCTACCCAAGGAGGAAGCCGAGGACCTGCACAAGCTGGAACTACACCGCAGGCATTCACGCGAGGGAGGATCAATCATATCTCCGCAGACGAAGTCCAAAATGCTACGGACGTCGTGCTCGGTAAGTTCCTAGTCAACTCGATGCCGCCTCCGTATTATTTGATTCAGAGCTTCAGATTCGCTCGCTTTCAAGATTTTGCCGAGACAAATGATCTGGATATTGTTAACCTTAAGAGTACACTCCTAGTTCAATCCCCTGGATCAGAACTCCGTTCTAAGGTCGGGTGTTCTGGAGTTAAGCTACTAATAAAGGGAGTAGAGTTCCTAGCGAACCTTATTATACTAGATACCCAAACCCTGGATGTTATCACAGAATGGATTGTTGACTAAGCATAAGGCTATATTAGACGTGGGCGCAGAGTAGTGTCTATCGAGAGCCCCGATGATAGAAAGGTGGAATTTCAAGCGAAGGCGCTTCGAGGAGGACGGATGCTAGTGAACAATTTGGAGATCGAAGATAAGAGATGTACCAAAGGGTCGATGAATACCGATGTTTTTCCCGAGGAATTACCAGAATGCCACCGACAGAGACATAGAGTTCAGAATTGACTTAGTGCAGAACAGACCGATAGCAAAGAGACCATATCGGATGTCCACCAAGAGTTGGTGGAGATGAAGAAACAGATTGAGGAGTTGTTGGAAAAAGGATTCATCGACCGAGCTCGTCACCTTGGGGAGCGCCTGTTCTATTTGTTAAGAAAAAGGATGGGAGTTTTCGGATGTGTATAGACTATCGCAAGACTTAACGAAGTGACAATAAAGAATAAATACCGTTACCCGAATAGATGATCTTTTCGATCAATTAAGAGGAGCAGGAGTATTCTCCAAGATTGACCTTAGGTCAGGATATCACCAGCTGAAAATCAAGACAGAGGACATACCCAAGACCGCATTTTCCTCAAGATATGGACATTATGAGTTCACCGTTATGTCATTTGGATTGACAAATGCGCCCGCATACTTCATGAACTTGATGAATAAAGTATTTATGGAATACCTAGATAAATTTGTAGTGGTGTTCATCGATGATATATTGGTTTATTCAAGGACGGATGAAGAGCACACCCAACATTTGAGATTAGTGTTGGAAAAGCTAAGGGAGCAACGGTTGTATGCAAAGTTTAGTAAATGCGATTTCTGGAAGAGTAAGGTAGATTTCTTAGGGCATGTCATGACTGCCGAAGGAATCGCAGTGGACCCAAGCAAGGTTGAGACAGTGCTACATTGGGAGTCGCCTAGTCTGAGCCAAGTTCGAGTTTCCTTGGAATGGCTGGTTATTACCGCCGATTTATAGAAGGATTTTCGACAATTGCAAGGCCAATTACGCAATTGCTAAAGAAGGAAAAGAAGTTTGTTTGGACACCGGATTGTGAGAAGAGTTTCCAAGAATTGAAGAAAAGACTGACATCAGCACCAGTGTTAGTGCAACCCGATGTGCATCAGAGTTTCGATATTTACTGCGATGCATCACGCCAAGGACTCGGCTGTGTGTTAATGCAAAATGGAAAGGTAGTAGCCTATGCATCAAGGCAATTAAGGCCACATGAAGGGAATTACCCGACGCACGATTTAGAGTTAGCAGCTGTAGTGCATGCCCTGAAGATATGGCGTCACTATCTTATTGGTAATAGGTGTGAGGTGTATACAGACCATAAAAGTCTTAAATACATTTTCACCCAATCTGACCTAAACATGAGACAAAGGAGGTGGTTAGAGCTGATCAAGGATCACAACATGGGTATTCATTATCATCCAGGCAAGGCTAATGTAGTGGCTGATGCCCTGAGTCGGAAAGGTCATGGTCTCAGTTCGAAAGTGGAAGAAAGCCAGGGAGAACTGTGCAAGGATCTTCAGAGATTGAAATTGGAAGTTGTTCCGGAAGGATTCGTAGCCGCATTAGAAGTAAAGCCTATCTTGGAAGATCAGATTAGAGAAGGTCAGAAGGATGATGAGAAGGTCAAGCGGATCAAGGCCAAGATGGAGGAAGGCCAAGCAAAAGATTTTAAGCTAGACGAACAAGGCACATTATGGATGAAGGAACGTATTTGTGTACCCAACAAAAAGGAATTAAAGCAGTTAATATTGGAGGAAGCTCATGACTCCAAGTATTCGATTCACCTAGGGAGTGCAAAAATGTATCAAGATTTAAAAGAACGGTTACGGTGGCGAATATGAAGAGAGAGGTTGTTGAACACGTAGCATCGTGTGATGTATGCCCGAGTCAAAGCTATGCATCGAGACCGGCGGGGATCGCTGCAGCCCATTGAAAATACCGAGAATGGAAATGGGAAGAGATCGGAATGGATTTCATTACGGATTGCCAAGGACGCAAGGAGGTTATGACTCCATATGGGTTATCGTGGATCGATTGACTAAAGTCGCACATTTCATACCAAAGAAGACAACCTATTCAGAGATAAGTTAGCCGAGCTATACATGGCAAGGATCGTTTGCTTACATGGAGTGTCAAGAAAATAGTATCGGATAGAGGTACCCAATTTACCTCAAGGTTTTGGGATAAATTGCATATGACCATGGGCACCCGCTTGAACTTCAAGATAAAGATATCACCCGCAGACGGATGGATGTATGTAAAGAGTCAACCAGATATTGGAAGATATGTTGAGAGCTTGTGCGTTAGCATATACGTCGACTTGGGACAAATGTTTGCCATATGCAGAGTTTAGTTACAACAATAGCTATCAAGCAAGTCTTCAGATGTCACCTTTCGAAGCATTGTATGGTCGACCTTGTAGGACGCCGCTAAATTGGAATGAGACCGGAGAGCGTCGTGTCTTCGGACCAGACATACTTCAAGAAGCCGAAGAGCAAATAGCACTGATCAGAGAAAGATTAAAGATTGCGCAGTCAAGACAGAAGAGTTATGCAGACAATCGCCGAAAAGATTTGAGTTTTGAACCGGAGGATTACGTGTATCTCAGAGTTACGCCGCTTAAGGGAGTCCAGAGGTTTCACAAAAAGGGTAAACTTGCGCCAAGATATGTAGGACCATTTAAGATCATCAGCCGTAAGGGCGAAGTCGCCTACCAGCTGGAGTTACCACAGTCGCTAGCAGGAGTGCACAATGTTTTTCATGTATCGCAACTCAAGAAGTGTCTCCGAGTGCCTGAGGAACAGACGTCACTAGAAGAAGTTGAACTACGGGAAGACTTGACTTACAAAGAGCAACCGATAAAAATTCTGGACACAATGGATCGGAAAACAAGAAACAAGACAACCCGTTTCTGCAGAGTTCAGTGGAGCAACCACACAGAAAGTGAAGCCACCTGGGAACGAGAGGAAGATCTGAAAAAGGAATTCCCAAACCTATTCTATAGTTAAGCCTCGAATCTCGGGGACGAGATTCTGTTAAGGGGGGTAGGTTTGTAACGTCCCGAATTTTGGCTAGATTTTAATTTTTGGAGTTATTTGAATTTTTATGAATTAACCAACCTTTATTTGCATTTAATGGAATTTATCTAAATTTTCTGGGATTTATTGGATTTAATTGGATTTTATTTATATCATCTTCTCTTGAGTAATTAAATATCAGAAAAAGTATTTATCAAAAATTAAAACTAATATTTTATTTAGGCTCAAAATGCTCTGAAATATTTTCTAGAATTTTTCTAGAATTTTTCGGGTATTTTTAGTGCCCCAAACAATTACTTTGAATTTCGGTATTTATTTTTAATCGAAAAAGTTTAAAAATCCTTAGCTACAGTGTTGGGCCGGCCCAACACTGTGCTCGCGCGGGGAAAAACCCTAATCGCCGCCGAATCTGGACCGTCGGATCGGGATCCAACGGCTGACGTGACCCTTCGATTTGGAGAGCGCTTGTTGTTGCCGCCGTCCGCCGTTGGGTGCCGAAGATCATGTCAGTGATATTGCGCGAGTTCCAAGGCATGTCCGGGCGAATGAAGTACACCCCCGAGCTCAGCACTTCCTTCCGCTCATTTCCCCTCATCTCTCGCCACCATCCATCCACCGCACGCCAGCGTAGCTAGCTCGTAGTAGCCGCTCTCTTCCGCCTCGGTTCTTCGCCATTTGCGCCGCCGTTCGCCGTTCCCCGCCGCACCTGAGGCCAGCCCCGAGTTCCTTGAGTCGCGCCGCAGCCGTGTGGTTACTTCTTCCGACCGGAGAGGCTCGGAAACGTCGTGGACCGCGTCATCTTCTTCAAGTCCGGCAGCCAGCGCCGCCGCATCTTCATCGACTCCTCGCGTGCAACCTCAGCCGTCTGATCTTCATCCGACGCCCAAGGTAACGCCACGTAGTCCCGCAAATAGTAAACTGCTCGGTTAGTCTTGCGCCGTTAGATTCGAATCCGACGATCGGGAATGCATGCATGCGTGGCCGGATAATTCCTCGACGCGTGTCAGTCACCGACATGTGGGGCCGGGCGCTGTTCACCGGGCCCACACGTCAGTGGGTGGACCGCCGGTCGTGCTGGCGTCAGCGTGACGTCATCCGGGCCCACCTGTCAGTGGCCGAGAGCGACGTGGCTCGCTCTGGTGCCGACACGTGTCAAGCCGAGGGAAAATAACCGGAAAATCGGTAGAAAATAGATGAATAATTCGGTTTATTCTTTTATGAATTTTCAGAATATTGTAAAGGCTATAACTTTTGCATTTTAACTCGGATTTGAGTGATTCCAGTGCCCAAAAATTTGTAAAAATGTGAACTATTTATTGGTGATTTTTATTTTATTTTTAGAATTTATATTGCTGTCTGTATTGTATGTTTATTGAGTGATTGCTTGTATCGACTAGACCCCGAGTTGCGAATTTAAATCGAGGAGAGTTTGAAGACCATCGCAGACCTTCGACTGAGAACCAACTCCTCTTGAAGGCAAGTCATGCTTTGATCATTTCGCGCCTAGTTTTCAAAGTATATTTTGATTTCCATATTGCATGCTATGTTAAGTACAACCACTATTGATTAAATTGGGAAATGGTAGTTAAAAGCCAAACTTGTTATGCCACCTTGATTATAAATGTTTATATGCCTGAAACCTTGTCCACCCTAAGATGCTTAAATATGTTGGATGCTAATATGATGCCAACACGGGAGGCTAGACCGTGATTAGTCGCTTAGCCTCGCTTGTATCGCGTGGAATGACTTTCAAATATCAAATGAATCTTGACTAAACAATTATGGAACGATTTTGGAAAATGCGATGATGTCATGAATTGGAGCAGGGATAGTGACCTGTGTGGTGCTATTCCTGAACTGATGTGGAAAATGGCATGTGTTGCTTAAGTTAAAGTGGGGTGGGAAAATGATTTGAACAGGGCAAGTGGCAAGAAGGCTTCGTGCCAGGTGGGCCTGTGTGGCAATGGGATGTATGAAAAGATTGTGAAGGCAGTGTGCCAAGATGTATAAAATGGTTGTCTTGCCCGGGACAATTAAGGACTTAACCTTGCGAGCCTTTGAGCTGAGTTCCGTGTACAACCACTTGTGCGAATGGGACGGACCTAGTTAAGTAGGTTTCTAATATCTTTCCTTTGATACCTCGGGTGTGATTACACCAAAAATGTAACCGTGCGGGGAGCATACTGTCTTTGCGACTTGGTACCCATCTAACGGTATGTGCTGTTCTAAACTTTGGCTCTGTGTGAGGAAGTGTTAGGAAGGCAATCGAGAGGATCATCGCTAAGTGTTAGTCTCTGAAAGACTTTGTTACAATCAATCGCTTTGTGTGGTGAACGATCAGATCTGTGGGTAAAGTGTCTGACCTCTGCAGAGTGTGTGTGTGAATCTATTCAATAGCCGTGTCCGCGGTATTGGACATTGCTCGGTGATTACAAATCAAGGGTTAGATTTTAAAAATAAAAGATGTGGATGGGTGGTGTGTGCGGCCGATGAATGAAATTAGGGTTGGTGCCAAAACTCTTGAGAAAGAATTGAAAAATTAGTTATTAATAATCTCGATTTTATCGCTTTTAATCTAATAGGATTACCCGATTAAAAGAAATCTTTGCTTTATGCAAAATAACCAATTAGGCCTTTCCTTTGGAATAAGCCATGCATGTAGTAATAGATCGCATTGTGCATGACTTGTTGAGTATGTTGTATACTCACCCTTGCATCGACAAAAACCTCAGAAGATGAAGCCGTACCAGCTTGGGAGGAGGAGTTCATTGAAGGCCAGGAGGACTAAGGGGTTGGGCCGCACTCAGTAGCCTGTGGTTAAGAAGAGTCCCGCTATCGTATTTTGCTTCCGCTGAATGAACTTGATACTGATGATATTTATCGCCCTGCGCGGCGAAGTATTGTAAGGTGGCCATAAGGCCATGTAACTCGTTACTATTAATGCTTGAAGTACTTATTATTTATTTCCGCTGTGTATGATTGTGGTACTTCAACCTGTTTATCCTATGTGTACTAGCGTGATCCTGGACTAGTACAGAATACACAGAGTGTCCGAATCCGTGGGAATTCGGGGCACGACAAAGAGGCTTAGGCACATCGCAGACGGTCTGCGATATGTGCCCGAACTTCACAGACAGTTTGCCGCTAAAACCGTCTGTGATAACGTCGATAACATAGGCAGTTTTGTCTACAAATCATCTATGATGATCAAGCCCCAGCTGTCAGTGAATCCTTTGGAACAATTAAACGAAACATGCATCTCATATAAGAACTAGCTTCTTGCATGCATCACAATATACAAAAATTTCCCTACAAAAGTTCTTGATGGGAAAAACCTAGCTAGTTTGGTCGTCTTCATTGTCGGAGCTGTCGTCACTGCGACCGTCAGGGTCTTCGCTCGAACCTGCTCTGTCTGGATCATCCTCCAGCTCCCAGCCATCATGATAGCCCGTTGATGAGTCAAAGCTATCGTCGCTGTCGAAGATTGCTATTGGCGGATGCTTCTTTCCGATGATGCTTGAGGCGGAGGGAGCGGTGCACGAGGTGGGTGTACTGGCCGGCGTAGACCATTAGTGTAGTGCATAAGCTGCAGCTGGTGAATTCATTGATATTGCGTCGTGGCACCACAATCATTATTGTAGGGCTTTAGAGGCCGAGGAGGTGAAGACTATGGCGGAGGGTAAGTCGACGGTGGAGGCGTAGGTGGTGGCGGTGGTAGATCCAGCATCGGAGGCGACAGTAGTGGAGTCCCACATGGGGCGGTGGAGCCAACAGAGGAGGGGATGGAGTTTGAGTTGCTCATAGCTCGAAGGCAATGGAATGCAATCGATCAATCGGAGGCAGTGGAGTATATTCCAGCGCTACCTTATATGTATCATTGCAGAAGTGCAATTACAACCTTCGTTGGGAAAATGAAATGCCTGGACTATGAAAGGTCTTCACAGTAGAATTCGTCGGAACTACACGCCTAGAAGACGAAAGGTCCTCATAGTGGAATTCCTCAAAACCGTGCGCCTGGAACACGAAAGGTCTTGCGGACATCATAGATAGTTTATGGCTAAAACCGTTTGTGATAAGGGGAATCACAGACGATTTTATCCACAAACCACTGTGATGATCAATTCTGATAAATAAGAACAGAGAGTCTTGACCTCCTCTGTATTTTTGGGGTTTCCAAGATATTTTTGAGGTGGCTATGATTGAGAGGCAATCTGGTAGAAAGAGACCCTAGATTTGGAGTGTAATTGTAGATCCTTGTACTCTAAGTCATCTAAGATTAGTAATTGCATCAAATTTACATTATATTTTAGATCTAGCTTGGTGAAGAGGGAAATGAAGTTGGTTTCTAAATCTAGCTTGGTGTAGATTCATTTGTTCTTTGTGATGTAAAGTAGTAATTGGATCAAATTTGCATTATATTTAATATCTAGCTTGGTAAAGTGGGAAATGAAGCAGATTTGTAGATCTAGCTTGGTGTAGATCTATTTGTTCTCTGTGATGTAAAGTAGTAATTGGTTCTAATTGTGTTATACTTAATACATAGATAGTTAATTAAAGGAAGGTGACTTAGGCTAATAATTGGTTGCAATAGCATTATATTGAAGGTATATACATCTAGCTTAGCAAAGATGGAATTGAAGATGGTTTTGATATAACTTGGTGTAGATCCATCTGTTCTTTTTTATCTAAATTAGTAATTGATTCTAATTGCATTACACTAAAGATGTAGCTAGCCATGTGAAGAGAAAATTGATGATGTTGAGTCTAAATGTAGCTTACATGCATATGTTTACATATACATTCGTTCTTTTTTATATTAGGAGCTATATAAGTTAATTGGTAAGTTTAAATATAGCCTATATGTAGCATATGTCCACATGTGCACTCCTAGTACACTTAATTTATTATTTAATAACTATTGTTACACATGTAGCGTAGATAGACCGAAGCTGGATTTACACTGAGAACTGTGCGAGCGCCGAGTATATTAATAGTGTCTCTGCTTTTAAAAGAGTTGCAGAGGAAGATATGTTGAATAAGGGGTGGTATTTATGCCTTGTCCATGCATTGACTGCAAGAATCTGAGGATGTTTTCAAACCCAGCGTAGATTGAAGCACACTTGATTCTATGGGGTTTCAAAACGGGGTATATATGTTGGACCAGTCACGGTGAAGAGCAGATTATATAGGGACCAAGTAAACTACCATCGTCGACGAAGTCAACGATACTATAGATATTGTCAACAAAGTCAACGATACTCTGGATGATATCGACTGTGCTTTCAATAAGGTTGGGTTTCACGATGATAATTTGGATCAGATACTACGGGATGCAGAAGGGAACTATGATAAGAGGGAGTATGTAAAATTCTTGGGCTTGATGGATGACTTGGAGAAACCTTTGTTCTCAGGTTGCAAGTCCAAATACATAAGATTGTCATTCGTGTTGCAACTGCTGAAATTAAAGACAAGCAATGGTTGGCCCGACAAGTGTTTCACAATGCTATTACGTCTATTAGCGGATATGCTTCCGGAGGGAAGCAAGTTGCTAACAACCACCTACAATGCCAAAAAGGTTTTGTCCCTTGGGAATAAAAGTAGAAAGAATATATACCTATCCGAATGACTGTATCCTCTATCGCAAAGAGTACACAGACTTGCATTTATGTCCGGTGTGCAAAGCATCCCGTTACAAGTGTAAAGATAGATCAGATGATGACAACGAGGGCGTAGAGATGAAAAAAGGATCTCCCGCTAAGGTAGCGTGGTATCTGCCTATAATTTCCCATTTAAAGCATTTGTTTGCGAACCCAAAAGAAACAAAATTGCTTTGGTGGCACTCGGATGAGTGTAAGAATGATGGAATGATTAGGCACCCTACTGATTTCATGCAGTGGAGAAACATTGATAGGAGGTTTCAAGAATTCACAGTGGACCCGAGGAATATATGGCTCGGATTGAGTATGGATGGAATGAATTCTTTCGACAATATGAGTAGCCGACATAACACTTAGCCTGTGAATCTCTGTGTACAACCTTCCTCCTTGATTGTCTATGAAGCGGAAGTACATATTGATGTTAATACTCATCCAAGGCCAGAAGCAACCTTGGAATGATACTGATGTGTACCTAGCACCATTGGTGGAAGATCTGAACACATTGTGAGATCCTATGGTGTAGGTACGAGATGCTCACAAACATTAGACTACATTAGATTGTAAGATTGGTACATAGAACAAACCAACAAGCCAGTGGCACAACAGATATCTTGTATATCGGTGAGCTTCAAGGAGGTGTATTTCTTACACCGGTTTTTAGATGCATCTTCATAGTCGGCTTCTCTGACTTGTTCGACTGTACAACTTCAAAGCACTCAACGCCTCACTCATAAGATATTGGACAATGTAAGTGTGTGCAATCACCGTATACATTTCTGTCACACCGATAAATGTCATATATATATATATATATGATCCTTGATTTTGTATATGTGACTATGGAAGCAATAGCAAGGGAACAATCGATTTGTTTCGTTGACCCACACATGGTGTGCAAGCAAACCATGGACGAAAATAAACGAGTCGTCCACGAGTATGTGAAAAAAGTACTGCTGGCTCATTCGAAAAAAAATTCATACTTTTACTGCACAACTTAGGGTAAGTGCTTCGTTCAAATACTACACTTGTTGATTTGTACTATATATCACACCTCAAAGTTAGGTTCAGTGATAATGACGACATACCTATATAGGTTTTACTAGGTTCTACTTGTAATTATACCAAGATAGAACCAGATAACTTACCTTGATTCCAAAAAGGGCAGCACCCATGACTTACAACCTATCAAATATTTACTTGGACACGTCGTTCGGTGTCTACAAATATAGGGAGGGCCACACAAGAAAGGCCCAGTAACTCTAAAGCATATTTATAACTTTCCGGTATCCGATAGTATGCAATAATCCTTTACTCTCCATAATAATACCTTCGAAACTAATTAACCTATTATGTTTTAGCAGTGCCACCAATAGCCAAAGGGCACTGACCTATGTAGATTCTACATTTGCCACAATATGGAACTCCTCGTTGGTTTAAACAAAACCAATGTGCATGAGTACTTCGCCTTGCTAGAGGCAGAAGTGACAGGAGAACCACCCTTCTGCTCAGAAGTCCCATAGACAACCCCAGCAGACCTAAACACAGTGGTACTCACCCTGGGATCTACCACAATCTCTCCACTCTTGGAGTCACGCATAATGGTAGGAGGATGAGTCCTAGCGTGCTCTAAGTAGTCAAATCCTAGACCTTGATTAAATCTACTAATTTTTTATTGGTCTAGAATGAGGTTTAGCTTTTTCTTACCTCCTACAAACTTCTCAAGAGTGCTCATGAGATACTCACACTCCCGGAAGAGAGAGGCACATGAAGAACAAGGGTGAGAGGAAGAAGAAGAATCAGAAAGAGAAGAAAAAACACCAGCATGTGCATTTTTCTCCCTCAGCATGGCGGACTCAATCTTGAGGGCCTTACAAGAAACGCAAGGAGCTTCTCTAATCTTATGGGCTTGGTCTTCTAACTTCTTCCTAAGTTCGACTTGGATTTTATCCAAGTCCCTCTCAATCACAGAACAATGTAAGCAACTCTTATGTGACTTATCTAGTAAGTCCTTATCAAGTTTAGCACACTTGACATTTAAAGCTTTATTGTCAAGTTTTAGTTGCTTACAGCCCTCACATAAGGTGACAGGGTCCTTAGAAACATGCATTTTAAGTTCATCATTTCTAGAAGAAAGCTTCCTATGGTGAGTACTCATGGCATCAATTTTAGCAAGTAACTTAGGACAATTTGAGCAAGAAGGAGTGGAGTGAGTTGTTCAAATTTGTTATATTCACGCTTGTACTGATCCTGCCTCACAGTCTTGATTTGGGTAGTGCCCTCATGGCAAGCATCGAGGGTCACCCAAATCTCGTGAGCGGATCGCAGGTGGGCAATCCTATCATACTCACTATGGTTGAGTCCCTATATGAGAATGTTCCTTGCCTTAGCATTTGCCTCAACGTCAGCCATATTGCCAGCCGATCATTCTCATCGACAATAACCTCATAGGGAGCTTCACCTTCTGCCATATTAGGAAGCCCTGGGTAGTGATGTATGACTCCATCCGAGACTTCGAAAAAGGAAAATTGACTTCAGAAAAGATGTGAGACTTGGTGAAATATTTGTCCGTCGCCATGACTCTTGAGAGCACTCAAGATCTATGGAAGAGCAAAATCGGCTCCGATAACAATTGAAGAATCGAGATGGTGAACAGAGGGGGGTGAATGGTCGCTGTCGGGGACTGGGAAATCCCTGCCTGGTCAACGGATGGTCAACAAGCCCCTAGCTCGAGCTCGAGTTGTGAAGCCTTTGACCACGACGTGGACCGCGCGGCTCCCTTACGACCTCGAGCTAGAGGGTAAGGAATCAGCTTCTGCACAGAGGGGTCAAGCTCGGGATCCAAGACGTGCAGTCAACTAGCGGTTACCGAAGTCCTTAAATAGTGGAGTTAAGCCAGACGTGGGCGGCAAATCCGGAGACGATTCTGACCCATCTTGATCGCCGCAAGCCACTCTCCCAGAATCTCTCCCGATCGTTTCGATGCTTGGTGAGAGGGCATAAAACTCCCTGGGGCGAGCATACTCGGGCATCACAACACAGAACACACACATGGACACTCCAGCTACAGAAGCTCGAGTTAGAGAACACCTTCCTATACTCAAACATAGTGAAATTCTTCGCCTCTGGGCAAGACTGGAGTAGAGCTATTACCTGTCATAGGGGCTCAAACCAGTATAATTCTTGGTGTCTCACTCTCTGTCTTTTTTCTCCGACCTCCAGAACAGCAAGACGAACCCTTCGGTGAGTGAAGTCGATTCTGGGTCCCATATACACTATCAACCCCCATACTCTTTTGCGGTCCAGCGATTCCAATCGTCGACAGCTGGCGCCCACCGTGGGGCCCGAAAGATTTGCTCATTCGAAGGAACTTCAAAACCTCGGAGACATGGCATTCATCGCTGCTAGACATTCGGCGAGTTCGGGCTCGAATGCAGTTCCTGAGCATGGTAGTTCCACGTCCCTGTTTTCGCCCTCATCGCCGCTGCGTGATCAGTTTATTTTCATGGCTGCTAGCCATGACACAAACGTGGAGGCGGGCGAACGTAGTCCAAAGACTCCCGAAGACGCTCGCCGAATGGCCCAAGTTGCTATCAATCAGGACATAGCCGCCCTCCGGTGAGAGGAGCGTGAGAAGGTTGGGACTTCGTCTGGACGATCCAAGCTCCCTCTGCCGGGCGAACGCCTCCGTGCTATCGCCCGGGTTATGACCGATCCCACTCGGGTGACGTCAGGTCTTTTTGGTTTAGCTCTCACTGATGAGCTCGACAAAGCTGCTGTTGAAGTCATACCTTCGCAGCACTAGAGTGACCACTCTGGGTCTCGCTCCCTGATGAGTGACGATAGCTCCTCGCGCAGGTGTCAGAGCCCCTGTCGATCGCCCTCGCGCCAGCGATCCCAGGATTTGTCCCGAACTCCACATCACCGCCCCCTAAGCGCAACCCCGGATGACGTTCGGCGATAGCAGAGCTACAACAGCTCCCATTCCAGCAGCAGCATGTCGAGGGGTCTTTCCCCGGACATTCCGCCAAGACGTCGCAGGGTTCATGAACGCCTGCGGTACCTCCCGAGCGATGCCCGTGCCCATCATCACAATCAGTGTGGTCGTAAATCTAGTCACTGGGGCGACTGCGACTCCGGATCCAGCAACAGTGACCACCTTCCTTAACGTGGTCCAATTCCAGCCTATGGCTGCTCGGCATACTCTGACGACCTTCGTCGGGTGCACTGGCCGGCCCGATTCAAGCCCGTTTGATTGAGCGGTTCGACAGGACGAAAAACCCCGATGCGTTTCTTTCAATCTACTCTACTGCGATTTTCGCGGCTGGGGGAGACAAGGCGGTGATGACCAACTATCTCCTGACTGTGTTGGATGGAGCCGCACGCACCTGGCTCTTCAACTAGAAGCATGCTTCCTTCCGATCATGGCGTCAAGTACGAAGCGCCCTCTGCTCCAATTTTCAGAGTTGTTATGAGCGACCTAGGAGGGAGAAGGACCTGGATCGCATTATCCAGGGGAAGAATTTGCCCCTCTGCGACTTCGTGCGATAGTTCATCCGCATGTGGAACTTAATCTCGAGCGTCTCGGACGAGGATGTGATCAAGGCCTTCAAGTTCGGTGTTCGTGACCGGCGCCTCATCGAGAACTTGGAGATTACAACGAGGCTCACCGTCAACAAGCTGTTTCGTATGGCGAACGATATGCGGAAGCGGACGACGCGGTTCACTGGAAGCGTGATTACGACCAAGGTAAGCTTGGTATCAATCCGGGCGAGGCTGGTCCTTTGATGCCAAAAGCACTGACCCAGGCCTGACTGCCAAGAAGCGAAAAAGGGATCGCAAGCATGGTGATGGCCGACCGCGGGTGGTTGTTTCGGCAAACGGTCATCATGAAGTCATGGAGGTGCGAGAACCGGTCCGAGAAGGGCCCCGACCTCAGTGAAACCGGCCACGGCCTCAGTAGGCGTCACGTCGACCTCGGCAGGGGGATCGCTGGTCTGGGTCCCAGCAAATCAACGGTCGACCATAAGATCTTGAGGGGCGTCCTAGGTATGACGAAGAAAAGTTCTGCCTATTTCACAGGGTCCTAGGCCACGACTTGCGAAACTGCAGGGCCTGGCAGAATAGGCTAGACGCCTTCTATGATGGGCATGGAGAGATGCCCATGCTCCCGAAAGAATGAGAGTAACCCGATAGGGTCAACGTCGAAACGGATCAGGATGACCTCGACTTGGAGTTTCAACAGGGTGATCGCCGGATCGATGTCATCTTCGGCGGCTCATCGGCGTACTAGTCCCGGCATGAGATCAAGAACGCTACGTGCACTGTTTATCAAGCTACCACCGGGAGGCCCGTCGACCAGCCCTGCAAGTGGGCTGGGGCCATGATTACCTTCTTGTGGGAGGATGCTCCCCAAGGTATGTCCAAGGACCTGAAGACTGCCCTGGTTGTGACCCCAACCATTAGTAATACCAAGGTCGGATGTGTCATGATCGACGGGGGCAATTCTCTTAACCTACTCTTGGTAAGCATGCTCGACCGGATGCAGATTCCCTGGTCAAAGGTGAAAAACATAGTGGTTCCGTTCTTTGGGATCGTTCCAGGAAGTTCAACCACCCCCCTCAGGCAAGTGGTCTTGCCCGTCACCTTCGGCGGCTCAGACAACTTCCGCAATGAACTGATCACCTTCGAGGTGGTCGAAGGAGACCTCCCCTACAACGCCATCCTTGGACGCCCGGCGTTAATCAAGTTTATGGCGGCAAACCACTACGGTTATCGCTGCATGAAGCTTCCGGGGCCCAATGGTGTCATAACGGTACAGGGTGATCTCAAAGCGGTGCACGGATGCAAAACCAAGGCCTTGGCTCTCGCCAACATGCTACCTCAGAAAGGTCCCGAGGCGACCACGAAGATTGCCCGCCAGAAGGCGGTCATATAGCTCAGCGGAACGACGAAGGCTATGCAACTCAAAGAGGGCAACTCGAGTAAGTGTGTTCACATCTCGTCCGAGTTGAGTTCCAAATAGGAAGTCGATCTCGTCACCTTCCTCCACGCCAACAAGAATATCTTTGCTTGGGAACCGGCAGATATGCCGAGTGTCCCGAGGGAGGTGATCGAGCACAAACTACAAGTAAGGCCCGATTGCCGACCCGTGCACCAGAAGTTGTGTCGTTTCTCCCCCGAGAAGGTAGCCGTGATAAGGGAGAATCTCGACAAACTCTTGAAGGCTGGCTTCATTCACGAGATTGACTACTCCGAATGGTTAGCCAACCCAGTCATCGTGCAGAAGAAGGGAGGGAAATGGAGGATGTGTGTGGATCACACGGGTTTAAATTCGGCTTGCCCAAAGGATAATTTCCCCCTTCCACGAATAGATCAGATCGTCAACTCCACTGCAAATGCCAAGATGCTGAGTTTCCTGGATGCTTACTCTGGATATCATCAAATCAATCTAGCAGTCGACGATGAGAGTAAAACGGCCTTCATCACACCGTTCGGCACATACTGCTACACGACCATGTCATTTGGCCTTCACAACGCTGGCGCAACATTTCAGCGCCTGATGACCAAGACCTTCGATCCTTAGATCGGTCGCAACCTCGAGGTCTACGTGGATGATATCATCGTTAAGAGCTCTTCCAAAGACAGTCACGTTCGAGACCTTGAAGTGACCTTCGCCAACTTGAACAAGAATAGGATTAAGCTTAATCCTGAGAAGTGTGTGTTTGGTGCCGCCTCGGGAAAGGTACTTGGCTACATGATCGGCGGCTTAGAAGTCGACCCGAACCCAGAGAAGATCGAGGTGATTGAGAAGATGGCTCCTCCGACTTCGGTAAAGCAGGTGCAGTGTCTCACTGGACGAATGGCCACCCTCAGCCGATTCATCTCGAGACTCGGTGAGCGTGGGTTGCCATTCTTCAAGACTTTGCGTAAGCAAGGGAGCTACGAGTGGACGCCCGAGGCGCAACGATCCTTCGACGAGTTAAAGGTATACCTTTTGAGTCCACCTCTACTCACGACTCCACAGCCGAGCGAAAAGTTGTTGCTCTACCTCGTGGCTGTAACCCAAGCCGTCAGCACTGTCTTGGTGGCCGAGCGAGATGGTCGGCAACATCCGATCTACTATGTCAGCGAAGTGCTTCACAGGCTGAAGGAGCGCTACCCTTAGGTCCAGAAGTTGCTTTATGCCCTCCTTATGGCTTCGCGCAAGCTTCGGCATTATTTTTAAGCGCATTCGGTGGTCGTCCCGAGCAATTTTCGGCTCGGTGAAATCTTGAGGAACCCGGAGGCCGGAGGTCGCATCGCCAAGTGGGCTATGGAGCTGGCTGTGTTCGACATTCAGTTCGTGGCATGCACGGCCATCAAGTCACAAGCGCTTGCCAACTTCATGGTTGAACAAACGTCGCAGCCGGCTCCCAAGCCTGAAGCCGAGGAAGAAGGGTCTTGGGTCATGTACTTCGACGGTTCAAGATCTTTCAAGCGCTCGGGGGCTGGGATCCTCATTCTCACCCCTCGAGGAGACAAACTAAGGTATGTGTGCCGGTTGATCGTCAAGGGCGATTCCCAGCTAGTCGTCAACCAATTCAATAAAGATTATCAATGTTCAGAAGACTCGATGGCCAAATACTTTGCCGAGGTACGCAAATTGGAAAAGTGGTTTCGAAATCTGGAAATAAAGCACGTGCCCAGGAAGGACAACTCTAGTGCCGATCTCCTCTCCAAGCTCGGATCATCCGATGATGAAGTTCCCCTGAACGTCGTCCTTGAGACCTTGCCAGCACCCTCGATCTCCAGCCAAGAAGTCTCGGTTGCCTTCATTGAAGGTGCTCCCTCGTGGGTAGAGCCGATCTACAACTTCCTGGAGCGGGGCGAACTTCCATCCGACCCCGCCAAAAGGAGTAGGATCAAGCGCCGGACCTGTTCATACAAATTCGTTGACGGCCGGCTTTATCATCAGAGCGTCTCTGGAGTCCTTACGAAATGCATCTCCTTGGAGGAGGGTAAGTACCTTCTAAACGACATGCACTCGGGTCTCTGTGGTGCACACTCCTCTTTCAGGACAATGGTAGGCAAGGCTTTTTGCATGGGGTTCTACTGGCCAACATCACTACAGGATGCTTGGGATATTGTTGGCACCTGTCGAGCCTACCAGTTCCATGCTCGGAAGTCACATCAACCGGCCTACGCGCTTCAGACCATCCTACTCGCATGGCCCTTCTCGACATGGGGGCTCGACGTTCTCGGCCCTTTCCCTCAGGCGGTTGGTGGGAAGAAGTTCTTGTTCGTCGCTATCGACTCCTTCACCAAGTGGATCGAGGCTGAACCTGTTTCGACCATCACTGCTCGGGCCGCTATTAAATTTTTTCACTTGTTTGTTGTCACCAGGTATGGGGTTCCATGCAGAATTATTACTGACAACGGAACATAGTTTACCAGTGAGTTGTTCCAGGAATATTGCGAAGACATAAGCACCAAAGTGTGCTACGATTCAGTGAGCCACCTGTAGAGCAATGGGGCAGTGGAACGCGCCAATGGACAAATTGTTCAAGACGTCAAGAAACGAGTTTCAGATGAGCTTGAGCGACACGGCCATACCTGGGTGGATGAGCTTCCCACCGTCTTATGGTCTATTCATACCACGGTCAGCCGTGCAACAGGGTCCACTCCCTTCCGGCTTGTATTCGGTACCGAAGCCGTCCTGCCTTCAGAGGTCACGCTGGGCTCTGCTAGGGTCAGCTTAGTCGATCAGGTCGACTTTGAGCAAGAACAGTCTCTTGAGCTTACTCTGGCAAAAGAAGTAAGAAGTTGTGCATTGCTACGATCAGCGCATTACCTGCAGGCTCTTCGCAGACATGCGTCTCGATCGGTACGACCTAGGGAGCTCCTTGTTGGGGACTGTCGGTGTTTCGTAAACCGGCAAGTAAATTTGTAAGTATAGGGGCCGTGTGTTCCCTTTCCTTGAATGGTTAGACGAAGGGAGTCCAAGATATATACTGGTTCGGGCTGAATATCCCTACGTCCAGTTCGTGGTAGTGGTTTTGTATTGCTCAGGGTGTAGTGGATTACAGAGTGTTACAAGCGAGGGCTAAGGACTGGCCTTGAGCGCTCGTCCAAGTGGGAGAGCTCGGGAGCTCGGAGGAGTTTGGATGCTTGGATTGGATCCGGATGAATCGAATTGAATCGAATCGAGCCAGATTGAGTCGAATCGAATCGAATGCCCTTCCCTGAGGGTCCTGCCTCCCTTTATATAGGCGGAGGGGGCAGGTTACACGGGAGTTTGGAGAAAAAAGGTAGGGGTATGCTACGCCCGGAAGTCCCGGTCTTCGATCCTGGTGACTGGCGACTGACGGGTCCCTGCTCATCCCACGCCTGGGTTGGTAGACACAGCGAGCGCCGTTCCGTCGGGAAGGGGTGCACCTGCCCTCTGTGCGCCTGTCAGATGCTGACGTCATCTATGCTGCGCTCTGCTGTCACCTCGAGAGGGAGCGTGTCTCTCCACTGTGCCTGACGGGGTGAAGGGACAGGTGCTTGACTTAGGCGGCCTCCTGGCCACCTTGGGAAGGAGCCACCAGCCCCAGCATGGCCATCGTGTCCACGGGGCAGGTGACCTGCTTGAAGTCGACTGGTGGCGTGGCGGAGGTCGCTGAGTCGGAGCTCGTTAGGGATTCGACCTGTGGCTAGGTCAGAGCCTGTGGGCACGTCCGACCTGTGGCTGGGTCGGAGCCTGCGGGAGCGTCCGACCTGAGGCCAGGTCGGACCGCCCCTGGTGGGCCTGAACGAGGCCGAGGATCCTTCGTGGCCCCACGAGGCCTAGAGCTGGGCCCAAGACGGATCATTTGGTGTTCCAGCCAATATTCAGTGATAATCCCATCTGTGAGGGATGGAGACTTTGGCAATACCCCCTCCAGCACTCTGCATCACTGCCAATCTTGCCGCCATGTCCGTACGACTGAGAGAAAAACGATCTTGAAATAGATGTATACTTTGCTGTGGGGTACCCCTGGTATGAGTATTCGTCAGTAGCCTCCAGGGCCATCCTGAAACGCGTGCGTTCCCGGATGGGCCCATCATCTTCGGCGGCACGATCTCTTCGCATGCATGGCGACACTTCGGCTTCTTGCACCCCCATTTATTGGGAACCGTTCGGCTTCCGTGCCTTAAGCATATATGAGAGTGGCACAGTTGCAGGAGTTGGAGGGGTCATTTGCCTTACGGGTTTTCGACTACTCCGCAATACTTGGCTTCTCTCATGGCTTCTTCCCGCTCCTCTTCTTCCAAGAATGGAACCTTGGTACTTGGCTTCGGAGATGATGACCTACCGGCGCCCACGGACAAGGAAGCCTTCCTCGCGGAGCTTTGGGGCGACTTCGAGCTCGCCCAGGCCGAATGGGCCAAGCATGATGCCATCGCCCGCGACGTCGCCACCGTCGATGCGCTGATCGACGTCATCCCGAAGCTTGTCAAGGCTAGGGATGCCCTCATTGAGGCAGTTCGGTGCGCGCGCGGTGCTTAGAGCGTTGTGCCGTCTTGATGTCTTCAAGCTGGTTTGTCATGATGCGAGTAGCAACTATATGTAACTTGCGCTCCATATAAATGCCACTAGCTTTTGTCTGTTGGGAGCTTTTGTATCTTAGCCACAGTGCAGCATAACGAAGCGATGGGTCCTTTGGGGTGGCCGCCTTGGTCGGCCTAGCCTGACCGACTTGGTCGACCGGTCTCGACCGGGTGCGCGCGAGCGCACCCGGTGGGTGTAGGCCCCGAGCAGGTCGGAGAGCTAGTCGGGGGGTTACTTTGGTCGGCAAAAATCCGACTAGGTGAATCGAGTGGACGCAGTTGGTCCCGAGCCCCCGAGTGGATCAGAAGGCTGCTTTGATTGGCATAATCTGACCAACTTGGTCGGCTAGTTCCGACCAGGTGTGCGCGATCGCACTCGGTGGGTGTAGCCCCCGAGCCCCCCGAGTAGGTCGGAGAGCTGGTTGGGGGGTTACACTTGCTAGCTGAGCCCGATCGACTTGGTCGGGAGGGCCTGGTTCGACACCGTTTTGATCGGCGCGGACACCCAGATGCCTTTAGACAAGGTTCTGGTATCCGAGCGCTAGTTTTACGTCATAGCTGGATACGGACTTGGTCGGCAGGGATGCCCAGATGCCTCAGCGAGGTTCTGGTTTCCGAATGCTCGTTTTACATCGTAGCTGGACGCGGCCTTGGTCGGCAGGGATGCCCAGATGCCTCAGTGAGGTTCTGGTTTCCGAATGCTCATTTTACGTCGTAGCTGGACGCGGCCTTAGTCGGCAGGGATGCCCAATGCGTCAGTGAGGTTCTGGTTTTCGAATGCTCGTTTTACGTCATAGCTGGACACGGCCTTAGTCGTCGGGATGCCCAGATGCCTCAGTGAGGTTCTGGTTTCCGAATGCTCGTTTTACGTCGTAGCTGGACACGGCCTTAGTCGTCGGGATGCCTAGATGCCTCAGTGAGGTTCTGGTTTCCGAATGCTTGTTTTACATCGTAGCTGAACGCGGCCTTAGTCGGCAGGGATGCCCAGATGCCTCAGTGAGGTTCTGGTTTCCGAATGCTCATTTTACGTCGTAGCTAGACGTGTTAGTAAGGCTGGTTTTACGCCGGAGCTAGACGCGGCCTTGGTCGGCAGGGATGCCCAGATGCCTTAGTGAGGTTTTGGTTTCCGAGTGCTTGTTTTACGTCGTAGCTAGACGCGTTCATAAGGCTGGGTTTTACGCCAGAGCTAGGCCAAGGGCGTCCGTCCCGAGTCCTCGTCGGGCGAGGCCGTTCTGAGAGGAGTGGCATTGTCATCCCCACGATATCGCCCGTCGCGGTGTGGGACCTGGAGGGGGTGATCAAGCGCGTGTTTACCATGAGTTGGTTTGAACACCGTGCTCGTGGAGCTACTAACGGGTTATCCGAGTGGGCCCTGGAGATCCCTCCCAAGGGGGACCTTTTTCCGAGCGGACGATCCCTGCATCGGTTGTCAGACCCGCTGGGGGCGACCCATAAGAAACCTTTCTTTACTCGATCCCGTGTCAGACTCCGAGCCGTCCGCCGACCCGGAGCGCAGCTGGTTGCCACCCATCGATGGGTTCCGCGGGAGAGTATGAAGTATGGTCTCGGACACGAGTTAAGGCGATTGGGTCGTCCGCCAACCCAACTCGAGGCCCACTGGGGGCTCGCCTTGTCCTCGCCCCTCGCTCGTTTTGCCTGCTGGGGCGGCTTGAGATTCACTTGGTGGATTAGGCCTTCGGAACCCGCAGCGTTAGGCCAGTCGTTAGGCGTGATGTGGGGAACCGTCCCCGGGACTCCACTGATTCACCCAATTGCGCGGTACATCTCAAGTGAATCAAGGGAACCTCGGGCGTTCCACGATTATACCCGTGTTGGTCCCAGGATAGTTCGCCAACACGAGCATTCTCATCCAACAGTTGACATCACAACATATACACAATTATCGGAAGCATAAACGTTATTACATTCCAAAAGTAGGACTGTCGTCCATAACGACATATTTAGAGTTATTACATCAAGTAGCAGCGGAATTCATAAGATAAACAACAAAAGGGCCAGCATGGCATGCCCCCAAACCCTCAGGCAACCAACTGGGGCAAGAACGGCGACTAAACGTTAGAATTGTCGAAATCGCCTTAAAAGTCCCCGGCAAAGGCCTTATCCTCACCTGCAGCAAGTGGACAATCCGATTGAGTACAAAGAGTGTACTCGCACAATAATATACATTGCATGTTGATTTCTAGCTACATGTGGTTGCTACATCAAAGGAAGGCAAAATGGCAATTTCAGCATAAAGCAATATTTGGGATAAATCGTAAGCATGTATAGATTGATAAGAATTGCATTTAGTAAACATTTGCAAAATCTAATACATAATATAACATCATCATAATCACATTCATATCATGCCTTCAAGCATTCTCTGAACCATGAGTTCCATCGCTCATGTTCGATCACACACACAAGTACTCAATACTTGCGCTTTTTTCCCACTCCCATCCCATTCCTACCAAGTCCTTAATACTCGCCAAAGGATCGACAATTCGAGCGATCGTCGTTAACCATGGACGCGCTATTCAATAGTTTAAACTCGCAGAGGTACGACTTTACCCACACGACACGCCACGCCAGAAGCCAAGCTATTAACACATTTCCTTGATGTGTCGGCCGAGGTGAACGTGACAAACCATTTTCCAAAGATGCATGGTAGTGTATCTAAACCATCCGGATGATCGTGACCCTTGATCCCGCGTGCCCAAAGCTCGTGTGTGTGGATCAAGGAGTACACCGTTGTTGGACATCCCCAACTCAACAAAGTTCGAGGGACTCCGAGGACATTCCTTGGCGCTCCACTATGCCCAAGGAATTCCGGCGGCCATTCCTTGACGCTCCACTAAGCTCAAGGAATCCCATGTGCACATGGTTTACATACCCTAGTCATACACAAGTACTTGGTTACGCCGGTCCCATAAACGGCGTGTGGTTCGCACGATAGTTACACAAAGAGACGTCACTAGGATTTAATCCTTAGGGTCCTTAACCAACATCTCTACACACTAACCAACATTTGAAACCATCATCATCATAATAATTCTCAATCGTTGCGACCAATAGACTAAGTCCATCTATCGCGTTTTCTAACGATGTTCTAAGCATGGCTAAGCAATTCGCACGAACCCATATACAATAATAATAAACCAACCACCTAGGGCGACAATGGAACATGGAAAGAACATGATAAGGGAATAACATCACAATGTGGGAATAGCTAAGATTTCTACCCAATCATAATTGTAGTTGAAAGTAAGCATGCAATTGATAAAATAATTCCAAAAATGTAAATTTCAAATAGTAGGAGCAATCAAGGTCAAGGAGTAAAGTAGTGCCTTGCTGCTCATTCTTGACTTCGAAGGCGTAGTCGTACTCGGGAATGCCTTCCGAAACGACAACACCTAACGAGAAAATTCAATTCCACAAACACCAAATCAAGAACTCCAATGGTGGACATGATTAAAAGATGCCTGAAATACTCATGATGGGTAGTACTAATGGTAATATGAAAATACTAATTGAGTTTTGCATCAAAAGTTTAAGTCCTAATGTTTTTATTGAATTATGTCTGGAGTTTTCGGGTTTTAACCACCGATTATCCGGGTTGACCCTCTCGGTCTGCCCTATCCGGAGTATCCGGACAAAACCCCGGAGTGTCCGGGTTGGCCCTCTCGGTATGGCGAGTTCTGGCATATCCGGACTGTCCGGATTAAATTCCCGGAGTGTCCAGATAAAATCCCCGGAGTATCCGGATGAAATCCCCGGACTATCCGGGCCGACCTGATCTGTTTCAAAATGGCTATTTGTCTATTGGGTGCTTTACTTCATAGCAATGTACTAGGACTTAAAAAGGGGTGGGCTAGGGTAGACTCTTACCACTATGGGGTTACTCTTTGCACGGGGATGGTTGGTTTCGCAAGGAATGACAAAAGGGTGTCGCGACGCTGGTTCTCGCGGTTCGCCTCCTCCTAGCTCGTGTAGACTACGATGACCTCGCTCACTCGTGCTTGCAACAGCAACTAGCTAGCCCTCCTCCTCATGCTTCCATGTGACATGCGCGACCCGATTCAAAGTGTGATGATGGATTCCATGGAGAAGGAAGAAATGAGTCACAATGGCAACAATTTCAGAATATGGGGAGAAAGAAAATTGATTGCCATTCACCCAAAACTTGGTGCCTCAAGAATCCATTTGGATGGATTTGAAGCTCTTGATCTTGGCATCAAGGTGGTATAACATGCACAAGCTCAAACTCAAGATTTGAGTGGATTTGTGGGGGAGAAAGGCAAGGTGTTGGAGGAAAGTGTGCTTGCTGTTTTTGCTGGTTTGGGATGAACAAATGGGCAGTAGGGGAGGAGAAACCAAGGTGGAGAACCTAATTATATATGGCTACCCATTCATGCCTTACATGTGGGGCTAGGTCCCACATGTCATAGGGTGAGAAAAGGGGTGGGTATGAGTGATTGGGGTGAGAAAAGGCATAGAGGGGTTGTGCAGCCTCAAGTTTCTATGCAAGGTAGGACCCATGTGTCATTGATGGGTTAGGTAAGTGGGTAAAGGTGAGTAAATTGAAAAATGGTATGTTAGGTATGTGCAGCCTACTCTCCTTTCTCTTATGTACATGGCCCACATGTCATTGACTAAAGTAAAATAACATGTGTGCAGTTTGGAAAATGAGTTTTAGGATTTTATTACTCCCTCTTTATGCAAGATGAATGTCCTAACATTTGTATAATTATAATTAAATGAGGATGTAATGACATGATGGAAGACGTCAGCATGACAAACCTCGCTTACCAGATTGATGAAAATTGGGCTGTTACAAGCCCTCCCCCCCTTAAAAGAATCTCGACCTCGAGATTACACAGCTTCATTGAAGAGGTAGGGGTATTCAGCTCGAAGATGATCCTCCCACTCCCATGTGGCCTCATCAGGGGTGTGATTACTCCATTGAACCTTAAGCAATTTGATGGTGTGGTTTCGAGTAACACGCTCTCTCTCGTCAAGAATACAAATGGGATGCTCCTTGTAGGATAGATCGGGTTGTAATTCGAGAGTGTCCAACTCTGTGGCTTCAGTTGGGACACGAAGGCATTTCTTCAATTGAGAGACATGAAAAACATCATGCACATCGGCTAGCGAAGGAAGCTCAATTGATATGCCACCTCCTCGTCTGGCTATAATCCGGAAAGGTCCGATGTAACGAGGGGCTAGCTTTCCCTTTACATGAAACCGACAAATACCTATCATTGGTGAGACCTTGAGATAGACGTGATCACCAACTTCGAATTTGAGTTCACGGCGGCGACGGTCAGCGTAGCTCTTTTGATGAGTCTACGCGGTCCGCAACCGTTCGCGAATAAATCGAACTTGCTCTTCCGCTTCGGTGACTAGTTCAGACCAAAGAGGGTCTCTCTCGGACTCGGGCGCTTAAGTGGAGTTCTGCAAGATCTCCCATAGAGAGCCTCGAATGGACTCATTTGGAGACTAGCTTGATAGCTATTGTTGTAGGAGAATTCTGCGAAAGGTAAGCATTTCTCCCAATTCTTGCCGTAAGTAAGGACACAAGCTCTAAGCATATCCTCAAGAATTTGGTTCACCCGTTCAGTTTGTCCATCAGTTTGCGGATGATAAGTGGTGCTAAAAGAGAGTTGAGTCCCCATGGCCTTGTGGAGGCATTGCCAAAAATGCGAGGTAAACTGGGTACCTCGATCTGAGACAATCCTTTTGGGAACACCATGAAGAGAGACAATTCGATGAAGATATAACTCAGCTAGCTTGCTCACTGTATCCGTCGTCTTAACAGGAAGAAAATGAGCAGTCTTCGTTAGCCGGTCGACGATTACCCATATAGAATCAAAACCTTTCTGTGTCTTGGGCAACCCGGTGATGAAATCCATACCAATCTCTTCCCACTTCCACATAGGAATGGGCAGTGGTTGAAGTGTGCCTGCTGCATGCAAATGGTCGGCTTTCACTCACTAACATACGTCGCACTCGGTGACATACCGGGCAATCTCTCGTTTCATCCGGGTCCACCAAAGTCTTGGCTTAAGATCTTGATATATTTTTGTACTTCCGGGATGAATAGAGAATGTGGAATTATGAGCCTCATCAAGAATTAGTGCCTTCAATTCCTTACAATTTGGCACTACTAGCCGTTTGTCGAACCACAAGACACCTTGTGAATCCTCGGTGAAGCAATTGGCCTTGCCTTGCTTGATGCGAGCTCAGATGAGTGCCATGCCCTTGTCTGTCTATTGAGCCTCTTTGATTTGGTCCAATAGATTATATTTAACTTCCATGACAGTAAGGAATTCCTTTTTAACCACTTCTAAATTGAGCTTTCGAAACTCAGCGCACATGGCGTCCAATTCCGGTTCTACCGAAAGACGATTGCATTGAGACTTTTGGCTCAAAGCATCAGCAACAATATTGGCCTTTCCAGGATGATAATGGAGTCCCATATCATAATCATTGATCAATTCAAGCCACCTCCTTTGCCTTAAGTTCAGATCGGCTTGAGTAAAGATATACTTCAGGCTCTTGTGATCGGTGTAAATTTCACAACGATTACCGATGAGGTAATGTCGCCAGATTTTTAGAGCATACACTACCGCTGCTAGCTCTAAGTCATGGGTGGGGTAATTCATCTCATGAGGTCTCAATTGCCTCGATGCGTAGGCCACAACTCGGCCGCCTTGCATAAGTACACAACCCAGCCCGAGGCGGGATGCATCGCAATATATGTCGAAGCCCTTGTGAATATCCGGCAGGACTAAGACAGGTGCAGTGGTTAAGCGAACTTTCAACAATTGAAAGCTTGCCTCACATTCTGCTGACCATACGAACTTGTTCTCCTTCTTCAAAAGTTCGATTCGATGGCCCGCGATTTTGGAGAAGTTCTCCACGAACCGGCGGTAATAACCCGCGAACCCGAGAAAACTTCGAACATCCGTGATGTTCTTAGGCTGCTCCCAATCAAGTACCGTTTGTATCTTGCTGGGGTCAACTGCAACTCCACCTTCCGATAGCACATGGCCCAAGAAGGCAACCTCCTTTAGCCAGAATTCACACTTGCTGAATTTTGCGTAGAGTTGGTGCTCTCGCAGCTTTTCTAAGACTTTCTGAAGGTGTACTTCATACTTCTCTTCAGACTTGGAGTAAATAAGAATATCATCGATGAAGATGACAATGAACTTGTCGAGATATTCCATAAAAACCGAATTCATAAGGCTCATGAAGTATGCCAGTGCATTGGTCAATCCGAAGGACATGACGGTGTATTCATATAGACCATAACGGGTGGAGAATGCCGTTTTTGGAATGTCTCCCGATCTGATTTTGATTTGATGGTAGCCTAATCTCAAGTCAATCTTGGAGAAGATACAAGCTCCAGTCATTTGGTCGAACAAATCATCGATTCGCGGAAGTGAATACTTGTTCTTGACCGTGACCACATTCAATGGACGGTAATCAACACACATCCGCAAGCTATCATCCTTCTTCTTCACAAATAGCGCTGGGCATCCCCAAGGTGAGGAGCTCGGTCGAATGAAGCCCTTCTCTTGCAGCTCCGTAACTTGTTTCTTTAACTCGATCAACTCATTTGGAGGCATACGGTAAGGTCGCTTGGATATCGGGGCCGTTCCGGGTAGAAGCTCAATGACGAACTCAACCCCCTGGTCAGGTGGCATCCCCGGCAACTCTTCCGGAAATACGTCCGGGTAATCACATACCACTGGTATGCTACTTATTCCAAGGAATGGCTCACCCTTCAAGGCATAAAGGTGAGCATAATCTGGACTTGACGCAAACACGACTTGTTTGTCGCTTGCGTTGGTAAGTGAAATAGATCTGCTTGCACAATTGATGCATCCTTGGTGCTTGGATAGCCAATCCATCCCAAGAATAACTTCAATTCCCTCCGTTTTAATTATTATCAAATCAGCTAGGAACTCTACCCCATTGACTTCAATCTTTACTTCCCGGCAGACTCGATCGGTCCTTAATTCCGATCCCGGGGTTTTAATGAGAAGTGGTGGATGCATAGGTTGTATAGGGAACTCATGATGCATAGCAAACTTCTCTTTAATAAATGAATGAGATGCTCCAGAATCGAATAATACGGTAGTCGGGTGTGACTTGACGGAAAGCGTACCCAACACCACTTCCGGTGCATTCTGAGCTTCTTCGGCAGTTACATGGTTGATGCGACCACGTGATGGGGTTGGTGCGGTTCTTTGAGGCATTGGTCAAGGTGAAGGTGCTACTGCCCCCGGTGCAATAGTGGGTCGAATCCCCGACATTGCTTGGTTCTTTTGTGGGCATTGACGTGCAAAGTGCCCCGGCTGTTTGCACTGAAAGGAAACAAGAATTGGACGAGCTTGAGTGTTGACTCCTTGCAGATTTCCACCTACAGTTGGTGTAAGACCTGGCTGCGGTGGGCGAGCAATGAATGTTGGAGGCCTCGGCGGTGCCGGAGCTTGATAGTTTGGAAATGAGGGGCGCACCATGCGCAGTGGTTGCAAGTGGCTGCTTGCTGAATTTTGTGCAGCTCGCTTGCGCTTGCGCGAATCCTCCAATTTCCCCCACTTCTCTTCCACCACTATGGCCTTGTGGACCAATTGCTGGAAATTTTGGAAGTCATGAGCAGCGAGCTCTAGCTCCAACTCCTCTGAAAGTCCCTCCATGAAGCGCTCTTGCTTGCGCTCATCGCTGGAGATTTCGTCCGGGGCATAACGAGCCAAACAGTTGAACTCGTGAAGATAATCTATGACGGTCTTGCCACCTTGCTTCAATGTGAGAAATTCATGCTTCTTCCTTGCCATAACGCCCACGGGAACATGAACCTCGCGGAAAGCCGCGCGAAACTTCGCCCAAGTGATGACATGATCGGCAGGCTGCATGGCGGTATAGCTGTCCCACCATGCGCACGCCGCACCGTCGAGTTGATGTGAAGCGAAGAGGACCTTTTCATGGTCCTGGCATTGAGCGATGGCCAGCTTGCGCTCAATAGTCCGAAGCCAATCGTCGGCCTCGAGTGGATCCGCAGCACGGGAGAATGTTGGCGGCTTCGTGCGAAGAAACTCGCCGAGTCCACTAGCCGCGTGATGTCCTGCCCCCTCGGCTCCTCGAAAAGGGGCTGGGGCAAAGGCCGTGTTACGGGCGATCTGCTGCAGGATCAAGGTTTGATCTTGCTGGTTTTGCTCAATCAGAGCGAGGACTTGAGCCATGGTAGGAGGGGGTGGAAGTTCCTCCTCCACGCGAGGGTGGTGCTGATTTTGGCGATGTGAGGACTCCGGGTGGTCAGGAGTGACCCCCTGAGTTGGATCCTCAGTTGCTTGGGAGCCGGTGGATTGCGGCCTCGCCTCACGCTGAGATTGGGAACGAGTGGTAACTCCCGCCATCTGTTGCCAAAACCAAGTTAGCAACAAGTAGCAGAAGAGCCACAACCACGCCGAACTGGAATATTTGGACAGCAAGTCATACAATTTTAAATTCTACATGTATGCAGCAAGAAAACATGCACCAAATCCAAAAGACATCAAAATTAGAAAGCTCTCAAGCCACAACATCACCCATGAAAACAATTAACAAGGTTCCGATACATTAGCACAAGTTCGCAACCCGTAGGTCAAAAGCGATAACTAGGGGTGACAAGTCTAAATATAAGAGTTAGCATAGGTTCATAAGGTAGCCTATTACATCAATTGAATCAGTTCAACTCATCTCCACTTGCCCTCACTATGAGCATGACCGGGACAATTCAAATGTCTCTAAGGAATCCATGGGGAAACACATCCAAAAGATGATATCCCGGTGATCCGGTGTCTTCGGGGTCTAAGGGGTTAGTGAGACGCTGTGGTGATCCTATATAGAACCTAGGTGCCCCCGGAGACTCCTGGACACGCCTATGCATCACACTTCCCGAGTTGATGCGCGCGTTGTTGCACACAACGTCTTGGGTCTCTATCCCGGCACATGCGGAAACTGAAAGGCGGGTGGGGCTACATCGTGTGGCGTCGTGGAGTTGCGCCCACACAATATGTCCCGTGGCACCAAGTTAATCTGGACAAACTGGTGAAGATGCCCTTGTGCCGCATGAAGACGAGCACGAGTCTCCCATAGCTCATGGACAATGCAACGATTGGCCCAGTCCAAGGCACGGACCAAGCCCGACAACTGTCGAATAGAAGGGTCTTCTCCCATCTCAATTTTGGCAACACTGTTGACTTCATCTGTCGGTCCTCGTTGCGGGAAATACTGATACGGAGGTAAAGTCAGCTCCCACAAGTCGTGACGGAGATGGCACATGGCAACATGCGCCACCTCTTGGATAGCCATTCCTACGGACGTCCCCCTCGCTCGAAAGTGATAGGGAATGCTCCCCGTCACCATCCTAGCGATGATGTGAACCGTGGCAGTGTATGTCTTCAATCCAGGCCCAATGGCACGACCATAAACCGCGTACTCTGGTGCATAAGTGAAATTAGCTCTCCACAGCATATCCCTCAGGAGGGAAGGATAGCCCTCCACATCTTCAGCGTGGGTGACTAGAACCAATGGCCCAAAACTCATCTGTCACGTTGAAAAGGATAAGAGGAGTTAGAAACTTGTTTGCACAATCAAATGAACATGAGGGTAAGATATAGAACTAAGAGGGGTAAGAAATAAAGGAATTGCACAATGCTATCAGTTCTGAAATTATTTGATAGCAAAATAGTTTTTGACTCAAAGCATACGAGTTAGAGGATGCGTGATAGCATGGCCGTTCTAACCTACAGTCAGTATGGCTCTAATACCAAGCCTGTGGGGAACCGTCCCCGGGACTCCACTGATTCACCCAATTGCGCGGTACATCTCAAGTGAATCAAGGGAATCTCGGGCGTTCCACGATTATACCCGTGTTGGTCCCAGGATAGTTCGCCAACACGAGCATTCTCATCCAACAATTGACATCACAACACATACACAATTATCGGAAGCATAAATGTTATTACATTCCAAAAGTAGGACTGCCGTCCATAACGACATATTTAGAGTTATTACATCAAGTAGCAGCGGAATTCACAAGATAAACAACAAAAGGGCCAGCATGGCATGCCCCAAACCCTCAGGCAACCAACTGGGGCAAGAACGGCGACTAAACGTTAGAATTGTCGAAATCTACCCGGTAAAAGTTCCCGGGCAGTGCCTTATCCTCACCTGCAGCAAGTGGACAATCCGATTGAGTACAAAGAGTGTACTCGCACAATAATATACATTGCATGTTGATTTCTAGCTACATGCGGTTGCTACATTAAAGGAAGGCAAAATGGCAATTTCAGCATAAAGCAATATTTGGGATAAATCGTAAGCATGTATAGATTGATAAGAATTGCATTTAGTAAACATTTACAAAATCTAATACATAATATAACATCATCATAATCACATTCATATCATGCCTTCAAGCATTCTCTGAACCATGAGTTCCATCGCTCATGTTCGACTGCACACACAAGTACTCCAATGCTTGCGTCTTTTTCCCACTCCCATCCCATTCCTACCAAGTCCTTAATACTCGCCCAGTGACTGACAATTCGAGCGATCGTCCTTAACCATGGACGCGGCTATTCGAATAGTTTAAACTCTGCAGAGGTACGACTTTACCCACACGACACGTCACGCTCGTAAGCCAAGCTATTAACACATTTCCTTGGATGTGTCGGCCGAGGTGAACGTGACAAACCATTTTCCAGTATGCATGGTAGTGTATCTAAACCATCTCGATGATCGTGACCCTTGATCCCGCGTGCCCGAAGGTCGGTGTGTGTGGATCAAGGAGTACACCCGCTGTTGGACATCCCCAACTCAACAAAGTTCGAGGGACTCGAGGACATTCCTTGGCGCCCACTAAGCCCAAGGAATTTCGTGATCATTCCTTGACGCTCCACTAAGCTCAAGGAATCCAAAGTGCACATGGTTTACATACCCTAGTCATACACAAGTACTTGGTTATGCCGGTACCATAAACGGCGTGTGGTTCGCACGATAGTTACTCAAAGAGACGTCACCAGGATTTAATCCTTAGGGTCCTTAACCAACATCTCTACACATTAACCAACATTTGAAACCATCATCATCATAATAATTCTCAATCGTTGCGACCAATGGACTAAGTCCATCTATCGCGTTTTCTAACGATGTTCTAAGCATGGCTAAGCAATTCGCACGAACCCATATACAATAATAAAAAACCAACCACCTAGGACGACAATGGAACATGGAAAGAACATGATAAGGGAATAACATCACAATGTGGGAATAGCTAAGATTTCTACCCAATCATAATTGTAGTTGAAAGTAAGCATGCAATTGATAAAATAATTCCAAAGATGTAAATTTCAAATAGTAGGAGCAATCATGGTCAAGGAGTAAAGTAGTGCCTTGCTGCTCATTCTTGACTTCGAAGGCATAGTCGTACTCGGGAGTGCCTTCCGAAACTTCAACACCTAACGAGAAAATTCAATTCCATAAACACCAAATCAAGAACTCCAATGGTGTACAAGATTAAAAGATGCATGAAATGCTCATGATGGGTAGTACTAATGGTAATATGAAAATACTAATTGAGTTTTGCGTCAAAAGTTTAAGTCCTAAAGTTTTTATTGAATTATGTCCGGAGTTTCCGGGTTTTAACCCCGGAGTATCCGAGTTGACCCTCTTGGTCTGCCCTATCCGGAGTATCCGGACAAAACCCCGGAGTGTCCGGGTTGGCCCTCTCGGTATGGCGAGTTCTGGCATATCTGGACTGTCCGGATTAAATTCCCAGAGTGTCCGGATAAAATCCCCGGAGTATCCGGATGAAATCCCCGAACTATCCGGGCTGACCTGATCTGTTTCAAAATGGCTATTTGTCTATTGGGTGCTTTACTTCATAGCAATGTACTAGGACTTAAAAAGGGGTGGGCTAGGGTAGACTCTTACCACTATGGGGTTACTCTTTGCACGTGGGGATGGTTGGTTTCGGCAAGGGAATGACAAAAGGGTGTCGCGACGCTGGTTCTCGCGGTTCGCCTCCTCCTAGCTCGTGTAGACTACGATGACCTCGCTCGCTCGTGCTTGCAATAGCAACTAGCCCTCCTCCTCAAGCTTCCATGTGACATGCGCGACCCGATTCAAAGTGTGATGATGGATTCCATGGAGAAGGAAGAAATGAGTCACAATGGCAACAATTTCAGAATATGGGGAGAAAGAAAATTGATTGCCACTCACCCAAAACTTGGTGCCTCAAGAATCCATTTGGATGGATTTGAAGATCTTGATCTTGGCTTCATGGTGGTATAACATGCACAAGCTCAAACTCAAGATTTGAGTGGATTTGTGGGGGAGAAAGGCAAGGTGTTAGAGGAAAGTGTGCTTGCTGTTTTTGCTGGTTTGGGATGAACAAATGGGCAATAGGGGAGGAGAAACCAAGGTGGAGAACCTTATATATGGCTGCCCATTCATGCCTTGCATGTGGGGCTAGGTCCCACATGTCATAGGGTGAGAAAAGGGGTGGGTATGAGTGATTGGGGTGAGAAAAGGCATGGAGGGGATGTGCAGCCTCAAGTTTCTATGCAAGGTAGGACCCATGTGTCATTGATGGGTTAGGTAAGTGGGTAAAGGTGAGTAAAGTAAAAAAATGGTATGTTAGGTATGTGCAGCCTACTCTCCTTTCTCTTATGTACATGGCCCACATGTCATTGACTAAAGTAAAATAACATGTGTGCAGTTTGGAAAATGAGTTTTAGGATTTTATTACTCCCTCTTTATGCAAGATGAATGTCCTAACATTTGTATAATTATAATTAAATGAGCATGTAATGACATGATGGAAGACGTCAGCATGACAAACCTCGCTTACTGGATTGATGAAAATTGGGTTGTTACACGTGAGCTATTTGAGCCCTCTCGCCACCTCGAGGCCGTAGCGGCTCGGTGGGCTTTTCATACCTGCTTCAGTCCAGTCGACCCAGCCCAGCGGCGGAGATCGAGAGGTCGTAGGGCGCGTCACCCGGAACGGTGCCCTGACGCCTCTGCTGGTATTTAATGCGCGTGGAGGCAATTAAATGCGAAGCGAAATGATTGGGAAATGATACGTCTCACCAGCGGCGCGGCGTGGCGCTCTGACGGGATGCACGACACTTCTACCGAAACGATGTCCGCTTGACTGGCATCCGCTCGGTCGATGCTTGCTCGGCTGGTGCGTGTTCGGCTGGTGCCTATTCGGCGCTTATAAATTCGGTGCGGGGGGCGCTCGGGCGAGTTCTTCGCGTTTGCTTTCCCCCATCTCCTCGTCTTCTTGCCTGAGAAGAAAGAGCAAAAAGGAAGCCAGAGAGTTCTTCACCTTTTCCCTTCTCCAACCTTTTCGCGGTTTTCGCCCCTAGAGATGTCGTGGCCTGAGTGCTCCGCCCAGTCCAGCCCCGCGCAAGGCTTGGAGAAGAAGGGGTTCCTCCCCCCGCAAGATGCCTCGCGGTGGAGGGTGCCGACGGGGGTCACGGTCCCCGCTCCAGCTGACGACGAGATCGTTGTGCCCGCCTCGTTCTACGAGCGCGGGTTTGGGCTCCCACTTCACCCGTTCGTCCGCGGGCTGCTGCACTTCTATAAGGCCAAGGTACACCAGCTCAACCCTAATAGGGTACTCCACATCGCGGCCTTCATCACACTGTGCAAGGTGTTCTTGGGGATCAATCCCCACTGGGCGCTCTGGAGGCACTTCATTCATGCCCGGCTGAGGAAGGACCAGCCGGTGGATGCTCCGGTGCTCATGGGAGGCGTAGCCCTCTAATTGCGCCCCGGCCGCGCAGCGGACTACATCGACTTGAAGCTGCCGTCGTCGAATCGGGGGTGGCACCCTGAATGGTTCTATGTCCAGAACCTGGGAGGCAGCGCCCTGGTTTTTACCGGCCGGCGCCCCGAGGCGAGGTCCGAGTGAGCCTGGGGGCCTAACCAAAGGGAGAAGAACAAGGTGGATATGATCGTCGAACAAATCAAAGCCCAGAAGAACCGGGGCTTGACCGGTGAAGTCGTTGTGCGTGCATTCATGAAGATGCACGTTCAACCCCTCATGGACAGGGTGCGCCCCATGTTCCAGTACAGGGGGGCATCCGATCCCATGAGGATGGTGGAGGCAGAACTCGCCGCGTCGGAGCTCGAGGCCAGGGTGGCCGCCGTGTTGGTCGGAAGTGCCACCGTGGTGGCGGGTGGCCACCCCGAGCCTTTCTCGGTGGAGAATACCCCGGACTTAGTAAGCCGAGCGATCCTCTTCCCTTTTTCTTCCCTCCTCCTCAGCCCTAAGCATATTGTCCGACCAGCGCCTTTGGTGTTGTCTATGGGCTGGGCAGGATGGTCTCCCGGGCATTGCTGCCAGGGGAGAAGGTGCTGAGGGCTGAGGCCTGCAAGGCGTCCGCACTGCACGAGTCCACCCGCAAGAAGCGGAAGGAAGAGAGGAGGAGGAAGAAGAAGAAAGAGCGCACGGCGAGGACCGCGCGAGACGAGGAGGTCTCCGAAATGACCATCGCTGACACGGCCGACCCGGAGTCGTCCTCGAGCAACAACAGCGACAGCTACTGCGACCCGTACCGCGGGATCGACTTCGGGTCGCCGACTGATGGTGGCCCAGATGAGGGTATCGGTGCGAGTGCTGCCGTCGCTGCACCCCAGGCGGAGGCGTCCCCCGATGGAGACGCCCTTGGGAAAACGAAGGGGCGATTCGCCTCCGCCAGGGGGGCCAGCGAAGAAGATGCGATTGCAGCACCCTCGCTCGGCGGTGGTCCGCTCTGGAGCGACGGTGGCCCAGCGAGGACCAGCGCCGTCTCTGCCGCCGGTGACGATTGAGGCGTCGGACACCGAGCTATCGCCGTCGGTAGAATTGGGACCAGTGCAGGAGAAGAGGGTTCCAGAGGAGTCGGGGCGCGAGGAGGCCCTAGCGCCCCTTGGTAGGTCGGGGCCTCGATAGGAGGCCGAAGGAGGCGAAGGAGAGGTCCCGCCGCCACCGCCAGGGCCCGCGCCAGCTAGCGTGGTCCTGGCGCCTGTCACGACCTTGCCACCATCACCCAGGGGCCCGCCGGATCGGTGTGGTAACCCGCCCGATCGGTGTGGTAAGCCGAACCAAACCCCATCCTTAGCTTTTTGATGAGTTTTTAGCGGTTGGTGGGTTGATAGGGCATCCGTGCTTCGCAGAATTTGCAGGCCCGATCGGACAAGAAGTCAAAGTTCCTCTGGGGCTTGTATGGTCGGAGGACGGCAGCCGAAGAGGAGGGTGACCGTCTGCGCTCCGAACTGCATGACGCTCGAGAAGCCCTGGCACACGAGCGGACGGAGGCGGAGGGGGCCCGTCAAACAACCAAGTCCCGGGAGATGAGGATATCCGAGCTTGAGTCTCTCCTGGCGGCGGCCAACAGCGCCAAGGATGCCGCCATCGCCGCGGAAGAAACCGCGCAGTCGGAGGTGACCCGCCTCCGGGGTGAGCGCGACCAAGCTCGGGAAGGGTTGGACTTTGCGAGGAGGGACGCTGCGCACGACCAGGAGGCCCGGGCTAAGGCCGAGGAGGATCTCCAGCGTCTGACGGCCTCCGCGGCTGGTAAGCAACCCAATCCTGGTTTAGTTTCCTCGATCGCGGATTGCCGGGCATGCTTTTTGATAAGGCTTCGATCTGCAGAGTTGCAGAAGAATCTCAGCGACGCCATGGAGGCGCGAAAATTGGCGGTAGAGGAACGTGACACGGCGGTCTCATCGCGAGAAGTGGCCCTGTCGGCGAAGTGACTGGCGGAGAAGGAGCTATCCGAGCAGACCGCCGAGCTGGCGACCCTTCGGAGGGTCGGCCAGGAGGTCTGCAACTGGGTGCTCAAAACCACCGTGCAGGGTCCGAGCTCGCTTGCCGCCGTGTTAGCCCGCGTGCTGGAGCACATCGAGCATTTGGTGAGCGAGGGGATCGACCTCGGAGCTTCTTCGGCTTTCGTTTTCGTCATCTCCCACTATGACGGCATGGACCTTGCCATCGTTAGCAGTGGGGTCACCGCGGACCGGACCGACGAGGAGGTCGACGAGTTCATTACCCAGGTCGACCCGCACGCCGTAGTGATCGCTGGCCGGATATCGCCACAGAGCATCCTCCACCGGGAACGGTAAAAAAGTTAGATATTTTGCCTTTTAGCAATGTAAACGACTTTGTCGTGTAATGAATTGAAGTTCATTTTAGTGTTTTGGCCAGTCGGGCCATTCCGTAGGTCTGACTTTATTCTTCGCACTTCCTTGAGGTGATGAACATTCGATGACCATAGCTTTAGAAACCGCGGGGGTTGTACAAGCGTAGGTCGGTATGTTAACACCTTTGAGGAAAGCGCAAAGAGAAAATGGGGATCTAAGTGTCACGGCCCCGAATTCGGATTCGGCTCATGCGGCTAACATTAGCGCCAACCAAGTTTCGGCCGCATTTGAGATCAACTCCCGACTTCAGTGAATATCCTAAACTGCCACTTAGAAGAATTTCGAAACTTAGCAAAATTTAAGAGCTAAAAATTTCAATGTACAAATATAGTTTTCATCAAAGTTTGGAGCCTGGTAATTTGAGAACTATAAGGATCTAGAATATACGGGTTAGCTAATCACAAACTAGAAACTTTTCTCTACAGCATTGTGGGGTTTGAACCAAAATCCAACATCAAATACTAATACGAAATGTGGCTCAAAAACTGAATCCAAGTGCTGCAATTCTGGACTTAGCCAATTCAACCATTGCTTACTAGTGGGTCAAGTGAGCAGCAAACAAAAAGCAATTGGGAGCAGCCAAACCAAATCAGCACATACATAAGAGATTGGGGGCAGCCCCAAACCGAACACATCACCTCTTCTTCCTGGTTTTCTCCCCAAGCAAGACTCCCTCCAGCACCTCCCCAAGCCACACCTCCCCTTGCTGCTGTCCCTGGCGCACTCCTCCAGCAGCACTCCTCCCTGGTGGCACCTCCCTCTCCCTCCTGCAGCTCCTCCCCTACTTCGCTCCCTCCATTCCTCTTCCTCTTCATTGGAGTTAAGGCACCCTAGGGTTTGGATGGTTGATTCCTGGTTTTGGGGGCAGCCATGGTGAATTTGAGGGTTTGGTGGATAGAGATTTGGGATTTGGGTGGGGAAACAACACTATAGGGTTTGGAGCAAAGTTCTGAATTTTCGAGCAGATTTCGTAGCTACTGTTTTGGATTGATTTGAGCAAGTTCCGAGCATCTCCTGCTAGACTGTCTGTAGAGAAAGTTGTGGGTAATGAAATTATCTTTCATTTTCAATTGGAATCACTCAATTTCGTTAACCCAGCTGAAAGTTATGATGATTTTTATGCGCGCTGCTCTGAAATGCTGAAAATGTGGAGCTGAAACTTGGGCTGCGAATTTAAATTATTTCTAGGCCGAATTAGAAATTAATTTTGCCTGAGAAGTTGTAGAAAATTTTGTGTAGATTGTAAAAATGTTATCCTTTACTCAATTCCATGAAGTATAGCAATTTTTATGGCGAAAATGGTGCATGCTGTTCTGAAACTCTGAAAATTCTGAACTCTGAAACTGCTCTCTGTTCCTGGCCAAACTGGGAGTTATATGTGCAGATTCTGGAGGATTGGCTAAAGCTAAGTGGAAGATCTATGTCTTGTGGTCATTTAGGATTTGAGTTTGCTCAATTTGATTAAGTGGTTCAAAAGTTATGACCAATTGTATTAGTGCTGTCCTGAAACCGGGTTTTGCTAAATTTCAGAATTGTGGGGCTAAAGTTCAGAGTTTAGTGGAAAATTTTCAAGCTATATTCTGAATGTTAGGATGCATGGTAAAGTTAGATCACCCTCTTGTGGTCTTTTAGAGTCCAAGAGGTCAATTTTTGGATTAGCCAATTAAAGATATGCTTGTTTAGAGAAGTGTGCTTATTGTTTCCAGTTTTTGCTATGGAATAGAAGTGGAATTTAGCGTTTGTGATTTCAATTTTTAAATTGAGTTGAATGTTTGCACTTTGGAGATGACTTGGATAATGCACTTAGTATTTTCATTGCATATGCATTACATGCATCTCATTTCATATGCATTGTAACCGTGTAGAGACCGAGCACGCAGAGGGTGACGTGGCGGTGACCGAGGGGTGTGCTGGAGAGCCAGCTATTTTTTAGAATCCCACAGAAGCTCAAGGCAAGCACCTAAGCTTATTCAACCTTATTCATAATTGTATTTTAGTGAATAATTTGCTTATTGGATGGTTAGGTTATGCATTAGGAATTGAAATGTGGGAAGGGTATTAGAACCTAATCGTTGCACATACACTCATTGTTAATTGTTGAACATCTTCCTTGGAGCTATTGTATGGATAATTATAATGTGTCCATACTTAGTTTGCTTAGATGTCGGGTATGGGCCAAGTGGTGGATGGCTCCATCATTTGAGATTAATTACTTCACTCTAATGGGTTGCAATTGGTTATAATTATGCTTTGAAATGGAAAACTTGAGACCGGGCGAGAGGGTTGGATCATTTGTGTGTGGAGACTCTAATGTTGTAGTCTCGCCTGTGTTGGTTAAGGACCGATCCGTTGTTTTCCATGTTGATCGAGCACCCCTTGTTGATCGCATGACCGATATAATGGTACGGTAAGCCACTCTTTCATGGCATACTACTCGATGGGTCATGCCCTCATGCGATTGGACGTGGTTGAGGGCGAAGCCTAGGCTGACTCTCGAGAGCTAAGCGAGGCCATGACCCAACTTTGGAGCAAAGTTCTGAATTTTCGAGCAGATTTCGTAGCTACTGTTTTGGATTGATTTGAGCAAGTTCCGAGCATCTCCTGCTAGACTGTCTGTAGAGAAAGTTGTGGGTAATGAAATTATCTTTCATTTTCAATTGGAATCACTCAATTTCGTTAACCCAGCTGAAAGTTATGATGATTTTTATGCGCGCTGCTCTGAAATGCTGAAAATGTGGAGCTGAAACTTGGGCTGCGAATTTAAATTATTTCTAGGCCGAATTAGAAATTAATTTTGCCTGAGAAGTTGTAGAAAATTTTGTGTAGATTGTAAAAATGTTATCCTTTACTCAATTCCATGAAGTATAGCAATTTTTATGGCGAAAATGGTGCATGCTGTTCTGAAACTCTGAAAATTCTGAACTCTGAAACTGCTCTCTGTTCCTGGCCAAACTGGGAGTTATATGTGCAGATTCTGGAGGATTGGCTAAAGCTAAGTGGAAGATCTATGTCTTGTGGTCATTTAGGATTTGAGTTTGCTCAATTTGATTAAGTGGTTCAAAAGTTATGACCAATTGTATTAGTGCTGTCCTGAAACCGGGTTTTGCTAAATTTCAGAATTGTGGGGCTAAAGTTCAGAGTTTAGTGGAAAATTTTCAAGCTATATTCTGAATGTTAGGATGCATGGTAAAGTTAGATCACCCTCTTGTGGTCTTTTAGAGTCCAAGAGGTCAATTTTTGGATTAGCCAATTAAAGATATGCTTGTTTAGAGAAGTGTGCTTATTGTTTCCAGTTTTTGCTATGGAATAGAAGTGGAATTTAGCGTTTGTGATTTCAATTTTTAAATTGAGTTGAATGTTTGCACTTTGGAGATGACTTGGATAATGCACTTAGTATTTTCATTGCATATGCATTACATGCATCTCATTTCATATGCATTGTAACCGTGTAGAGACCGAGCACGCAGAGGGTGACGTGGCGGTGACCGAGGGGTGTGCTGGAGAGCCAGCTATTTTTAGAATCCCACAGAAGCTCAAGGCAAGCACCTAAGCTTATTCAACCTTATTCATAATTGTATTTTAGTGAATAATTTGCTTATTGGATGGTTAGGTTATGCATTAGGAATTGAAATGTGGGAAGGGTATTAGAACCTAATCGTTGCACATACACTCATTGTTAATTGTTGAACATCTTCCTTGGAGCTATTGTATGGATAATTATAATGTGTCCATACTTAGTTTGCTTAGATGTCGGGTATGGGCCAAGTGGTGGATGGCTCCATCATTTGAGATTAATTACTTCACTCTAATGGGTTGCAATTGGTTATAATTATGCTTTGAAATGGAAAACTTGAGACCCAAGCGAGAGGGTTGGATCATTTGTGTGTGGAGACTCTAATGTTGTAGTCTACTTTGTGTTGGTTAAGGACCGATCCGTTGTTTTCCATGTTGATCGAGCACCCTTGTTGATCGCATGACCGATATAATGGTACGGTAAGCCACTCTTTCATGGCATACTACTCGATGGGTCATGCCCTCATGCGATTGGACGTGGTTGAGGGCGAAGCCTAGGCTGACTCTCGAGAGCTAAGCGAGGCTTGAGCCGCTCGAGGGAGGTTGCTAGGTGCTCGGGCCGCATGAGGATGGTTCAACGAGTAGATATGGATGGGAGGAGGGTTGACATGAGGTTCCTTGTGGCACATGTCGTGCGATTGATGATCCCTGCGCAGGTGAATAAGCGATTCGAAGTGCCACGCTCTCGGATATGAGCACGCTTGTATCATCCGACACTTCAACGTAGTAATAACTTAAATTGAAACTAGTTGGTATACTTGATGCGGTTACTTGTTCATGATTTTATTTGCTCTCTTAAATGTTTAAATTTAGCTCTCACTTTAGCAATAGGTGTTGTACATAACTGCTATAAAATTTGTAAATTGAGTAGTTGAATGTGAAAATGAACCAAAGTTAAGCTTTTATGCACTTTTACCTTAAGCTTATCCCTTGCTACATCCAAATGCATATTCCTTCGAGTCGGTCATATATGGACCACGGGTAAGTCTTATGCAGTACCTTCAGACTCATGCTTCGCTTTGTGGTTTTCAGTGAGGACTCCGACGGTGTGAGTTCTGTCCGTCATCGCTTCTCGGTGGTCAAGGCGGGGCATCGAGTAAAAGCTAGCTCAACGATGTAAACGTCCGGAAGTGTTCAAGGGCAGGACACTTCCGGAGATATCTGACTTTTGGGTTGAATTTGGTGGTTGTTCATTTATTTTGTTGTAAAGTTAACTTCAAAACTTGTTTTGGCATGTTTAATTACTTGGCTACTTCCGTTGTTGAACCTCGTTGTATCACCGTGCTTAACTCCTGTCTGTGATGTTATTGCTATCCATGTCGTTGTTTATGTTGTGGTTGTAGTTGTGATATTTTTATTTAGTTATTTGTTTCTTATGCCTGCTAAGTGGATGTCCGTACTTCTAGAGCGTCATGCTGAAATTTTGTAGATTTTGTGAGTCTAAGTAGGACCTTGTGTGTTGTCTATTTGTGAGTCTTTATCTGTTGTTGTTAGTTCTTGCCTTGTGTGGTTGTCGGGTTTGTCTTTGTGCCTTGGTTTTTAGTCGTTTTGGTTGTGCTTCCGCGTTGCGTGTCTGGTCGTGAAGTTTTGGGTTCGTTGCCCCCTTTTTGCGAATTGAATTGATATGGCAATGGAAACCGGTATGCGGGGCGATCCTGGGCGAGCTTCGGGTCGCATACCGGGGGAATACCGGGATTGTTGTTGAGTTATTCGAATGGGATCATTGTTGTCCTAATTGGGCTTGGGTGTTAGCACTGTGAACACCATCGGTGATCCGTTGCTAGCCTCCAAATCCGATGAGGGTGACCGGGCATTCGAATAACCCGAGAACGGTTTGGGCGGCTCCTCACACTAAGGAACGAAACGTTCGCTTGCATTCGACATGGAAAAGGAGTGTTCCCGACCAGCTATGGATCGCACCGCACGGGCACTTCTTGATGAGGACATCACTCCAATGCATACGCCCGAGACTCCTCCAGTTGTGATGCAAGGACCCATCACAAGAGCACGAGCACGGCAATTGAATCAACAGGTGAGCTCGTTCCTAAGTGCCCATGCTGATACTTGTGAGAATGGTATGCTACCTAATGATATTATTGATTATATTGTACTTAGGAACTTTGGAGAGGACCATGAAGGCCTTGGAAACCAGCAAGGACCAGGAGGGAGGCAAGGAGGGTGTCCAAGTCAAGTTGGAGGTCCAATTCATCTCGGAGTCGACTACCTCGGCCACCAGGAGCAGCATTCACTAAAATTATCGCCCAGGCCACAAACGGGCTCCGATTTCGATGATCCACATATGCCTCGAAAGATAAGGAGATAATCTTTACAATGGCACTAGTTTCACGTCATTTGGACTTCGGAGTCGACGGAAATTTACGTTGCAAGTTGGCAGACAGAATCTGTCCCAGGGTGCTGCGTCACCAATTTGGGCCGTTGGCCCATGTTTCGTGTTGGAGTCCATCACGGACACGTCTAGGGTTTCTAGGACGTCCCCTAGCCTTTATATCCAGTAGCCGCCACTAGGGATTGATTTGGGTTTTGCTTAGATTAATTCTGTCTTTGAACAGTGTCGCCGTTCATCGGTTTGTGAGACCCCAACTCGTGAGCTTCATCCTCAATTGCAAATTTCAGTTGCATCTTTCTTGTTCTTGCTTGTGTTCTCGATTCATTGGCAGGGATTAGCCTTCGTGGCGAGATCAACCGGGCAGCGCACGGTTGATAACCAGAGGACGCGTGGTGCTGCAATTGCAGGGGTTTTGATCGTGCCGATCAAGAAGCCGGATCGTGTGTGTCTCAAGCCGCCTAATCGACTTATCCTCCACTGACGGAAGTTCGGCAACCCCGTCCCCATCAAGTGGTATCGAGCGAGGTTTACCGTCAGTTCGCTTTTTCCCTAGTTTAATTTAGTTTTGTATTCGTCCTATAGTCCACGAAAAAAGCCCAAAAAAATTGCGCTCATAGTCTACCATACCTAGAACCACGCCTAGCCTTTGCACAATTTCGCTTTCAGAATCCGTAGTAATTGAGTTTGTGTCCATAGTCGAGTCGTGTTGCTGGTTTAGATCGTGGTCTTAATTTAGTTGTGTTTCATCTCCGCCGCAAAGATCCCATATCCTACACCGATCCAACCACCAATCGCTATTTGAGTCCTTGTAGGATTCGGATTGTTTTGTGGTTTTTCCTCGCCGAGTCCTAGTTGTGTTAGGGTTTCTCCTTCATAAACCCTAATTCCCCACCTCCCGTTATCCATATCGCCACCCCTCATCACGTAACCTGCCACCACGCATCATCGCGTTCCATATCCGCCCATACGCCCTTGAGTTTGGAGAGGTGCCGCTGAAAACCCCGATTCGAGTCCTTCCGTAAACGGCCATAAGTGCCAAGGATTGGCCACGCTCAGAGAGAATGCCCCACCAACGGGCATACATCGCCACCGACGACGGAGGTTACATCGCCTCCGATGTTGAGGATGAGATCGACGACACCGTGGTGGACGGCGATGAGGTTGATGATGAAGCCACCTTTGGCGCCGAGGATACTTGCACAGACAGTCCATCATTGTCCAACGTGTCCTTAGCGCACGATGGAGCAAGCCGAGCAGCAAGCAGCGCCACAACTTGTTCCAGATTTTCTTCGTCATCAACAACCGACGGCGCCAGCGTGATCATTGACTCCGCACTGCAACAACTTGGTGAGTACAGATTTGGTCAAGAAGCTTGGCTTGACCACACGCCGCACCCACATCCATACCACATTCAAGGGTGAATGATTCCGCAAAGCTAAGGTAACACAAACAGCTCGGGTTCATTTTTCCATTGGTTCCTATTCTGATTTTGCTGACAGTGATGTGGTTCCGATGCAAGCTTGCTCTCTTTTATTGGGTCGCCTATGGAATATGACACCGATGCACTTCACCACCAGAGAAGTAATAAATACACTTTTATGCATAAGGGAAAGAAAATTACACTTCTACCTTTGACCCCGCTGAAATTGTTAACTCGATAGGGAGCGGATTGCTAATGACAAGAAACCCATTGATGAGAAATCTGAAATTCAGCATGTAGCCAACCAAATTAAATTGAGGAATCCCGCCTTGCTTGCTACAAAATCTGATCTTGCTGCAATTAGTGATGATGCTTTGTGCTATGTCTTTGCTATGCAAAGATGCTTTGTTTTCATTGGATGATCTGCCCAAGATTTTGCCTCCTCGTCATTACTAACCTTTTGCAGGAGTATGAGGATGTTTTTCCCGCCGAGATACCTCCAGACTCCCACCCATACGAGGGATTGAGCACCAAATTGATTTGATACCGGAGCGAAGTTTGCCAAACCAGGGCTTATAGGACCAACCCCGAGGAGACTAAGGAGATTCAGCGCCAAGTCCAAGATCTTTTGGACCGCGGTATGTACGAGAGAGCCTTAGTCCTTGTGTCTGTCCCTCGTTTTTTGGTTCCTAAGAAAGATGGCAATTAGGCGCATGTGCGAGATTGTAGAGCCATTAACAATATCACAATAAGGTACCGCTATCCTATTCCTAGGCTAGACGACATGCTTGATGAGTTAAGTGGTTCTATAATTTTCTAAGGTTGACTTATGAGTGGATACCACCAAATACGAATGAAATTGGGAGATGAATGGAAAACAGCTTTTAAAACCAAGTTTGGATTGTATGAGTGGTTAGTCATGCCTTTTGGTTTAACTAATGCACCGAGCACCTTCATGCGCTTAATGAACGAGGTTTTACGAGCTTTCATTGGGAAATTTGTGGTGGTTTATTTTGATGATATATTGATTTACAGCAAGTCATTACATGAACATCTTGATCATCTACGTGCTGTTTTTGATGCTTTGCGTGCTACACGCTTATTTGGTAACCTCGAGAAGTGCACTTTTGCAATCGAACGAGTATCGCTTTCTTAGCTATGTTGTGACTCGCAGGAATTGAGGTTGATGAAGCCAAGGTGCATGCGATTAAGAGTTGGCCAACGCCCACGACGATTTCACAAGTGCGGAGCTTCCATGGACTTGCCGGATTTTACCGCCGCTTTGTGAAGGACTTCAGCACCATTGCAGCCCCATTGAATGAATTGACGAAGAAGGGAGTTGTGTTCCATTGGGGGCAAGCACAGGAGAATGCCTTCAACCTTTTGAAAGATAAGCTTACTAATGCACCTTTACTCCAACTTCCTGATTTTAATAAGACCTTTGAGCTTGAATGTGATGCTAGTGGGATTGGAATTGGTGGTGTTTTGATGCAAGATAGAAAACCTGTTGCTTATTTTAGCGAAAAATTGAGTGGTCCTGTCTTGAATTATTCCACGTATGATAAAGAATTGTATGCTCTTGTGCGATCCTTAGAAACGTGGCAACATTATCTTTGGCCCAAAGAATTTGTTATTCATTCTGATCATGAGTCGCTAAAACATATTCGCAGTCAAGTGAAACTGAATCGTAGACATGCTAAATGGGTTGAATTTATTGAATCTTTTCCTTATGTTATCAAACACAAGAAAGGGAAGGATAATGTGATTGCTGATGCCTTGTCTAGGAGATATACCATGTTGTCCCAACTTGATTGTCGATATTTGGATTGGAATCAATTAAAGAACAATATGCTCATGATGATGACTTTAAAGATGTCTTGCTGCATTGCAAAGAGGGAAGAACATGGGACAAATATGTGATAAATGATGGATTTGTGTTTAGAGCTAACCGCCTATGTATTCCAGCTTGGATCCGCTTCGCTTTTTTTTGATACAGAGGCTCATGGAGGAGGTTTGATGGGTCATTTTGGTGCCAAGAAGACGGAGGTCGTGCTGTCCGCTCACTTCTTTTGGTCAAGATGAGGCGAGACATTGAGAGGTTTGTATCCCGCTGCACAACATGTCAAAAGGCTAAGTCACGATTGAATCCACATGGTTTATATATGCCTCTTCCTGCTCCTAGCACTCCATGGGAGGATATATCTATGGACTTTGTTTTAGGACCGCTTAGGACCAAGAGGGGAGGGATAGTGTTTTGTGGTGGTTGATAGATTTTCTAAGATGGCTCACTTTATTCCTTGTCATAAGAGCGACGATGTCATTAATATTGCTAACCTTTTCTTTCAAGAAATCGTCGCTTGCATGGTATGCCTTCTACTATTGTTTCAGATCGTGATGCCAAGTTTTTGAGCCACTTTTGGAGAACTCTATGGAATAAATTGGGGACCAAGCTGCTGTTTTCAACAACATGTCATCCCCAAACCGATGGCCAAACCGAGGTAGTAAATCGTACATTATCTACTATGTTGAGGACTGCTCAAGAAGAATTTGAAGATGTGGGAAGAGTGTTTGCCGATGTTGAGTTCGCTTATAATAGGGCGGTACACTCCACCACCAAGGTAAGTCCTTTTCGTAGTGTATGGCTTCAATCCCGTGCTCCTATTGATCTATTACCTTTACCTACTAGTGAACGAGTTAATCATGATGCTAAGGAACGTGCTGAATTTATTCTGAAATTGCATGAAAAGACTAGAGAAAATATTGAAATGATGAATGAAAGGTATCGGTCTCAAGGGAAGTAAAGGTAGAAAGGAAGTAAAACTTGAACCGGTGATTTAGTATGGTTACACTTGCGAAAGGATCGCTTTTCCGAATTGAGAAAGTCTAAATTAATGCCTAGAGCTGATGGTCCTTTCAAGATACTTGAGAAAATAAATGATAATGCATATAAACTTGAGTTGCCGCCTAATTTGGGGTTAGTCCCACATTTAACATTGCAGATTTGAAACCGCTCATGGGAGAAGAAGATGAGCTTGAGTCGAGGACGACTCCACTTCAAGAGGGGAGGATGATGAGGACATCACTCCAATGCATACGCCGAGACTCCTCCAGCCAGATGCAAGGACCCATCACAAGAGCACGAGCACGGCAATTGAATCAACAGTGAGCTCGCTCCTAAGTGCCCGTGGCTGATATTTGTGAGAATGGTATGCTACCTAATGATATTATTGATTATATTGTACTTAGGAACTTTGGAGAGGACCATGAAGGCCTTGGAAACCAGCAAGGACCAGGAGGGAGGCAAGGAGGGTGTCCAAGTCAAGTTGGAGGTCCAATTCATCTCGGAGTCGACTACCTCGGCCACCAGGAGCAGCATTCACTAAAATTATCGCCCAGGCCACAAACGGGCTCCGATTTCGATGATCCACATATGCCTCGAAAGATAAGGAGATAATCTTTACAATGGCACTGGTTTCACATCATTTGGACTTCGGAGTCGACGGAAATTTACGTTGCAAGTTGGCGGACAGAATCTGTCCCAGGGTGCTGCGTCACCAATTTGGGCCGTTGGCCCATGTTTCGTGTTGGAGTCCATCACGGACACGTCTAGGGTTTCTAGGACGTCCCCTAGCCTTTATATCCAGTAGCCGCCGCTAGGGATTGATTTGGGTTTTGCTTAGATTAATTCTGTCTTTGAACAGTGTCGCCGTTCATCGGTTTGTGAGACCCCAACTCGTGAGCTTCATCCTCAATTGCAAATTTCAGTTGCATCTTTCTTGTTCTTGCTTGTGTTCTCGATTCATTGGCAGGATTAGCCTTCGTGGCGAGGTCAACCGGCAGCGCACGCGCTTGATAACCAGAGGACGCGTGGTGCTGCGATTGCAGGGGTTTTGATCGTGCCGATCAAGAAGCCGGATCGTGTGTGTCTCGCGCCACCTAATCGACTTATCCTCCACCTGACGGAAGTTCGGGCAACCCCGTCCCCATCACTTCTTCTGCAAAGCACTACATCGCAACCGTAGCCGCTGGGGCGTAGGCCGTAGTACTTGGGTCGAGAGGGTTACCGCTAGGGGGAACTGAGTAGTCGGCCGGGTCACCGACCCGTGTGAGTGTGTGAACTTGTAGCCCCCGAGCGGTGCGTGGGGACCAAGCTTTGGTCGTCGCGCAGCACTTGAATTCAGGGGAATATAAGAGTGATGAGGGAACGAGAAAAAGTTTTAGGGATAGAATCGCCTTAACTTTTTGTTCCGTGTGTCGGGGACGACGAGGCTATCGGGCCTCTCGCTCTGCGGCGGGCTCGTGGGCCTCCTGCCATCTCGAGGCCACAGTGGCCCATCGAGGCCTTTCTTCGCTATGGCGGTGCGATCGGTCCAGCCTAGGAGCCGAAACCGAGGGGTCGCGTCGCGCTCTGTCCGAAGCGATGTCCTTCTGCCCCCTGCCGTCCCGTCGCATTTTAATGCGCAGTGGGGGGAGTGGAGAGGACACGTCCCGTCGCGCAGGTTGTGGAGTTAATGCGTGTGCGGCGCTTCGCCCGGGGCGACGCCCGCTTGGGCCACTCTGCCCCGCCTCTATAAATTTGGCATGGGGGGCGGGAGAGCGACCACGCCTAGCCATTTTGCCTCTTCCTCTTCATCTCCTTGCGCTTCTCTGCAACACAAAAAAGGGAGAGGTTCTTGCTTGTGGGACAACAGATGGCGAGCGGCAGTGACAACCGGAGGGCCGGCAAGCGGGAGGCGGCAGTGGGCCCACGGGGTTTGGACCCCAAGAAGTCCTGTACCGACGCCGGGTCCTCCAGAGCCGCGACGAGGGGTGGGCTTCTCTTGCCCTCGTTGACCTTCCGCATCCGGAACCCACTTCCGGAGGGAGTTTCCTTTGCTTGTCCTCGGGATGGCTTTTGATTTTGTTCTTGCTGACGTTGAGCTGCTTCTTGTTTCTTTCCGGCGCTCCTGGCTCGGGTTCAAAGGCCATCACGGCCGTGCCCCGCCATCGCTTTGGTGGAGGCGACGCCATCGAGCCGCTCGATGCAGCCTCGCGCGCCGGGCAACCCTCTGCGCAGGGGAACCGGGCGGCGAATACAACGGTCGAGCTGACACGGCTGCAAGCCTCCTTCAACGTCCAGGCCATAACAGCCGCCGCACAAGAGGCGGAAGCGTTGTGGCAGCGGGCTCGGGTCCGGGCCGTTGAGGAGGAGCTTGCAAAGATGCGCGAGGAGGCGCTGGCGCAGTGGGCTCGGGCCGAGGTCGCCGAGGAGGAGCTCGCGAGGAGGCGCCGGCCCTGCGGGCTCGCGTCGAGGCCGCCGAGGCGGAGCTGGTGAAGATGCACGAGGAGCGCTGGGTCAGGCGCGAGAATCTCCTGTCCATGCTCCGCCCAGCCTTCGAGAGCATGGCCGGGAGCTTGGAGCCACTGGGGGTGAGGCTGCACGAGCCGCTGGAGTGTACTCCGTCGGGGTACGCCTTCGGCCTCACCCAGGCAGCCGACGCCTTGGCCGACCTGCCCCGCGCCTTGAACGAGCGTTTTGCTCGCGAGGGGCGGGAGGTCGCCATTCACGCGTGACACTCCATCGCCAGATCAGCGATGTCGGCGCCAGTACGGGCGCGGAGTGGCTGTGACGCCTGGCGCGGTGAGGGCGACTATAACTCCGACGATGATGCCTAGGGTTAGGAGCCTTATAGTCGCCCACGTCTTTTGCTTCTGTGTGATGTGGTGTACATACAATATGTATTTTGGGAACTTTGTTTGATATCTTGTATTTCCCTTTGTGATGAGCACTCACTGAATTACCGTAGCCCTTAGGAACCGCTGGGGTTGTATGAGCGTAGGTCGAAGCGTTGCTACTTTGAGGGAAACACAAAGATAGCAATAGACTTGTCAACCAAAAAGCGTGTCCCTGATCGACCAAGGACCGCCTCAAGACGGCACTTTTTGCCGCAGTGCTACTTCACAACCGTGAGGCCGGGCGAGGTCGAGCACTTGGGCCGAAAGGGTTACCGCTAGGGGGGTCGCGATGGCCGGTCGGGGCGCCGTTTTGGGTGAGTATGCGAACAAGTAGCCCCCGAGTGGCGCATGAGGACCAGGATATGGTTGGCACGCCGCACTTCGAACTCGGAGGATTTGCCGGAGACGTAGGAATGAAAGAAAAGTTTTAGGGATAGAATCGCCTTAACTTCTCAATATTCCATGCGTTAGGTACAATGTTGCCATCGGCGTCTTTGAGTCAAAAGATGCCGGGTCAGAGGACCTCCACGACGGTGAAGGGCCCTTCCCACGGAGGGGACAACTTGTGCTTGTCCTTGTTGGATCGACTGGCGAGGGACCGTGTCGCTAACGCCAAGGACCGATCATGACTCGACGATCGTGGTAGCGCCGCAGTCTCGCCGGTATTTGGCCAATCACAGAACGGCCACATCGTGCACCTCGTCGAGCTGGTCGATGGTGTCTTGTTGTGCGTCGAGCCCCTGAGTCTCGTCGAAGGCTTGTAGTCTTGGGGCGCCATACTCCAGGTCAGTCGGCAGGACGGCTTCCGCACCGAACACCATGAAGAATGGTGTAAACCCGGTCGACCGGGTCGGTGTGGTCCACAGGATCCAGAGAACGGATCCTGCGAATTTCTTCAGTCGGCTGTAGATTCACGGCTTGAGCCCTTGGAGGATCATGCCGTTCGCCCGCTCGACCTGGCCGTTGGTCCACGGATGGGCCACGGCAGCCCAGTCGACGCGGATGTTGAAGTTGTCGCAGAACTCAAGGAATTCCTTCCACGTGAACTGCATTCCGTTATCGGTGATGATGGAGTTCAGGACTCCAAACTGATAAACGATATCGCGGTAGAAGTTGGCCGCCTTCACCGAAGTGATGGTGGCGACCAGTTTGGCTTCTATCCACTTGGTGAACTTGCCCACCGTGACAAGCAGGTGGGTCAAGCCCCCGGGTGCCTTTTTTAAGGGCTCGACCAGATCGAGTCCCCAAAGAGCGAATGGCCAAGTGATGGGGATTATCTGCATGGCTTGCGCTGGAATATGTGTCTGCCGAGCAAAGAACTGGCACCCTTCGCAGGTGCGAACAATTTGTTCGGCGTCGACCACAGCGGTCGGCCAGTAGAAACCTTGGCAGAAGGCTTTTCCAATGAGGGACCGCGGCGCGGCGTGGTGGCCGCAGAGACCGCCGTGGATGTCGAGCAGCAGCTGCTTCCCTTGATCCGCCAGAATGCACTTCTGGAGGACCCCGGAGGGGCTCCTCTTGTAGAGGTCTTCTCCGACCAGGACGAAGGACTTCGCCCACCGAGCGAGGCGCCGGGCCTCGGTTGGGTCGACGGGGAGCGATCCGTCAGTCAACCGGTCGATGAAGGGCTTCCTCCAGTCGGAGTCGACGACCAGCACGTCGTGGCCCGACCCGGATGGTCTCGCGTCCGACTGTCCGGCAGTTGGAGTGGTCACACCCGGAGAGTCGGTCGGCTGCTCGGAAGGCGAGTCTAGTCGGATGGAAGGCTTGCAGAGGTCGGAGACCAAGATCGCTGGTGGGACCAGCCCTCTGCTAGAGGCGAGATTGGCCAGGTAGTCGGCTTCACCGTTGAAGCGTCGGTAGCTATGGTGAAGCTCGAAACCCTTGAACCTTTCCTCGAGCTTGCGCACCTCACGACAGTATGCTGCCATGCGGGCGTCGCGAGGCTCCGTGGCCATCATGACTTGGTCGATGACAAGCTTGGAGTCACCGTGTACGTAGAGTCGGCGCGCGCCGAGGTCGGCAGCGATCCGGAGACCGTTGACAAGTGCTTCGTACTCGACGACGTTGTTGGTTGCGTCGAAGTGTAGTCGGATGGTGTACTGGAGCTTGTTTCCGAGCGGGGAAACAAGGACGACCCCAGCACCCACTCCGTTCTTGGTGTAGGACCCGTCGAAGTACATCGTCCAGTACTTGGGGTCTTCAAGCGCCGGTGGTGCCTGGGCTTCGATCCACTCAGCAACGAAGTCAGCCAAGATATGCCACTTGATCGTCGTCCGGGGGACGTACGATATGTCGAGGCCGTTCAGCTCAAGAGCCCACTTGGCTATTCTTCCAGAAGCGTCGCGGTTGCGAACGATCTCGCCGAGTGGCGAGGAGGTCACTATGGAGACGGGGTGCCGGTCGAAGTAGTGGACCAGCTTCCTCTTCGCGATGAGCACTGCATAGAGCAGCTTCTGTAACTACTGGTACCGAGCCTTGGACTCGGGGAGTACTTCACTGATGAAGTACACCGGCCGTTGTACCTTGAGCACATGGCCTTCTTCGGCTCGCTCCACGACAAGCGCCGCGCAGATGACCTGGGTCGTGGCGGCGATGTAGAGGAGGAGCGGTTCCCCTGGCGCCGGAATGACCAGCACCAGAGGCGAGGTCAGGAACGCTTTCAGTCAGCTGAGAGCTTCCTGCACCTCCTGGGTCCAGCTGGAATGATGGGATTTCTTGAGCAGCTTGTGGGGCGGCATTCCGCGTTTGCCAAGGTGAGACACAAAACGGCTCAGGGCTGCAAGGTATCTGGTTAGCTTCTGGACCCCTTTGAGGTTTTCTATTGGGCCCATCTTCATGATCGCAGAGATCTTTTTCCGATTGGCCTCGATGCTGCGCTCGGAGATGATGAAGGTGAGTAGCATTCCCTTGGGGACCCCGAAAACACACTTTTCGGGGTTGAGCTTTATACGAAATCATCGGAGGTTCGCAAAAGTCTCTTCTAAGTCGACGACGAGGTCGTCGGCCTTCTTAGTTTTGACGACGATGTCGTCGACGTACGCCTCAATGTTACGGCCAATTTAGTCGCTGAAGCACGTTTGCATACATCGCTGGTATGTAGCACCCGCATTCTTTAGACCAAATGGCATCGTTACGTAACAAAACGAGCCGAACGGAGTGATGAAAGAAGTCGCGAGCTGGTCAGACTCTTTCATCGCTTTCTGGTGGTAGCCTGAGTAGGCATCCAGAAAGGAGAAGGATTCACACCCCGCGGTGGAGTCGACGACTTGGTCGATGCGAGGCAATGGAAAAGGGTCCTTGGGACATGCCTTGTTCAGGCCCGTGTAATCAACACACATTCTCCATTGCTCAGACTTCTTTTTTACAAGGACAGGGTTGGCTAGCCACTCGGGGTGGTGCACCTCTTTGATAAACCCTACGGCCAAAAGTTTGGCGATCTCCCCCCCTATGATCTTGCGCTTCTCCTCGTCAAAGCGGTGCAAGCGTTGGGCGACCGGCCTTGAGCTAGGTCGGATGTTTAAGGAGTGCTCGGTGACCTCCCTTGGGATGCCTGGCATGTCGGAGGGCTTCCATGCGAAGACATCTCGATTGGCGCGGAGGAAGTCGACGAGCGCGCCTTCCTATTTGGCGGGGAGCATGGCTCCGACCCACACGGTCTTGGCCGGATCCTGGGGATCGACCGCGACCTCCTTCGTGTCTTCGGCAGACTTGAAGGATCCTGGCCCCGACTTGCTGGAGTCGGGGGCAGACTCAGAGGTTTCCCTCCGGAGGTTTTCGAGCTCGACGGACGCGATGAGCGTCGACGCCAGCTCGCAACTGCTGTGCTTGCAGTTATAGGCGAGCTAAAAAGACATGGCCACGGTGAGCACTCCCCATGGCCCCGGCATCTTCAGCTTGAGGTAGGTGTAATTGGGGACCGCCATAAACTTGGCATAGCATGGCCTATCCATGATGGCGTGGTAAGAGCCAGGAATCCCCACGACCTCAAAGGTGAGGGTTTCGGTGCGGAAGTTGTCCGGGCTCCCAGAGGTAATGGGCAGATCGATCTGCCCGAGCGGGTGGGCCTGCTGGCCAGGGACGATGCCGTGGAAGGGCGCCTTGCTCGGTCGGAGACGCGAGTGAGGGATTCCCATGGCGTCGAGAGTCTCAACATACAGGATGTTGAGGCTACTGCCGCCGTCCATCGCCACTTTGACAGCGCTTTGGCGATTAACGGGCAACGACGAAGGATATCTCCACGGGTGCGGGGCGGGTCGGGTGGTCGGTCCGATTAAAGGTGATCGGAGACTCCGACCACCAGAGGTACTTGGGTGCGGCGGGCGTCGCCGTATGGACCTCCCGGAAGGCGAGCTTGAGCCGCCGCTTGTCGGCGAGCACGCCGCCCGCCAAAGATCATAAGGCAACCGTCGGGTTCCGGAACTCGCCGCCCGCCTTTGCCCCAAGATTCGGTGTTGGTCTCGCTTTTCCCTTTGCCCGCGGGGGCTTTAAATGAAGCGCCAGGTTTCGCAGCCTCAGATTTGTGCTCGACGGGTACCCATGATGCGGACACCTGCTATCCATCGCCTTCTCGGTGGTCGGCAATCGCCACGCTTGTCGCTATATGCGGTGGTGGCGCGACCACGGGCCTTCGCGCCTTGCTTCCCCTGCGCCCGCTTGATGAACGGTTGAGGGGCAGCGGCGTCGGCGTCGGACTCGCGCTTGGCCTTCCCCTTGTCGAAGATGGCCCCCACGTCCTCCTCGCCGGAGGCGTGGTTGGTGGCAATGTCCAGGAACTCCTTGGTGGTCCGGGGCTTTGGAAGTGGTGCCATAGATGAACGCCCCGATGACGTCGGTGTCGTAGATGTCAGGGAGCTCGTTGCATTGTTGGGAGAAGCGCCGAATGTAGTCCCGGAGAGTCTCCCCGGGCTGCTGCTTGTAGCCCTTCAGGTCCCAGGAGTTCCCAAGATGCTTGTAAGTGCCCTGAAAGTTGCCGACGAAGAGGTTCTTCAAGTCGGCCCAGCTCCTGATGGTGCTTGCAGGCAGATACTCGAGCCAGGCTCGGGCCAAGTCCGCGAGGTAGATGGGAAGGTACTGGATGATGAAAAGATCATCAAGACTCCCCGCCCAAGACGCCAAATGTAATCTTCCATAAGCACGCCGGGTTTGTCGCCCAGCATGTATTTGGCGATGTTGACGGGTGCTCAAAACAGGGCAAGGAAACCCGTGTTGCGGATCTCCCGACAGAATGCCTGAGGCCCCGGGCCATCGGGGCTCGAACCGCGGTCGTGCCGTCGACCGCTGTCCACGGCTCACGATCGGGCTACTTCATCCATCACCCATCTCCATGCCTCGAGGGTGTCGCGGATGTCGCGACTGTCTTCCAGGCGCTGGTGCACCAAAGTGCGCGAGGCCTGGGGCTGCTCAAGGAGCAGTGCCGTCTTCGCCGGACCTCACTGGTCCCGCGCAGCGGCACGGCTCGGGTGGCTCAAAGAAGCCCCCGAGTGATCCGACCACCAGAGGTATTTAGGTACGGCGGGAGTCACCGTATGGACCTCCTGGTAGGCGAGCTTGAGCCGCCGCTTATCGGCGTAGCACGCCGGCCGGCCGAAGATCATGAGGCAGCCGTCGAGTTCCGAGAACTCGGTGTCCGCCTTCTTTTCCTCGGCATCTAGTGCCGAGTCCCGCTTCTTCCCCTTGCCCCGCGATGACGTGGGGGCACCGGAGAGGAAGCGCTTCAGGACTTCGCAGTCCCGGTACTTTTGCTTGATGGGGTATCCGTGGTTCGGACACGGGCTATCCATTAGCTTCTCGAAGTGGTCGGGCGCCTGCCGCGCCTGCTGCTTGGTAGGGCGGTCGGCGGCTGCGGCCACATGGCCTTCGCGGCCTTGCTTCCCCTTCCGTTTGTCGGAGCGGTCGGAGGGGGTGCCGGCTTCGGGGCCGGACTATCGCTTAGCCTTCCCCTTATCGAAGATGGCCCCCACAGCCTCTTCGCCAGAGGCGTGGTTGGTGGAGATGTCGAGGAGCTCCTTGGTGGTTTTGGGCTTGACGCAGCACATAGATGAACGCCCCAACGACGTCGGCGTCACTGATGTCGAGAAGCTCATTGCATTGCTGGGAGAAATGCCGGATGTAGTCCCGGAGAGTCTCCCCTAGCTGCTACTTGCAGCTCTTCAGGTCTCAGGAGTTCCCAAGGCGCTTGTACGTGCCCTGGAAATTGCCGACGAAGAGATTCTTCAAGACGAACCAGTTCCTCATGGTTTTTGCGAGCAAGTACTCGAGCCAGGCTCGAGCCAAGTCCGCGAGGTAGATGGGGAGGTACTGGATGATGAAAAGGTCATCAGTAGCTCCCCCCCGTCCGGCATGCAAGCCGGTAATCTTCCAACCAGACACTGGGGTTTGTCGCCCCAGTGTACTTGGTGATGTCAACGGGCACCCGGAACCTGGCAGGGAAATCCGCATTGCGGATCTCCTGACAGAATGCCCGAGGCCCAGGGCCGTCGGGGCTTGGTCATGGCCGTGGCGCCGATCACCGCCCACGCCCGCGATTGGCGCTTGCCTATCGCCTCCTCCGCGCCTCGAGGGTGGCACGGACTTCACGACTATTGCCCAGGCGCTGGTGCACCGGAGTGCGTGAGGCCTAGGGCCGCCTAAGGTGCGGTGCCATCTTCGCCGGACCCCGCCGGTCCCGGGCGGTAGTGCGGCTCAGGCGGCTCGAAGAAGCCCCTGAGTGGTGGGAGCTGGAGCCTTGCATGTGCTGCACGGCAGCACGCTCCACCAGCCCTCGGAGGTTCTGGTACGTGGCCTTGGCCTCCGGGTCTGCTGCGGTGACATTCTGGCTGGCGTGGGGGAAGAACGGAAGACTGTTAGACCCCTCGACCAGTTGATGCTGAACCTATCATGCGCGTGCGCGCGCAGCGCTAGATGTGTGTGGGGGCTCGGGCTGGTGCTGCTCTAGGTCGGCCTGGAGTTTGTCCAGCTCAGCCCTTTGAGCCTCCAGCCCTTCGTGCTATTGCTGAAGCTCAACGTGGCGAGCTTGGAGGCTTTCAGCGCGCTCGCGCTGATACTCCGCTTCCTGCGCCTCGGTGCGCCGGGCGGCGATTTCTGGACATATGGGGGTTGCGGCTAGGTCAGTCACACCCGCCATATTGCACTCGCGGGAGTATGGCTCGTCCGCAGTGTGCTCCATGTCGGAGCTGGAGTCATGGCTGGAGGAAACCTCCAGCAAGTCATGAACGGAGGTCGGCACATAGCCGGCCATCGCCATGAGCCGCGAGCTCGCAGGGTGACGCCGCCGCCGCTGCTCACGCCAAGACCGCTACCGAGGTGGCACAGTATTGATAGGCTCCGCATCGTGGTCCGCCAGTAGGGCCTCAAGCCGAGGTCGCCGAGCATGTCGGCAGATGGAGTCTGTAGCCCTAGCGGATGCCTGGTCCCAAGAGGTGGCGGGGACGAGCACGAGCTCCCCCGCCGGGGTGGTGACGAAGTCGAGGGTGCCGAGGCGGATCCAGTTCCTCAACACAGATGCACCGTCATGGGTGAAAAAAGCCATCAAGGAAGCAAATGGGAATCCGGAGATGATGATGACGTGCGACGCCCCTACCTGGCGCACCAACTATCGATGTTTCGTATACCGGCAAGTAAATTTGTAGTCAAGGGGTCGCGCGCTCCCTCTCCTTGAATCGTTAGACTCAGGGAGCCTGTGATGTATACTGGCTCGGGCCGAACGTCCCTACTTCCAGCCAGGCGGTGGTTCTCAGATACTTTGGGTGCGTAAGACCGCACGGTAGTTTAAGCGAGGCTAAGGGCAAGCCTTAAGCACCTCGTATGAGTGGGTGAGGTCGGAGTGAGCCAGAGCTGTTCGTTCGTAAGAGTTATACGCTCGTAAGTGCTCGTGAGTGCCTCTGGTCTACTCGTATATGCTTGTCCCCCCTTCCCTGAGGGTCCTGCCTCCCTTTATATAGGCGGAGGGGGCAGGTTACACGGGAGATTGGAGAAAAAAGGATGGGGTGTCCTACATCAGAGAGTCCTGGTCTTCGATCCTGGTGACTGACAAGCTCCTGTTCATCCCATGCCTGGGTTGGTAGACACAGCGAGCGGCATTCCGTCGGGCAGGGGTGCACCTGCCCTTTGTGCGCCTGTCAAATGCTGACGTCGTTACGCTGAGCCCTAGTGTCGCCTCGGGAGGGAGCGCGTCTCTCCACTGTGCATGACGGGGTGAAGGGACTGGCGCTTGACTTTGGCAGCCTCCTAACCACCTTGGGAAGGAGCCACCTACCCCAGCATAGCCGTCGTGTCCGCGGGGCAGGTGACCGGCCTCAGGTCGACCGGCGACGATCTTCGACCCTACGGCAGAGGTAGCTGGGTCAGAGCTCATTGGGCGCCCGACCTGAGGCCAAGTTGGAGCCTGCGGGGCGCCCAACCTGAGGCCAGGTCGGATCGCCCCCTGGTGGGCTCAAACGGGGTCGATGGTCCTTCGTGACCCAACGAGGCCTTCGACCAGAGCTGGGCCTAAGATGGTCCATTTGGTGTTTCGGCCTGCTGGGGGTATCCCTAATATGAGTATTCGTCAGTTTTTGTGGTTCTTGACTTGTGTCCAAGGCCAGCGTTGCTCGACCTCGACCACAATGGGGGCTAGACAAGGGCATACTGCCCCGAAAAAAAAGCTAAGTACACGAAAAAAACACAGAGACAAATGTTCATTTCGTTCAAAAATGGCTTTGTTTCATTAACCTTTCTTTACAAGTACTAGGTACAAAGCTTAAGAGCAAATCCTAGCTACAGGTCAGCCATGTCGCGGGCAAGCTTCTCCTGCCCGAGCTTGGCAACCTTTGTCCTTAGAGCCGACAGTTCGCCATGAAGACGAAGTGTTTCAACTGCGGAGTTGGCGGCATGGCTTCGCTTGTCTTGGAGTTGGGCCAGGGCGTTCTTTGCCGTCTTCGTTGCCTGCCTTAGCTTCTCCTCGAGCTCGACGACCTTTTCCTCGAGCTCGGCGGGGGCTTTCATCGAGGCGGCCGCCCGGTCCGCGACCTCCTTTTGCAGCTTCTCCACCTTCGCCCGCTCAGCCTCGAGCGCCTTGGCCGAATGAGCGTGTTCTTCCTCCACGGCCTTGAAGGCATGTTCGCGCTCAGTGTTGACGGCTTGGCTGAGCTCGGACACGTGGGTTGTCTCGAGCGCCTTCAGTGTGCCTTGTAGGGCAGCAAGCTCAGCGGCGTGGGCCGCGGTCCTTCGCTCGGCCTCCTCCTGCTCGATCGCCAAAGTCACCTCGAGCTGGAGCAGGCGAGTCTCCCGTTCCTCCACCTTATCGAAGACAATCTTCAGAGTATCAGAATGCCTCTGAAGACCTTGAAGCCCCTGGCTGATGAGGCCAATGGCCTACCAGATTCAAATGAAATCAAGTCGCATCAAAGAAAGGCAAGTTGATGGACAAGAGGAGTACGAAGAAGTTGTACCGTACCTGGCTAAGCCGGTCTTCGAAAGCCGTGCGGTGGGGTCCGATGGATCTACTGCTTGGTGCCCTGAGCACGGTATGGCCTTCCGCGTCCGGTTGATCTTCCGGCGTGTGGCCAACTTCGCCGGTGGCGGCCTCAGCTCGGGTCTCCTCGTTCGCCTAAAGGCCTAACTCGCCTTCGGGCTCGATCCCCTTGACCAAATCGGCCCCGACCTCCGTGGTCGGGGGGTCTTCCGCTTCTTTTCTGGTGGTGGCCCCGGCCGGGACGTCAGTTTGGTCCTCCATGGTGGCCTCGACCAACAAATTGTCGGCCGCGGTAGCCGGGGTCGTTTCGGCCTCGACGGTCAGAGCGACCAGATTGGCGATGGCTTGAACGGTCTCGGCCACAGTGGGGGAGTCGTCTCGAGCTTCACTCCCCGCTGCGGTCTTGGCCGGGGAGACGTTGACTTCGGAGGCCGCAGTGTCGTCGGCTTCCCCTCCGTCGACGGCGAGCAAGGCCGCATCTTTGTTCAAATTGGCGAGCCCGTGCTTAGGCTCGCCGGCCACGACCCAACTGTAGGGGCCTTTGGCAGTGCGATTTTGGCTCACGGGGAGGCGGTGCACCAGCTCGTACGAGGCCTCCTACTCGGACTCGGACTCACCCTGGACGATAGCCATTGTCAGGAGGGGTTGGGGGTGAGTTCGAGCATTCAAGGTCTGAGACAAGGAAATATTACTAAGCTAAGGCGAAAAGGAATTTTGTGACCAAAAGAGAAGTGAGGTACCTGAGTCATGAGCCTCCGCCTTACTGGGGCTGTTGAGGGTCTCGGTGTCCCGAGGGTGAAGAAGCAGCCCTTCTCTGACCGCCTCGCGCCGAGGACCATGGAGCACGCGGTGGCTCCGGGTTCCCCGTGGCGGTAGGCCTAGGGTCCTACAATTGAGCCCTTCGAGCAACCTGGGGGCTAGAGGTCCTGGCGGTGGCCGCCGCCCTCTGCTGCTGCAAGAAGAAAGAAAGAATCAAAGACTGTTGCAACCCCTTACTAAGCAAAGGCTAAAGCTCGACCACGGGTGGGCTTACCACTGAGCGGTCGCCCCACTCGACTTGTTGCTTCTTCGAGGCTGTCACTCGGGGTGTCCGGAAGCGGCCTTTTGCTTGCCTTCTTGCCTTTACCTACTCCGGGCAGCGGTAACATGCGCTTTGCCGTCTGGAGTAGTTCCTGGTTTTTCTGCAAGCACACTTTAAGGTCAGGGTGAGCTCGAAACATTATGAGTTGGGACCTAACTTAAGGCATCTTACCTCGGCGCTCCGATGTAGCACGTTCTTCGCGACGGGGTCGTCCATGGAGTAGTCGAATGCCGCTTTCCCGAAGATCTCCGTCATCCTGGCTGCCAGCTAGGACTCCTTCGGTGCTGCTAGAAGAGCAAGGTCGTCAGAAAACACCAAGATTGAACTTAAGTAAACTTCAGCTCGAGAGGACTTACCGAACGTGCCTTCACAGGTGAGTTCATCATGACCCTTGATCTCGTAGAACGGATGCAACCTCTTTCACAGAGGAAACACCCGGTTCCGCAGGAAATCGTTGGCGATGGCTTGTCCGATGAGGCCGCGCGTGGCGCAGATGTGGATGGCGGCGATGGCTTCCTGGTCGACTGCCAGGTCATCTGCCTCGGGGGTTTGGCACTTGTCGACAATGGGCGCTCCATCATACGCAAGCGCGCCGTCTTCACCTCTCTTGAAGTAGAACCACCTCTTGGTCCATGGACCAAGGGAGTCCCGAGCGTGGAGTTGAGGGAAGGCCCAAGGAAGTCCTGTCTGTAGCCGAAAATAAAGGCACCCAACCACAGGGTCCTTCCCGGTGCGGAACAAGGATAAGAAACGGAAAAAAGAGATGGGTTGGGAAGGATCCCGAGGAACCCCTCACACAAATGGGAGAAAATAGAAAAGAAGAAGAATGGAATTTGGCACCAGGTTGACGAGCTCGATCTCACATTGTGCGAGGACCGACACCACAAAATCACTCTCCGGCGTCCGCAAGCCGAAGAGCATGTAGTGCTCGGTGCTAACGAGTTCGTCTTCTCGAGGCTGTGGTTCGGTTTCCCCGCTCGGCAACCACCATGTTGCCAGGTCCAGCAGTCCCAGACCTTCGAGCTCCTTCATCCTCGACAACAACAGAGAGCTCTTTCCGAACTTGGCCATGAGGGAAGCTTGGTGCTTGGTCGAGGGGAAAAGGGCAGATTGAGCAGAAGGCCAGAAAAGTTGAGATCGAAGGAAGTTCAAAGGAGTTCGGGAATTTTTCAGGAGTGCCGATGCTTCGGACTTTATAGGCCCCGATCATCACTAGTTAGAAGATATTGCGTCTCAAAAGGCGCATCGGTTACGATTCGATAGGCGCATTCAGAGATTTGGCGGCAAAATCGTTGCGTCGCTGGCGGTTCCGCTGCTCTTCCATGTCCGTCTTTTTCCTCCGACCTCCAGAACAACAAGACCAACCCTTCGATGAGTGAAGTCGATTCCGGGTCCTATATACACTATCAACCCCCATACTCTTTTGCGGTCTGGCGATTCCGATCGTCGATAGTCGCAAACAAAATTTTCTCCACAAAATACTCTAACTAAGACCTTGAAAAGATCGCGACAACTTGATAACTATGTGTACCCCTAGCTTGCATGGATAAGAACTATGGAATATGTGGGGATTTTTGAGTCACAATCCTAGTTTTCAAGTATCCAAAATAAAAGGAATCAATTCAACTCTTGCTTTTAGAAAGGAGATTGAGCCAAATCACAAAAGTCACTTTCAGAAAAGAAAAAGCAGAATTTCTAGAAACTGTCCTCAATTGGAGAAGGTGGTTGATGGACTGCTAGTGCTCTAGAAATTTTGAGAATTTTTTTATTATGATAAAATGTGTCCTAAAGCATTCCATGAAATATTACCTCAAAAATCCTTGTAGATAAATCAGTAAAAATCAAATACCACAGACTGTCAGGAACTTCGAGCAGAAAGTTTGGGGCTCGGTTTTCACCTCATGGCGCTCAAACGGTGCGACCAGTGGACTCCCAAATTTTTCCACAGATGGATATGAGAGTCCCGAACCTTCTTCAAAAAGAATAACTCAAAAATAATTTTTCTAGGTTTTTCTAAAAAATCATAAACTGATTGCTGTGTGAAGAACAAGTTCTGGATAGATATGCAACTTGATAGAAAACTTGATCTCTAGTCTATCCTAAAGTGCAAAAGAGATGGAAAACTATATGAACACACTCAAGACATCCAATATTATTAGCATTTAGAAGGAAGGGAGGCAAATCCAAATTGCAGGAAAGTAAATTGCGAGAAAGTAAATTACAAGAATTTAAATGCTAAATTTAAGACAAAGTAAATGTGTAATGTAAATTCAAGCATGAAGGAAAGGATTTGCATTTCTGGAAGGAAGAGGTTTACAAAGCCTCACAACAAGGTGAGCAAAGCTCAAAGGAGCACAAAAACCTCTACAACCTTCAAGGGAGGAGGCTACCCATCCACCCCTATTTATACTACTCCTAGGCCACCTACCTCCCTTGGATGAGTCCCTCAACCCTAGAGCACTCATCTAAGGGCTAGTATTAACCCACTCACACAGCCATGCAAGGGCTAACCCAAAACCCACACACATATTGGGTTTTCTTGCATGGTTTTCAAAGCATACTATCTATACCCGCTAACCTATCAACTAGACCACAATCCGACGGCCTTCCTTGATCCACACGGCGTCTAGCTAGCATCTCCTCCTTTCCTTGTCTTCTTGGCTTGTCCGGACTTCATCTCCGATCATTTTTCGGTGATGTCCTAACCATATAGACCTCCGACGATCCTCGCCTAGTCTCATCATCCTCCGCCTCACCATGATGTAGCAGCGTCACCCTGCAACCATCAAAGACAAAGAAACCTTTCACATAGCAATGCCCACAAAGATATTCAATGATTATCCCAAAATCATTAATCATAATTTTGCTCAAAGGTCCGGTGCTATCGTCCCCAGGCCGATAGCACTGGAAAAAGCAACCAATACTCAAATTGCTACAAATCGGAAATCCAATTCAAATCAAACTCAATTTCAAATCAAACCAAGTTCAAATCTAGTCAATTACTCATCAAACACATGGATAGACCTCCACATGGTCTTTCAAGCTCATTATTTTTAATAATCAAATTTTCATAGCATGAATTTGCGCTAGAGCACGAAATAGATGATATATCGATTAAATCATCACAAGAGGTGGATACACTAGATTTTTGCTACACAAAATGGATCAATTTCTAGTCTAGGCATATCATTGATAATATTGCATTCAATGCTAATATCTTTTAAGGACTTTGAATGATCCTTGACAAGGAGAATCTCATGAGTTTCCTTTAGCTCCTCATAAGAGTCTTTGAGAGAAAGAAATTCTTTTCCCAAAGCCTTATATTTGGATTTCTCTTTGCCAAGATACTCATTTAAGTCCTTAAGCATATCTATTAACTCATCATATGAGGGTTCATCATTGTCATTTGATTTTACCTTAAAGTCTCCTTTTGCCATGAGACACGAGGGAGTGACAAAACCCAAAGAAGCCTCCTTGATGGCTATGCCGGCGAGACCTTTCTTTCTTGTGGGTGTGTCATCTTCGGAAGAGTTAGAATCCGAATACTCCTCTTCGGAATCCCACTCTACAATGTGTGCTTCACCTTTTCTATCCTTTTGAAGCTTCTTGAAGAGCTTCTTCTTCCCTTGAAAAACCTTCTTCTTGTCGTCCTTCTTCTTGGGGCAATGAGAGGCGATGTGCCCCTTCTCATCGCACTCATAGCACCAAATATTTGCATACTGGTTTGTACTAGAGTGCTGCCCCTTTTTGAACTTTTGGGGGTGTTCGAGCTTGAATGCCTCCTCATAAACCTCTTCATTCTTCTCATGAGGGGCGCCATCTCCTCCTCGGTGTCTTCATCATCGGAGTCATCAATCGCCTCATCGCTTGACTTCACTTTCGGCTTGAGAGCAATATTCTTCTTCTTCGAAGAGCTTTGCTCCAAAAGCTCTTCCTTGTCGTTCTTGTATAGCTCATTTGTGATGAGATTTTCAAGAAGTCCAGTGGACGTCATTCTTGGCAATTCCAGTGAGTTGAGAAATAATGTCACCAAGGTCTTGTATTTCTCGGGGAGGGCCCTAAGCATCTTTCAAACAATATCAAGATCAGTTAGTGCTGCTCCAAGACCCTTGAGCTCATTTACTATGTTATTGAGCCGAGAATACATTTCATTAATATTCTCATGAGGTAACATGATAAAACTCTCATATTTTATCCGAAACATATGCAATTTAGCTTCTTTGACCAAGGATGTGCCCTCATGAATTTCTGAGAGGGTTGTCCAAATCTCATGAGCAGTTTCAAGGTTGCTCACTCGATTGAACTCATCCGCGTTCAAAGCGCCAAAAGGAGCATTCATGGCTTGAGCATTGAGATGAGTGTTTCATTCTTCTTGTTCTATTGTAAGAGTTGGATTTATTCCGGTAGGAAAACCCTCATCTACAATTTTCACATGCTTGGGCTCATGGCTTTAAGATAAACGGTCATGCGGATTTTCCAATAAGCATAATTTGTGCCATCGAAAAATGGTGCCTTACCTATTGACACCCCATCACTAGCCATCATTACTCTCTAGGTGGTGAAGCCCTAATAGAGAGTCCAAGCTCTGATACCATTTGTAGGATCAAGGATAACCGACTAGAGGGAGGGTGAATAGGAGGTTTCCAAAAATTTTAAACTTAAATTGCATTTAATCAAATTTCTAAGCAAGAGTTGCGACAATGAAAATATTACTACTAAGATTTCTAATGATCACAAGTGCTCTAGCAAGTTAAAGTAAATAATCAAGAATTTTAGCTCAAGAATGTTTAAACTAGTAGAGTTAGGAAGAGAGCACAAGTATAACAAATTTGCAAGACAAGAAAATGAGAGACATAAATTTTATCCCGTGATCTCGGAGACTTGCCGATCTCTACTAATCTACGTTGAGGTGACCTGAATTCCTTCAAGCCGGCTCCATCCGCTTGAGCCTTCCTCGATCACTCATGGTAGCTCTTCCCCACTCCGGGTAGGCGAGCTCGTAGCCTTCACAATCGATCGGGCCTTCACACAACCTTCTTCGTGAAGATCACCGACACCACTTGCCTCCAAGTCGTCTAGGAGGTGGCAACCTCTAAGAGTAATAGATTTGACATTTGCTTGAGACTCTTGAGTGCTTCAAAGATGGCTCAACTAATGCAATGCACTCGAATTTTTCTCTCTAAACTCAAAATCAAGAATTGAATGCACTTTTGAGAGAAGAGACTTGCTTGGGCTCTAAATGAATTTAATGGAGTCACGAACCATCCTTCAATACAGGTGGGGGGTATTTATAACAACCCTCAAACCAAACTAGCCGTTACAGTAAAATACCCAGAAAAATTCAGCTAGGCTGGCACTACTGCACTCTAAGGGCCGGTAGTGCCTGGTTTGGCACCAACGGCTAATTTCAGCATTAAATGCACTGTAATATATTCATTGGCTGAAAATTCCCCCCAAGGCCGGCACTACCGCTAAGGGGGCCGGTAGTGCCGCACCTTCAGCTCGGCAAAAACAGCTCTTCTGTTAAAAAGCTGCCGCAGGTGTTTGTGCGGTACTGGCGCTAAAGCGGTACTATCGCTCTAGCCCTTCGGTAGTGCCGGTCTTCGAAACTTCAGAAAAACTGCTTTCTATAAAAAAGCTACCGCAGGTATACTACCAGTATTGCCGACTAACCAGTAGTACCGCACTAACTGACCAGTAGTGCCGCATCCTTACATAAGACATTATTTTCAAGAAAACTTTGATGCAAAAGATAAACAATCAAAATTAGTGAGCCATTTTGATGCACTTTTCAGAATTCGAGCAACTAATCAAATCCCTCTTGATAGTACGGCGACTAGACCTAGCAACCCGATCTGCATCAACACCGAGATCGGCAAAAAGGCTAAAAAAAGTAACCTTAATCTTTATACCTTTGTCGCCTTTACATTTGATGCTTACTTCTCTTCATCTACTTCACGCTTCTATGATCTTCGAACTTTGGACTAGTCTGTTTTCAGTATTCTCACATAGAGAAAGTTAGTCCTTTAATCTTGATTGTCATTAATTACCAAAATCTCAATGAAATATGGGCCTAGATGCTTTCAATGGGCTGCAAACCATATAAAACCATGGATTCAAACCCATATAAAACCATAAATATTGAACCCAAACAAACTCAAACTAAACCACTTTACAAGCAAATCCAATCCAACCCATTTTGCCCTCCACCCATTTGAACTCATCCAATTGCACCCATTCCTTAAACCCATCCTACTCAATCCGTTTGAACCCAAACCATTAGCATGCCAATGTGTGCATGCGGAATCTCTGCAGCCCTACTTGCAGGTACTATTAAAGGCCTAGGGTTGCATTTTGTAATCTGCAGATTGTTTTCAACTTGAGTTTATGATAAACCAGAAAATGCTCAATTGGACACCATATTGTGTTTCGTGTGTTCTCTTAAATTCTGATTTGGGGCAGTATTTGCATGGGTATTTTTGTAGTGTACGGGACCTACACTACTACACATTATAATGTCACAGTTGGTTCGAAATCGTCATCGAAGACAGTTCTCCGAACTGACTATAACCCTGTGTTAGTGTTGTAAGTGAACATCATAGACAATTCAAAAACCATCTATAAAAGATACATCATAGACAGTTCTAGTTTAGAAGTGTTAGTGATGAGTCTCATCACTAACACTTCTAAACTAAAACATCGTGTGCTTGGAAACATATCTTGCTTATATCTTAATTATTGGAGCACTTAGTGAACTCTAGAAAACTTGGCTTTAATTGTGAAAGTTTGCATTCTTACTTAGCAATTTTATTAATTGCAATTAGAGCCAAAAATTTAGAAACCTCCTATTCATCCCCCTCTAGTAAGTTATCTTTGATCCTACAAGTGGTATTAGATCTTGGACTCTCTTTCGAGGCTTTATCGCCTAGAGAGTAAGGATGGTTAGTGATGGGGTGTCAATAGGTAAAGCACCTTTCTTTGATGGCACAAACTATGCAAATTGAAAAATACGTATGACCGTATATCTCAAGGTCATGAGCCCGAGCATATGGAGGATTGTAGATGAGGGTTTTGCTATGGGAGTTAATTGCACACTCACAATTGAACAAGAAGAGTGAATTTCTCATTTAAATGCTCAAGCAATGAATGCTCTATTTGGCGCTTTGAACGCTGATGAGTTTAATCGAGTGAGCAACCTTAAAACCGCTCATGAAATTTGAACTACCCTCTTGGAAATTCATGAGGGAACATCTGTTGTCAAGGAAGCTAAATTGCATTTGTTTCGAATCAAATATGAGAGCTTTAAACCCCACAAAAACATTAATGAGATGTATTCACGGTTAAATAACATAGTAAATAAGCTCAAGAGTCTTAGGGCATCACTAACCAATTTTGATGTTGTTTGTAAGATGCTTAGAGCTCTTCCAGATAAGTATGAGACTTTGATGACGTTGTTTCTCAACTCACCAGAGTTACCGAGGATGACGCCCACCAGACTTCTTGGAAACCTCATTGCTAATGAGCTTTACAAGAAGGACAAGGAAGAGCTATTGGAGCAAAGCTATTCAAATAAGAAGAATATCACATTCAAGGCGAAAGCAGAGTCAAGTGATGAGGCGCTTAACGACTTTGATGACGATGACACCGAGGAGGAGAAGGCACTCCTCGTGAGAAGAATAAAAAGGTTCATGAAGAGGCTCTCAAGCTCAAGCACCTCTCAAAAATTCAAAAAGGGACAATACTCTAGCGCCAACCAGTATGCAAATATCTAGTGTAATGAGTGTGATGAGAAGGGCACATCGCCTCTCATTGTCAGGAAGGACCACAAGAACAAGTCGCCCAAGAAAAAGACCTTCCAAGGGAAGAAGTTTTTCAAGAAGCTTCAAAAGGACGGCAAAGGTGAGGCTCACATTGGAGAGTGGAACTCCAAAGAAGAATATTTGGATTTCGACTCCTCCAAGGATGACACACCTTTAAGGAAGAAGGGTCTTGCCGGTGTTGCCATCAAGGAGGCTTCTTCACCATTCGTCACTCCTTTATATCTCATGGCAAAAGGAGAATTCAAGGTAAAACCCTATGACGATAATGAATCCACTTATGATGAGCTTATGGATATGCTTGAGGACATAAATGAATACCTCGGTAAAGAGAAATCAAAATTTAAGGCTTTGAAAAAAGAATTTCTCTCCCTCAAGGACTCTTATGATGACCTAAAAGAGGCTCATAAGACTCTCCTTGTCGAGGGGAATTCAAAATCTCAAATTGATGTTGGCATTGATTGCAAAATTATTGATGATGTGCCTAGTTTAGAAATTGATTCATATTATATCACTACTACAGAATGGTACATCACTATCGCTTCATTTATATCGGTTCTTAAGTTTTTAGGAAAAAACGATTGTGATAGATGACTTAGGAGGGGTGTTAATAATAATCACTATCAGTTCTCAAGTTAAAGCGATTATAATATAGCACTGGACACATCACAATCAATTCTTATTTGAGAAAGCGATAGTGATGTGAATGCTCATCACTATCGGTTCTCACATAAGAAGCGATAGTGATGAGAGAAGCGATAGTGATGTGCGTGCTCATTACTATCACTTCTCACAAAAGAACTGATAGTAATATGCGTGATCACATCACTATCGCTTTTTAAGTGAGAACCGATAGTGATGTGCATGCACATTACTATCACTTCTTAAGTGAGAACCGATTGTGAAAGCAAATTTCTTTCGATAAAATTCTTTTTGGGAAAGCTTGTAACTAGTCAAAAGTTTATTTCTAGAATTTTTAAACAATTCAGGCTTAATTTGAAAAACTTTTGACTTTTCTGGGCTTTACGCAAAAATCATGCCTATGATCAACATGCCTACAATCTAAAATCCATCGTATTTCTTGAATGGGCATTCTTATTTCAAAAATTCTTTTTGGAAAATCTTTGGAGTATCCCAAAGTATGTTTCTGCAAAATTTCAAAAAATTTCAACTATGTACAAAAAAGTTATGGTATTTTCTCTCTTTGATGACATGCATGCTGAAAATGACAACACTATATATGAAAATGACAAGCTAGTCTGATGGTCCAGTGTCTTATATGTGCTTATTAGTACCGATTTTATTTAAAAACCTGATAGAAATAGAATTAGTGTTAGTTTTATTTAAAAACCAATAGAGCTAGTAATAGTATTAGTGTCATTGTTTTTTAAACACCGATAGAGATACTGCATCATTAGTGTTGGTTTTAATAAAAACATGATAGAGATAGTCTAGCATTAGTGTTAATTTTATTAAAAACCCAATAGAGATAGTCATGCTATTACTGTTGGTTTTATAAAAAAACCTGATAGAGACAGCCATGGTGTTAATGTTGGTTTTATTTAAAAACTCGATAGAGATAGTAATAGCATTAGTGTCAGTTTTATTTAAAAACCAAAAGAGATAGTGTCGGGACCCGAATTCGCTATCCGAAAACCCTCTGTGTTCTCAGCACTAGTCCCAGGATCAGCAGCTAGTGCCCACAGTTAACAAAGAAGAATATCACAATCATACACAACGGAATAATAAATAAAGAATTCATCTTTTAATATAACATGTTGAACAACCTTAAGGTCAACTTACTATTGTGAAGCCTAGATGGCTTCAACTCAGAGTAAAACGAACAGCAGCGGAACGAAGAACGCTCGGTGAATCCCATCAAAATACCACGGCATTTGACAAGGTTCAACTCCTAGATATTCGCCTTCTTGCGTAATTCTCCTTCTTCAAGAGAGACTTGTCCTCAACTGGTGATGTTTTGTTATAGCAAGGGTGAGTACACAACCGTACTCAACAAGTTATGCATGTAATGCGCTTCTATTACTACATGCATGGCTTATTCCAAAGGAATGGTGAATGGTTCTTTTGCAAGAAAGCAGCATTCACAAATAATCATAATAGATAGAAAAGCAGTAAAACAAATAATACTCATAATAAATTTCGTAATCATTCTCAAGTAAAGCATTTCTCTTCCTTAACCAATTTCCATCTCACATTGTCCACATTCCCAACCTCATTTTTATCAAAATCTAACCCTTGACTGTAATCCCCGAGCAATGTCCAATACCGCGGACACGGCTATTCGAATAGTTTTTACACTCTGCAAAGGTTGTACACTTTACCCACAAGATATAATCAACTCACCACATCAACCGTGAATCGCCATACAAGAGTATGCGAATGAGCGATCATAACAAAGCCTTTCAGAAACTTCTAGCTCAACCTAGGAACCTCTCCGGGTTGCCTTCACTATCACTTCCCTTACATCGAGCCAAGTATAGGACCGATTTAACACCGTTGGATGGGTACCAAGCCGTAGCACAGTACACTCCCCATACTGCCATTTCCGTAATCGCCACCCCAAGGTATCAAAGGTGAGATATCAGAATCCTACTAAACTAGATCTTCCCATTCAGACATGTGGTTGTACGAGAGACTCAGGTCAAAGGCTTGCAAGGTGAAGTCCTTAGGGTGACCAAGGCAAGACTACCCCGAACAATTCACCAACAATACCATCGCATAATTCACCAACAACACCGTCAAATACCAAAGCGACATATCCAATGCCACTTTTGCCACTTGCCTCAGTCTAAAACATTTTACCACCCCTGTTGATTATTGCGCAACACAATGCCAACAACAACTCCACATCCATGTAGAACCACTCTGGTTCCACATATCAACATCATCGTGTGGCAACACGTCACACCATTTCACAAACACATTTCATAATCCATTAATCATTATTATCCTTTTATTTTCAAAAGACATGAGTTGCGTGGCATGGCTAAGCAATTATACATGGTCTAACCAACCCACGTTGGCAAGTAATAACAACCAACTAATAATCAACCATCTTAGGGTGACAAATAAATTATGGCATACAAATAATCATGACAAGGTGATATTTAGCAATTGGGTTGAATAACTAATTCCCAAATTAATTTAAATCATTTTAATCTTGAACTAGCATGCAATAATTTGAATCAAAGTAAATTTGTAAAACTGGGAGCAATATGATCAAAGCACAACTTGCCTGGCACTTGCTATAAACTGCTCTTTACTCTTTTAAATTGATCTTCGATTTCCTCAACCTTTGGCTCTTCCATCGAATGCTTGATTTCGCCCTTCGCCATTTTGAGTAACTTCTGGACGACACGTCTAACGACAAAGAAGCACAAATACAACAAATCTCAAAAGGCAATTCAAATAAACTCCAAATTAATATTAGATTGGTACTAAACGAAAGGGATTGAATTTAGGAACTTGAATAGATTTGATCAAAGATCGGATGAAAGAGAATAGGCTTTTAGAAGATTTATCGAGAAGGTTACGACTGATAATTAGGAAAGAATGGAGTATATTCTAGGGAATATCCTTCGAGATTAATTAACTCGACTGGACAGATATTGACATATGGGCAATGGTGTATCAACCAAGTCCATGAATGATTTCCCAATCAATGGCAGATTAGATTTTCAAAGATAAGACAAGGACAAGTGGGATCAACATCCACTGCGATTCAATATGGGGTTCAGTCATACATCGATGAAAAGGCTCGATGATGACAAGACGGCGATGATAAGAAGACAGGGCTAAACTCAAGGTGATAGGGCTAGATCACATCAAGGCGATAGAAAAGATGATGACATCGCACTAGAGCCTTTACTTGCATGCACACATGTGATGAGAGCAAAGCGTTAACGGCGGGACGTTAACGACGAAACGTTAACAGCGGAACGTTAACGATGGAACATTAACGGCGAAACGTTAACAGCGAACGTTAACGGCAAAACGTTAACGGTGAAGGCGAAGCGATGACAGGACGCTCATGAAATAACAAGGTGGCGACCGTTGGTGCAACGACATAGTAACGATAGAATGCTACCAAGAATGGCTAACCGAGACGCAAATGGATAACAGAGGGCTAGGTTGAAAAGACGACGGGTAGATTCTAGAACAAGGCTTTGACGGCAACCGGGAATCAATTGAACTTCACCGATGGGAAAAATAGGGAATAATGATCTACTGGGCACAATGGCGTGGCCACGACAAACCAAAATGGTTGGCGGCACAAGACGACGCGCGGCGGCGGCAAAAGGCGGCGGCTGACGAATAAAAAGAATTTTGGTAGATGCAACACCAAAGGGGAAATATCCATCGCGTAGAACGCGATAAGACGAACTCAACAGTATAGGCGGATTTGGCGGCGACCCACCGGATTGATCACAAACTGTCGATGAACGGCTTTCGGAGCTAATAGATCAAACGGTCATAACTAATAAAATAATAGATGAAACCTAACCAAATTTTACAGAGAGCTATCTGGGAATATTTGGTATAATATGATGTGAACGGATCTGAGTTTTACCTTTTGGATCAACGGGGAACGCGCGACGAAGTTTTCTGCTGTTGGAACACAGTCTGATCAGAGAAAAGAATTTTCTGCGTAAAATCACAAGGTCAAAACCTTGAGTTAGGGTGAGAACCATGTAGAGGACATCAAGAGGAGTCTACCATAAAAATTTCACGACCAAACTCGCAAAAACGAGGGAAAACAGCCTCCAGCAAAATTTGATCTTTGGGCAGCCGTAACTTTTGATTCCATGAACCAAATTGCACGAAATTTGAAAGGGAGACAGAGGGTACCATAGAGCACAAGGTGACATGGTTGGATCACCAAAAATCATGACGAGCCAACAAGGAACGCTGCGCCAAAACAGGCCGGGCGTCGACGGCGTTCTATAAGGCGCTTGCAAGGGTGCTTGCGAGGTGGTGGGGAAGGCGGCCAAGGGGTGGGGTGGTGGCGGCAAGGTGAGGGGAAGCTCGTGGGCACGACGGCCGGCCACGGGGAGCCCTAGGGCAACGGCGCCATGGACGACCAGTGACGAGCAAGACGACCCGAATGGCATGGTGCCCGAAATCACAATAAAACGCGGAATTTCTCAAAACCAGCGAAGCACAGTGTAGAGCAAGATTATACTAGGCTATATCTAGAAGGAATTTGATTGGGGATTACCGGATTGGAAGGAATCGACGACGGATGGAGCGACGATCTACGACGAACAAACTCAAAATTCGGGGTCAAACTGCAACGAAAATCAAATCCGATTGAATGGTTGTGATTATGGAAGCAAAAGGCACAAAGTGACATGGTTGGTTTACTCGGAAACTCACCAGAGCAAAAGATGGCTCACCGGTGTCTTTGGAGAACGCCAGGCGTCGGGTTTTCTTGAGTTTTGGAAAGGGAAACGACACTGAATCAACTAGGCAAGGTGAGCACAGGATAGAGGAAATCAAGACGCAACTTTTGGGTACTCGCACGCTCGGGGAGGTGAAGAGACGCCCGAGATATTGGCCGAGCAATAAATTGTCATTAACGCTTAATTGCGGCCACTTCGCTTGGATCGAGGGCGGGTAACGGCAGGGCATTTACTCTCCATTACGACGCCGTCGTGATGCTTCAACTCCCACTAGATTTGGTGCAGTATTTTGAGAGATATGAGGATTTGAAGATTGGCTAGACATGGGAAGCTGAGACTTGAATAGTGCTGCACATTTGGGGAAGACGAACAGTGCAGATTTTAAAGCGCATGAGATAAAATAGATAACAAGATCTAAAAATACTAGAAAAGATTCTAAAAATCATAATTAATAGAATGGAACCCAATAAAATTGGTTTCGCTGATTTTGGATGAATTTTGGAATTTAGATAATTTTGGGACAAATAAAAATGGATTTAATAAAAGCGCGAGAGATAAAATACCAGAGAGATTCTATAAATCTTGGAAAAATTCTCAAAATAATTATAGAATATTTGGAACCTAATTCTATGAATTTTGAGATTTTTGGAGTATTTCAAAACTCGGGTGAAATTTCGATTAAGGACCGAAATTGGAAATTCTAACTTTGCGGACGGAAAAGGATTGAACTTTAATTTCGGAAGGATATGGATGCCAGGTTATTTAGAACACCAAGGAAAATCCAAATTTTGAATTTAATTAGAATTTCAAAGGAAAGGTTTGAATTGGAATTTGGATATAGAATTGCCCAAACAATTAATAATTCAACTTAAAAATCCAATAAAAATCCAATTAACATCCAAATGTTTAAATTAATAATTTTAATTAGTTTTTAGCAAATCTCAAATTTGGGAAATTCCCTGAGATACAAAGAACACAAAAGGCACATTAAATTGTTTTAGATAGAAAATTCTAAATTAAGCTTCTTTAATCAAATAAGATTGATGTAAAATTTTTGGAAAGCTAATTTAATATAAATTTTTTCAAAACCCAAATTTTGGGATGTTACAGATAGTATGGCATTACAGTCGATTTTATTAAAAACCCGATAGAGATAGTATGGCATTAGTGTTGGTTTATTAAAATCTCGATAAAGATAGTCTAGCATTAGTGTCAGTTTTATTAAAGACCTGATAGAGATAGTCATGCTATTACTATCAGTTTTATTTTAAAAAACCAACACTGATAGTAGTGGCATTAGCGTCAGTTTTATTTAAAAACCGATAGAGATAGTCCTTGCGCAGTGGTCAAAACCTAATCCCGTAGCTTGATCGCTTCACTCGCGCAAGCTCTCGCTCCACCCCCAACTCACAGCTCCTCCGCGCATCCTGCCTCCCCCTGTCTCTACCCGCCACCTCCTGCCTCCCCCTGCCTCCGCCCTCCTCTGCCTATTGCCCCTGCCTCTGCCCCTACCTCCGTGCTCGCACCACCACAGGCCAACCCCTCCGCACAGCACCCGCTCGAGCACTCCTGGACCTTTTGGTTCGACAACTCGCAGGGCAAGTCCAAGCAGGCTGACTGGAGGAGCTCCATCCACCCCATCCACACCTTTGCCACTGTCGAGGACTTCTAGAGGTTGCCTTCCTTTCCATCCTCCCCACATCTCAAAACCTTCTTTACTACCCTCATACGAGTAGATTTCTGTTGAAGGTTAGAAACCGATAATAAACTTATACTTCGGTTACCTTCGAATTCAGCAGAGTTAGGCACAAAATCAGGGGCACATGATATAAACAGGTTCAAGGCTTTGGATGGACTAATACCCTACTCCTGTATTGATGATAAATGTAATTGGCGAACAAAGTACAAAGCAGGATGCCTAGCACTAATTACAATGAAGACTGAATTTGGAGGTGGCTAAGCTATGACTAAAGATAGGACGAAGTGCAGTTCATCAGCTCTTGGATGTTCTGCTCAAAAAGTCTTATGGCTCTAGATGGCTCGCAGTCTGAGAAACTGCTTGTTCTCCCCTAAGGATGCCTACTCTTGTCCTTATATAGTCGGGGTAGTCTTGCCTCAGGTCGAGTTGTAGTCAGTTTGGAATACCAGATCGTAGCTAATGAGGAGTCCATCGTCGTGTGATCTCTGCAACGTATCCAAACTTCCTTAGATACCAGACGTACTCGAGCTGGTATCCTTATAACGGGAACACGATCGAATCCTTCCTTACATGAAGATACCCCCTCCGTGTATATTTTATCCCATAGAATTAGGCCCGTGATATCCAGAGTTTCTAGATGCTTGCTTGAGTGTATACGACATGGTCTTTAAGTTTCTCATGCATGTACATATCCCATATTTAGATATTCGACAGTAGCATCTAAACTCTACTTAGTGGAGGGTCCGTTTAAGCGCTTGGTCGATTACTACCAAGCTCGAGCTTGGTCGAGTAACACCTCGCCTGCTTGCGGTCGAATGAGTCGAGTAGGTTGGGAATCGCTAAACATCGAGCAGGAATGTGCTGGGTCGAGCGATGTCAACACATCGATTCTTAGGGTAACCATTTGTTACTCGATGTCAACTCATCGATTCGACTCTGAGCAGAGTTAGAAAAAGTTAGAAAATCTAAACATTGGGTAGTGTAACATTTATTGCCATTGCCTGCAATGCCAAGGCGGGTGTAGCACAATTATTCTACTTCTTTCGCTAATCAAGGTGTCGTGCTATGGGGGATTGAACCATTCACCTGTAAGGAAGATTTTGGCCGCATAAATCCCCATGTCCGGAACTTTAGCCACTACCTTCCCCTTTGCGCCTCCATTCTTAGTCTTGAAACTTTCATTGCACTCCTCAAGCCCTAGCATCGCCACCCTTGAAAAATCCATCTCACTTCCTTCTCAATGGCGTCCAGCCCTTCTGCCAGTGCTGGAGCCGTTCTGCTACCGAGGAAAGAACCTGAGACGGCTGAGGCGGTCTTCGAGGATGAGGCCTACAAAAAGGTGAGGCAAAAGTCGATGATGATGGAGAAGCGTCTCACCATGCTAGAGGGAGATTGCTTCGTTCCCTCTCGAGAGTTCTTCTGTTGGAGGCCAGCGCTCAGTGAGTCATGTCCCACCCCTAAGGATGAGGATGAAACCATTGCGTTCGAGGCTTTCTTCCGCTATGGACTTAGCTTTTCCCCTTCCCAATTTTTGCGTGATGTTTTGGACTTATATCAAATTCAGCTTTTCCACCTAAGCCCCAACTCGATCACAATGCTCAGTGTGTTCATCCATCTTTGTGAGGCCTTCCTGGGTATCAAGCCTAGCCTCAATCTGTTTCGTCACTTCTACACTTTGAAAAGGGTGACAAGAAATGAAGTGGTTGGGGGTGCCAGTTTTCACCTCCGTAACGGTGTAGCGAGCGCGTGCATTTTTGTTCTGGTTACCTCTTCCTAGCAATTAGACTAGAAAAAGCGGTGGTTTTACAACGCCTCCCTAGACACCGTGAATCTTTCTCTAGCCTACCAACTACTTTTCCTTAATCCAATTGACCTTTGGATGAAAGTCCCTCCTTCAACTGCGCACAATGCACATTATGCTCAGAAGATTGAGGAGCTAAATAAGAATGAATTAACTAGATGTCATGTGGCCAGAGACTTCATCACGCATCGGTCGAGTCCACTGAAGTGCGGGGACCACTTGGCTTGGGACTACTCCGGAGTCAATGATGCCACCAGGGATAATCCTAGAAATAAGTCCTTGTAAGGTTATCGTTCTCTTTGTTTTAGTTGATGAATGGTGAACTAACTCACATATGCCTAGATTTGTCAAACTCGGACATCTCCTCCAGGCTAAACAGGATGTTCCAGGGCTCGGAACTTGGTGCTTGCAGCATTAAAGCATATTCACTCGCCAACTCTCGGCTAGAGGTAAGAACTGTATAGCGTTTTGTAAAGCATTATTCGTGCATCTGTCATCCGCCTTATCCCAGCATCTCCTCAGGAAGCTAAGTTCGATGAGGAAAGTGGGTTGATTGAGGGAGTCATCGGTCTGGATGACGACGAGCTGACTCGAAATGACGATCAGGGGTCGGGCTCTGTCTCCGCCGATGTTGGCTCTCCTCCGAGTGATCCTGCACCTACCATCACCCTGAGCAAGGGAGAGGCAGCCTTAGAGCCAGCATTGGTCGAGTCCCCTCAAGCAAGGAGGTCGGAGTCTCCAGCACCCCTTCGGCCAGCCAAACAGCCTCGAATCTCATCGTCGAGACCATCCGACCAGGTGACCTTCAATAACTCGCTTGGATGTTATAAGATCGCTTCTGATGTAATCCAGTAGATGTTGGAGGAGCATTGAATAGCTTGGGGAGTCGATGTGCAAAGATTGGCAACTTCTATGCCGACATCACTTCGAATGGGGTCTCCATTGACTAGATCTCTGACCTAAGCCAATCTCGTTTCCTATTTTTCCTAAGTGAAGGTGTCTTTTCACTAGTACGCCTTCTCTCCTTTGTCCACATTCGCTCACTGATAGCTGGGTCCACAGGCAGGCCTTCATCTCCATGGGGTTGGTTGCCATGGCTACAAGAGAAGCTTTTCCTTCCTGCACAACCTAGTCACATCACCTGCATTGCCATCCAACCCATCCCATTGCCTCAAGCACCCTGCCCGACGCTAGTACCATGATGCCTACGAGCTACTGCTACCATGCACGAGAAACCAGGGTGTCTCAAGCATGGGCAAGAGGAAGACGATGAGGAAAATCATAGTTCTCCCATTTAAGCCCCTACCTTGCCATTCTCCTTCAGAATGCAATGACGAATCCATTTTCCTTGGTGCCACCCTTCTTCTTCATGGGTCATTCGGAAAGCGAGCACCATTTTTGAGTTCCAAAGCATGCTCCACCATCCATGTCGAAGCTACAGCTTCTTCTTGGTGAGCTCTGGCCTTGATGTCCCACTTTGCGCTTTGTTACCTTCACTCCAAAAACCCTCAATCAATTTCATTGATAGTGTTGGTAGCATTGACTAGGGTCTTCTTCCCCAAATCTGGCTACCCCTTTTGCCCAAGAAATTCCTCTCTCTCTCTGGTGATCCCCTGTATGGTCCTTTAGAGTATCTTTGCGATGTGTCGAAACTAATGGTGCCATCCATTCTTGCTAGCATTCCATGATGTATGCTGTCACCTTGAAGATCATCGCTACTGTTGTTGTCTACCACTGTCCAACAGCCCCATACCACCTTTGTCATATCTGACCTTGTCCTAGTGATCATGGTGAGCTCCCGAAGTCAACCTTCTGCTTATTCATCCTTGAGATAGTTAGTTGCACCACCGTCTTTGCTACCCTATTCTACGTCGCTACTTTTTATGACATCAGCCCACCTCTGATGACCATTGGTCCTCGAGCCAAGCCCTATAGCTTTGCCTATGGTCCCTGATCCTAACATGATGACCTAGTTTTGTTGTTTATTCCCTCTCTTTTGTCAAACCCCACACTAGCCTGAGAACACTCGTCGCTGTCTATGTCCATCTCTTTGGTTGCCATGACCACCTGAAGCTTCGCCATGACATCTTCTTTCTATCATCTGCCTTACCCGTGCCTTTTTGCCACTGCCTCGCTACTAGCGAGCTTGAGAGTGAGTTCAGCCATGGGCTTAGCTTCCCTCTCTATTCTGTCGCTATGATGAGTAGGCCCCATAGTTATAAGCATCATTAGGATTAAGTTAACTAGTTTAATTAATCTAGTTTAAAACATAAGAGTCTATGACCTGTGGGTCAATTAGGATTAATGGCATAATATATAGAGTAAATTTCACAAAACTAAAAGTTGCTTGAAACTATTAGAAAACTACAGGTTTTATCCCTTATTTCACAAAACTATAGATTTTAGAAGAATTTCTGTCACAAAACTATATTTTTTAGAAATGATTGTTCCTTATAATGGGTATGAAAGTATACGTCCATATGGCAGTCTCATAAGCTCCTATTTCATGGTTCACTTACTTGTAAAGCTACCATGTGGACCCACACTGTTATATTCGTTATAAGAAATAATCAATGCTAAAACATGTAGTCTTCTGACACAAATTCTCCTAAAATCTATAGTTTTATAAAATAGAAGTTAAAACCTATTTTTTTCTGATAGCTTAATCCTAACTTGTGCGGGTGAGAGTTATTATATAATCTATGAAGTGCGAGGGATGGACTTGCACATAGTGTAGGGGGTTCTCACTCAGGTCAATTAAGGACCGAATATAGTGTTGTATAATCCAAGATATTCGTGCAATCACAAATGCTATTATGTGTTGGCTCTAATCTACTAAGTTATGTTTTGATCATGTTGAACCCAGTTTTACAAATGTTATATTGTTTTAAATTACTGTATGATATTTTATGCTTAGAACTGTTTCAAAATAGTTTGGGATCTAGTTATTCAACCAAAATTGAGTATGCCTACCTTGTCATTTCTATGACATGATTATTTGTTACCCTAGGATGATTCATTATTAGTTGGATGCTAATAGATATCAACGTGGGTTGGTTAGATCATGAGTAGTTGCTTAGCCATGCCATGTGTAACTCATGTCTTTTGGAATATCAAATCAATCTTGACTAATGGAATACAAAATGTGTTTGTGAAAGGGTGTATTCGGTGTTGTCTTTTGGAATATCAAATCAATTTTGACTAATGGAATACAGAATGTGTTTGTGAAAGGGTGTGTCTAGTGTTGCCACACAATAATGTTCAGTTGTGGTGACACGTGTTATGCAACAATGTTGACTTGTTGATGGTATGTGCTGCATGATAATCAATTAGGGTGGTAAATGATTTAGACGGGGCAAGTGGCAAGTGATGGGCTAGTGTGGTATTGGGTTAATATGTCAACATGATGATTTGTGAATGGATGTGAGGTGGTTCTTGTGAGTGTTGCCGGAAGTCTTGCTTCGGTTAATTAAGGACTTAACCTTGCAAGTCTTTGAACTTAGTCAATCATGCAACCACATATCTGGATTGAGACAGACCTAACTAGGTAAGATACCGAGTCTTGACATGTGATGCCTCATGTGGATCACCATATGGTGCGTGTGATTAAGGGGAGTGTGTTATGCAGTGGCCTTACATCAGTTCAACGATAAGTCCCTCCTATTCTTCTACTCAATATGAGGGTTAGTGTTCGGATAATAGTTTTAATAGGTTTTGTCATGATCTCCTAGCCACATACCTAAGAAAGTGTGATATCGTGTGGCACTATGAGACGATCATCTCATGTGGGTAAAGTATATAATCTCTATAGAGTGTAAATCTATTCGGATAATCGTGTCCTTGGTAATGGATAATGCTCAGGAATTATAGTCAAATGTTAGATTTTTATAAAATGAAACTTGAGAAGGGAGGCTGTGAGCTAATGGAAGTTTGAAATATGATTTAGGGCTATGAGTCTGTTTACTCTTGAGAAATATCTAAACGTTAATTTTTATTGTTATTTATTTTACTGTCATTTCAATTGAATTATTGTATTCATTTTTAAATACTATTTACTGCAAAATAACTATATTAGTCATTAATTTGGAATAAGCCTTGCATATAGTTATGTTAGAATTGAATTTTGTGCACAACTTGTTCAGTATTTTAAGTACTCATCCTTGCCAACAACAAAATCATCAGTCGAAGGGAAGTCTACATCCTCTTTGGAGTAGTACCAGGAGAGACGAACTTTTATGGTGTGAGCCTTGTTAGTTGCCTGTTGTATACTGAGGGGTTTATCTACGTTATCATTCCGATGTTGTTTTATATATTATAGTTTAGTCCTGCGTGATTTAGTCATGTAAAGTTGACCATAAGTTTGATCAATTAACATGTTTATATTTAATATATGGAGTCTTTTATTATGTTCCCACTGTGTATAATTGTGATATTTATCTATATTGAGCTTGTGCACACTAGCGTGATTTTGGACTAGTACGATATACGCAGAGGGTCTGGATGTACATATTCGGGTCTCGACGTATAGCTATGTATATACTTATAATTGTGATACACTATAAGTTTTGTTGAGTACAAACCTACCCACCCTTGCTTGTTGATACTTGAGGATGAAGAATTTGCAGGCCTCAATGAATCATATTTTACTATAGGTTTTGGGGAATATAATGACGATCTTTTCTAGGGTTTGATCTAGTTGGTTCCCCGTGGTTATTTTTTGGTCGAGGTATACCGCCGGACTTTAATGTTTTATTTTGCTAATTTTCGCTTCGTTTTACTAGTGTTTTTCCCATTTAGCCAATAGCCCTCTTATTGTAAAAACAATGTACTATTTGTATGTAAGACTTATACTTTAATATTATAACATCCCAAATTTTTTACTTTTATTTTAACTAAATAGTGTTTTATTGCTATTTGTGCTTTTTGTGAATTTTCTGCATTTATTTGGATTTTCTGAGATTTATTTGAATTATTTTAAATTAAAGTATATTGACTTTTGCCAAAGATTAATTATAAATGAATAAGTTTAAAATAAGGTATTGACAAAAATATTTTATTTGAGTCCAGAATGTCTCAAAGTATTTTGGAGATTTTTCTGGGATTTTTCTTGATATTTTTACTACCTTAAATAAATCAAATTATTTTTCCTAATTATTTTAAAGCAAAGACCCCTAAAAATTGGTATGAATGAAGATCGGGTCGAAGCTCAAGATCGGGCGTCAGCGCCACCAAATTGCTCGCCTGTTCCTCCGTAGAATCGACGCTACCGTCGGATCGTGATCCAAAGGCCATTTTCAACCCGCATCACTTACCAAAAACCCTAGCATCCGTCGCCGTTAGATTTTGATCGAACGGTCCTTATCAACCGTGTGCCGTGTAGCCCTAATGCATCTCAGCCGTTGGATTCATCGACCGATTAGGAAAGTGCCACGCCTAGAGTCTTTCTTGGCTGTCGGATCAAGATCGTGGGACAGAGGGTCTTTGTCTCCGAACCGGACTCGTGCGTTGCCGCCGTGTTCGTTTCAAACGCCGCCGCCGTCGTAATTTCCAAGTTTAGCGCCGCCGAGGGGTATTTAAGGACTGGGGCACCTCTCCCTAGAATCCTCACAAGTCATCGCTTCGTTTCCTTCTTGCGCCGTCGCCGAAGGAGTATCGAGGGAGTCGCGGGAGCTCGCCGGAGTGCCAAAGAGTTTTGTGCCGTGTTTCATCGCCGATGGGAACCTATTCCGCCGTTCCAAAGCTAGTTCCAAACTCGTCGCGTCAAGATAAGATTGTCCGCCACTTCTTCCTCGCCGGAGATCGCTAAAACGCCATGGAGGTGGTCGTCTTCTTCAACTCCGGTGGAACCACGCCACCGCATCTTCAACGCCGAGCTCGAGCACTGCCAGCCATCGGATCTTCATCAGATCGCCAGAGGTAAGCCACGTCGCTTCGGAATCAGTAAGCGTCTCTGGGTAAAACATTGACCGTAGGATCTTCCTTGAACACTTCAGATCACGCCACGCCAGATAGGTCAACAGTAATCTGCTCAGGTAAATAATGGCCGTTCGATTTGAATCGGGTGGCTGTAGTTTCGCCACGTCTTAGATCAAGTGATGATCGTTAGATTGGTTCTGTGAGGCGTAGATGGTGCCACGTGTCGGCCGTACCGGCTCAGCGCAGGGCTGACGTCAGCTGACGCAATAAATCAGATTTTCCTTTTCAAAAATAATTCGGATATTTCGGATTTTCTAATTTTATGAATTTTTGGATTTTTGAATCTTCCGAGAGCTCGTTCTCCCTCATACGAACTCCGATTGAGGTGATTCAAATTTCTAAAAATTTGTAAAATTGAGATCTACCTGTTGGTGAATTTTATTTGATTTTTAGAGTTTGTTTGCTCTCTGTTTTGGTATTTATTTTTGCATTCTCCTTCATTTCGCGTAGATGGTAAATTGTGCGATGCAACCGGGGGAGATTCATCAACTCAAGACCAAGGTCCAGAGCATGAATAAGGGTTTTCCTAAGGCAAGTTGTGCTTTGATCATGTTGCACCCATGTTTGCAAAATTGCTATTTTGTTTTTACCTTATTGCATATTATTTCATGCGTATAAATGATTTCAACCTAGTTTGGGATTTAGATATCATACCCTTTGAGTTACACCCTACCTTGTCGATTGTATGCCATGATCCACTTGTCACCCTAGATTGGTTTACTATAGTTGATCAATAATAAAATCAACATGGGATGGTTAGATCGGATTAGATTGTTTAGCCGTGCCACGTCATCACATGTACTTGAATCATTGATAAATAATCTTGACTAATGGAATTTGGAACAATGCTATGAATTTGTATGTCATGTGTGGTCACACGATGAGATTGAGTTGTTGTGGCGATGGATGTCACGCAACGATATTGACTTGTTGATGGCACGTGGTGCTTGGTAATCAACTGGGGTGGTTATGATTTTAGATCGGAGCAAGTGGCAATGGCAAGTATGCCTGGGTGGGCCCGATGGGCAGAGGGTATGTGTATGTCTTGCTTTGATCAACCCTAAGGACACCTTGCGAGCCTTTGACCTGAGTCAATCATGCAACCACATGTCTGTTATGGGGTAACCTAGCTGATTAATTTGCAATGTTGGTCTTGCCCCTAGATAGTTGGTCATCTCTATAGGTCCTTCAAAATTATTTTCTAAAGTAAAAGACCTAACCTAGAAGAATAATGTGTTCTTGACTTATCTCATTCTTCTATTTCTATCCTTACCAAAAATTCTTTCTTTTCCCCTGCTGAAATTTCTTTCCCTTACCTCTGCTGAAGTAAGTTAAAATCTTACCTGAGTTATCTTAAGTAGAAAACGATATACCACACTTTAGGAGATGACATCGAGTGCATGCTGCTACCATAACGATCACGAAGGAAAGAATCATCAAGCTCATGGAAGAGCGGATCAATGAAGTGTTTCAAGAGCTAGAAGATTTAGTACTTCAAGTAGCCAGTTGAGACTCATGTGTGGGAGTCGCGTTTCCTAAGATAGGAGTGTCGCCCATGTAGACGGTAGTTTTGTGTGTTTAGGTTGAATTGGTTCTTCTTGATTACTGGGTGTGCAGTATGTGTTGCAAAGCTTTTAGGCTTATATAAGCAACCATACCAAGTTATTAATATTGATTACTTAAGTTATTGGGTTAAACCTATTTCCCCTGTATTAGGATCTCTACTTCTTACCTATGCTATTTTCTCTCTTCCCTAACCCCTTTAAGGTAATCAAGCAGATGGTTTAGAATAGTGATAGCAATGGAGCTAGTGGAAGTGAAAATTAACCCAATGGAAACTTCAAGGATGGATCAGTTTTTCAACCGTCAATACAGATAGATATGCAGAATTTCAGAGAGTTTTTGGCTACTCAGACTCAGTTAATGCAGGTGATGATGAAGCAAATGCAGAATATAACCAATCAAACTGATGTCAGCAAAGCGTCTCGAACTGTTATCAGTGATTCCTGTGCTGACTCAGGGTTATTAGAATTCATAAGGACTCGTCCGCCAACGTTTTCAGGAAATGCCTCACTTTCAGAAGCAAAAGATTGGCTCAAGACCATTGAAAGGAAGCTACTCATAGCTTAGTGCAGAAGTGATGAGAAGGTATTATATGCTTCCTATCAGTTACGAGGAGTTGCTGCTGATTGGTGGGGGGAATATTGTGCTAACCATGAAGCCCCGCAGAATATCACTTCGAATGAATTTATTGCTGCCTTTCATGATCTCTTTGCTTCACCAAGGAATGGTATAGTCATAGTGAATTCCGAGAAGGACGCTACCCCTGTACCTTGTTCGAGATCTAGACGATGTTCTTTGAAGTGCTATTTACTAGACAAGTCAGAAGATCGTGCGTGCATTCGCTGTGGAGAAATAGGACATACTACTGACGAGCATGCGATCAATTGCACCAGTTGTGAAGGAAGCCATTCTCCTAGAAAATGTCCTATGAGCGACATCACATGTTACCTTTGTGAAGGACGAGACCATTGCCCACCTCAGTGTCCCCTAGATCCGATAGTTACTGCCGTGATCCAACATCAACGGAAGAATCTACGGACCCTAGTTGCTCGAGAATTATCAATAAGAAGGGGAAAGTTAGTTGCACAGGAGACGTCGCTTGGAGAATTAAAAATGCACCCTCCTGAACCTGTCAACCCAAATTAGGAAAGCGATGAGCGGCAATCACCAACGGCATGTTTCTTGTGTGATAAAGAAGGTCATTGGTTTAGAAAGTGCCCTCTGAAGCAACCCGCCCTGAGTTATAAGAGTGAAGATGATGAGTATACAATTGCACCCATCAAGGCAAAACGATGCAAACGGTTGTGCTACTACTATCAAGAAGAAGGCCATTTTGTTAAGTAATGCCCACAGAGAGAACAAGTAATTCCTACCACCGTGGACATACCGGAAGTCACCTCAGTCTAGTATATAACGCCAAGAGTGAACGGTGAAGATGCAAAAGAAATTCACCAAGAAAACCAATTGAAGAAAAGGCGTCTAAGTAAAGATACTCTTCCAATCATCGAATGATCAAGAAAGAAAGTTCACCCTAAACTCTGCTTTAATTGCCACAAACCTAAGCATTTTGCCAATAAATGCCCTCAACGGAAAACAATCGCGTTGGCTCAAGTCAATCCCAACTCCGTCCCTGTCAAAGCCCTAGCGTCAATGCTAAATCAAGAAAGTCAGGAGTCATGAGCTTACTTAGTGCAATACCGTAACCCTACTTGTAAAGTGAAGAGATTAATGATGAATTCCATGTAAAGGTTCCTTGTCAAAAGAAATAAAGCAGAAATGGTTCATACATTGGTATACGAAGTATATGAATGAAAGGCAATAATGTAAAAGGATGAGTTAGATGTTTCTCTAAGAGTATTCTTGTGTTTATGGTTCACCAGAAAATGATACATGTGCAATGGTAGCTAGTTTAATGGTACCCAGTGTGAGCTTGTTAACCAGAGGATTTGTCATTAAGTGCTCAGTTATGCTAGATTTAACCAGGATATTGAGAGTTCAGTGCTTATTGAGTGAGTAGAGTTCCAAGCAAAACATATTGTGATTGGATACTTAGACCTTTGACATTATTCCTGGAATTAGTTGGGTGCTCAAACATAAGGCTATTTTCGGTGAAGAGTATATCAATTTAAAGCCCTGAATGAAAAAAAGGGGTTTCAAGTGATGATAGTTTGTGTTAGCCCGTTGATGGATAATAGTGTGGAATTTGCCAATTAGAAGATGTGCCAGTTGTCAGAGAATACCTTGATATATTTTTCAAGAAATTGCCTGGTATGCCGTCATATCGGAAGATCAAGTTCGTGAGCGAATTAGTGCCTGATACAGCACCAATAGCAAAAACGCCATGTCAAATGTCTACTAAGGAATTAACGGGAAATAAAAAAGCATATTGAAGAGTACTAGGAAAAGTTTTGAGAAGACTTAGTGCGTCACCATGGGAGCTCTTGTTTATCAAAAAGGAAAATGGAAGATCGGGAGAGTGCACTGAATCGTGCTCTAAATGAAGAAAAGATCGAAAACAAGTATCCAACATTAGGATCGACAACGTGTTTGGACAGTTGAGAAGAGAGTTGGAATTTCTCTAGGATAAAACTTCGCTCCAGCTATCATTAATTGAGGAGTCATGTGAAGGATGTTTCTAGGATTGCGTTCTCTACGCGATATGGATAGTATGAGTTTTGGCTATACCTCCTGGATTGACCAATGCCCCCGCATACTTCATGGACATGAGAAGTAAGGTGTTTATGGATTATTCAGATAAATTCGTGGTTACCTTACAGATGACATTCTAGTATACTCTAAAGACAAGAGGAAAACATGCAGAACCTTGAGATGAGTTTTGAGAGAGCAGCAGTCGTACGCTAAGTTCAACAGGTGTGATTTCTGGAAGAAAAAGATTGAATTTCGTTAGCCACGCAAAGACTGCTAAAGGAGTTGATGTTGAAACAAGCAAGGTGGAAGTTGTGTTACATTGGAAGCAATCAAAGTTCGTTACTTAGATTAGAAGTTCTACGAATGGCAAGATATTATTGCTGGTTCATAGAAGGGTTTCAACAACAGCTAAACCTCTTATACGATTGTTGAAGAGAAAAAGTTGCATGGAAGCTAGAGTATGAAAAGAGTTTTCGAAAGTTGAAGAAGCGGTTAACATCAACACCGTGTTAGAATTACCAGCAGTGCGGAACAGTTTCGACATATATGGGGATGCTTCTAGGCATGATATGGGATGCGAATCGACGCAAAATGGCAAGGTTGTTGCCTATGCAATGATGCAATTGAGACAGCATGAGAAGTATCCTATGTATGACTTGGAGTTAGCTATCGTAGTGCACGATTTGAAAATATGGTGTCACTATCTCAACGAAAATGGATGTGAATCAAAAGAGTCTAAATTATATATTTACTCAGTCAGACCTTAATATGGAACGAAGAGAATGGCTGGAAATGATCAAAGATTCTAGTGTTAGAATCCATGGGTATTCTAGTAAGGCCAATGTGGTCGTCGACGTTTGAGTTATGAGGCTACAGTGCAAATATGTTGATAATAAGCAATCGACCAGGGTTATGCAAAAAAAATTTGAGAGGCTGAAATTAGAGGTCGTTCGACAAAGTTTCATAATTGCCTTGGAAATAAAACCAACACTTGAAGATTAGCTCATAGGAAGTTTGAAAGGAGAAGAAATACAAAATCAAGTTAAGGAAAGAAGAAGAGTTAGCCAAGAAACAGAATTTTGAGTGATTAGGATGCCATGGGGACTTGAGGTCGAACCAGTGTGCTGGATAGGAACATCCTAAGCAAATGATACATGAGGGAACCCATGATTCTAAGAATTCAATTCATCCAGAAAGTGCCAAGATGTAATGAGGTCTAAAGAAAAAGTATTTGTGGTCTAAAGTGAAGAGCGAAGCTATGGGATAGGAAGCCCTATGTGATGTGTGTCAGGGAATAAAGGCAAAGTTCGTTGCAAACATTATAGATCCCTGAGTGGAAGTGCAAACCCGTAAAAGGATCCCTAGCATGAGGAACTGACCACAAGGCAAAAGGATACGAATTCGGGGAATCGTCGTTGATTGCTTTACCAAAGTTGCGCGTTTCATACCACTAAAGACTGCGTGTTCAAAAGATCGTTTGGCAGATCTGTGTCTGTCAGGGATTGAGTGACTGCATGAGGTACCCAAGAAGATTGTGTCCGATAAAGGTATCCAATTTATCTCGAGGTTTTAGAACAAGTTACATGAAGTAATGAGAACCCGCTTGAATTTCAGCACCGCATATCATCCTCAGATGGATGGTCAGACAAAAAGAGTTAATCAGATTCCAGAAGATATGTTGAGAGCTTGTGCGTTAGCTTACGCTACGTCTTGGGATAAATGCTTGCAATATGCAGAGTTAAGTTAAAGCAATAGTTACCAGGCTAGTTTGTAGATGTCACCATTTGAGGCCTTATATGGTCGTGACTGTCGTACCCCGTTAAAATTGGAATAGAACGGGGGAGCGTTTCAGTGTTTGGGCCTGAGATTCTCAAAGAGGCGGAAGAACATGTTGCCATGATCAGGGGAAGGCTGAAGACAGCGCAGTCAAGGCAGAAGAGCTACGCTGACAATCGTTGCCACGAGTTGAGTTTTGAAACCAATGATTTCGTATATCTCAGAGTCACTCCCCTTAAAGGTGTTAAGAGGTTCCAGGTCAAAGGAAAGCTTGCACCCAGGTTTGTCGGGCCATTTAAAATCCTGAGCCGCCGAGGAGAGGTTATGATCGATTGAGTTGCCACAACCATTGGCGGTGTGCATGATGTGTTCCATGTGTCATAGCTCAAGAAATGTCTCAGAGTGCCAGCAGAACAGACGCCGTTGGAAGCCATCGAGTTGCAAGAATACCTGACCTACAAGGAGCAGCCAATTAAGATTCTGGATCTAATGGAGCGCAGGACCAGAAATAAGTCTATCTGCTTTTGCAGAGTTCAATGGAGTAATCACTTAAAGAGCGAAACAACCTGGGAGCGCGAAGAAGATCTAAAGGCATAATTCCCAAACCAATTCTCTAGTCAGCCCTGAATCTCCGGGTCGAGATTCTGTTAAGGGAGGAGGTCTGTAACATACCAAATTTTTGACTTTTATTTTAGCTAAATAGTGTTTTATTGCTATTTGTGCTTTTTGTGAATTTTCTGGATTTATTTGGATTTTCTGAGATTTATTTGAATTATTTTAAATTAAAGTATATTGACTTTTGCCAAAGATTAATTATAAATGAATAAGTTTAAAATAAGGTTTTACCAAAAATATTTTATTTGAGTCCAGAATGTCTCAAAGTATTTTGGAGATTTTTCTGGGATTTTTCTTGGTATTTATACTACCTTAAATAAATCAAATTATTTTTCCTAATTATTTTAAAGCAAAAACCCTTGAAAATCGGTATGAAAATCTTGGCCCGAAGCCCAACCTCGCGTCGTCGCCAACCAGTAGTTTCGGCTGTTCCTCCGGAAGAATCGACGCTACCGCTTCGATCGTGATCAAAGGCCATTTTCAAGCTGTCGGGACCCGATATGCAAATCTGAAACCCTCAGGTATATCTTGCACTAGTCCAGATCACGCTAGTGCACACAGTGGAAACATAGATGACATATCATTCCATACATCGAAATAACTAAGAAGAAGCAAATTATTATTAATTAAAACAAATGACCTTATGGTCAAGGTTCATACACCAATGCCTCCTGGTTTAAGAAACAAGTGAAACTGTTGCAGCGGAAACATAATAACTTAGGCCATTCGACATGCCACAGGCAATCGTCTGGGGAACGCCTTCCTAGTCCATGTAGTCTTCATAATATTCCTCCTCTTAATATTCATTCCCTGGTTCTTCCTCAGCAACTAAACAACATGGGCATAAAGCCGTGAGTACAAAACATACTCAACAAGCCGTAGGGAAATGATGCAACATATTCATGCACGGCTTGTCAAAGGATAGTCATGGGGTTCATTTGCAGAAAAGCAATAACTTGAATTTAAATACAATAATTAGATTGAAGGCAGATTGATAAAAACAATAATAATTAACTGGTAAATCAACAGTAGACAACATGAACAGAATGATGAGGCATCACCCTACATCATTTGAAACAAGTATTAACCACACAATTCAACAGTATAGTTTTAGACAACAGAACAACAGTGAACTCCCCGTTCCCATTCCAACAATTCCACATTTCAAGAAAACACTCTATACCCCGTGTGAAATTCCCGGGCTTGTCCATGATCGCGGACACGGTTATTCAAATAGTTTTACACTCTGTAGAGGTTGTACAGCTTTACCCACAAGACATGAACATCTCTTAGTGCAATCGATAATAACACACTTCCTTTTGTGTCGCAGAGATATTACGACAAAGCCTTTACAATGCACATCTAAACTCGGTACTGCCATCTAAGGTTTCGCCCTTCGGGGCCCCCTCTTGAGCCAGGTGAATCTACCCATCCATCCCGGAACCCACACACCCAATTGGCAGTACTCAAGAGTAAACAATGCAAATTAATCAGCTAGATCTGTCCCATACCAGACTTGTGGTTGCACGGTTAGGCCCAGTTTAATGGTGCACAAGATTAAGTCCTTAAATTATCTCAAGCAAGACAACCACATCCCAATGTGCTAGACAGCACCCCCTTTACTGCACGATCACTTGCCCGAGGGAAAACATTTTGTTCAACAAAGACCAATGGCATCCCTTGCCATGGTACAACAAGTTTTACAACAGTGGTCAACAACCACAATTCAATATCTCATTAGGTCAAATTTAATTTTAGTTCACAGGTGAAATGAATCCCATCGCACGACAAAGCAGGTTTAAGCATTAGCTACGTTAACCCAATGTTGGTATTATGATTATGTCCAACTAGTAATGTTCCAACCTAAGGTGACAATGGATACATGGCATCTCAATTAATCAAGGTGGCATAATAAAAATTTGGCATATAGCTATTCCCAGTAAATAGCTCTTGTATCACATAGCATGCATTTGTATGAAACAAAATAGATTTGCAAACATGGGTTCAATATGATCAAAGGACTACAACTTGCCTTCGTCGACGAAACACGATGCGCTGCACTGGAGATCTTCTCCTTCGTCGGCGACTACGGCTGCTTCTTCGACTACGCGCAAAACGATACACGAAAAGAATAAAATAAATTTAGAAGAAACTAAAAATTATAATAAAAATACTGGCAGATAGATGATGAATTTAGCAATTGGAATCACTCGATTCGGAGTTACGACGATGGAGAAACAATTGTTTGAATTCTTAAAATCCTGAAAATTGGAAAACCGAGGAATATTCCAGAATCTTTCTTTTTCAAAGATTTCGATTTTGTTTCCTCACTTACAAGGGGTCCCACTTGTCATTGAGTCTGGCTTCTTCTCAAAGTGGTGCAGACATAGGAATGAGCAAGGAACAGAGAAGAAGTAGCGCGAAGAACGCATGGAAGGAATGAAGAGAAGGCCAAGGGAAGAGAGGGAAGGAGTGGCTCGGCAGTGGGGCTCACCGGAGGAAAGGCGGCGACCGCCGCATCGCCAGAGCGCGAAGGCGATTGTATGCACGCCAGAAGCGCAAAATCAGCACGCAGGCGGCTGGGCTCGGCCACGGCATGGCGGTGGCGGCCGTGGCGGTCAAGGTCTTGGCGGAGTGGTAAGCCCATGCGCATGGTGGCCGGCAATGAGGGTACAAAACGGCAACGCGAAATGAAACCGACGATCAAAATCGGGACGCAGCGATTTCGACCAAAAGCACAAAAATTTCTTGAAACGAAGGTGAGCACCGGATAGCTAGCATCGATGGGAGTCTACGGGTGCAAGGAATTGAATTGTTCCTACCCAAACGGGAGAAATCGACGACGAACGGAGCGACAGTCGACGATGAAAAAACTCGAAATCCGTGGTCAACCTACAACAAAAATCAAATCCGATTGAATGGTTGTGATCATGGAGGCAAGGGACACAAAGTGACGCGGTTGGTTTACCCGGAAACTCACCGGAGCAAAAGATGGCTCACTGGTGTTTTTGGAGGACGCCGGGCGTCGGTTTTCGCGAATTTTGGAGAAGGGAATGGCACAAGAGCAATGGGGCAAGGTGGCATGGGGTAGAGGACATCGATACGCACGTTTGAGAAGTGGAAGCTCATCGTTTCGTTGAGAAACGGCCGAGTTATTGAAGTTTGAGTGCATTTCGGTTTCTACTCAATTAATCCAATTCCGGCGAGTTAAAAGATGAATGGTCAAGGAAAATGGGTTCTCCTCGTCTCCCTCTTCACAATGGATCCAGTGACGCATGATTTGGTGGAGGAAATAAGAAGTTATGATGATTTGAATTTGAAAAGCCATGAAACGTGCTCTCTGGAACTTGCACCATCAGAGGTTTAAGATGAACAGTACTCGCTAGGTGGTAGCTCCTCATTGGTCGGAAGAAAATGAGGATAAAAGCGTCATGAATAAAATAGCAAAAATGATCTAAAAAATCCTAGAAAAATTCCTAAAAATACTAGAGATTATTTGGAACCCAATGAAATTAGTTTCACTGAATTTTGATGAATTTTGGAATTTAGACTATTCCAGAACAAATATACTGAATTTGATGAAAGACCGCGAGAGATAAAATATCAAAGAGATTCCAAAAATCTTGATAAAATTCCTAGAAATGTTTTGGAATATTTGGAACCTAATGCAATAGGTTTCAGGATTTTTGGAGCTTCTTGGAACGTAGGTGAAATTCTAGGAAAGAACCGAAATTTCGAATTCCGACTTTTGCGGACGGTCAAGGACTAAACTTTAATTTAGGAAGGATATGGATGCCAGGTTAATTAGAACACTGAGGAAAATTCAAATTTTGAAATTAATTATTTTATATTAACTTTTGGCAGAAACCCGAATTTGGAGATGTTACAAACCTCCCCCCCTTAAATGGAATCTCGACCCCGAGATTCGGACTGGCTAGAGATTAGGTGGGGAAACTTGGACTTCAGATCCTCTTCTCGCTCCCAAGTTGCTTCCTCTTCAGAATGGTTGCTCCACTGGACCTTGCAGAAACGGATGATCTTGCTTCTCGTGATACGCTCTGCAACATCCAAAATCTTCACTGGCTGCTCCTTGTAAGTGAGATCCTCTTGCAAATCGATGGCTTCCAACGGCATTTGTTCCTCTAGCACTCGCAAACACTTCTTCAACTGCGACACGTGAAACACATCATGAATTCCAGCGAAGGACTGAGGCAACTCAAGCTTGTAAGCAACTTCTCCTCTGTCGGGACCCGAATTTGCAAATCCGGACCCTCTGTGTATTCAGCACTAGTCCAGGATTACGCTAGTGCACACAGTCTCAACATTGGTACATATCACAGTCATAACCAACGAAATAATAAGTACTTTGATTAAATACTCAAACTAGTTGATCGACCTTATGGTCAAGTTACAAAGATCGCCTCAGGCGAAGACTTATTAAAATATTCAAATGCGTGAAATAAAATAAACTCGTGGCGCCAACCAATTTGCCACGAACAACCGATCGGGCTCGCTCCTAGTTTGTCGGCTCCTCTGATACTCCTCCTCTGACGGGGTTTGCTTCTTCTTCAAGCTGAAGTTGTGTTGTTGTGGGGTGAGTACTTTGAGCACTCGACAAGTCATGCCTGTAATGCAATTCTAATATTCTACATGCATGGCTTAGTACAAAGGATAGGCTATGGTTCATGAGCGATCTGACATTTAAGAATAACGATAATAATTTGCAAAGCAACAAAAGCGATAATAAGAATAGTAGCTTTCACAAACATTTTAATCACAATCATATTTCCATCCTATGTCAAGTTCCTCATTACCAACCCCAAGCATTTTCCATAAACAATTCATTTTCATGAAAATCTAACCCTTGACCGTAATCACGAAGCGATGCTCATTACCGTGAGCACGGCTATTGAATAGGTTGTACACTCTGCAGAGGTTATACACTTTACCCACAAGATACTGATCAAATACCACCAAGGCAAATAACCGTAACGAAGCCTTTCCAAAGTTCCATCTATACTCGATCTTGCCGCTAAGGTTTCAACCTTTGGAGGGATGGTTACCACACCAGGGCCCCCTCTTGCGCCATGTGAGTTCTCATTCCGCTTCTCAGGCCTCACACCACCACGCAGTACCAAAGAATAGATTTCCCGGTTTACTCAACTAAGCCCGTCCCATTCACGGAGCTTGTGGTTGTATGGAGGACTCAGTTCAAATGCTCGCAAGGTTAAGTCCTTAGTCGATCGAGGCAAGACTAACCAAGTGTGATCTCAATTATCCAAAACCAATAAAACCAAATCGACCGCCCAGTTGCCACTCTTGGCCCACCAGAAACAATCTTGCCATTTGCCCCAGTCTAAATCATTTTTCCCACCCCGGTTCTTTACCATTGCACCACGTGCCATCATCATCTCAATAACACATGTCTCGTTCACAAAAACACGTTCCATATCTCATTAAGTCAATATTTGCTTTGGTATTCCAAAATCATGATATGTCCACGTGGCAGGGCTAAGCATACTACTTCGGTCTACTCAACCCATGTTGGCAAATTATTAATGTCCAACTATTAATCCATAACCTAGGGTGACAAAGGATTCATGGCCTACAATTATATCGACAAGGTGGCATCTGACAACTAGGTATTTAACTAGTCCCAAAATTTATTCAAAGTCATTTCTATCAAATTAGCATGCAATAGTTTAAATCAAAGTAATTTTTCTCTAATAGGTTCAACATGATCAAACACAACTTGCCTTCAAAAAGTCTGGTTACGGTTCTGAGCTTGCTCTGGGTCGAAACTTCTCCTCGAAACCGTCGGGGACTTCAACGTCTACGCGTAACGTATGCACAAAACAATAAAATAAATAAACAGTAGATAAACATTGCTCAAAAATTCAATTAAAATTCATAAACAGAAAGATATCAATTTGACAAATTTATAGAAATTGGAATCACTCAAATCGGAGTTAAAACGCAAAAGTTATAAGCATTTGAAGTTTCCAAAATACATTTTAAATCAATAAACCGAATTAAATAAACATTTTTCTTTTCGGAAAATAATTATTACGTCATCCGTGACCGGTCGCCACCAGAGAGTGACACGTGGCCTTCTTGACGTCAGCCACGGCCGGCTCGTGATGGCGTCGGCGCCAGACGTCATGTGACGTCGACGACTCGGCTATCTCAGCGACAAGTGGGTCCCACCATGACGCGGCATAGCGTCGGCGGTGGCGTCCACACGCCGCGACGCGTCGCGGTAACGAAGTGGGCCCGTCTTTGTCGGCGTCTCGTGAATAATTACAGTCTGGTGACATGTGGTCCGCCTTGTCGGCGTCTCATGCACAATGAGAGGTGCGGTGCCAGCGACAGTGGGTCGCGTTGTCGGCGTCTCGTGCACGAATGAACGGCGGCGTGGGCATCTGGCGACCCTCGGTTTGCATCTAACGGTGGAGAATTGAAGATGAAGTTCACTATTCCTAAGGCGGCGTGGGCTCACCTCGTGATCGGATCTGGATCGTGCGGTTGGCGGCTTCGTGAACCCGGCGATCTTGGCGGCGCGATTCGGCCGGAGACGGAGAGCGAAGCGTGGCCGACGGCGTTTCCGTGGTCCTCCGGCGTGAAGAAGTGACCCTCGGCGCGGCAGCGAGGTGAGTCCGACGGTGGCACGGGCGACGGCGGAGAATGACCGGCGGCGGAACGGCGCAAAACTTCGGCGGTGACTTCGGAACTTTACGAGGTCGTCTGGCGGCGGCGGCGTCTCGGCGGCGTGATGAGTACGGACGGATGCGGCGCGAGGTAAGGATCCCAACACGGTGGTGGCGCAATAAATAGTGCCCTCGGCTTCGTGAAAGTCGCGAAACCGAGGCCAACACGGCGCGCGGCGAATCCGACGAGGATTCGGGTTGAAGCGGCGTGGCGCGATGAGAGCCGTCGGATCCGGATCGAGCAATGGCGGAGTTAGGGTTTTCGGAACGACCGCACAGTGATGTTCGCCCAACATTGTTCACGGATTTTTAATCCTTTTCGATTAAAATAATTCCCGAAATTCAAATAATTCATTTGGGGCTTTTAAAAATACTAGAAAAATTCGGAAAAATTCCCAAAAATATTTTAAGACATTTGTGACTCAAATAAAATATTTTCAGCAAAACTTTATTTTAACTTTTCCATTATTTAATTAATTTGATAAATGGCTTAATTCAAAATAAATTCAAATAATTCCAAATAAATCCAAATATATCCAAATAAATTCGAAATTCCCAAAAATTCAAAATACCATTTAAATGCAATAAAAGCAAAAATTGGGGTGTTACAAACCTCCCCTTAACGGAATCTCGACCACGAGATTCGAGTACGACTAAGAATAGGTTGAAATTCTGCTCAGTCTTCTTCACGCTCCAAAGTTGCTTCGCTCTCGAAATGGTTACTCCTTGAACTCTGCAGAAACGAATCGATTTATTTCTCGTTTCTCGATCCCTAGTATCCAAGATCTTCACCGGTACTCTTTATAAGTCAAATCCTCCTGCAATGACTCGGCCAGACTCTAACGGCATTTGCTCTTACGGCACCGGAGGCATTTCTTTAATTGTGACACATGGAACACATCATGCACTCTGCTAAAAGGCTGCGGTAACTCCACCGATCGCTTCACCGCCTCTCGACTTAGGATCTTGAGCGGACCAACATATCTTGGTGCTAACTTCCCTTTAGTGTGGAACCTCTTAACTCCTCTGAGTGGTGTAACTCTGAGATACACAAAATCTTCGAGCTCAAAGCTCAAATCCCTACGGCGATTATCTGCGTAACTCTTCTGTCTTGATTGTGCTATTTTCAACCTTTCCACGATCTGGCTATCTCGCTCTTGACTTCTCGGAGAATATCCGGCCCAAACATATGGCGTTCTCGGTCTCATTCGATTCAACGGCGTTAACGAGGTCTTCCATATAAGCGCTTCAAATGGTGACATCTGCAGACTTGCACGGTAGCTGTTATTATAGCTAAACTTCGGCATATGGCAAACACTTATCCCGAAGTTGTATAAGCCAATGCACATGCCCTCAACATGTCTTCGATGTCTGGTTAACTCTTTCGTTTGCCCATCATGCATGGGTGATATGCGATCTTGAAGTTCAGAGCGGGTCCCTAGGGCCTCATGCAACTTATCCCAAAATCTTGAGGTAAACCGAGTACCTCTGTCGATACAATTTTCTTGAACTCCATGCGGACACACAATTCTTGACATATACAAATCGCTAAGCGGTCCCTGAGTAGGTAGTTTTCACGGTATGAAGTGGGCGACCTTTGTCAAACGGTCCACTATAACCCATATGGAGTCATACCTGTCAGGGTCCTCGGTAAACCGATAATGAAATCCATTCGATTTCCTCCCACTTCCACTCGGTATCTTCGTGGTGTAACAATCCGCTGGCCTTTGATGCATTGCTTTGACTCTTTGGCATGTATCGCTTAACGCAACATGCTCTGCAACTTCACGCTTCATGCTTGTACCGAATCTTTCCTTGGTCTTGGTACATCTTAGCGCTTCCGGATGAATGGAGTACTTGGAGTCATGAGCTTCCTCTAAAATCAATTGCTTGACTTCCTTCTTGTCTTGATGCGCCAAATGCGATTTTTGATCCACAATGTACCTTGCTCATCGAGCTTGAATTCCTTCGCCTTGCCTTCCTCCATTTTGGACTTAATTCTCTGAATCTTGACATTGTCTTTCTGTCCTTCTCGAATCTGATCTTCCAGAGTAGGCTTCACTTCTAAAGCGGCTAAGAATCCCTTAGGTACAACTTCCAACTTTAACTTCAAAATTCCTTGCATAACTCGACTGACTTGCTTCTAGCAACATGTTCACGTGGTGGCTCTTCCGACTTAAAGCATCACCACTACATTGGCTTTCCCGGGGATAATGAATTCCCAGTTATAATCCTTAATTAATTCCAACCACCTTCTCGCCTCATGTTCAGATCCGATTGGGTAAATATATATTTAAGACTCTTATGGTCGTGTACACCTCATCTGCTTTCCAATCGATAGTGCCGCCATAACTTCAAGGCGTGTACCACGGTTGCTAATTCCAGTCATCGTCGGATAGTTCTCTTCATGTGGCCTCAAGCGCCTTGATGCATACATAGCGACCTTTACATTACTGCATTAACACGCATCCTAGTCCTTGGCGCGATGCATCACGATATATATCAAAGCTCGCTTAAATCGGTAGAACTAACACCGTGCCGTTGTCAAACGTTTCTTCAACTCCTGAAAACTCTGCTCACATTCCGGCGTCCACGCAAACTTCTTTTCCTTCTTCAACAATTGCGTAAGGGGTCTCGCAATCGTTGAGAATCCCTCAATAAATCGACGGTAATAACCAGCCATTCCAAGGAAACTACGGATTTGAGTCACCGTCTTGGGTGGCTCCCAATGCAACACTACTTCCACCTTACATGGATCAACTGCGACTCCTTCGGCGGTCACTACATGTCCAAGGAATTCCACCTTGTTCTTCCAGAACTCACACTTGCTAAACTTAGCGAAAAGTTGCTGCTCTCTTAACGTCTCCAGAACTAGCTTCAGATGCTCTACATGCTCTTCCCTCGTCTTAGAGTAAACTAGAATGTCATCTATGAACACAACAACGAACTTATCCAGGTATTCCATGAAAACCTTGTTCATCATGTTCATGAAATATGCAGGTGCATTTGTCAAACCAAAAGACATAACTGTGAACTCGTAGTGTCCATATCTTGACGAAAATGCGGTCTTCGGCACATCCTCCGACCTAATCTTCAGCTGGTGATATCCTGATCGTAGGTCAATTTTGGAGAAAACTCCGGCTCCTCTCAACTGATCGAATAGGTCATCGATCCTGGGTAGTGGGTACTTATTCTTTATAGTGACCTCGTTTAGTGCTCGATAATCCACACACATCCGATAACTTCCATCCTTCTTCTTGACAAATAGAACCGGTGCTCCCCATGGCGACGAACTAGGTCTAATAAATCCCTTATCTAATAACTCCTCAATCTGCTTCTTCATTTCGACCAGCTCATCGGTTGACATCCGATAGGGTCTCTTAGCTATCGGGGCTGTTCCCGGTACTAACTCGATTACAAACTCTATGTCCCTGTCTGGTGGCATCCCAGGTAAATCCTCTGGAAATACATCCGGGTATTCTCTGACAACTGGTACATCTTCTATGCTGACGGCCTTCACACTATTGACCACCAACCTGTCCATCCCGAAAGCGGCTTGCTCGAAACTCTATTTTTCTCCCACAAGGACTCTCGACTGATATGACTCTTCGTCCACAGTCTAACACAACCTTGTGCTTAGACAACCAGTCCATTCCCAAAATAACATCTAAGGTCTGGGTATCCAACACCACTAAGTTTGCTAGGAACTCCGTTCCATCTATAAGCAACTTTACCCCAGAACATCCTACATCAGATCGGAGTTCTGATCCCGGGGATTGTACTAGCAATACATGCCTAAGGTTCACCATTTTCAACCCATTGTTCACAGCAAAAATCCGAGATACAAACGAATGTGAAGCTCGAGAATCAAATAAAAGCATTGCAGTCTTGAGTTGACAAGTAACTTACCCGATCTGACGTCCGATGTGTTACTCCTTTGCATCAGCGGTGACATGATTGACTCTGCCTCTTACCACGATCGTAGGGCAGCTCAGTTATGTAGCTCCACGGCTTGCTCTGGCGGGTGCCTTCGTTGGAGTAGTTCCAAGATTGAAGCGAACTGGTGTCCTCCTCCTCCTCCTTCTTAGGACAATAATTGGCAAAATGCCTGGCTCGTGATGTGATAAAACAACGTTTAGCGTAATTCTTGCTCCTCGCAAATTGCATTCCCAAGCGGTGTTGGTGTCACGGAAATTTTGTCCGCGGTCTTGGTACCGTGGTGGCGTCGTCATCACATTCCTTGGCTGAAATCTGAAGAAGCGGTTTGGTGCAACCCTCAAGCTGCGCTCCTGGCGTGCTCCTGCTTTGTGCCATCCTGCGCTTCGGTTGTCCTCGGCTCCTTGCGCTTGTCCTCCAATATCGGCGCCTTGTTCACTAGCTCACGAAAATCGGGAAAAGTGTGGGTTATGAGTCCCACTCGCAGCCTGAATTCAGTCCTTTCATGAATCGAGACGCTGGCCTTATCCGTTGCTACATCCTCAAAAGGTAGCGTGCGGTGCGTGAACTTATTGAGATACTCGAGACAGCGATTGATTGCCTGCTTGATGCCTAAACTCCTCCTTTTCAGCTCCATGATGCCTTCGGGCACATGATATTGCCGAAAGCAATCGTGAACTCCTCGGTGATGTCCTGTGGGTGCTCTGGCGTCAGCAGATAGTTTTCCACCATTAACCGCGGTTCCTTCAAGTCGATGAGAGGCATAGAGTACCCTCTCATTTCCTTCACCTTTGGGTAATGTGCAACTTTCTCTCTATTGTCCTCAACCAATCATCGCCTCCAATGGATTGGCATTCCCGAAAAATGTAGGCGATCGTGTCCTCATGAATTCGGCGACCTCGAGTGTGGCCTCTGCCTTTGGGTTGACTTGGTTAACTTGGCGGCGGCTTGGCGATGACTCAATCTTTGCATCTGCTGCATCATGGCATGCGTGCTCGGGTGCATGCAGCAATAAAGGCCCCAAAGTTACGCATATCAGCCGGTGGTCTTGGTTGGGGTCCTTGTCCTTCATCATCGATGTTTCGGTGGCGAGAACCACTTCCATTTCCTCCTTGGTTTCCACGGTGTTCACCATCTGCGATTGCTCCATGGTTTAGAGACGAGAGGAAATAAGAATAGACAAGTAATAGAGTACTTATGCGGGGGCGAAGGTGTAACACAAAATCTAACTTTATTACTTTATTAATATCTGGGTATGGTTGCTCACAATGCCTAAATGCCTTGCAACACATACCGATCACTCACAAGCATGAAAGAAGCAAACCGAGCTAACACTCGAGTCAAGCGCCTCTAAGGGTGACTCTTATTCCAAGACGCGACTCAACACAGAGTCTCAGCTGCTAATCCTAATGCTCACTCCTCGAGCCATTGCCGAACTCCTGGTGGATACACCGGAGGTGTCTTTGGTGCGGTACAAACCTATCCCAACGATCCTCCATTGGATCGCCTCCTGCCGGCTCAACCTCCATCGGCTCGGCTTCACTTCCACTAGCTCGGCTTCACTTCCACTGGTTCCAACTTCACTTCCCGCTCGCTCGGCTCTGGGCTCGGCTCTCTTTGTGGCTCCTCGGGATCTGGGCGTGTAGCTCGGCAGATCGGCTCCGCTCGTCCGTGACATACTGCGTCTCAGTTCCCCAATCCTCTGGATAGAGTGGACCAAGTACTCACAAGTCTGCAACAGATGAGCCCTAAGCATCGTGTGAACTCGTCCACGAGACCTCTGCGGCTCTGAACCGTCTCGTCGATAGCATCCTCTTGGCGATAACATATCTGGCGGTGGGTGATCGTGGCATCCTCCTCCTCGATGGGCTCCGGTTGTAGTGAGTGTCTCTCGTGGGTGGTGACGAAACATGTGCCATCAACTCTCTGGGGTAGGTACGAGCAATCGCCTCATCGCCAGACACGATGTCTCCTGAATCCCGTCAAATGACAACCTCCTCGGTGGTGATGCGAATCGACGACTCGCCCACGCCCTATCCCTAAGCGTGAACCGTGATAGTGACATCGGGCAATATCCATCTGCCCGATCTGATGAGTCCCCGGTAGATCGGCTGTCATATCCTCAAGCGGTGCATCATCGCCAAAGCTCATGGCGTACCCTCGATCGCTCACCAAAAGTGGATCATCCTCATCGCCAAAGGACACTCACGTGAAACTCACATATTTTAAACACAGCAAATATGTGTTAAATTCAGCAAGGGTATGAAAGAAGAGAAGGGATAAGTCGAGATTGCATTATCATCTTGGCACATTTTAGCTTTTAGAAAATAGTTTTATCCTCACTCGACCATTCTAACTAAGGGCGATCCTACGGTCAATATGGCTCGATACCACCTCTGTCGGGACCGAATTTGCAAATCCGGACCCTCGTGTATTCAGCACTAGTCGAGATCACGCTAGTGCACACAGATCTCAACATTGGTACATATCACGGTCATAACCAACGAAATAATAAGTACTTTGATTAAATACTCAAACTAGTTGATCGACCTTATGGTCAAGTTACAAAGATCGCCTCATGAGCGAAGACTTATTAAAATATTCAAATCGGCGGAAATAAAATAAACTCGTGGCGTAACCAATTTGCCACGAGTAACCGACCGGCTCGCTCCTAGTTTGTCGGCTCCTCGATACTCCTCCTCCCGGCGGGGTTTGCTTCTTCTTCAAGCTGAAGTTGTGTTGTTGTGGGGTGAGTACTTTGAGCACTCGGCAAGTCATGCCTGAATGCAATTCTAATATTCTACATGCATGGCTTAGTACAAAGGATAGGCTATGGTTCATGAGCGATCTGACATTTAAGAATAACGATAATAATTTGCAAAGCGACAAAAGCGATAATAAGAATAGTAGCTTTCACAAACATTTTAATCACAATCATATTTCCATCCTATGTCAAGTTCCTCATTACCAACCCCAAGCATTTTCCATAAACAATTCATTTTCATGAAAATCTAACCCTTGACCGTAATCACGGCGATGCTCATTACGTGAAACACGGCTATTGAATAGGTTGTACACTCTGCGAGAGGTTATACACTTTACCCACAAGATACTGATCAAATACCACCAAGGCAAATAACCGTAAAGCCTTTCCAAAGTTCCATCTATACTCGATCTTTGCCGCTAAGGTTTCAACACCGGAGGGATGGTTACCACACCGTGGCCCCCTCTTGCGCCATGTGAGTTCTCATTCCGCTTCTCGGGCCTCACACCACCACGCAGTACCAAAGAATAGATTTCCCGGTTTACTCAGCTAAGCCCGTCCCATTACGGAGCTTGTGGTTGTATGGAGGACTCGGTTCAAATGCTCGCAAGGTTAAGTCCTTAGTGGGCCGAGGCAAGACTAACCAAGTGTGATCTCAATTATCCAAAACCAATAAAAACCAAATCGACCGCCCATTGCCACTCTTGGCCCACGAAACAATCTTGCCATTTGCCCCGGTCTAAATCATTTTTCCCACCGGTTCTTTACCATTGCACCACGTGCCATCATCATCTCAATAACACATGTCTCGTTCACAAAAACACGTTCCATATCTCATTAAGTCAATATTTGCTTTGGTATTCCAAAATCATGATATGTCCACGTGGCGAGGCTAAGCATACTACTTGGTCTACTCAACCCATGTTGGCAAATTATTAATGTCAACTATTAATCCATAACCTAGGGTGACAAAGGATTCATGGCCTACAATTATATCGACAAGGTGGCATCTGACAACTAGGTATTTAACTAGTCCCAAAATTTATTCAAAGTCATTTCTATCAAATTAGCATGCAATAGTTTAAATCAAAGTAATTTTTCTCTAATAGGTTCAACATGATCAAACACAACTTGCCTTCAAAAAGTGTTGGTTACGGTTCTGAGCTTGCTCTGGGTCGAACTTCTCCTCAAAACCGTCGGGGACTTCAACGTCTCTGCGTAGCGTATGCACAAAACAATAAAATAAATAAACAGTAGACAAACAGTGCTCAAAAATTCAATTAAAATTCATAAACAGAAAGATATCAATTTGACAAATTTATAGAAATTGGAATCACTCAAATCGGAGTTAAAACGCAAAAGTTATAAGCATTTGAAGTTTCCAAAATACATTTTAAATCAATAAACCGAATTAAATAAACATTTTTCTTTTCGGAAAATAATTATTACGTCATCCGTGACACGGTCGCCACCAGAGAGTGACACGTGGCCTTGCCGACGTCGACCCGACCGGCCGTGATGGCGTCGGCATGACGTCGTCGGCGTCGACGACTCGGCTATCTCAGCGACAAGTGGGTCCCACCATGACGTCGGCGGTGACGCCACACGCCGCGGTGCGTCGCGGTGACGAAGTGGGCCCGTCTTTGTCGGCGTCTCGTGTGAACGATTACGCAGTCGGGTGACATGTGGGTCCGCCTTGTCGGCGTCTCATGCCTGATGAGAGGTGCGGTGCCAGCGGCAGTGGGTCGCGTTGTCGGCGTCTCGTGCCTGACGAATGCGGCAACGTGGCATCTGGCGACCCTCGGTTTGCATCTAACGGTGGAGAATTGAAGATGAAGTTCACTATTCCTAAAGCGGCGTGGGCTCACCTCGGATCGGATCTGGATCGTCTGGTTGGCGGCTTCGTGAACCCGGCGGCGATCTTGTGGCGCGATTCGGCCGAGAGGCGAGCGAAGACGTAGCCGACGGCGTTTCCGTGGTCCTCGGCGTGAAGAAGTGACCCTCCGACGCGGCAGCGAGGTGAGTCCGGCGGTGGCACGGGCGACGGCGGAGAATGACCGAGCAACGGCGAGCAGCGCAAAAACTTCGGCGGGTGACTTCAGAACTTCGGCGAGTCGTCTGGCGAGGCAGCGGCGTCTCGGCGGCGTGATGAGTACGGACGGATGCAGCGAGTAAGGATCCCAACACGGTGGCGGCGCAATAAATAGTGCCCTCGGCTTCGTGAAAGTCGCGAAACAAAGGCCCTACGGCAGCGGCGGCGGAATCCGACGAGGATTCGGGTTGAAGCGGCGTGGCGCGATGAAAGCCGTCGGATCTGGATCGAGCAGCGGCGGAGTTAGGGTTTTCGGAACGAGCCGCACAGATGTTCGCCCAACATCTGTTCACGGATTTTTAATCCTTTTCGATTAAAAATAATTCTGAAATTCAAATAATTCATTTGGGGCTTTTAAAAATACTAGAAAAATTCGGAAAAATTCCCAAAAATATTTTAAGACATTTGTGACTCAAATAAAATATTTTCAGCAAAATTTTATTTTAACTTTTCCATTATTTAATTAATTTGATAAATGGCTTAATTCAAAATAAATTCAAATAATTCCAAATAAATCCAAATATATCCAAATAAATTCCAGAAATTCCCAAAAATTCAAAATACCATTTAAATGCAATAAAAGCAAAAATTGGGGTGTTACATCCTCTTCGTTCCAAGACTTTGAACGGTCCCACATATCTAGGGGCAAGCTTTCCTTTTACTTGAAATCTCTTAACTCCTTTTAGAGGGGTGACTCTAAGATACACATAATCATTGGGCTCGAAACTCAAATCTCGACGACGATTATCTGCATAACTCTTTTGTCTACTTTGAGCTATCTTTAACTTGTCTCTGATTAACTGCACTTGCTCTTTAGCTTCTTGCAATATGGCAGGACCAAATAACTGTCTTTCTCCGGTCTCCTTCTAATTCAGAGGGGTTCTGCATTTTCTTCCGTATAATGCTTCGAAAGGAGACATTTGTAGACTGGCCTGATAATTGTTATTGTAAAAAAATTCTGCATAGGGTAAGCACTTGTCCCACTTAGCACCATAGGTTAAGGCACAGGCTCTTAACATGTCTTCAAGAATCTGGTTCACTCGCTCTGTCTGTCCATCAGTTTGAGGGTGATAAGCAGTACTGAACCTGAGATGAGTCCCCATAGCTTCATGCAAACTCTGTCAAAAACGAGAGGTAAACTGGGTCCTCTATCGGAGACAATCTTCTTAGGTACTCCGTGAAGACTGACAATCCTTGACATATATAATTCTGCCAATTTATCTCCGGTGTAGGTAGTCTTAACTGGAATAAAGTGAGCTACCTTAGTCAATCGATCCACTATCACCCAGATCGAATCATAACCTGCTTGGGTTTTAGGAAGTCCGGTAATAAAATCCATACCAATTTCTTCCCACTTCCACTCTGGAATCTTCAGTGGCTGAAGCAATCCTGCTGGTCTCTTATGCTCAGCTTTGACCTTCTGGCAAACATCACAAATAGCAACATATTCTGCAATCTCACGCTTCATACTAGGCCACCAATACCTTTCCTCGAGGTCTTGATACATCTTGGTACTTCCAGGGTGTATGGAGTACAAAGTCTCATGCGCTTCTTTGAGTAACAACTCCTTGAGCTCTTTCTGATCAGGTACACAGATACGATTCTCAGACCAAATGGTACCTCTTTCATCCTCAGTGAAACCTAGGGCTTTTCCTTTCTTCATATTACTCTTGATCTCTTTGATATCAGCATCATCAACTTGGGCTTTACGAATATGATCTTCCAGCGTTGGATGCACTTCCAAAGTAGCCAAGTAACCTTCTTGAACCACTTCTAGACTAAGCTTCTGAAATTCCTCATAGAGAGCTGGCTGACTTTCTTTAATCATCAGGGTATTGCAGCAACTCTTTCTACTCAAAGCATCAGCTACGACATTGGCTTTGCCTGGATGATAATGAATACCAATGTCATAATCCTTGATCAAATCTAACCATCTTCTTTGCCTCATATTGAGATCAGATTGAGTAAAAATGTACTTCAGGCTCTTGTGATCCGTATAAATCTCGCAGCGATTACCGATGAGATAATGGCGCCAAATCTTTAAAGCATGCACTATGGCAGCCAATTCCAAATCATGGGTCGGATAGTTGACTTCATGTGGCCTTAGTTGACGCGAAGCATATGCCACAACCTTCTTATCTTGCATTTGCACGCAACCGAGTCCTTGTCGGGATGCATCACAGAATATCTCAAAATCCTTCCTGATGTCTGGCAGAATAAGCACTGGGGCAGTTGTCAAACACTTCTTTAGCTCTTGAAACTCCGCCCACACTCTGATGTCCAAGCAAATTTCTTCTCCTTTTTCAGAAGCTGAGTGAGCGGTCTAGCTTTTCTGGAAAAACCTTCTATGAAACGGCGATAATATCCCGCCATTCCTAGGAAACTTCTGACTTGGGTTACCATCTTGGGCGACTCCCAATTGAACACATCTCGCACTTTACTAGGGTCAACAGCGACTCCTTCCGCTGATATGACATGACCTAGGAAAGTAACTTCTTTCATCCAGAACTCACATTTACTGAACTTGGCATAGAGTTGATGTTCTCTCAGCTTCGTCAATACTTTCCGCAAATGATCCTCATGTTTTTCCTCACTCTTGGAGTAGACTAGAATGTCATCAATAAAGACAACGACAAACTTGTCTAGATATTCCATAAATACCTTATTCATCAGGGTCATGAAATAGGCGGGGGCATTGGTCAAACCAAAAGACAAGACATCACAGTATACTCATATTGTCCATACCAAGTCACAAAAGCTGTTTTGGGGATATCCTCTTTACGAATCTTCATCTGATGGTAACCTGACCTCAAGTCAATTTTTGAAAACACTCCTGCTCCTTGAAGCTGGTCAAACAAATCATCAATTCTGGGCAGAGGGTACTTATTCTTGATGGTGACTTCATTGAGAGCACGATATTCCACACACATCCTCTGAGTTCCATCCTTCTTTTCAACTAGAAGAACTGGGGCTCCCCATGACGAAGAACTTGGTCTAACAAAATCTTGATCTTGCAGCTCTTTAATCTGCCTCTTCACTTCAGTTAACTCATTAGCAGGCATCCTATACAGTCTCTTGCAAATGGGTGGCATTCCAGGAACTAGCTCAATCAAGAACTCTATATCTCTATCTGGTGGCATACCAGGCAACTCATCTGAAAACACATCAGGAAAATCTCTGGCAATTGGCACATCTTCCAAACTTATTCCTTTGGCACTACAAACTTTTATCCCTTCGGTCTGATCTGCGATAGCCTGAAGTTTTAATTTAGTTCCGTCTGGACTAGTTAATGTGATCTCTCTGTTTCCACAATCCAGAACTGCTTGGTTCTTGGAGAGCCAATCCATTCCTAGGATCACATCTAAGGACTTGATGTCTAGGACAATGAGGTTGGCTAAGAATTCTACCCCTCCGATTAATATCTTAACTTCAGGGCAGCCTTGGTTCGTACTCAAATCCGAACCAGGTGATTGCACCAACAAAACAGTCTTAAGAGGCATTGTTTTTAACTGATGATTTGCAGCAAAACTACGAGAAACAAACGAATGCGTAGCTCTAGAATCAAACAAAACCATGGCAGATGTTGAGTTGACTAGGAGCTTACCAAGTATGACGTCTGGTGCAGTCTGAGCATCCTCAGTGGTAATATGATTCACACGGCCTCTTCCAATAGGCGGTGGAGTCCTAGTAGCTTGATTTGGAGTTTGAGATGCTCCACGTCCTGCTCCTGGTGCGGGGGTTCTGGCTGGTGTCGATCCCAGGTTGAAACGAACGGGCGTCATAGTTTGCTTCCTGGGGCAACTATTTGCATAATGACCACGCTCATTGCAGTTGAAACAAGTGACTCCTGCAGCTGGATTACTGGTCCTCTGAGGCGGATTGCTGTTGGTTCTGAAGTTGGGGTTGCCTGAAGGAGCTTGGCGAGGCGCCGTGCGAGTGTCTGAAGCCGATGGAGGAGTGAAACGAAAGCAAAGTCACGAGCATTGGTCCTAGCTCTCTGCGGATGATTCTGATGAGCTCCATGCTGCATCATTTTCCTCTTGCGGGACTCTTCCAACTCACGACGAGATTCTTCAATGAGCATAGCTTTGTCCACCAAGTGCTGGAAATCTGCATAGTCGTTGCCAATGACTTGCACTTTTAATCCTGGGTTGAGCCCATGCTTGAATTTCTTCTGGCGAGCATCATCTGTAGCTACATCTTCTGGAGCGTAGCGAGCAAGTTGAGTGAACTTATTGAGATATTCACTCACAGACATTCCTTCTTGCTTGAGCTCCCTGAACTCATTCTTCTTCATTTCTACCTTTCCATCAGGAATGTGAGAGTGGCGAAAAGCAGCTGAAAACTCTGCCCAAGTGATGGTCTGAGGGTCATCATGAGCGGCAATATAGTTTTCCCACCATTCAGGGGTGGTACCCTCCAACTGATGAGTGGCATAAAGAACTTTCTCATGATCCGTGCACTGAGCGATGGCGAGCTTCTTCTCAATGGAGCGAATCCAATCATCCACGTCCAAGGGTTCTGAAGAGTTGGAGAAGGTAGGTGGACGAGTCCTCATAAATTCTGCCCGGCTTAGGCTCATGGACGAGCTTTGGAGAGTGCAGGCGAAGAACAACAAAGAGAGCTTGATTTTGCTGATTCAATAGGTTGGCCAGGGCAACTGCAGTCTGGTTCTGCTGATTCATCATATTGTTCATGTTCTGCATCATTGTATTCTTGAGTTGGGTTTGCGCTGCTAGAAAATGTCCCATGTTCTGATCCGATCCGTCACTACAGGAGGTGGCGGCGGTGGGTTGGCATTAGCATTTACATTAGCATTGGCATCCTTCGCGAATCTGCGACCGCTCTCGAACAGTGTCAACCATCTGTGACACAGCACAAGGGTTTAATAGGTAAGAGGAAAAAGCAATAGACAAGTGGTAAGGTCGTCTAGGGGAGAAGGTAATACCCAAGAACAAAGGCCAACCAAAGACATAGCGAAAAGGCTCTTCGTCGTACTTATACACCGGTACCCTCTTCGCCGCACAAAAGCGTCGTGTACGTGGCGATCGACAGCGGGTGGGTGCTTACACCGTCCACGAGCGTCAATCCACGTGGCGCGGGTGGCGGTGGCGACCACGCCTACTTTCGCGGCGCCCGGCCCGTGGCGGCTGGCGGCGATTAAGCAAGCACGCCCGGCCACCGGTGCTTGGTCCACGTGGCGCGCGGCGGCAGTGGCGACCACGCCGCGCCGCCGCCCGCCAAACATATGGCGGCTGGCGGGGCGGTTGGCGCACGCCCCGCCCACCGGTGCCGGTCCCACGTGGCGCGCGGCGGCAGTGGCGACCACGCCGCTCGCCGGCGCCCGGCCCGCGTGGCGGCTTTGGCGGGCGATTGGCGAAGCACGCCCGGCCGGTGCCGGTCCACGTGGCGCCGCAGGCGGCGGTGGCGACCACGCCTGCTCGCTGGCGCCCAGCCCACGTGGCATGCGGGCGAGCACACCTCGTTGCTCATTGCCATGCAAAAGGGTGGATGCGGTGGCTTCATCCCGAAGTTTCCTTCACCGCCGTGCAGTGTCGAGAGGCTGCTATACCGGGCATGTCGGTCCCAAGGAATTCTGCTCTGAGCCCGTTCCTCGGCGCCTCTCACCTACATCACAGAGAGGTCACGTGCGGAAGAACCGAGCGAAGGCATCTTGTTGGCATTAATTAGCCCAGGAAGAGCGGGACAAAGACATAAAGGTGTAATAAATGCATGTAAGATAAACATGATGACATCCCTCCTCTATCTGACTTGTGTAATCCCGGGCATATAAGGGCACTGGAGAGCATATGATCGAGGGGAGAGAGGAAAAAAAGAGAAGAAAGAAAGTAGACTCAACAGAAGAGCTGGTCACCAGCAAGCCCTGTAACCACGCCCAAAAGACTGAATCCAAGATCAAGCAGGAAGTAAGGCTGTTACCCTTCTTCATGGGGGCCTGAACCTGGGTAAAATCGTGTGTTCATCTAGATTTTAGACTCTAGAACTCGTTAGTGTGAGAGGTACTGGGGTTTCCATCTGTTAGGGTTTGCCGGCTACCAAAGACACCCCCTGTCGAACCAAACCCGTCTCAGACTTGGGCTGTCGGTTGAAATACACCAAGCTGTGGGGCGCCAGTAGGGTCTGCGTAGTCGGTTTTTCCGATCATCTCTCCGGTGAGTTTTGGTGTTCTTCTTCCAGTTCTGTGCATTTGAAGATGTTGAGTTCGCAGCATCGGCAAGGAGAAGAGTCAGACCATGTTCAGAGTGTGTCCCGGCAATCTCGTCGATTGCAAGACCGCCTCGCTCCACACCCCGAGGTGTCTTGGCGATGCTCCGTGCGGCGGTGGAGCATCCGGTCGACGCCGGCCGCCATGGAAGCGCCACCCGGCCGAGAATCTGCATGCGCTCGTCTTCTCTGGACCACCCTCCGGTGGAGCTTGCGAGAACTCCCGGCCACTCAGTGGCTGCGGGATCTTAATCGGCCTTGTTGGTGCGGCCCAACCGAGTAGGGCCCCGGCCGTGAGCATTAGTGGTACTCCGCCGCTAGAAGCGCAGGTGAGGCTCGCAGGCTCCGGCCGCCACAGTGTGGCGTCTGGCCCGAGAGGCGGGGCAGGAGGAGAGCGCTTGGCCGGTCCCGATTTCGAAAGGAACCATGAGGACCTAAGGAGTCATCTTGACAAGGCCCGCCGGCGAAGTGGCGATCTTCGCGACCGTGTGCCACGCCGCCCGGCACAAGAACAGGGGCGCGGCAAGCGGGCGGCCTCGGAAGACGGAAGTTCCTCTGACTCAGCGGAGAGTCCTATCTCTCGCTCTCGCCGAAGTTCGGTGGGCGCCGGCTTTGTTCTGGCGTTGGATATCGAGCGTTCTCCGTGATTCGCCGTGTGGAGTGGCCCGAGAAGTTTCGCCCGGCGTCTATAGAAAGTTACGACGGCACTACCAATCCTGAGGAGTTCTTGCAAATTTATACCACGGTGGCGCGAGCAGCCGGCGGGTCCGGAAAAGTCATGGCTAATTATTTCGATGGCCTTGACGGGCTCGCCGTTCTTGGTTGTTGAACCTCCGTGAGGGTCGGTGCACTCGTGGGAGGAATCTGTAGGCCTCTTCGCCGCCAATTTCGAGGGCTCCTTCGCGCAACCGGGCATGGAGGATGATCTTAATGCCCTAGAGCAGTATAAGAGGGAGTCGCTGCGTGATTTTATCCGGCGGTTCTGCCATTGCCGCAATACGATTCCCCATATTTCGAAGCAATCGGTCGTCATCGCCTTAAGAGGCGTTATGATCGAAGATGAAGGAGAAGATGGCCACCGTACTATTGGCACCACTTCGAGTTGTTTTCCCTCGCGCATAAGTCTTGCTGGCCGCAGAGGCGAGGGCGAGATCGCCCCTGGGTGGCCGAGGCAAGGATGAAGCCGGGACCTCAAAGGGTTCCGGCCCGCCAAGCAAGAAGGCGCGGAAGCGTGAGGTAGGAGAGACCCGGCGGGTCTTGGCCGCCGAGCGTGACCGCGATGGCTCCGGGTCGCTGGAGCGCGACCGTCGGGATCAACGCGGCAATCGTCGTGACCGGCGGGATGATGATCGCCTTGATCGGCGTGGTGATCATCGCGATCGACGTGACAACCGCCGCGGTCGTAGGAACGATCGCCGCGGGTGGAAGGAAATAGGGCCTTGGTGCCCAATTCATCGAACTGACACCCATGACCTGGACAGCTGTCAGGTCGTGGACCGGATGGTAGAGCGGCGGATCAAGGAACGCCGCCCTCGTGATGATGAGCGTCACTCTCGTGATGGTGATCGTGGTGAAGACCCCGCCCTGCTGGCTTTCTAGCAGGCAGATCATACCTTGGCGTATATTTATGGTGGTTCGTCCGCCCTTCACTCTAGTACCGCTTGCAAGCGGTTGAAGAGGGAGGTGTGTGCAGCGGGGCCGAGCTTCGAGGTCGCGTCGGATCTTTGAAATGGTTGGAGAGACGATCATCTTGATCGGTGACCACCACGATTACGCCCACTCGACATCTCCGTTGTGGTGTCGCCACGATCCGGAATGTCCATTTGGTCGTGTGTTGGTGGACGGAGGGAGTTCTCTCAGTATTTTGTCCTCTAAAGCATTTCTGGCTCTTCAAATCCCGCGGCAGGATCTCCATCCGTCGTTGCCTTTCTTTGGAATAGCCCCGGGGGTTAGTGCAATCCCTGTGGGCCAGGTGCGTCTCCCTGTCACTTTTGGAGAAAAGGATAATTATCGTACTGAGTTGGTGGACTTTGAAGTCACTGATTTTGATCTCCCCTACAATGCTTTGCTTGGCCGACCGGCACTGGCCAAGTTTATAGCGGTGACCCATTATGCATATATGGTGGTGAAGATGCCAGGGCCTGTTGGCCCCATAACCATTCAGTGGATCAGTCCGAAGCTCTGCGCTGTCATAAGTTTGCGCTTGATATGAGTTCCGCCACTTGTCCCGGGCGTGCTGATGCCGCCTGCTCGGGAGCCCCTCAGGTCCGGACCCCCGCCTTGCCTGGCTCTACCGGCGAGGTTAAGGTGGTCGCCCTGAGTGAGGGCGAGTCCCGCAAAACCGTCAACATTGGCGCCAGCCTCAGCGCCAAATAGGAAGACGCGCTCGTCACCTTCCTCCGGTGTAATTCCGACGTGTTTTCCTGGCAACCGTCCGATATGACTGGGGTCCCCAGGGAGGTGATCGAGCACCGTTTGGCAACGCTCCCCGAAGCGCGCCCGGTTTGGCAGAAGATCCGGCGGCAAGCTCCGGAGCGGCAAGATGTTATTCGGTAGGAGGTGGAGAAGCTATTGGACACAGGGGTCATTAGGGAGGTCATTCACCCTGAGTGGCTTGCCAATCCTGTGCTCGTCAAAAAATCCAACGGGAAGTGGCGAATGTGTGTCGACTTCACCGACCTCGACAAAGCTTGCTCGAAGGATCCTTATCCCTTGCCGCGAGTCGACCTTATTGTTGACTCTCGGCAGGTTGTGAATTATTATGCTTTCTGGATGCGTACTCTGGGTACCATCAAATTAGCATGGCGGTGGAGGATGAAGAAAAAACTGCTTTTGTAACCCCTATGGGTGTTTACTGTTATATTAGGATGCCTTTTGGTTTAAAGAATGATGGGTCCACTTACCAGCGTGCTATGCACATCACTTTTCATCCACAGATAGGACGTAATCTTGAAGTATATGTTGATCATCTGGTCGTGAAAGTCAAAAAAGGTGAAGACTTGATTCAAGACTTAGAAGAAACCTTCGCCAATCTCCTAAGAATTGCTCAAGTCAATCGAGAGAAGTGCGTGTTAGGAGTTCCTCAGATAAATTATTGGGGTTCTGGTGTCTACTTAGGTATTGAGGCCAATCCGGATAAAATAGCGGCGATTGAGCACATGAAGCCGCCAAAGACGACTCAAGCAGGTTCAATGTTTGGTGGTGCTGGCCTCCTTAGGCGATTCATTGCGATTGGGAGAAAGGAGCCTACCCTATTCAAGCTATTGAAGAAAACTAATCATTTTGAGTGGGTGATGAGGCTCGGAAGGCCTTTGAAGACTTGAAGCGGTACCTTACCTCTCCTCCAAGGTCTTTGGTTTCCCTCATAAGGTGAACCCTTTGCTTTTGTATATTCTTTGCTACCCCGAGGTGGTCATTGTTGTGTTAGTGGCGGAGAGGAAGGTGTCGAAGCCGGTTTATTATGTTAGTAAAGTGTTGCATGAAGCGGAAACTTCGATATCCTCAAGCTCGAGAAAATCTCAGATGCGGTTACGGTGGCATCTAGGAAGTTCGGCATTATTTCCAAGGCGAGAAGTTCTTGTGGTCACGGCCTATCCGTTGCGAGAAATCTTGTTCAACCGTGAAGCAGAAGGTCGCATTGCCAAATAGTCAGTTGAATTGGGCGAGTTCAATCTTAAGTTTTTCCCCGCACTGCTATCAAAAGTCAAAAGCTGGCGGAGTTCGTTGCCGAGTGGACTCCCGCCACTCCTGAAGCGGAAGAAGCCCCCGCGTCGCCTCCCTGGACCTTATTTTTTGATGGTTCGTTCAGATTGGAGGGCGCAGGGGCTAGCGTTGTCTTAGTCTCCCCGTCTGGTGATGTGCTCCAGTATGTTGTTGCTCTTGATTTTAAAGCTACTAATAACATTGCCGAGTATGAAGGTCTACTGGCAGGGTTGCGTATTGCTTCGGCGCTAGGTATCCGGCGTCTTGGTCAAGGCGACTCACGCTAGTCATCAATCAGCGAGGAAGGAATATCAATGCCCCGACCCCACCATAGCGGCGTGCTTGGAGGAGGTCGGAAAATGGAAGCGGCGCTTTGAAGGATTGGGATATACTCATATCCCCCGACGTGATAATCATCTTGCGGATGGGCTTTCGCAGCTTGCATCCTCGAAGGCTTCTGTCCCGGTCGGGGTCTTCGAAGAAAGACTATCGCGACCGTCCATTACAGCCCATGATTCAGATGGGAACGATGGTGTCACTGTATCGCAGCCCCCGATTCAGGTGGGGACGATGGTATGGCTGTCGAGGCCTCCGGCTCAGGCGGGGATTGCGGCGTTGCTGCCACAGCCTCCGGTTCAGGGAGGGAAGGCAGTGCGTTCGCTTCAGCCCCCAGGTCCGGGAGGGAAGGCGGCGGTGCTGCCAATGCAGCGCCAGGGGAAATGCTTGGCCCAGCAAAGTACCCAGGCGAACACCGAGTGCTCGCCACACTTGGCCGGGAAAATCAGTGGATGGATCCGATCCTAGCCTTCCTGCGGGACCAAGTGATCCCCGACGATGATGCGTCAGCTGAGAAAATAGCACGTAAGGCCAAATGCTATACTCTGGTGGATGGGGACTTATACCGCCGGAGTAGAAACGAATTCTCTTGAAGTGCATCACTCGGGAAGAGGGCGCCTGCTCTCGATATCCATGGGGCGTCAAAGGGAGCCATATGTCCGACCGAACGCTAGTTGGCAAAGCATTTCGCCAGGGATTTTATTGGCCTACTGCCCTCCAGGATGCTTGCGAGCTGGTGAGGACATGCGAAGCTTGTCAGTTCTTCGCCAGGCAAGTCCACCGATCGCCCAAGCTCGCAAACCATCCCGCTCTCTTGGCCGTTCGCGATGCAGAAATTGAGATATCTGGTCCGTTCAGCTGACACAGAGGCTTCACCCACCTCTTCGCCGCCATCGACAAATTCACTAAGTGGGTGAAGTTTGAGCGATCGCAGCGCCATCACGGCTTCATTCTTTGTCAAATTTATGCATGGGATATTCATTAGCTTTGGAGTCGCTAATCGCATTATCACCGACAATGGGACTCGATTCACCGATGCAAATTTACGGAATTTCGATGAGATGGGCACCAAAGTATGCTTTATACATTGCCCACCCCAAGAGCAATGGTCAAGCTAAGCGTGCCAATGCATTAGTATTGAAGGGTCTCAAGACAAGAGCGTTTGATCGACTCCTGGCGAAGCGCTGGATTGAAGAACTTCCTACCGTCTTTGTGGTCGCCGTACCACGCCCGGTCAGACTCTTGTGAGACGCCTTTCTTCTTGGTGTACGGAGCGGAAGCTGTTCTCCCCTCCGAGCTGTCACTTGGCTCTCCGCGCGTCTCTGTTTTCAGCGAGGAAGGCCATGAAGATATCCTGCAGGAAGATGTCAACCTCCTAGAAGAAGTTCGTGACCGGGCCGCCCTTCGTGCCGCCCGATACCAGCAAAGTCTCAGGCGATACCATGCCACCCGGGTTTCTGAGAGAACACTGGCAGTGGGTGACCTTGTCTTGCGCAGAGTTCAGGCGCATGCTGGGTTGCATAAGCTGTCTCCCCGGTGGGAGGGCCCCTTTAAGGTGGTCTCAGTATCTCGACCCGGGGCGGTCCGGCTAGCCACTGAGGACGGTCGAGAATTGGCAAATTTCTACAATGTGGAGTTGTTGCGAAAGTTTTATCTGTGAAAAACTGTAAGTACCCAATGATTCGCTTTGATCAGCCTCAGGATAGACTTATCCCCCAGCTGATCGGCGGTCATTGGTTGTCGATAATGTTATTGTCTTAAAGATTTTCGACTTTGCCATTGTTCCATTTCTTTGTGCGCCCTATGGGATAGTCTGGTGCATGGAGGCTATTGGTTCTTAGGTTTTGGCAGTCCCTTGCCGGTCCATAATTATGCACGTATACGTGGCCGGATAACAACGGGCAACCGGGGAGCGGATTTGGCACAGTGTTTAAATGTGGTTCATACACCTCGGGTTGGCTCTCAGAAGCACCGTAGGTCGTTACCACAAACACTGCTGGCCTAATATCCTTCCTGGTAGTTCGCTGCTTCGCTGCACAGTGCCATGGGCTGTGTTTGGAAGGAACGGCAGCAATATGGAGGCCAAAACGGGTGAACCAATATTACCCCATCATGCCGACTTTTGTTGTCATAATCTGTATTGAATCGTCCCGGTCTGGCATTTATTTATCTTTGCAATAACCGCGTATGTGCGTGAGTAAAACTTTAAAGCTTTGGCTCAATTTGAGAAGAAAAAGTTAAGGGTCGCCCGAAGGCTCCGAGTGGTCGCCCAGCACTTGGGGGCTGGTCGCCCCACTGCTTGGGTTGGGCGCCAACTAATGCATAAGCCAGATAAGTATTCTAAGTAATACTCTTGCTTGTTCGCTTATGAAAATACTAAAATTAATCAAATTATGCATGGTTATTATGGATGTCGCAAACCCGCGGCTCCTTGGTGATAAAGGAAAAGTCTTCAATGTGAGTGTTTAGTAAAGTCGGTGACCAGAGTGTAAGTTGGGCACGGAGCTCAAACACGGCTCGTACACCTTGGGTTGGCTCTTAGAAGCACCGGTTGTCACACGATTGAGCGCCCGGCCCAAGGCCACTCTCGAACTTGCTACTTCTGCGCCTTTGGGGCACGATTCTAAGAGATCATAAGGATTTAAGTTCCGAAGAGGTTTCAACCAATGATAACCCTGCATAAAATCTTGACAGCAAAATCATTCTATGCTCAAACACAAACTATTGCGCTTCAAAGCTGGCTTTGCCTAAGCCCTATGTAACTTATGCGTATAATGCTTACACTTGTGGCTAGTTGCATGCAACCTTTGCAGGAATTCTGGGGCATTGCTTAGGCTCAAAAGCCTAATTGGTGCCTTAGCCGAGTTGCGGACTGGCCACCTGGCAATTTCAGCATGCAATATCGGATAAGCATGTCAAACAAACATAAAGGTAAAACTGGGAAGCATCCATTACAACTAAAGTTAATTGAAATGTTCTTACAGACAAAAAGAAAGCTGATCAACAAAAGAAGTAAAAGCAAAAAAGTGGGGTGGCGGCCTAGCCCCTCACTCATCGCCAACGTCGATGTCGCCGGCGTCTTCTTCCTCCGCCACCGGGGTGGCAACATCCATGGCCGGCTGCTGTACTTGCAGCTGCTCGGCCAAGTATTCGGCGGCTGCCTGCACACGTGCCTCCGCCAGGGCAGCGTTCCCCATGATGCCGGTCTCCATCGCCGCCATCGGGTCTAAGGAAGCATCGTGGCTGGCCCAACAAGTAGCACGAAGGTGGCGGTCATCAGCGCAACCTCTTGCCCCTCCCTGGCTGAGCGTGCGGCCAGGGCGGTGGGCAGTCCTCGGAGCGCCTCCGCGGCCTGATTGGTCGTGTGGGCGTACTGCAGGGCGGTGTCTTGGAGGGGCGTCTCCAGCACCATGCCCAGAGGTTCCAGGCATCTCTTGATGCGCTGAAAAGCTCTCTTGAGCATGGCGGCGAGATTGCGCCTGAGGCGGTCAGCCTCATATTCAGAGGTCTTCTGCGCCGCCTCGGCCCTTTCTGCCCGTTGCTGCATGGTGACCAGGGCGGTCGCGGTGGTCCTTTCCTGCGCCACCGCTGTGTTCGACCTTTCCCGCTCCCGCGCTAGCTCATCGATGGCCCCCGTCAGCTGCCTCGCCGTCCGGGCCCCATGCGGCGGCGTGGCAAAGTCGCCAAGTGGTATGTAAGTTCTTGAGCTTCGGTGAAGAGCTCAGCGGAGCGTTCGGCGGGGGTGGTGATGGTCCGGGAGGCGAGTTGGTGAGGTGCACTGGCGTCGGGGCCGCCTGCCCCAGTTCCCGTGGTAGTAGCGGTTGGCGGCGTCTGGGCGGAAGCCTCCGCCACAGGCGCAGGTGGTGTCTGCTCCATGGGAGCATCTTGAGGGGCCGCCCTTGGCGTCGCCCTCAAGCTGAAGCTGGCCTTGGGGACCTCCAGCCCGCCTTGTCGGGTGGTGGCCGGGGTCCCCGTTGCAGGAGGTGGTGGCGTCGCGGAGGGCGAGATCGGCGCCACAGAAGGAGTCGGAGAAGAGGCCGGCGCCGTGGCAACTGGCGCCGTGGTCGTCGGAGCTGGTGCCTGCTGTGGTGGCACCGGTGGCGAAAGCGGTGGCGCCGAGGTGGAGATCTTTGGCGCCATGGCGGCGCCGGTCGCGACGGTCTTTGCAATTAGGCGGTTGAGTGCGGCGCCCGTGTGAAGTCACCGCCACCTTTGCACTGGTGGCGGCAGAGATTTCGCCCGCGCGGCGGGTCTTCTTCACGTCCGGGCTTGGTGCATCCGGAACAAGTGGCCGCTTGCCCGCCGCCCGATTGGTAGTGAAGCGCCCGTCCATCGATCGTCGGTAGCGGCCTGCAAGGCGGGCGGTGGAGTCCATTGGCGGCCACAACTGACGATCTCGGTGCCAGCGGACTCCAAGTCGGCAAGTGGCCGTGCGATGAAGGAAGTCCAAATCGGTTGGAACCGCGGCATGAGCCCGAGAGCCACGTGGTGAGCGTGGCCCATCAAGTTTCCCGCTTTGGCCAAAGTTAGAAAAAAATCGCGGTTGGTAGGGAGCAATCTGGAAGGAGCATAAAAAGAAAAGGATGAAGACTTCTACCGGAAAGGTGCGGGTGATGTAAATGCGTCACTGTATATACCATCTTTGGCGAATCTGGCGGCGAAGGGGGCTAAGTCTTCAGGATACAAAATCTCTAACAACCATTGCTCCAGTTAAACCGGCGCTCCACAAGTTGATGATGCGGGCCGCCATTGCCCGGAGCTCCGCCGTCTCTTCGACGGGCGAGTTCCAGTTCTCGGTGACCGCCGCTGGTCCGGCGGGCACCCCAAGGACATCAATGCCGCTGTCGTCGTTGACATACTGACCATTCGGTCGCCAGCCCTCAATTTGACCTGGCCGAAGGGAGATAGCGGCGACCATCCCGTCCGAAGACGAAAATGGCAGCTCCCAAAAGTTCGCCGGAGGAGGCGCAGCAAAGAAAAAATGTAAAAAAGGGGAGGTTTGGCATCACCCCAAGAACATTCGCAGAGGTGTGCGAAGATGGCGAGAAAAGAATGGAGTTGGGGGTGAGGTGAAGGTGATTGATTTCATAGAAGTGGAGAACGGTGAGGAAAAATCGAGAAAGGCGGTACCAAGCCGCCATGATGCCCCACACAAGGATGATGATCTCGTCGGCAAGGGCCTTTGTGGTGTGGGGTCCCACCGGAAGAAGAGAGGGCCCTCCGGTACGATTGTGTGGAGTCTCCCTATTGTGTAAGAATCTCTGTTGGAGGGAGGAATGGAAGGCGAAGCAGGAGGAGCCATGGAGGCAAAAGTGACAAGAGGCAAGAAAAGCTTAGAGGAAGAAGATGAAGTTTACAAAGAGTACTAAAGGCGTGAAGCGCACAGTGCGGATGGATCTATATGTATCCCACACTGCACCGACGTTCCGAAAGGACAAGATTGTGCGCCGTTTGGTCCCAAGGAAAATCAATGGATGCGGGGAAGGAATCGAGGCGATCGCATCCCGATGAGTGGTGGCCCCATCCAAGAATGCACCGCATTTAATGTAAGGATTTTGAAAGACTCGATGTGCGTTCTTGGGTGGGCACAGGGGCTCTTGTCGGCGTACTATACACCGGTACCCTCTTCGCCGCACAAAGCGTCGTGGCCGTGGCGATCGGCAGCGGGTGGGTGCTTACACCGTCCTGAACGTCGATCCACGTGGCGCGCGAGCGGCAGTGGCGACCACGCCTGCTTTCGCCGGCGCCCGGCCGCGTGGCGGCTTTGGCGGCGATTGGCGACGCCGCCACCACCGGTGTGCGGTCCACGTGGCGCGGCGGCGGCAGTGGCGACCACGCCTTCTCGCCGGCGCCCGGCCCGTGGCGGCTTTGGCGGCGATTGGCGAGCACGCCCGCCCACCGTGCCGGTCCACGTGGCGCGCGGCGGCAGTGGCGACCACGCCCTGCTCACCCGGCGCCCATCCCGCGTGGCATGCGGGCGAGCACACCTCGTTTGCTCCGCTGCCATGCAAAAGCGTGGGATGCGGTGGCTTCATCCTGAAGTTTCGCCGCCGCCGTCGAGTGTCGAGCGGTCTGCATGCGAGCATGTCGGTCCCAAGGAATTCTGCTACAAGCCCGTTCCTCTGACGCCTCTCACCTACCTGTCACAGAGAGGTCACATTCCGGAAGAACCGAGCGAAGGCATGCACTGGCATTAATTAGCGCCGAAGGAACGGGACAGCGCATAAAGGTGTAATAAATGCATGTAAGATAAACATGATGACATCCCTCCTCTATCTAACTCGTGTAAGCCCGGGCATATAAGGGCACTGGAGAGCATACGATCGAGGGGAGAGAGGAAAAAAAAAGAAGAAAGAAAGTAGACTCAACAGAAGAGCTGGTCACCAGCAAGCCCTGTAACCACGCCCAAAAGACTGAATCCAAGATCAAGCAGGAAGTAAGGCTGTTACCCATCTTCATGGGGGCCTGAACCTGGGTAAAATCATGTGTTCATCTGGATTTTAGACTCTAGAACTCGTTAGTGTGAGAGGTGCTGGGGTTTCCATCTGTTAGGGTTCGCCGGCTACCAAAGACACCCTCCTATCGAACCAAACCCGGTCTGTAGACTTGGGCCTGTCAGTTGAAATACACCGACAGCTACAAAATAAAGAACCAATTAAAACTTTCAACTTGAGGTATGATTGCAGCACCATGCTGGAGGTAGGTGTACAACATACCCAGCACACATGTAAAGAAAATCCTAGTATACGCACACTAACATAGCCAAACTGAAAAGAAATAGAATATTCCAACCCACGAAGCACCTTAACCTATCTTATATGGTAGTCTTCCCGGACATACTCTTTGATGTCTTGATCATTGCCTCCCCTGATTTGATTCCTTGCAGAAGATCCATGGTTTTGAGATGTTTCATGAGATAAGATCAATTTAAATTTCAAAGCAATGTTTCAGCAAAGATGAGGAGTAAGAACCTAAGAATAAGATGAAAGGAGACAAACTATTAAATATCAATTTGTTGGTTTGATTTAGAAAATAATTTTGAAGACCATGCTAACTAAGAGAGCGACCTCTGATCGATATGGCTCTGATACCATCTCTGTCGGGACCGGATGTACAAATCCGAAACCCTCTGTGTATAATGCACTAGTCCAGGATCACGCTAGTGCACACAGTGGAAACATAGATGACATATCATTCCATACATCGAAATAACTAAGAAGAAGCAAATTATTATTAATTAAAACAAATGACCTTATGGTCAAGGTTCATACACCAATGCCTCGACTTAAGAAACAAGTGAAAGCTGCATTGCGGCGAAACATAATAACTTAGGCCATTCGACATGCCACAGGCAATCGTTTGGGGAACGCCTTCCTAGTCCACGTAGTCTTCATAGTATTCCTCCCCTTGATATTCATTCCCTGGTTCTTCCTCAACAACTGAACAACACGGGCATAAAGCCGTGAGTACAAAACGTACTCAACAAGCCGTAGGGAAATGATGCAACATATTCATGCACGGCTTGTCAAAGGAAAGTCATAAGGTTCATTTGCAGAAAGCAATAACTTGAATTTAAATACAATAATTAGATTGAAGGCAGATTGATAAAAACAATAATAATTAACTGGTAAATCAACAGTAGACAACATGAACAGAATAATGAGCATCACCCTAAATCATTTGAAACAAGTATCAACCACACAATTCAACAGTATAGTTTTAAACAACAGAACAACAGTGAACTCCCCCGTTCCCATTCCAACAATTCCACATTTCAAGAAAACACTCTATACTCCATGTGAAATTCTCGGGCTTGTCCATGACCGCGGACACGGCTATTCGAATAGTTTTACACTCTGCAGAGGTTGTACAGCTTTACCCACAAGACATGAACATCTCTTAGTGCAATCGATAATAACACACTTCCTTTGGTGTGTCGCAGAGATATCACGAGAAAGCCTTTACAATGCACATCTAAACTCGGTACTGCCCTCTAAGGTTTCGCCCCTCGGGGCTCCCTCTTGAGCCAGGTGAATCTACCCGTTCATCCCGGAACCCACACACCCAATTGGCAGTACTCAAGAGTAAACAATGCAAATTAATCAGCTAGGTCTATCCCATACCAGACTTGTGGTTGCACGGTTAGGCCCAGTTCAATGGCGCACAAGATTAAGTCCTTAAATTATCTCAAGCAAGACAACCACATCCCAATATGCTAGACAGCACCCCCTTTACTGCACGATCACTTGCCCAAGGGAAAATATTTTGTTCAACCAAGACCAATGGCATCCCCTGCCATGGTACAACAAGTTTTACAGCAATGTTCAACAACCACAATTCAATATCTCATTAGATCAAATTTAACTTTAGTTCACAGGTGAAATGAATCCCATCGCACGACTAAGCAGGTCTAAGCATTAGCTACGTTAACCCATTGTTGGTATTATGATTATGTCCTGTTTGTAACATCCCCAAATTCGGGTTTCTGCCAAAAGTTAATATAAAATAATTAATTTCAAAATTTGGTTTTTCCTCGGTATTCTAATTAACCTGGCATCCATATTCTTCCTAAATTAAAGTTTAATCCTTGACCGTCCGCAAAAGTCGGAATTCGGAATTTTGGTTCTTACCCAGAATTTAACCTACATTCCAAGATGCTCCAAAAATCCTGAAACCTATTGCATTAGGTTCCAAATATTCCAAAACATTTCTAGGAATTTTCTCAAGATTTTTGGAATCTCTTTGATATTTTATCTCTCGCGGTCTTTCATCAAATTTAGTATATTAGTTCTTGAATAATCGAAATTCCAAAATTTATCACAATTCAGTGAAACTAATTTCATTGGGTTCCAAATAATATCTAGTATTTTCAGGAATTTTTCTTGGATTTTTAAATCATTTTTGCTATTTTATTCCTCACGCTTTTATCCTCATTTTCTTCCGACCAATGAGGAGCTGCCACCTAGCGAGTACTGTTCATCTTCAACCTCTGATCGTGCAAGTTCCAGAGAGCACGTTTCATGGCTTTCCAAATTTAAATCATCATAACTTCTTATTTCCTCCACCAAATCATGCGTCGCTGGATCCATTGCGAAGAGGGAGACGAGGAGAACCCATTTTCCATGACCATTCATCTTTTAACTCGCCGGAATTGGATTAATTGAGTAGAAACCGAAATGCACTCAAACTTCAATAACTCGGCCGTTTCTCAACGAAACAATAAGCTTCCACTTCTCAAACGTGCGTATCGACGTCCTCTACCCCCGTGCTCACCTTGCCCCATTGCTCTTGTGTCGTTCCCTTCTCCAAAATTCGCGAAAACTGACGCCCGGCGTCCTCCAAAGACACCGGTGAGCCATCTTTTGCTCCGGTGAGTTTCCGGGTAAACCAACCACGTCACTTTGTGCCACTTGCCTCTGTGATCACAACCATTCAATCGGATTTGATTTTTGTTGCAGTTTGACCCCGGATTTCGAGTTTGTTCGTCGTCGACCGTCGCTCTGTTCGTCGTCGATTTCTCCCGTTTGGGTACGAACCAATTCAATTCCATGCACCCGTAGACTCCCCTCGATGCTAGATATCCGGTACTCACCTTAGTTTCAAGAAATTTTCGTGCTTTTGGTCGTCGCGCCGTCGGCCCGATTTTGATCGTCGGTTTCATTTCGCCATTGCCGTTCTTGTACCCTCATGGCCACCATGCGCATGGGCCGCCTCGCTCACCGCACCTTGCTTCGCTGCTGGTCGCCACCGCTGCAGTGCGACCGAGCCCGGCCGCTGCGTGCCGACTTCTGCGCTTGCCACTGGTCAGGCGCCTGTCGCCGCCGCCGCTCCTGGCCGGTCACCGGCAGGTCGCCGCTTTCCCCTCCAGTGAGCCCCACTGGCCGAGCCACTCCTTCCCTCTCTTCCCTTGGCCTTCTCTTCATTCCTTCCATGCGTTGCTGCGCTACTTCTTCTCTGTTCCTTGCTCATTCATATGTACAGACCACTTTGAGAAGCCAGGACTCAATGACAAGTGGGACCCCCTTGTAAGTGAGGAAACAAAATCAGCAAATGCTGGAAAAAGAAAGATTCCGGAATATTCCTCGGTTTTCCAATTTTTAGGATTTTAAGAATTCAAACAATTGTTTCTCCTTCGTCGTAACTCCGAATCGAGTGATTCCAATTGCTAAATTCATCATATATCTGTCAGTATTTTTATTATAATTTTTATTTTCTTCTAAATTTATTTTATTCTTTTCGTGTATCGTTTTGTGCGTAGTCGAAGAAGCGGCCATAGTCGCTGGCGAAGGAGAAGATCTCCAGTGCAGCGCATCTTGTTTCATCGACGAAGGCAAGTCATAGTCCTTTGATCATATTGAACCCATGTTTGCAAATCTATTTTGTTTCATACAAATGCATGCTATGTGATACAAGAACTATTTACTGGGAATAGCTATATGCCAAATTTTTATTATGCCACCTTGATTAATTGAGATGCCATGTATCCATTGTCACCTTAGGTTGGAACATTACTAGTTGGACATAATCATAATACCAACATTGGGTTAACATAGCTAATGCTTAGACCTGCTTAGTCGTGCGATGGGATTCATTTCACCTGTGAACTAAAGTTAAATTTGACCTAATGAGATATTGAATTGTGCTTGTTGACCACTGTTGTAAAATTTGTTGTACCATGGCAAGTGATGCCATTGGTCTTGGTTGAACAAAATGTTTTCTCTCGGGCAAGTGATCGTGCAGTAAAGGGGGTGCTGTCTAGCATATTGAGATGTCGTTGTCTTGCTTGAGATAATTTAAGGACTTAATCTTGTGCGCCATTGAACTGGGCCTAACCGTGCAACCACAAGTCTGGTATGGGACGGACCTAGTTGATTTATCTGCATTGTTTACTCTTGAGTACTGCCAATTGGGTGTGTGGATTCCAGGATGGACGGGTAGATTCACCTGGCTCAAGAGGGGGCCCCGAGGGGCGAAACCTTAGAGGGCAATACCGAGTTTAGATGTGCATTGTAAAGGCTTTGTCGTGATATCTCTGTGACACTCCAAAGGAAGTGTGTTATTTTTGATTGAACTAAGAGATGTTCATGTCTTGTGGGTAAAGCTGTACAACCTCTGCAGATTGTAAAACTATTCGAATAGCCGTGTCCGCGGTCATGGACAAGCCCGGGAATTTCACACGGGGTATAGAGTGTTTTCTTGAAATGTGGAATTGTTGGAATGGGAACGGGGAGTTCACTGTTGTTCTGTTGTCTAAAACTATACTGTTGAATTGTGTGGTTGATGCTTGTTTCAAATGATGTAGGGTGATGCCTCGTCATTCTGTTCATGTTGTCTACCATTGATTTACCAGTTAATTATTATTATTTTTATCAATCTGCCTTCAATCTAATTATTGTATTTAAATTCAAGTTATTGCTTTCTGCAAATGAACCCTGTGACTATCCTTTGACAAGCCGTGCATGAATATGTTGCATCATTTCCCTACGGCTTGTTGAGTACGTTTTGTACTCACGGCTTTATGCCCATGTTGTTCAGTTGCTGAGGAAGAACCAAGGAATGAATATCAAGAGGAGGAATACTATGAAGACTATGTGGACCAGGAAGGCGTTCCCCAGACGATTGCCTGTGGCATGTCGAATGGCCTATATTATTATGTTTCCGCTGCAACAGTTTCACTTGTTTCTTAAGCCAGGAGGCATTGGTGTATGAACCTTGACCATAAGGTCATTTGTTTTAATTAATAATAATTTGCTTCTTCTTAGTTATTTCGATGTATGGAATGATATGTCATCTATGTTTCCACTGTGTGCACTAGCGTGATCCTGGACTAGTGCAGTATACACAGAGGTTTCGGATTTGCATATCTGGGTCCCGACATCAACCCGCATCACTTACCAAAAACCCTAGCATCCGTCGCCGTTAGATTTTGATCGAACGGTCCTCATCAACAGTGTGCCGTTTAGCCCTAATGCATCTCGGCCGTTGGATTCATCGACCGGTTAGGAAAGTGCCGCGCCTAGAGTCTTTCTTGGCTGTCGGATCAAGATCGTGGGGCTGAGGGTTTTCGTCTCCGAGCCGGACTCGTGCGCCGCCGCCGTGTTCGTTTCAAACGCCGCCGCCGTCGTAATTTCCAAGTTTAGCGCCGCCGAGGGGTATTTAAGGACCGGGGCACCTCTCCCTAGAATCCTCACAAGTCGTCGCTTCGTTTCCTTCTTGCGCCATCGCCGAAGGAGTATCGAGGGAGTCGCGGGAGCTCGCCGGAGTGCCAAAGAGTTTTGCATCGTGTTTCATCGCCGACGGGAACCTATTCCGCCATTCCGAAGCTAGTTCCGAACTCGTCGCATCAAGATAAGATTGTACGCCACTTCTTCCTCACCGGAGATTGCTAAAACGCCGTGGAGGTGGTCGTCTTCTTCAACTCCGGTGGAACCACGCCGCCGCATCTTCAACGCCGAGCTCGAGCACTGCAAGCCATCGGATCTTCATCAGATCACCAGAGGTAAGCCACGTCGCTTCGGAATCGGTAAGCGTCTCGGGTAAAACATCGACCGTAGGATCTTCCTTGAACGCTTCAAATCACGCCACGCCAGATAGGTCAACAGTAATCTGCTCGGGTAAATAATGGCCGTTCGATTTGAATCGGGTGGCTGTAGTTTCGCCACGTCTTAGAACAAGTGATGACCATTAGATTGGTTTTGTGTGGCGTAGATGGTGCCACGTGTCAGCCGTACTGGCTCAGCGCAGGGCTGATGTCAGCTGACGCAATAAATCAGATTTTCCTTTTCAAAAATAATTTGGATATTTCGGATTTTCCAATTTTATGAATTTTTGGATTTTTGAATCTTCCGAGAGCTCATTCTCCCTCATACGAACTCCGATTGAGGTGATTCAAATTTCTAAAAATTTGTAAAATTGAGATCTACCTATTAGTGAATTTTATTTGATTTTTAGAGTTTGTTTGCTCTCTTTTTTGGTATTTATTTTGCATTCTCCTTCGTTTCGCGTAGACGGTAAATTGTGCGATGCAACCGGGGGAGATTCATCAACTCAAGACCAAGGTCCAGAGCATGAATAAGGGTTTTCCTAAGGCAAGTTATGCTTTGATCATGTTGCACCCATGTTTGCAAAATTGCTATTTTGTTTTTACCTTATTGCATATTATTTCATGCGTATAAATGATTTCAACCTAGTTTGGGATTTAGATATCATACCCTTTGAGTTACACCCTACCTTGTTGATTGTATGCCATGATCCACTTGTCACCTTAGATTGGTTTACTATAGTTGATCAATAATAAAATCAACATGGGATGGTTAGATCGGATTAGATTGCTTAGTCGTGCCACGTCATCACATGTGCTTGAATTATTGATAAATAATCTTGACTAATGGAATATGGAACAATGCTATGAATTTGTGTATCATGTGTGGTCACACGATGAGATTGAGTTGTTGTGGTGATGGATGTCACGCAACGATATTGACTTGTTGATGGCACGTGGTGCTTGGTAATCAACTGGGGTGGTTATGATTTTAGATCGAAGCAAGTGGCAAGGGAAAGTATGCCTGGGTGGGCCCGATGGGCAGAGGGTATGTGTATGTCTTGCTTTAATCAACCCTAAGGACACCTTGCGAACCTTTGACCTGAGTCAATCATGCAACCACATGTCTGTTATGGGGCAGCCTAGCTGATTAATTTGCAATGTCTTAATCTTGGTACTACCAGTGGTGGTGTGGTTCATCCTTTTTAATGAACCCAGATGGCGCAAGAGGGGGGCCTGTTGTGGTAACCATTCCCTTCAGTGTTGAAACCTTAGCGGGTGGTACTGAGTTAAGACAGAACTTTGTAAAGGCTTTGTCATGATCTCTTCGCCGACACACCAAAGGAAGTGTGTTAATCGCGTGGCAACAAAAGATGATCATGTCGTGTGGGTAAAGTGCATAACCTCTGCAGAGTGTACAATCTATTCGGATAGCCGTGCTCACGGTATTGAGCAATGCTCGGGGATTACAGTCAAGGGATTAGACTTTTGCAAAATAAAACTTGGGATGGATGGCAGGTTGCCATGAGAAGTTGAATCTTGATTTAGGATGAGAACCTTGGTTTATTTGAGAAATGCTGAATCTATCTATTATTGTTATTTGTTTTATTACTGTCTTTGCAATCTATATACTATACTTGTTCATAAATGCTGCTTTACTGCAAATGAACCACCTAGCTTTCCTTTGGAATAAGCTTTGCATATAGTTATGTTAGAATTGCATTCTGTGCACAACTTGTTGAGTACTTTATGTACTCACCCTTGCCTACAATATCATCAGTGCTGAAGAAGGTGTACCATAAAGAGACGAATGTTTAGGGTGCAAGCCTTGTCAATTGCCTGTGGTATACTGAGGGGTTTATCTACGTCTTCATTCCGTTGCAATTCAATTTGTTGTTCAGCCTTGTGAGGCATTGTTAAGTAAGTTGACCATAAAGTCATTCAACTAGTAATATTTAGCATATAATATTTTTTATCTTATTTCCGCTATGTATGATTGTGATATTCACTAATGTTGAGCCTGTGTGCACTAGCGTGATCCTGGACTAGTGCAGTATACACAGAGAGTCCGGATTTGCATATTCGGGTCCCGACAAATATCTATACCATGTTGTATATGGATGTGCTTACAATATTGTCAATGTGTGCACTAACTACTGATCATAGGACTAATACAATATTGTCAATGTGTGCACTAACTACTGATCATAGGACTAATACACGTTCATAGGAAGAAAAGAACATGTGCTGCATGTTGACGAAAACCCACTCGAACGAGATGATTTTTTGACCCAGGAAGCGTAGTTCCATTGATCATTGCCTGCTGCATGGTGAAACCCGGAAAGCGTAAAACAAAACTAACTACTCATCGTCCACTCGAAGGCGGAAATCATGTTCCCCGTCGACGACGGGGCGGAGGAACCATTCTCACTTTGCAGACTCGCATGTCAGGACCCCAAGCTGAATCCGACTCAGATAGCCAAAAGGATCCTACAAAGAAACTTGAACCAACCTCCAGCAAGAACCAAACACAGGATAGAACGAACTAGGTTTCTACGATAATCTAGAAGAAGCTAGTATAATATGCAGAAGGATGATTCAATTCCATTCCTTTCAGGGTTTTATACCCAATCCCATTATAGCAGTAAAAGGAACACCAAAAAGTAAAGATAAAATAACTTCAGTAAAAAGAGGAAAACGACAACATCAGGTAAATTAGTTTATGGTAATCACTATTCCAGGTCATTAGACCATTGGATGAAGGTAATTCCAATCCAAATGTTTTCTGTCTGTTCATGATTCCTTAAGTGATATAAATGATTATTGTCACAGCTTGCCAACTTCGATTTTATGAACTTACTTCGTTTACTTCCGACATTCAGTCACACTTGTTCACTAACAGCTCCTGACATCTCCCCTTTCTTGAGCAAAGACTTGTCCTCAAGTTTTGAAATCTGGGATAATTTTCCAAATGAAGTTTGCATCTTCCCAAATAGCATCTTCATCAGCCAAATAAACCATCGAATAAGCCATTGTGTGACAACCACCCCTTTCCTGGGTACTATCCTGCAATCCACTGTGGTAATAGGCTCTGTTTGGATCCTGCCATCAGCATCAACTAATGGAAGTCCTGGAATTGAAACAGCTTTTATTCCAACATGTTTCTTCAGTTGGCTTACGTGGAAAACTGAATATATATATGCATTCTGAGGTAATTGTAGCTTATGAGTCCGTGATCCAATTTTGCTCGTTACCCTGAATGGTCCAAAGCATTCAGAGCGGAGTTTCAAAGACCCTCGCAACCCAATTGTATTCTGGCGATAGAGCTGCATTTTCAAAGAGACCATGTTACCAACTTCAAAGCTCCTCTCAGATCTCAATTTATCCGCAAATTTCTTTATCCGGTTCTGTACTCGCCTCAAATTTCCCTTAAGCTTCTTGAACAAATGATAAGATGCTCTTGTTCCAAAGTTTTCCCTGATAGAAGAAGTGTGAAAAGAATCCAGCAAAGGAAATCGGTGACTAGTTGCTTCTCCCAAATAGATGCGGCCTTTGTATTCAGTGAGTCCATCTTCAGTATTGAACTGGTAGTTTGTCTCTTGTTCAGTTTGTATATCTCTTCCAGAATCTATTTCACCTTATCATCTTCATAGCTAGCATGAACATTATGGACCCACTCCGATATAATATATGTATTTACAGCATATGTTTCAGCCAAATCATTCCAATGCTTCCTTTTTGAAAATACATCCGCTACTCTGGTTTCCTTACCCATCTTGTATTCTATTTGAGAATCAAACTCTAATAGTTTTAACATGAGCTCATGCTGTGTTCTTTCTGTCAGGCTTCGAGTTGTTATGTACTTAAGACATTGTTGGCCTGTTCTGATGGTCATTAGATTTTCCAGATTAGAGTCTCTCAAGACTTGCAAGACATCCCTCCAAGCGCCATCTTCCTTACGGATCACATGGTCACACTCACACCGAAAAAGCAACCCCTTTATCTCCTTGAACACATCCACAAAGCTGCTAAGAATTTCCTCTATTTTTGGACTTAGCTGATTCAAAGTTGTTTGAGGAGAGGTCTGAGAGGCTGAGCTCTGATACCAATTTGTCAGGACCCCAAGCTAAATCCGACTCAGATAGCCAAAAGGATCCTGCAAAGAAACTTGAACCAGCCGCCAGCAAGAACCAAACACAGGATAGAATGAACTAGGTTTCTACGATAATCTAGAAAAAGCTAGTATAATATGCAGAAGGATGATTCAATTCCATTCCTCTCAGGGTTTTATACCCAATCCCATTACAGCAGTAAAAGGAACACCAAAAAGTGAGAGATTTTGAAATTTGACACCCTTTAAACACGAATTTTTCAATATTTGACACCCTGGTCCACTGTCATTGGCTCAGATGGACCCACATGTCATACACAGAGCCTGAAAGGTATGCGAATTGAGTGTCAAATATCGAAATACCCCCCAAAAAGTAAAGATAAAACAACTTCAGTAAAAAGAGGAAAACGACAACATCAGGTAAATTAGTTTCTGGTAATCACTATTCTAGGTCATTAGACCGTTGGATGAAGGTAATTCCAATCCAAATGTTTTCTGTCCGTTGATGATTTCTTAATGACCTGTCTGGCATCGTTGGAAAATGGGAATGGACAAGGAAATTAAGCGAGACTTTAATTCCCAGGGGGGAGACAGGGAATTGAATTCCTTACGTTTAAGTTGTAAACTCCCATTCCCTTCTCTAATTCCAACCAACCAAACAAAAGATTTTATAACCCATCTCTCTTAATTCCCATTCCCTACAGTCAATTCCCTCCAACCAAACAGGCCATAAGTGATATAAGCGATTACTGTTACAGTTTGCCAACTTCGATTTTATGAACTTACTTCGTTTACTTCCGACATTCAGGGCAACGATTGTGGTGCAATCAGCCCTCCCATGTAATCACCGTGCAATCCAACTAAGAAAAGTTTCGAAAAATTCTGAAAAAAATCATGGATGTACATCTCACCTTACCCCATCTACATATAAAATTTCATGATCAAATTCGTCCTATACTAGAAGTTACAAAAAAGACAAATTTGAATTGTCAAATTTGTCTTTTTTGTAACTTCTAGTATAGGACGAATTTGATCATGAAATTTTATATGTAGATGGGGTAATTTGAGATGACATCCATGATTTTTTTCGAATTTTTCAAACTTTTCAATGGATCAGATAAATGATTATATTTATACTGATTGCACCACAGTCGTTGCCGACATTCAGTCACACTTGTTCACTAACAGCTCCTGACATCGCAGTACACGAGACATCACACGAGCTAGCCCCTCGGAATTTTCTTTCGCTTTTCCGTTTGTTCTCTTCTCTCCGCTCCTCGTCGCCGACCAGACCGCCGCTTCCTCCACCTCCCCACCAACTCCACCCCAAACCCTAGACCCAGCTTGCGGAGGCCTTGTGGGCGGAAGCAGGCAGCAGCGCCGGACGCCGGAGATTCCGAACCGCGCGCAGGGAGGGAGGCGGCCGGAGCTGGAGGACTGAGGGGGCGCTTGCGGGGCTGGGATGGACGACGTCGACAGCATCCTCCGGAGCGTCGACAAGGCTGGGCCCGTCCCAGGCGACGACGGGGGCTCCACGCCGCTCCCCCAGACGGTGAGGATCGCCTCTCCGCTCTTTTTTTTCCTGTATAGCTCCGCGTGTTTCGGAATTGCCCGGTGGTTTGGTTTTGAGCCGCGCGATTAGACTCCTGCATTCGTTGGTTGCGGTGCGGATTGGACGATTCGTGCGTTGGAACCCCGGTGAGCTCGCTCGGTGTTGCGTGGGCGGGTGCTGTATGGGTTGAGGATGGAGGTATTTGGCTTGTTCTCAGGTCTGGGATGGCATGGATGATCGCTCGGGTATGGAAATTTGACATGTTTCTGGCATTTCACTATCCCAGAAATAGGCGGGCGTGTTCGAATGTTTTACTGTAGCTATTGTGGAATGATAGGAGCTGATTAATGCAACAGGCAGTACGTAATTGCAGTTTGTAAAATTGTAAAAGGAAATATTTTTATCCAGCGTAGATTGGTCGAAATATGATGAGCAAGTGTATTGTTTTCAGGGTAGCAAACCCTCTACTTATGGTTCGATCACACGAAACCTTTGTAAGTGCTGCTGTGTTCAGGTTTGCAACATGCATGCTGTGCGTTGAACAAAAATAACTGACATTTTTCCATATGGACATTAGCATCTCTCAATGTATCCAAAGAGTTGGCATTGGATATGAGTGCATGGAAGTTAGCATTTATGTACCGAAATCATGAACTAATATCGAAGGTTTAGGTGTCTTTTGATTTTAATTGGATTTCATTCCTAGCCTAGCCCAACTTGGTTGGGACAAAAGACTTTGTTGTTGTTGTATATTAGCATCTCTGATACGCCAGTAGTATTAATCATATATGTTTTTCATACTATCCGTCGGTGTTTAATATTTCATAATGCTTATTTATAGTACCTAGAATGGTTAAATTCGATGTGATAAAATGGGTAAACACTTAATTGGCCTGGTATATAATGGAGTTCAGAGAATTTGATGCAACAGTTTGAACTTGTTTTAACCACTCAGTGCTACTTCTCAAAAAGGATTGAAGTAATTTAATAGGACCATCTCAGTGTAAGCACAGGCCTCCTATTATAACCTTAGGAAATTGCTACCATATGCAACAATTATATTAGGTAACAGCCCCAAGCAGTTCGATTTCCTACAGGTCAAAATTGTTGATGTTGTTTCTCCTGAACTTGGGACAAGTCTTTGTTCATCCAGCTGTTCAAGATCACTGCATTATTTGAATTTTTTGCATTTGATGTCCCTTATTAATTGCTTGGGATTACCTGTTTGTCTCATTTGTTGTGTTTGCATTTTGTGCTCTGATTAAGTTCTAATAGGAATAAGATACGTGTGGAGATCCCAACTTTATCATGGCAGGAACCTGTCTTTTTTGCATCACATGTCGGACCATTCAGTCTCTAGTTTTCAAGAAGGGATGTAGCATGAGAGCAATATATGCCATGTTGGTGATTCCGTGACTCATTTCCTTTTTCGGTGAGTTGGAACAGGTCCAAATTGGCAATTCACCTGCTTACAAACTTGACAAAAAGCTTGGAAAGGGAGGATTTGGGCAAGTATATGTTGGCCGCCGTATATCCTCTCCTAGTCTTAGTGACAGGACATCTGGTGCAAATGCTTTGGAGGTCAACTTGTTTTCTCTGGATGTCCTTTTCTATTTCATAGATGAGACTATCATAGTTGCATTTATATGCATGCTTTTCTTTATACTAGGTTGCAATAAAGTTTGAACACCGAACCAGCAAAGGCTGCAATTATGGAGCTCCTTATGAGTGGCAGGTTTACAAGTGAGTGGCCAGTTTGTCTTTTTTTTTCTCGCGTCTGCAACTTATTTTACATTTGTACAATTTTCTCTTTGGCCTTCTTTTTCTGTACACATCGTGATTGCTATTGGTATTTCTAGAATGCATATTAACTTTATTTGTGTAAAACATTAATCCGGCAGCACTCTTAGCGGGATTCATGGTGTTCCAAGAGTACACTACAAAGGGAAGCAGGGAGAATATTATATCATGGTAATGGATCATGTGCTCTTTGCCTCTTTTTATGTAGTGCACTGATACGTATCTATGTACTATTTCGTAAGAAACAACATAGTGAGTTTGTGTCTTGATCAGTGAAAAACTTAAAATATTAATGGCCATCTTGTATGATGTGCTATCTGCCCCATGATTGATGAGACTATTGATGAAAGTTTCTCTGCCCATGGAGTAGGCGTATACCATAGATGAAAGGAATGACCTGCCTGTCTTTTGGGACACTGGTGGGCCTATGGAAAATAAAGTTCTGCCGTTTAGTATAATGGCTCAGAAAACAGGACAGGAAAAATGTAATTTTATTGTTTACCAAAAGGAGGGCTAATTATTTTTCAGTTATTTGCTACAATAGTTAATGTTTATGTTTGAATTATTTACAGAACTCATCATAAAAATTATAGGCTTAATGACGTACTGCATGCTTGCTCGTTTTATTTAACTGCATTACAAATATATATTGAATGAAATATGTTAATTTTGTGTATCAAATTATAGTTCGAGGCTTTGAGCTAAATAGTTCTAATCAACTGTTTAATAATTTGACAAATACCTGAAAACAGTTAAACTTCAAGTTCACATAAATTGGCAAATCATTCCGTTCTTTTCCTTTTTGAAGCACCCATTTTCCCCCCTTGTATAGCCCTTCACTGTTGGTCCTAAATGTTACTTTCCACATAGTATAACCGTTTACTTTCCAATGTAGAATTCATTGTTAGTCCTAAACTTTACTCAAAATTTCAACTGGGCCACAACTCAACTTTGCTGGCATTTGATTCAATGGAGTCCCTTCCATTACACTACTGTTATTTCACATATGGAGCATGTTGATGTCAAGACTTGGTACCCTTGTGGTTGAACCAGGCCATTTAGTTTATGTGGATATGTGAAATTAGTGGAGATACACAGAGATGATAAGTAGGTAGAGTAACACATGCACAGATAATAAGCAAGCTAACTATCGAAACAATAGGTACTGCCAATGCGTCAACGTATTTTGAGAGGTCTACAGTTCCTGTTACCATCAGAGTTACAATACCTACCCATTACCCTACCCAATATTTGCTTAGAAACACATTAAATCTGGATTTACTAAAAAATATATAAATATCCAATAAGAAATTCCATGCAAACAACAATAGGTGAAAGCATATTATCGGTGATTGGCAGTTTGCAATCAGAGGTTACAAATGTTAAAGTTTGTGGATCCAATTGGCCAAACTGAAAGCATAGGGACCAATCTGAAATTTCAGGTAAAGTTTAGGGACCAAGAGTGAATGTACTCTTATTTTTCCAGGTGCCACATTATGTGTCCTCGTATGCTGGGCAGGCAACCTCCCATTTTTTTTCCTAGAGCCATATTGTCAATGACGAATGATCTTGTACAAGGTACTTGACAAGCTTAAATTGGGCTAACTATCTAAGACATGAAGTTGCAAAATTACTAATTGTTTAACCACTCTTCTCACAGCTGTCAGCTGTGCTAACCTCTCTACTGCAATATTGGTAGCTCAATGAATGAATTTCTAAAAACTTACGAAAACTTGATTTTTTTTCTAGGAAATGTTCCTTTTTATATATAAAAAGTTCCAGAATAATAAATTTGTGTGATCCAGAGAAATCTAGTTACCAACACCACCTCTCTGCACTTCAATCATCTGGTAAACACCAAACATCATAAACTTCCCACAATTCACAATAATACTATATATTTATCATTTATGCACAAAGAAAATAAATGTTACAACTTACCAGGTAGGGCCATAGGAGTGAACAGCAGATTACATCCATTAGCTGTAAAAGCTATCAAACAAAGGGCATAAAAGTGTTCATGCCTTTCAATGAAGTAATTAGGAGAAACTTGCTTTTACTTTGACTCAAAAGTTGTGAGATATGAATAGTAAATGTTGTCCTGTGAACTTTTCAATCATGTTGTGCCTCAGAACATTGCGTTGTTTAGTAAGACTACTTTTATTTTCCCCAAGTAAGTGTGAAAGGCTGGCTCTTTCCTTTATAATCACTAATCATTGCGTCATATCTTACTGCATAAGCGAACTTTTAGTCAAATTTGGCACCAAGATGTTTCCATTTCTTCTGGCTTGTTTGATCCATGATTCATTATGGACAGTGCAAAATTGAAATGCTTGGTACTTCATTACCTAAAAATAGCATGTTCACCAATGGCATATGTTTCTGATGCAACCCAACTGACATGCAGATTATGGACATGTTGGGACCAAGCCTTTGGGATGTTTGGAATAATAACTCCCACTCGTAAGTGTCTAATTGTTCTTCCACTTATTCTTGAAAGTTCACCTCTGATTTGCTCAGGTAATTCGAATTTTGTCTTTCTGTTACAGAATGCCTGTTGAAATGGTTGCTTGTATTGCTATAGAAGCAATTTCCATATTGGAGAAGATGCACTCAAAAGGGTATGTAACATTTCTCTTGTGGTAATGGAGCCTAATTGTTATTTACATGTTGCATATAAAAACATAGCTAACAACTCTTGTTTATGATAGGTATGTCCATGGTGATGTAAAACCTGAGAACTTTTTGCTTGGACCTCCAGGCACCCTGGAAGAGAAGAAACTTTTTCTTGTTGACCTTGGATTAGGTAATTTTGTTTCATTGTTCACTTCACAGGAACATTCTAGTGTTGTACTTGGCCCAATGGGGCGTCAGATATATATGTTGTTTCTTGACTTAACATTGATTTCTCAACACAGCTACTACATGTAAAGACACTGATACAGGAGAGCATGTTGATTATGATCAGAGGCCTGATGTCTTTAGGTTTGCAAGATAAATACTTTACTAAGTCTTAAAGCCCTTAGTTTTTCTTATTTATTACTAAACTGACATTTTCTTGTCATACTTGACTTGTTTGCCTAAACAGGGGAACGGTTCGGTATGCTAGTGTGCATGCTCACTTGGGAAGAACAGGAAGCAGGAGAGATGACCTTGAATCCCTTGCCTACACACTTGTTTTTCTTCTGCGTGGTCACCTTCCTTGGCAAGGATACCAGGTGAAATTCGTTTAGGGTGTGATTTTTTTTTTCTCTCTATTTCAGTTATTCTTTTTTTCTTACTTGTGTTTTCTGTGAAATAATTTTAGGGAGAGAATAAAGGTTTCCTTGTTTGCAAGAAAAAGATGGCAACCTCTCCAGAATCGTTATGTTGCTTTTGTCCGCAACCTTTCCGACAATTTATTGAGTACGTTGTAAACTTAAAGTTTGATGAAGGACCAAACTATGCTAAGTGCATTTCTCTTTTTGATGGCATCGTTGGTCCAAACCCAGACATGAGGCCAATCAACACTGATGGTGCTCAGAAGGTACTGTATTTCTTTCCTATGTTGCTTCTCATTAACTTATAAGGTGTTATGACCATGCCTAGATGGTCAAATTATATAAATGTTAAATTTTTGATTGCTCCCAGCCATTGCTTTTGTGGTAAGGGCTTGGGAGGCATTGCTTACATGGGGAATGGGATTATTTCCATAGTATTTCATTTGTGCAATGTAAGCTATCAGACTAATAATTGGTTGAATTTCTACCAGCTTATATATCAGGTTGGTCAGAAGAGAGGTCGCCTCATGATGGAGGAAGATGATGATGAGCAACCCAAGAAGAAGATTAGGATGGGGATGCCTGCGACCCAATGGATTAGTGTTTACAATGCTAGGCGGCCTATGAAGCAGAGGTATGAATTGTTTAGATGCAAGCAAGCTTTAATTGGAAAGAATATATTTCATTCTAACTGCACTGCAGGTACCACTATAATATTGCAGATGGTAGGTTAGCACAGCATATTTCTAAAGGAAATGAGGATGGCTTGTTTATAAGTTCAGTTGCCTCTTGTACAAATCTGTGGGCTCTAATAATGGATGCCGGCACTGGCTTTACTACTCAATTATATGAACTTTCTCCATATTTTCCTCACAAGGTAAGTAATTATACTAGCCTTTGTTGTATACCAGCATGCTTCTCTCTCTCTCTCTCTCACGCACACGCTGGAGGGTATTAATATTATACTACATTAAACTTTCTCAACAATAGCATTCTCCATTATTGACATGGTTTCACACTTCTCATTATTGCATTTAATTTTGATCTACTTGCCTATGTTGCTCTCAGGAATGGATAATGGAGCAGTGGGAGAAAAACTACTACATCACTGCATTAGCAGGTGCAAGCAATGGCAGTTCTTTGGTAGTAATGTCAAGAGGTAATATCACTGATGCCTGCTGGGTTCGAGATTAAGAACAATACTTGCATGCGCAGTACCATGACTCTGATCATGGTGTGTCCTGGACTCCTGGTAGTGTGTTTTCTTAGGAACCTTGGAGCTTCTCCTAGATAGTATAGAATTGAGTAACATTGGTTTTTTAGGGAATTGACAGATGATCCCTACAAAATTCAAGTTTTCGTTTTCAATCAGCTATGGCCCTGTTTGGCATATCTGTAGCTTTTCTGATAAGTAGCTTTCGGCTAGGTTGCATGGTTGAAAGGCTGGGCTGAAGAGGTTTGGTGCTTAGTTATCAAGTCGCGCCATTTATCGCGATTAATGAACGATTAATCGACAAGTCGGCCTGGGAGCACAACTAGAGGACCTCGACTCGATTAGTTTCCTAGTCGAGCGTCTTGGATTTCTAGTTGATGACTAGCCGTGATTAATCGCGCGACTTGGCTGTTTGGCTAGCCGAGCCACATGTTGGGTTGGGCCTTGGGCGGCCAGTTGCTCAATCATTCAATTGGGCTTGGCCTGGCCTATTTTGAAGTGAGACTAGAAGTAAAGAGGAGCAGCCAAAGGCATTGAGCATTTGAGCAGCACACGGGACGAGAGGCAGCATTCTAGGAACCTAGCCAAAGGTGCCACTTGTCGCTGCCGTCACTACAGGCCACCACCATCCGCTCATCTTCCTCCTTTGCACTACTTCTCGTTGCATCCCTTCTCCGGGTTCTCCCCCTCCCTAAGTCGTGAGCCCGAAGTTGCCCCAGTCTCCTCCCCTAGTCTTTAAGTCTTAATCTGTCTCCTCTCCTACCTCTTCCATTTATGTAGATCTGTATTGCTTTGCTTTGAATGCCCTTTGTTTCATACTCTGCTCTGAAAGTTTGAATGCCCTTTGTTTCATGCTCTGCTTTGAATGCTCAACCTAGTGTGTTGGAATTTCTGGTGTCTAATCTAGACTACTCGTGGACTAGTCGTCACAACTCAACTTGACTTGATGACTAAACAACTATGCTTTGGTGTTTCATAGCCTGGGTTTTAGGTGTGAGGGATGTGGGTTAGGAATGGGGATAAGAGGGGCTGGGTTTGGGATTTTATACATGGTAGAAGGTGGGTAATTTTCTTTAACTTTAGCGGCAAAGTCAGAACTCCAAACCATCGAAGCTGTGGAAAACTACTCCAGACCAGTTTTCGGCTTTTAGTTTCTCCTAGTACAAATGGGCTAATGCCTTTTGGCTTTTGGCTGTGGAGAAGCTAGCCGTTTGGGACATCTTCTGGTTTTAAAAGGGGAGAAGTCGAAGCTGAAGCCGTTCCAAACAAGCCATATATATAATGAGATTTACTGGACTAGATTAATCTTGTCTGGAAGGGCAAATTTTGAGTGTTTTTTTTGGAGCAGCAAATTACAATATTGCAATCTTCTAAAGATGGAGGTTCTAGGAACCACCCCTTGGTGTGTTGATGGAGTTGTGGGTGTACGAATCCACTCACCAGGGTTCAAATCCTGGTGCCCACATTTATGCGATTCTCACCAGGGTTCAAATCCTGGTGCCCACATTTATGCACATGCTAGTGTGCTTCACTAGGAATTTTGTGAGGTTGCGGATTTATCTCCGGCCTCCATTTGTCTAGGTGTGTGCTAAGGGGCGCACTCGCGTGCATGCGTGTGGTGTGTGTGCGTGTGTGTCTTGTAATCACAAATAAAGTTGGAGGTTCTGAATATTTGTGTTGTTGCACTGACTTTGAGCCTCCAGGAACGCAATATGCCCAGCAATCCTACAAAGTAAGCGACTCATTTCCCTACAAGTGGATAAACAAAAAGTGGAAGGACGGTTTCTACGTCACTGCTATGGCCACTGCAGGCAGCCGATGGGCAGTGGTCATGTCCCGGAATGCTGGTTTTATAGATCAGGTATGCCTGTCCTTGTTTTCAAGTTTTCTACTAGCCTAAAAAAGCATAGCACATCCATATGCTTTATTGTTGCTGAATCTCAAAGACAATTGAGGGTTCAACGGAGCATATGCTAAAAATTACGAGGATCCAATTCAGTGCCCGAGTTTAACATTTTCAGTTGTAGGTTGTGGAGCTTGACTTCTTGTATCCAAGCGAGGGAATCCATCAGCGTTGGGATAATGGTTATCGCATCACTGCGACAGCTGCTACATGGGACCAGGCAGCGCTTATCCTTAGCATCCCCAAAAGAAAACCTGCTGATGAAACACAGGAAACCCTAAGAACATCCGCTTTCCCCAGCCAGCATGTGAAGGTGACTTGATGTTCTCTCCCCGTTTCTAAACTCCACAGATTAGCCATTCTTGCTCTCCTATTGATAAATATGTTTGCAGGAGAAATGGGCGAAAAATCTCTACTTAGCCTCCATTTGCTATGGAAGAACGGTTTCATGAGGGCCATTCTGTTTGGCTGGTTCTTTGTAGAGTTTATTTACATTGACTGCTGAATTTATGATTAGATTGGGAATTTTGAAGGGCGACGGTATTTCTAATTTTCTTTCCTATAATTAACCGAGTCGATAGATGGCAAAGCCTGCTTTGTGTTTTGTTGATAGGGCCCTAGCATGAGGTTAAGAATGTATGTTGTGGTGCTGGGTTGTCGTACTCGCTTGTCCATAGAATGTTAAAATCGCTGTAATTTGTAAGTTGTAACCTTGCTTACCCGCCATGTATATAGTTTTAATTAATATGTACCCCTAGAGGTAGGCAACAAAATTGGATAAACTTAAATTGTGCCTGCGTCTTGCTCTCTTGCTGTATTGGCATTTATCGTGCTTGGGACTCCTGCACCTCAATTCCTGTGGTCTCTTGTGATGTCTTAGGGTTTGTTTGGCTGAGAGTATGGGACATCCTTGTGTGGGAGGATGCGGTTCTCTGTATTGTGTGGATACTGTGTCGTGATTATTTTCAGTGGTTTATGCAGTTGTGTGTTATTCTTGTATTCTTCACTCATTGCTTTTCTGCAGCTCAGCTTCCTGTGAAATTCTATTTGATTAATTTCAGACCCTGTATGCAGCTGAGTGAGTAATATCCACTCGTTGCTTCTGAGAAGTTCAGCTTTCCCGTGCAATTCTGTTTCATTCGTAAATATATAACTGAGACTGGTGTTCTGTTACTCTGGTGCTCGTGTGAGCTTCTTTGCTATCTTTTGGTTAATTGTGTGACGTTTTTGTGTTGAGGGTTCAGTGCCGGTTCACGGTAAACGTAAATGCAAGGACACGGCACCAGGGGATGCATCATTTACAGTGGTGAGATGCGTAATGAATGATGTCATTGACTCTTTATGGAAGGAGAAGCCTCTGCAAGGAGCCAGCGAGGCTGATCAAACACAAAGGCAAAGACCTCAAGAGGGAGACAGCGCCGCTCGCCTGTCAATTCTTCCATCCACTGCGACTGACCTGTGCGACATCCTTAAGAGTAGAATTCTGGCTCCGAACAGGTGCAAATTAAATAGGCTGTCTCAACTTTGTGCCGCTTGCATGCACGGATGGTTTCAATGCAAGCATGGTTCTGTACATTGCTGTAAGCTTCAGCTGGTTTGTTTGCTCTGCATCGCTGTTCTCTCTAGCTTGTGCATCTACATTGTCCTCACCTCTTTAATTGAAGTATTGAACTACACGCACGCATGACATATATTTTCTCCTCTGGGAAAGAAAACAAGTCTGGCTACACAGATGACGGCTCTGAAATCTCGATCGAGCTAGGCATAGGTTCTCGGCGTGAGCGTGATGGGCATCCCTCGCTTGAGCCGCACCGTGGGGAAGTTGACGATTGTGTCGTCTTCTGCCACCCACCTGCAGCATAAATATATATGCACATACATGGAGACAGTGTCAGCGAGAGACAGCATTCAGCAGTCAATTGATATGAATGTGAACAGATATACATGTATAGCAAAGCACTGGCGCGTTCCGTATCGCATCGGTGCATTGCATGCATATAACTAGTTACTTTCACCTCTTTTCGTTCACACGTGCGTATATGCATATGCATTCTACTCCGGTTTCACGCGTGTTGCATGACCTCTGCATGCAAGTGCCTAGCTAGGAGATTGATCCATGCATGCATATATATACCTGAAGTTGGTGACCAGGTGGTGCAAAAAGATGGAAGCCTCGAGCCTGGCCAGGTCCAGCCCCGGGCACAGCCTCTGCCCTCCACCAAAGGGAGTGAAACCACTGCTGCCCATCATGTCCCTCTCCTGTAAAAATGTCCACGGATCACTAACGAGTAACACATTATTACAAATTGTACAGATTAAGAGGGAAATACATGCATGCATATAAGCATGAATGTTCCCGGCCGTACGTGTGCGTACGTACACACATGATGCTGGATCATATGGTCTTACCTTCCACCTCCATGGATTGAAGGCATAGGGATCGTCATAGATGTCCGCGTCGAGGTGGACGGAGCGGAAGTAGACGAAGACGCACCAGCCCTTTGGGATGAGATTTCCCTTCATCTCCACGTCCCTCACCGCCTTCCGCATGATCCCGCTGATGATGCTGCCGATCCGCAGCGTCTCCGTGATCACCTGCATTTGCAGTACGTGTTGTGATCGATATTGTTCTTGTTCGTCTCATCGCAAGACCGAGAGAGACGTATGTACACATGGTGTGCTATAGCCTTAGCTAGTAGTATACTTACATGCTGCGTGAACGTTAGTGACATGTAGTCTGTCCATTGCAGGTTTTCGCCCATGTCTGATTTTCGCCTCTTCAGCTCCAGGCTCTCCTCCTGCATGCATGGTGCCATCACATACATAAGTGGTATACCGTAAACTATTACTCCTCTGGTCACAAATAGTTGTTATCTTGGAATCGACACAGTCTTTAAAACACAGCTTTGAACACTAGTTTGTATTATAATATATTTATAAAGCACAATAAAATTATAATAATAAAAAAGTATTTTTCCAGGCAATTCTATACATATGATTTTTACGTATCCAATTTAAATATTTTAAAAAATATTGACAGTTAAAGTTTTAAAAATTTAACTACGCATATGTCGAAAACGACACCTATCTATGACCGAAGGGAGTATTTATTTCTTACTGATAAACTTACAAATTAACAACATACATTATTACTTACCGACAAACTTATAAATTAACAACATACATTCAACTCATATAACATATATAGGAGCATCTTCAACGCAAAGGCGCACTCCAATGCATAGTAACTTCATGATAGGTCCACAAAAATCTGAAGTGAAGCCACAACGTCCCACTCCAATGCATAACGTACAGCTTAACGACAGATCCACGAAATCTGATGCAAAGTTACTATAGCTCTCCAATGTACCCCTAGGAGTTGCCCAGCTACCATAGCACTTTTGAAGCAACTATGTACCTCTACTGATGTGGTATCTCCATCCTACGCCACAGTGGAGCTTTGGATATGCTCCTGCGTTGATCCACTGATCCGTCGTAGTGATGCAGTACCTCATAATTAACAGATTTTCATACAAGCTAATTACAGAATTACATATATATGCACCTTGTGATCATAAATATTTAGAATACAACTTCTTGATTAACTGATATTAGGTCAATTGAATGTACGTGCTAATTAGGTGGATGTCTCCATCAAATGCCTGGTTCTGTCGTCATCTCAGAATTAGTTATGAGCATGATTGCACGCCATGCATAAGCTAGGCAACAAACAATCTATATTAGGCGGGCCTCAAGGACGACATCGATATAAAAGATTGTAAATTAACCCAACACTAATTTACCAAACAAATTGGTGAGGATGGTTGAAGTCATGATGCACGACAATATTAGCAATGACATCGACCCTCAATCCTCATGATCTTTTGTATATCACTAGATGCCTTATTTTTTACTTAAGTAGCTTTGCAGGAGAAGGTCGCCAGAGAAATGGTGTGACATGCATGTAGGACATACCTCTAGCCGTCGAAGAGCCGGGGGGCATTCGCTGAGGTACTTCACGGCAAGCGTGATGAGCACCGGCACGGAGTCCTCTGCGGGGATCATGAAGTCGATCATATTGTCGGATATCAGCTCGTCGGTAAGTTCGTCGCTCCCATGACTCATCAGCACGTCGATCGTGTCGCGCGGAGCCCCACAGAGATCCTTGCCTTCGAAGATCCTCTTCCTCCTCTTCTCTTGGATGATCTTTTGTATCAACCTTGAGATCCTCTTCTTAGCCTAGATGGACACACACATGCACAAAAGCTAGCTTTGTCATATAGTTACAGCAAAAGAACTCATTGATGGGTTCATTAAGAAAGGGGAAAACTATTAATTTGAGGCAATTTTGTAGGTCAAATTGAGGGGTAATAGTTAGCATATATTTACCCGGAGGGATCTATAGAGCTGAGTCCCCGGAAGCTTAATGGGAAGGGATATCAAGCCGGCAATGAATTCAAGGAATTGTTGCCTGAGGTAATGCATTTCCTGACCTGGCTCCAACCCTATTAGAGCCCTCACTAGTATTTCAAACACAACCTGTGAATCATAGGACAGAGATAAAACTAATTAAGTTTCATCTTGGTAGTCAACATGTTAACAACTAACGGAAAACAAATTGCATGCTTCAAAAATTGATTCCCATCGGGAAAAAAACTGTCAATACGGTGTACACCCTCATATATAGGCTCCTTTTAAGCCTAGAAACCAGTACCATGGGAGAATATTCGTCTAAATTTGTCAGGATCTCGATCCTAGAATCCTACGGGACCATTCCATGCTCACACTTGATTCATAATAAACAATATATGAAAGAATGCAAAAATTACAAAATTGCAGATTCTGTGGTCATATATTGATCAATTAATGATATGTCGAGGGAGTGATGAGCTGAAGCACTGTATAATCCCTTGACTTTTTATGCCTTTAGCTTAACGATGAAATAAATAGACAAATGTGTAAGACAAATCAAGGAAGCCAAAAGAACATTTAGCACAATTTCATTCAACCAAATATAAGCTTTACATATGCTATATCGTAAAAACCTACTTTGAGACATGTTAACAACGCCTTGCATATACATAGAGTTTTCTCTCCTCTGTTTCTTCTTAATCTTTAGAGTGCCTTCAATGGTTAGAGAACTATTGGTATTTGTATACTAGACTAGCTTGTGCTCGGTTTTTTCATGTAAAATGTCATGACCCGATGCACATATAGATAGTGATCAGACAAGCCAAAAGCCATTATTACTTGTAATTGAAGCACCATGCATGCAGCGTAGCATTCAACATTTGAAACTGAAACTTTAATATTCATTCAGCATTTGAAACTGAAGCTTTAATATCCATTCAGTACTTGAAACTGAAGCACCATGTAAAGCACTATGGCTAATGCTTGTTATTAGCACAAAATTTATTTGTTATATTTTTTAAGAGAGAGCAGAGGGAATTGCACTCATAGTTCTCAATACTTTTAGTCCAATAACCATCACACTTAGATCTTTTATTATAAGAACGTTTCTATAATTTACATAGACCATATTACGATAAAATAATTTAACAAAATGGGCATATTATATAAATGGACAAATGCTCACTCCCAAGTTCCAGAAATCATATATTGGCCCTAGATCAATGTACACGTGTACATGCAAAAGAAACAAAACATTAAGCCCACGCGAGTAAGGCCATTAGTTGTGAAAACAGGTCATATAGTTTCTGACTGATTCAGATAATTTTTAAATATCAATTATATTAGCTTAGATATTTGTCAGATAGTATCAGATCAGAATACAATATAGATTTTTTATGTCAGATACAGATACGGATTCAGTAGCTCCTATCTGTCAAATACGAAGACATATTATCTAGATAATTAGGGGCTAGATTATGCAGATATTTTTATGGCTGGACCAAGGATACTGTTTCAGCTTAAAAAGGTTTCTAAATTTCAAAATAATTTTATAATTTAATTAATCTAGAAATTAAGTTTCAAATTTTAAAATTGGCAAAGTAGCTCAAAAAATTACTAATGTTTTTGGAGACAATGCTGACATAGTCTAACATTTAACAAAAATTATTTTCTAGATTTTTCTATCTTTCAATATTTTTCAAAAATGAAAACACTGCTGTCTTTCATAGGAAAATACTTAAAACCAGTAGCCAAAAATGAAAAAAAAAACTCATACATGCATAATTTACTATTTTAAACATAATTCAATAGGGAATGCAAATCTTGGATCTTCACATGCATGTTCTTTATTATGAATGTTTAGATCAAATAAACTAATTATGTTTACTTGTTCATTTTGTGTGTTAAAATTTAAAGGTTTTTCATGTTTCGAGAAATTTCATAACAGTATTGACTTCGATTCGTATTCACTTCGTATTTGTTGTTAATATTATTCTTATTCTTATTTGTATTTGGATTATTTATATTTATATCTGAGAAAAAAATACCAAAACAAATTTAAAAGAGATTCATTATCCGGGCGTACATATCCATTTTCCCCCTAAGGGCCGTGTGCGTGCGCCCCTAGGAAAACTCAACTACGTACATGCATGTAGTACGGAAATGGACACGAGTACTAGACCGTATACTAGCTGCTCACGTCACATACGTACCGACTTGGCCTCGTCCTGGACGCGCACAACCGCGGCGTCATCTCCGCGGCTGCGCCACGCATCCATGGCCGCGCCGACGCGGCGCTGCATGTCGGCGGTGATCTGCGCCTTGAGCTGCGGCGACTTGAAGAAGGCGCCGGCGAGGCCGTGCACCCGTCGCTGGAGGCCGCCGCCGAGCACAAGGATGGACGACTCCCCCATGAGCTCCATCAGCGACCGCGGGTACCACGGCACGAACACCGACGCGTCGCTCTGCAGCACCGCGCGGCTCACCTCCGCGTCAGCGCTCACCACCGCCGGCGAACCCCACAGGTGCGATGTGAACACCTTCCCGTACCTGCTCGACCAAAATCAGTGGCCAGAAAATTAAATTTCGATAGAACAGTCATAAAGTAAGTGCAAGTTGTACTTGTATCCGGACGAGGTGATGCATGATCTAGCGTTTGGTTATCCTGGTAAGACTTCAATAAAAAAAGTCCTTCCCGTACTAGTTAGTGCTAAAATGAAATGAAAATTTTAACACCATGGAACCATGAAGGCAACCCTGCTGTGCCGGAGTCAGAAAATTTCCGCAAAACGGTCACACAGGCATGTAGCAACAGATTATTGATAGATACTCGATGTATCTGGATGGATGGTACAAGATTTGGTGTCCAGATCCACACAATTTCTTCCCGTATAACAAAATTTTAACCCTATGCAAATATGTAGACACAGGTAATACTAGAGATGCTTGCTATACTCACATGCGGCAACGCTTCTCGACAAAGGACTCGGGGCGCGCTGAGTAGGCTGCGGAGATGAACGCCAGCGTCTCGCCGACGAGCGGCCACCCGAGGGTGCCGTCCGGGAGCCGTGTTTTGGCCGCGCTCGTCGACGTCGGCCGCCGCTTTCCAGACCGCTCGGCGGAGGAGATGAGCCGTAGGATGACGGCGGCGAAGAGCAACGCCGCCGAGACGGACGCGACGCACGCGGCCGGCCAAGAAACTCCGGCCGTCGCGTGTGATTCCATGACCTTGTTGTGCGAATTGGAACTTTGCAAGATGATGAGTGAGCAGGGTGAGGACAGAGGTGTGCTTACGTATATATTCTAGCCTTTCTAGGTACAAGATAGCCCAGTATAATTGTGTTGTTATATGAGCAAGTGCTCAAAGAAAATAAAGCCGACACTGCTATAAGTTATCACAGATGGTTTCTAAATTAGAATCGTCTACGATGAGTTTTTTTATATAGATAGTTGAAAAATCGTCTGCAATGACTCCTTGTTATTACTGACACTTATTTACAAACGGTTCACCCATCCTATTACTACTCTCGTCCAAACACGCTTAACTTCAAAGTTCTTATAAGATCCAATACTTTTATGGTAGTATGATCATATCTGACATATAATGCGTCTCTCCTTTCTTTAATCCTGTGAAGTACCTGAACACCGATTTCCAATTATTTCAAATTAGTAAACTATAGAGGTAATTAGCAAAATTTAAAACTTTTAAATTTATTTTCCATACTTTTGACTATTAATGATGCTTGCAATATATATGCCATTACTATTAATGAAACTTGTAAAAATACCATAACTTTTGACTCGTACTTTCGATTTTGGTGTTCTTATGCTTTCCAGAATCATCACACGATGAGCTCTTCGATTATATTCTTTTAGGCACTGATTCTAGTTTGCAAATATGAAATTCAAGTACGTTTGTTAAAATGGTCATAACTTTTGACTCGTAACTCCTATTGGAGCGTCGTTATTTGGTTCGTTCGAAAGATAACGAAAAGTGGCACCCGAATTTCATAAAAATCAGATGATCGGATTCTGATGGTTTGTGCGAGTGCTTGCGCGGCGACGAAATTCCAAGAAAACGTCGTAGGGCCTCAAAACGGCCTCCGGAGTTTTGAATATATTTCGGTCGTTCTTTTCAATTATTGCAAATAGAATATTAGTTCCAATTATTTCAAATATAATATTATTTAATTTCAATTCTTTCAAATTAGAAAGTAGGAAAGGTAATTAGCAATATTTATTATTTGTGATGGTTTCAAATTAAAACCGCCTGTGATGTGTGAATATTGGTTAGAACCGTCCGTGATGATGTGAACATCACAGACGATTTTATAAGTCCGAGATTTATCACAGACGGTTTGTGGATAAAACTGTCTGTGATATTTCCTCATCACAGACAGTTTTATCCACAAACTATCTGTGAAGTTCTCGTTTTCATCACAGACGGTTTGTAGATAAAACCGTCTACGATATTTCCTCATTATAGACGGTTTTATCTACAAACCGTCTGTAAAATTCTCGCTTTCATCACAGACAGTTTGTGGATAAAATCATCTGTAATGATCCAACATCATAGACAGTTTTAGTTATAAACCGTCTGCGATGTGTCACAGACGATTTTTATAAAAAAACAGTCTGTGATGATGTGTTTAATATAACCCTTTTTGTAATAATGCGAGATGAGTGACGTGTGAGTGCAATGTCCAATCTGATGGGCTTTTTTTTTGGCACCAAGAAATTAATCTTAATTTTTTTAGAACAATTAGTTTAGTCCCCGTGTTGATCCTGTGATGATTGGGTAGTTAGCTAGTACAGTTGTTTTGGGTCCTACCTAGCTAGCAAGGATTCAGAGAGACGGAAATTTCTTATGGTGGCAATCATGTTTTTCATGCGTTGTGAATTGTGTATACACAATAAAGACCGTATGATCCGTGCTATGTTCTATTTGGAACATGGGAATTCTACAAAAATTCTGTACGTAAGAAAACACACACCTTACTTTCTTTTGAGCGAAATACCTACTAGATGTGTTCCCCATAAAATTCCCATGGGAATTCTGCAACTCAAACAACATAGTATTACTAACTACGAAAATCAAATATGGCAAGTGGCAACACAGCGAATAAGATGTTTCTATTTGGAGAAATCGAGGATTTGCTACTGCAAAGAGGTGTACTTAAGAATTTGTCATTGCATTGTCTCACTGATGTGTGGGCAATTCATCGTCTCCCCCCTATTTATACAGGATGCTCCTGGTTGTGCATCCAATTGCCGTCAACCGAGCTGGCGTTTAATTAGGGTTTATTTGGTTATAACGACAGATTTGGAAAGCAGAGAATAATATTAACTGTTTAATTATTTTAAGCATGCATGATGGCATGGCATATTGATTAATTAGTATCAGCCTCACAAAAAAATAATTTGGGCCTCACTTGAGTGGAAAGCGAAATTTGCATGGCCTTTAGCTGCAAAAAAGATTCCAAGTCTACAAACTTTAGATGCATGCGTGGTTGAGTCAAGGATATGTATCTATCCAACAGCACGTGAGAAAGCACTCCCAAGTAGAGATATGCACGTGCTTAAAAGCTTGATAGCGGCCGACGACATGGACGGTATTTTCCTATCTACAACAGGGAGGCAGGTTGCAGATAAATACAAATAATCTGTATGTATCAGCATAAAGTCCAAAAATATAACAAAAAAATCTTATATCTACAATTATGCAATTCTATCACGAGTAGTGCACATACATACAAATAAGCTACATATATCGGTGTGTAGTCCAAAGAAAATAAAAAAGTCATAACTACAGCAATAAAATGTTATCACAACTACTCGTTCCACTACTACAGAAAAACCTATATTAGACACCTCATCACAGACAGTTTGTGTTAAATCTAATCACAGACAATTTTGTCAGTGCGACCATTTAAGTTACTGGATATACTAAAAATCGTTTGTGATAAATTGATATCATAGACGGTTCCTCTCACGAACCATCTGTAACGGACGGTTCGTGGGACAAACCATTTATGATATGACTGTATATCACAAATGGTTTTTTGAAAAAGAACCGTTTGCAATACTTCATAGACGGTTTTTCCAGCAAACTGTCTGTGACATGTCCTGCCAATATATATATATACACACACACACACAGCTACAGAAATCATTTGTACAGGCGGTTGGTAACCCATCTTCACAGGCGTTTTTGCACCCGCCTGTAACTGAAGGTCTGTGTAAATCGGTATATTTGCACATGCGTTTCTAAGTACACCAGAAATGCATTTGTACAGACGGTCATTAAGAAACCGCCTGCATAAATAAGCATTTGTGCAAAGGGGGTTTGGGTGGCTTAGAACCCGCCGCACAAATGCTTATTTGTACAAAGTTTTTCTAAGCAAATTGCCTATACAAATGCATTTTGTGTAGTCGGTGGCTTAAGCACCCTTTGCATAAATAAGCATTTTCACTAGCACCGCTTAAGCCGTCACCAGATAGATCCAGAGAATCTTTTTTTTTAAATAATGTTATGTTAATTATATTATAATATTAATAAATGCATACATTTTATCAATCACATCACCGTTTCAAAGACAAATCCATACATAATGACAAGGTTATATATACCAAACACATATAAATCATAATTGCATTATGTATATATATACAAGGTTATATATACTCCTCTGATATTCTCCTTGTAAAACTCTCCAGCTGGTGCAGTATCCTGCGCCATGTACTCCCCTGATATTCTCTATCTAATATAAATTACAGCCTTGCTGTCTTTAAAAAATATATATATACATCAGTGTTCACGGCCCGTCTATCCTCGTCTCCCAATTACAAAGTCTATAATGCTTCGCCACTTCACCTCCCGAGTAAAAGAAACCACCTCTCTCATGGATGACTTCACGACGAATGAACTGGCACATGTCCTTTTGCACATTGCAAAGGTCATCATCAGTGAGTGCCAAAGTGGTCTTTGCAATCTTCATCTGCGATAATAAAGTAGGCAATAAAGAGGTTAAACAATAGTGAAATCGAGAATCAGACAATAAATAATCTTGAATCACCAATTTGTATAGGCTTACGTCCTGGGGGTTGCTTCTGTACCTCTCGTTGATCCTAAGGAACTCGCAGACGTAGTATCCACAAAGAACACTGCCTGGAGGTTGCTTGTGGCACTTCAAATCAAATAATAATGTATGAAATTAGTACAGTTGGTAATACCCTTCCTTACTAGTGCAATTATGTTGAAGCATTACAAGTGTCTTCTTACCCATGGGTGGACATAGCAAAGCATCTTATTTGACCCCTTCGCAGGATCATGTTGCCCCCCTTTTTTGGTCGTGTAATTCTTGAAAGCCCTACTCGAATGTCAACAACAACAAGTAACTATCATATCATAAAACAAATTACATTATGTTATGTATGTTTGTGTATATATATTTCTTATGCATTTAAGACGCGGGTGAATTCATTGTAAGATTCCGGTGGGGTTCTGGATGAGTCAAGGACCATATATCTGCTCTGCTTCGGGTACAGCATGAAACAAATGAAGTGATCGCTGCAACAAAAATTTATGTAAGTTTCACGAGTGATTATGGTGCAAGCTAAACTTTTAGCAACGATTGACGAATGAGAAGATTACTTAAAATTGTAGGGAGCCATTATGACGTCCTTGTCTTGCATCTAGAGCATTGCTTTTGATATGTATAGCCCCACATCTACTTGGTGATCTCGGGTCAGGGACTGCCACTTTTCTTCTATCTCTGTTTCCGTCATCCTCTTATCCTTCAACTCCTTTTCATTGAGTACAGCTCTTAAGCTCGGCTGGCTAATCCGTGTGGGGTCAAGGAACCCGACACATTTTCCCATCTTTTTAGCATCGGTATATTGCATTCTACACAGAAGACAATGGTCAATGCGCCAATTTATATGCTGGATGCTGGGAAACATGACATTTTGGCAAATATCAGATTTTGGCAAAATGCATCTTGTTCGACAGATTTGGCAAAAGTTAACTTTATTTAAAAGGAAAAAACACTAAAATCGGCTTTATTATGCTATCAGAATGCAATATAATGATATGCTGTCATAATTTGTTATATCGGCACTTGCTACTGCAAGAGCCGATATAACAATGTAGGGGTAGGTCAATGGCCAACTTACAGGCACCACACGTTGATCAAGTTGATGTCGAGTTTTCCAAAATGGAACATATGTTGCAAGTCACCAAAATCGATCCAGACGTAGCAAGTATCCTCGTGTTTGTAGACATCTGGAGGGACGGCGGCTTGAATACCCTTCACCCCAAGACGAGATGCCCTCAAGTACCAGTCATGGAGTCTCTTCAACTCCCATGGTCCTTCGTTGATCTGCTCCATGGGGAGAAATGGCTTGCCATGCCCATACGTCTCTAGTGAAGGCATGGTCTGTACCTAAGTGGAGTTGGCACTCCTCTTTGACTTGGTGGTACTCCGTTGATTGCAATCTACTTCTTTGTTTTTCTTTGCAACCAACAACATCGCCGAAGATGAGGCGCATTGTGACGGTTGGGGTAACGGAGGTGGTGCATGCGGTGCACAAGGTGCCGGCGACAGAGATGTGCGCTGTGGTGAAGGCACCGGCAACAGAGATGCACGCTATGGTGAAGGCGCCGCCGGCGGAGAAGATGCGCGCTGTGGTGAAGGCGCCGCCGGCGGAGAAGATGCGGTTTGTGGTGTAGGCAATTTTGGAAGAGGTAGGACGTCTTGACTTGCTGCTAGCGTCTCTGACCTCTCTTGTATCAATACAATATCTTCCTTGAGCCATACAATAAATGACCCAACTGCATCTTGGATGGTCTCTACGTCATCAGTGGTACTGAATGGTAGCTTCCACAAGCCAAGGCACGGAATAAGCAAGATGTCCACTTGCACCTTTGCGTGACCAATCGAGACAGGTTGGTTGTGTATCACAGTGCCCGGATATGCCACGCCCTCCGCAAGCTCAACGACCAAGCCCCCTTGCTCCAGATGTGCACAGAGCTTGCACTTGGTTGCCTCTGTGATATCATCCACAGGATATCGAGGCGTTGGGATCGGCGCGACCGACGCTATCTCGGATGCAGCCGGACTCGGGTTGTCATCCGACCGCGCTTGTAACGCCCTTTCCGCCTCCTTCTCTTCCCACAGTCTTAAAAACTCTTGTTGGGCCAGCTGTCTTATTGTATCAGCCATGGTCCTCTTATATCTTTGACGCGACTTGTATTGGTCTTGATATTCCGAGAACCCATGCTTGAAGCCCACTCGACTTCCGACGCCACGAGTACGACCTGGGTGTTCCTTGGTTCCCAACGCCGTCGTTAGGTCGTCATTCTCCCTGTCTGGCATGAAAGATCCCACCGCTTACTCGTGCGAGATCTTCTGCAGCTTGGCCGAAACTTCCAGGACCGTAGGGTCCACCGTGCTTTTGCGACCCTTCTTGCTGCTGGGTTGGCGAGCTAGGACCCAATTTTTGCCTCGCTCGCTACAGCTCGTCAATGGGTTCTCTATCCCAGCACGGGCTTCCTCTTCTTCTTTACTCCTCCACTCAACAATCTTAGGGGCATACCCACCTGTGCCCACGTGATGGGGGTACTTGTTCTTCTTCGCGAGGGCACTATACACCTCGCTCAATGCTACGGCTTCGCTTGTGGTCTTCTGCCGGACAAACTCCGCCCATTCACCCGCGGTGATTTTTCCATATTTCTGGAATGGTGTCCGCTCCGCTCCGTCTTCACAAAGTACTTGTTCAGACCATACCTCCAGTTCTAGCTCTTCCCCATCACATCCAAGGCATTCTTCTTAGCGATGGCCTCATACTCTGGGGGGAACCTTATGATTTTCTGCAGCTCGGTCCAAAGGTGCGCCTTTGTCGCGTCAGCCACCTTTGTCCAGTTATCAATCGTGATGGAGACATTGTCCTTGACAAGACAGCCGCAGCTATTTCGGAACTTGGATAGTGCCTCACGAGGTGCTAGGGGCTCTCCTAAAGGACCGACCTCCGTGATATACAAGTGCCTGCCGATAACTTGTTCCTACTTCGTTCCCCCCATTTTCGTTTATGCGAGGTTGTGGTTGTTGCAGCAGAGGAATCCACGGGAACATGCCCGGAGGTATCTTTAATTACCTCTTGAACTGCAGCTAGTCGGCGTGATCGCCTTTCCGGCCTCTTCATAGAAATAAACACGAGGAATACACAAACATTAGGAAATGCAATTATGTCCACGCCAAGCTACAAATAAAACAAGCTCACTCTTCTTAATACCTCTTCATTGGGATCGTAGTCAGAGTCGATTTCCCCACGTCGCCGTTCTGGTCGTGGGCATGAAACTGGGCTTGGGCTCTTGTACGATGATGAGGAACCATCACTGCCCAAGGACAATGATGGGCTCGGTATTCTCTCCAGCCGAGTGGCTGCATCATCCTTCTCGTCCAAGTCTTGCTGCCTTCCGGCATCGCCCTCCTCTTGTAGCGGCGTATTACCACCGTGCTCTACAAGCAGGCTCCTCTTAAGCGCCTTCTTGGCGAGCAATTCTTTATCTCCTATCTTACTACAAAACAAATTGCAATGACATCAATTTGAGCCTATTAATATTTACAGTGGGAATTCATTACGGTTTTATTAATTAGCACGCCAAACTCTTTGGTTAAAATTCTATTCGAATCAATCGCTGACAATCGATTTCTACAGATGAAGGGAATGCTTTCTACATCGAAGGAAACAAGAAATATGGATGGTTGATTCTAAGGAAACAACTAAGAAAAAAGAAACCTCTTTAGTGAGATTATATGAGCAAATGCCTGAACCAAAATACTTGCCTTGCTAGGCCGAGCGAGGCGGCGTCGGCAGGGGAATTTTTACCTTGGTCATGGGCTTTGCTTGGCGTCGGTGAAGCGTCCGCGTCGACGAGGGTGAGGCTTCGGCAGTTGACGGCTCGGCGGAAAGTTCATCGCAGGAGCGAGGCCGTGGAGAGGTCATCGAGCGAGGCAACGTGGAGGCGTCGGCGTTGACGAGGGTCAGGCTGCGGCCACCGAGGCGTGGCGGAACGGTCGTAGGAGGTGCGAGCCTGCGGAGAGGTCACCAAGCACGGCGGAACGGTTGTCGGAGGCGCGAGTCTGAGGGGATGCCACCGAGGGAGGAGGCGTGGAGGCGTCGACGGGGGAAATTTGGCTTTGGACCAGGGGAGCACTCGATCTCCCGCCTATTGATATTAGGAGTTAGGAATTTGCACAGGCGGTGCACAAGATTTCCATAGGCGATCCAAACGATTTTTTCAGGCGGCGTCAGTAGAGACCAGGCGGACATCTCCAATTGATTATCCAGTCTGTGTAAATATTTGTACATCGGATAATCCGTTAGACCAAATGCCTTCGAAGTATCTTGCTTGCACCTCGATAGGATATTTGTACCTCGGATTTTACAGACAGGATGATCCGGTTCTTGTAAATATGTATACACCGGACCATTGTCCCGGCAAAAACCATTACTGATTCTAACACACAATGCAATGCAGATGACATTACTGATTCTAACACACAAAAAGCATTACTGATTCTAACACACAATTGAAAAGCATTACTGATCCGGTCCATGGGAACAATGCAATGCAGATAACATTAACATTTTCAAAACAAATAGATTACAGATTCTAACACACAAAATGTAAATGTTCAATCAGTGTTCAGTACATCCAAAAGGGGCGCCAGTAGTACATCGGAATTATGCGCCAACTAGATACCTAGCTAAACTACTCTATCTACATCCAGAAATCGTCATCATCGTCGTCGTCGTCTTTGTCCGACGATAACAACATGTTGGCGGAGGAGGAGCCAGAGCAGGAGGAGGTGTCCCAACGGTAGAGGACGGCGTCGTAGTCGCCGGCGTCCTCGTCGCTAACGCCGTCGTCGTCACTCCCCACCCACATGAATCCTTCCTCCTCCTCCTCCACCTCCTCCTCGTCGCTGCTGCCGCTGCTAGTACCGCCGCCGCTGCTGCTGCCGCCGCCATTGCCGCCGCCTCTGCTGTCGCCGTCGCCGCTGCTACTGCCACCTCCGCTGCCGCCGCCGCTGCTGCTGCCTCCGCGGATGGCCTCCTCCACCCGCGGTACCGGAAGTTCCTCCTCCTCGGGTGCTCCCAGTAACTGGGGCTCCCAATTGACGGACGCAGACGAATGCGATGGCGACCGAAGTCGAGCCTGCTTAGCGGCGAGCTCGGTCTCCGCCAAGATTCCCGAGGAGGATGAGGACGAGGACGACGATATTGTTGGCTGTGGGGAGGGAGAGAACAGAGAATTTGTGAACCGCCGAAGGAAACAAGGAAATATAACCACCGGGAGGCGAAACGTCGCCTGGGGAAGGAAGCCGATTCCAAACACCGGACGATCCAGCCGTGGTTAGGATACCACACCAGATCATCCTCTATGCGTGAGGCGAAACGTAGCCTAGGAAGTGGAGCCGATTCCACACACCGAACGATCCGGCCCTGGTTAGGATACCACACCGGATCATCCTCTATGCGTAGAACCGTGGGCTACAACGGAACTACAAATCAGGAGGATCCGGTATGTGTAAATATATGTATACCGGACCATCCTAAATGTTCACATCGTTCGCGGGGGGCGCTACATTTCACATATATCGATCGATTACACTGAAAGGAATAACTACGAGTGGCGCAACATTCAGATAACTCGTCCTTACATTAAGATCCGACAAGAGCTAACACCACTAAAATCAACTCAGCACTACGTGTCCGTACGTTCTCGGGCTGGGAATGCCTAAAGATCGGAGCTGGAGCTGGATCAGCCTCGCGCTCTGCAACAGAGTTGCTGGCATGCTCGTAGAGGTCATGATATTGAAATGGTCTACTCTCGTCACCATTGGACTGATGGGCTAGCGGTGATGTCGTAGGAGCAGGCTATGGGTCATGGGCTTGGGGGTCCCCGGGAGTTGTCTCTGCCGCACTAACAGGGTCCACCCTCAGACCCTAAAAATCCATAGCAGCCTTATTCTCTGCGATCATAGCAATCACAGCAGTAAGTGATTGGCCAGGAGGCCAAAGCTCTACACATGTTGTCTAGCTAGGTGCTCTCCTCAAGCACGGGAGACGATTCCACACACCGGACGATCCGACCATGGTTAGGATAACGCACCGGACCATCCTCTATGCGTACAACTTTCGCCGTGGGCTATAACGGAACTACAAATCAGGAGGATCCGGTATGTGTAAATATATGTATACCGGAACATCCTACCGGCAAAAAGCCTTCGATACAGATTGTCATGAAAGAGTACAAAGTTAAATAAAATTGTCATGAAATGCATCGTTCCAATCTAGGCAAACACAGCGAAATCGAAATACGACATATCAAGCAAGTTAGAGTGCATAACAACAGAAAAGACAAGTGGCGCAATAAGCAAAGAACTACTCGTCCGTGCTTGGACTAGTGCCAAAAAGATCGGAGCCAGAGCTGGAGTCTTCCCTATCAGCCTCGCACTCAACACCGCCGGCGTCAAGCTCGTCGAGGTTTTCCTCCTGGGACTTTGTAGCTTTAGTCTCCTCATCAGGGGCCTGTGAACCTGTTGGTGAAGGGGTCGGAGCAATCGCTTGGTCACCGGCAAGGGGGTCTGATGGCCATGTCTGTGCCGCACTGTCAGGTTCGGAGGTCAGATCCACAACACTCGTATCAGCAATATTCTCTGTGATTTGAGTAATCACAGCAGTGTGTGTTGAGTCCGGAGACTGATGTTCTGTACATGTTGGCGTAGTGTTATCCTCATCAGGAGCCTCAGGGGCTGTAGGTGAACTCACAGGAGCACACTCGGAGGCTATGACTGGATCATCATCAACTTGAGGAGTCGGCACCGCATCAATAGGTGCGGAACTCAACGATACTACACTCTTAGCGGCCATCTCGTTAATCATGTCAGCATGCACGGATGTATGTTCGGTATCAGTCGAGCACAGGGCAGGCATGGTCGATGTGGGTGCATCCGCTAAAGTAGGTGGAGTAGTGGACAACGGAGCGATGCCTTATCACCGGCTGGTCTAGAGAATATCCCTATCAAGACCGTAGGTGCTGGTGGGAACGTGGACACGGGAGTGGGCAGGAAGCCCCCAACAGAAGCAAGTGGGGCAGCAATGCCGATAGCGGAAGGTGGAACTGGAGCTGGCAGCTCAGGCTGTGCAAGACCAACTGCATTGTACAACTGACCAAAGCAGCCTGAGAAGAAAGTGAACATCTGAGCCATTTGCATCTGACCTTGTAACAAAGCTGCCTAGGTCGTCTGCTGATGCAACCTCATCTCCTCTAGTAATTGGGTCTGTGTCTCCCGCTATTGGGCGATTGAAGCTGCCTGAGACTTCTGCAACTCAACAATCGAAGCAATTATGTGAGTAAGCTCGGAGGGCTGAGAAACAGAAGCCACAGTCATCGGTGTCACGTCAGAGCTGCTGACAGTGCAGCTGAAGTCATCTCGGTCCTCACGTACAGAGCCTGATCCACCTGCCTCGTGGTCGTGGGCTTGGACTGGTGGAAAGTACTCAGGGTCTTCCTCCTCCTCCTCCTCGTCATCCCAGTCAATATCAATGATCCGCGCCAACCCAGCATGCTCCTCAGCCTCTGCTAGTGCCTGGTCCTCCCCTTGAGCGGTCTCTCTCAGTTCCTCAGGTATCTGCTCCTGAGCCCTCCTCATGGAACGCTGGCCTCTGCGTCTGTCATCAAGAGATGGAGGCATGTACTGACGAAGACGAACTCGCGCTTCCAGGTACTCCTCACGATGCTCGTCGGGAGCGAAGGTACTGCATATGTAAGAAATTATATGCGCAAATGGTTGTTGTCTGGCCAAACTCATAACATCTGTAATAGCATCTTCAATCTCACAAATGATAAAGTCGAGAATGTCAAACGGCTCGTGAGATAGGATCGAATAAAGTAGCCACTACTGCAAACTAGTGATCATCTCGGCATTTCCAATCCTCGACAATAGTGACTTCCTCAAAGCCATGTGGACCGCCTTTGCCTTAGGAGTGAGATGGTCTGGATGGCGAAGGGATCCAACGGGGAACGGCTGCTGGAACAAAAAGTGAATCTGGTCATCTGTCGGGAAACACCCTCCGGCCTTAGCACGACGAGGCAGTGTGTCGTCTCACAGACACCACCGTGCAAAGTTCAGCCTCCTCCTCAAAACCAAACAACTCAAGCAAAGTGGACTCAGACACCCTCTTGGGTTCTCCATCGCATGAACTGAATGTATCTCGCTCTCGGGTCGATCCAAACTGCGTGGCGTAGAAGTCTCGACCCACTTTTCCACTACCGTGTCGAACTCATCAACACTGGTAAGACCTTCAAATGGTCAAGTGTCTCTGAACGCCCACCCCACCCGCCCCTCTACAAAGAGGCGGTTGAGCGCCCTGCATGCTCAATCGACCCCGAGCTCTCTGTACGTAATGAAGAAGCTCTGTTGAAGAACCATCCAGAACCTCCTATGAACTCCAAATTCTCTGGCTAGCGAAAACCAAACATTGACATCAGAGAAACGAAGGCTCTTTACCTCTGGGATGAGAGGTTCCGAAGGTCTCTAAGTCTTATCTTAGGGTCACGATGTGGCACATGGTACTCCTCGTCCTCTTCCTTTTCATCGCCAATCTCCTCCTCAAGCGGAACTATGTTGGGACGAGCACGCACCTGCCTAGCAGTGTGCCCGGAAGATGTCGAACCGCCACGAGTGCGAACGCGGCTAGAACGACGAGGAGGTGCCGCACCACCCTCTGTGAATTGAGTGCCCCCTCCTCTCTAACCCCTCTGCGCTAACTCAGGTGTCTCTAATCTGCAATTGCGGCCACGCCCGCATGCTCGAGCCAAATTCAGATCTGCGGCCATCTCACCGCTTAGTCAGCCTTCTATGCCTTAGACTTCTTAGCCTTCTCATTTCAAGACAACAACTTCTTTTCCCTTCCTTTTTCTTGCCATCTGCAAGTTGCACGGTTGAATGTCAAGAACTTGCGTCATATTCATATGCATTTGAATGGAGTCCAAAGAAACCAGAGGGATGTGGATCTCACCGCTTACAAAGTGAAGGAGAGTCGATCGCCAGCCGAGGGCTCGGATTTGTCGGCGGCGACAAAACGGGTGGCGCGAACTGGCGTTTGGCGGCGCCGAGGTGGGTGGAGGATTGGAGTACGGCGTCGCAAGGCATGGAAATGGGCTGCGGCGCAAGACGGCGTGGAGGCGTGGAGAGAGGAGTTGTTAGGTGCGGTCGATATTAAAGCTCCACAGGCGGTTCTCTGAATGTTAAAGCGTGTTTTTGGATAAGGTTAAGATCAACATACCGGATGATCCTTTATCGGAAACATCACCTGACCGGATCGATGCCTATGTTCGACTCGGTGGCAGGATGGTCCGGCCAGCTGAGGAATAAAGAATCGGATCATCTTGTCTAGCGGTGCGCTAGCACCTAGCAGAGTCACAATAACAGTGAGCGCGGACAATACGAAGACCGGACGATCTGTATAGGAAAAGATAAAGACGCTCTCGAATGTGGACGACGGAGGCCTCAAAGCTAAGATTCACATACCGAACGTTCCGTTAAGTAGAGAAAAAACCGTACCAGATTATTGTCCGGACGAATAGTGCTTGGCTTCCTTGGGCCTCTGTTGGCTTCAATTTACAGGATGATCCGACCTAATAGAGAATTAACTACCGTACCATCCTGCACTTTCACGCAACAGTTTTACTCAAGTCCAATAAAAAATATAAGTTCTATTACATATTAAGTTTTTACACAACGTGTCCCTATTTGCCTTTAACAACTTTTCCGACGCAATCATCACGCATATATGGCATCATTGAAATATCGAGGGTTTCTTCTACAAGTTTGATCCTCTCTGGATCTCCGAAAGGTGGTAGGTCGTCGAACTAATTGTATTCTGCCTCGTCGTGCACATTGTCAACTCCAACGATCCTTTGTTTTTCGGGAACAACTATGTTCCTTTTCTTATTACTGGGGTCAGCTATGTAGAAAACTTGCGAGACTTCAGAAGCTAGTATCCAGGGGTCAGTTTTGTGGCCAAGATTGTTGAGGTCGACAATTGTGAACCCATAGTTGTCCACCTCCACACCATTAGGATGTTTGACCCAGCTTCTTGTAAATACGGGATCTCGCATATCCCTTCCATAGTCGAAGTTCCCAAATTTCTTCAATGATTCCATAGTAGGTGTTCTTCTCCCCTATCGTATCTATGGCTTCTACCCGAACGTCACTGTTTTGGGCCATCGTCTTCTTGTCCTTTTGAATGGTATAAAACGTGTACCCATTGATGTCATACGCTAGCCATGATGTTACCAGACTTGATGGGCCATGAGCCAACATTTTCAATATTTCTGTATCTTCGTCCTCACTATCTGGTATGTTTTGGTTCTTGAACCATGTGGTAAACATGCGCTTATTTTCTTCGAGATCCAATCAACTTGACGCCCCGGATTTTCTTTCAAGCTCTATCGTGTTGCTCCACGACGGCTCCACTATCTTTAGTCAAGCAAGATGGTGAAATGTGCTTGGTCCACATTCTTGTACTCATAGTCGATGAATCTTTTCTTCCCTTAGTCCCTTTACCAGTCAACCTCCCCTCATGTCGAGGGACAGGCACACCAATCGGCCTTTCTATCGGCATAAAGTAATCCGTGCAACACTCAATGACTTCCTTAGTATTGTAGCCCTCAATAATGGAACCCTCTAGGTAAGCACGATTCCGTTGTAAGCTCTTAAGCAAGCCCATCCACCTCTCAAATGGAAACATCCAGTGTAAAAATAATGGTCCCAGTACCTTTACCTCCTCGACAAGGTGAACCAAGAGGTGCGGCATGATATCGAAAAAGGATGGAGGGAAGCACATCTCAAGTTGATTTATAGTCTCTATTATGTAGTTCTGCAGATAGCTCAGCTGTTCATCATCGATTACCTTCTATGAAATCGCATTGCAGAAATGACACAACCGTGTGATGGCCACCTTTACAAATGATGAGTTCATACCCCTGATTGCAATTGGGAGTATTTGTGTCATCATGACGTGGCAGTCGTGAGACTTCATACCACTTATCTTTAAATCTTTCATCAATACTAGGTTTTTGATGTTGGATGAATAACCAGACGGGACTCTGACCCCACGTAAGCACTTGCACACTGATCTTTTCTCCTCAGCTGTCAGAGAGTAGCTTGCTGGGGGAAGGTAATACTTTCCATCTATTCTTTCTTGAGGGTGTAGTTCTTTCCTGATTTTAAGTACTACTAAGTCTTTACGAGCTTTAAGATCATCCTTTGTCTTGTACTGAATGTCCAACAAGAGACCTAGCACGCTTTCACAGACATTCTTTATGACATGCATGGCATCGATGCTATGGCGAATTTCCAAGTCCTTCTAGTAGGGCAAATACTTGTAGAAAATTGACATCTTTTTGAATAGGACAACAGGCGGAGGAACCTCCTCATCGGTATTCTTCCTCTTTCGACCCCTCTTTTGGCCCTGCACTGGCTTCTTCCCGAAAACCACCTTGATGTTTTGGACCATTTCAAACACTTTTTTCCCGCTACGGCGCTTTGGAGCCACACCTTCCTCAACCGTATTATCAAAATACTTGCCCATCTTGCGGTATTTGTGAGCTTTCAGCAAGAAACGGCGGTGCCGCATGTACACTAACTTCTGTGAGCATGGAAGGAACGCCGACATAGTTTCATCCATGCATACTACACAAGCTGTCTTCCCTTTAATCTAACCCGATAGGGCTAGCAGGGCGGGGTAATCACTGATGGTAACAAAAATAATGGCTTTTAGTGTGAAGTACTGTTGTTGGAACTGATCCCACACCTGGACCCCATCGTGCCACAACATGGCCATATCTTCCATCAGTGGTTCGAGAAACACATCAATATCTACTCCAGGATGTCTTGAACCTTGGATAAGAATGGACAACATTAGGTACCTTCTCTTCATACATAGCCATGGAGGAAGGTTGTAGATGGACAGACTATCGCCAAGTGCTATGTGTGGCATTCCATTCACCGAAAGGATTCATACCATCGGTACTCGAGCAGAACCTTACATTCCCGGGTTCGTTGTCGAAATCTGGATACATGCGATCAAAATTTCTCCATTGTCTACCATCGGCCGGGTGTGAAATCTTTCCATCTTTTCTGCGCTTGTCGAATGCCAACCCATTAGTTCGAGTCCTCTCATTCGAGTACAAACGCTTTCAGCGCCAATAACGGCAAGTACCACATCACCAACGCAGGATTCTTTTCTTCTTGTCCATGCCGAAGAAGTGTCTTTTTGTTATTACCAGAGTACTATTCTTGTTCTTCTTATTCTTCGTAGTGCTTTGGTCAAGAATCATCGCCGTCGTGGAGTCATCATTCTTCTTATACCGGCTCGCCTTGCACACCGGGCATTGATCCAAGTCTGTGTAATCTTTACGAAAGAGGATACAGTGGTTCGGACATGCGTGTATCTTTTGCACATCCAATGACATTAGAGTGATAAGCTTCTTCGCAAAATAAGTGCTCGTCGGCAAGGTGGGCAATCCATTAGCCTTCAAAAGTATTTCTACCAAGAGCCTCAATAGATCGGTGAAACTCTTGTCCGACCATCCATTGCTAGCCTTCAACCGTAGAAGCATCAGCACCGTATGCAACACCGTAAACTCTGGAGGACAACCCTTAGATTCCTCATATAACAGATCATTCGTTGCTTTGTGTAACGCATCGACATTATCTAAACCTGTCATCTCCTTTAAAACCTATGGTTCGGCATGGCGCAACATTTCCTCTACATCAGCGATGCGACCATCATCTAGTAAACGAGCATGCACGTGAGCTTCATCTCCCAAACCATCAGTGTCGCCTCCGGCACTTCAATCATCCACGAGATCGGGATCAACGTCATCGGTTGTTTGCGATGTACGTTGTTCGCCATGGTTGGACCAACATGTGTAATCCTCTATAAAACCTCTCATGATCGTGTGTTCTGATTACACTTAAATCTCCCCACCCTACATTGTTCTTACAGGTCTTTGCATGGACAAAGTATTTACATTCCTTCTTAGTCCAGCGCCCTTCCGAGCGGCTTTAATAAAAGTTTCGAGCTCTTTGAGGAATACACCCTTATTTCTTGGGGCATTGTACATCCATTCCTTTCCATCTTGAACTCAAAATGAAAAATCAGATCGAAATGTCAATTATTTAGATAGAATTTTAACAAGAGAACCCTAAGTTAAATACTATAAAATGATTTTATTAAAATCACGAAAGAATGTAAGGTCCTCTCCCTTTAGATCTAGAGAGGGGGACTATTCTCTCCCTCTAGAGAGAGGGAGGGATACAAGATCTGTCTATAGATCTAGAAGGTGAGGGCTTCAACCCCTCTCCCAATGCACGTGAAAATTGGTTATTTGCCACTTCAAAGATTGATCCTTTGATTATGATACCGCTTTAGCCAATGACATATGGGACCATCTGGGTCAATGAAATGTGAGTCCAGTGGCAAATTTGCGAAGCCACATGTTTGAAGTGGCAAATAACCAAATCTCTGCCCATGTTCTATCTACACTACATCTTCCTCTCCACAATATATAAAACCTCTACAAATGTCAGGAACGAGATGCTCTTACCTTAGAGAGTTAACTATTCCAAAGATTTCAAGTTCAAAACCTAGCTCCCCCCTTGTTTTCACAATTTTGGGGCCACCTGGAACTACCGCAGATAACGATCTATTCGAAGCTTTAAAGCGAAGTTTCCACAGGCGACTCCCTAAGACAACGGCCTGCAGAAAAATAATAACGATCAAGCAAAATAGCACTACCGGATGATCCGTTAATGGCCAAAAGAACCATACCGGAGTATTTTCTGGACGTTGGATTTCTCTGTGTAGTGTCGCTGTTGCAACATAACGGATGATCCGGTACGTCAATACAAACTCATACCGGAGGATTGTTTGGACGTTGGATTTCTGTGTTTTGTAGGTATTGTAGAACAAAGGATGCTCCGGTACGTACATGAAAACGCATACCGGCATCTCCTTCGTCACAAAATTTGCAGACAAGCATTTACAAAATTTGGACAGGCGGTTTGTTTAAGAACTATGCCTTTAAAGACTTGAACATCACCACAGGGGTTCGTTAATTAATTAGGCCGTCAATATAATTAACTAAGGCGCTTTGCTTAACATACCGCTTTGTGGAAATTATGCTTTCGCATGCGGCCAGAAGAAAGTCAGCCTGTAAAGATCGCAATTTCCCAAGGCAGTTCCTTAAGAAAGCCGCCTGTGAAGAGCATAGTTTCCACAAGCGGCATCTAAAGGGCACCGCCTATGACAAGATCAATATTTTCACAGGCGGTTTCTTAAGAGAGCAGCCTGTGAAGATACCTTTACACAGGCGGTTCTAAACCCCAAGGACCGCATGCAGTCATTTGAGGCGGCTCTCCTTTTAATCCGCCTGTGGAAAAAAATCCTTGGTGTCTAGGAAAATCATTTCTGTAGTAGTGATATATATAGGAACCCTTTTCCATACTCTCGGGAGTACATACTCCCACCTCTAATATACCACGTAAATAAACGATTTATACTCTTTTATCACTTTCGGTATACTTCAATAATAATTCTAAGATACTCCAATACAACATGATTAAAAAAATTTCATCGGACCCTTTATTTTTTTGCTACATACCCTTTTCCATATGTATAAGGAATATGTAAACAAATTATGCTATAAAGGGTAGATTTTAATGAATTTTTTTATGAAATTCACTTTGGTGTATCTTATAATCAGTATTAGAGTATACTCAAAAGGATAAAGAGGTATAACAACATCATTTAAATGGTATATTAGAGGTGGGAGTACATACACCCAGGAGTATGGAATCATTTCTCTCTCTCTCTCTCTATATATATATATAGAGCCTGGACCCTCTTAGGGTTTTTAGAGTTCCCAGATCTGTCTTTGAAATGGTAGTTGTTGTGAGGCGATTTGGTGAAAGAAGACTATGGATTTGACAAAGAGTGATTGTAGATCCATTTGTTGTTGGTGATCTAAGGTTTCTAATTGCATTATATTCAAGATTTAGCTAGTTTGGTAAGGTGATAATTGAAGATGGTTTAGATCTAGTTTTTTGTAGATCCATTTGTTCTTTATGATCTAAGGTAGTTTTTGGTTCTAATTGTATTATATTTAAGATGTAGCTAGTTTGGTAAAGCGAAAATTGAAGATGCTTGGTTTGGATCCAGCTAGCTTGGTGTAGAGAGAAGATTATTTAGATCTAGCATGGTTTAGGATTTAGGATAGGGTTTAGCTAGTTAATTTGTGCTCTAATTTAAAAATGTGTGCATCTGCACTCCTAGTCTACTTCAATTTAATTTATTTTTGCTAGCTATTTTAGATCATACATAGTCTATTTAAATATTTAACACTAATTGTTATGTGCATAGGGTAGATGGACCGAAGATGGATGTACGTTGAGAATGTGCTAGTGCCGAGTACATCAATAGGAGGTTTGAAGAATGCACCGAGGAATATAAGGTTTGGATTGAGTACTAATGGAATAAATCTTTTTGGTAATATGAACAGCCAACATAACACTTGGCCCGTGAATCTCTATATCTACAGCCTTCCTCCTTGGTTATTGATGAAGCAGAAGTATATTTTGCTGTCTATACTTATCCAAGGGCTGAAGCAACCTGTGAATAATATTAGTGTGCACCTAGCATCATTGGTAGAAGATCTAAAAACACTGTGGGTTCATATGGTACAGGTATGAGATGTGTACAAATAAGAGAACTTCACTTTACACTTCTTGTTGTTCTAGACCATAAATGACTATCCTACCCTTACTAACCTGTCAGGCTAGAGAACAAAAGAAGCCAAAGCCTATACTCATTACTTAGATGATACCAAGAGTGTGTAGCTGAATCACTTTTGCAAAACCATGTACATGCATCATCGTAGTTTCCTTCGGAGGAATCATCCATGCCACAAGATGAAAAAACAATTCGACGCAAGGAATGAGGATTGTTTAGCTCTAAGGCCTTTAAGTGGGAAAGATATTTATGATATAGTTAAGGAATTTGATGTTGCATATGGAAAAGGATATAAATTGAGGACCCGTAAGAAGAGGATCTGGAATAAGAGATCAATATTTTAGGACATACCTTACTGGGAGCACCTAGAAGCTTACCGCTGCATCGATATCATATACGTAGAGAAGCATGTATGTGATAGTTTCATTGGTCTCTTACTGAACATTAAGAACAAAATAGTGGATGGTATCAATGCATAGTTGTACTTGATCGATATAGGCATCAGACCTGAGTTAGTACCGATAAAGACCGAACGTATTATGAATCTCCTTGTTACACTCTGTCCAAGGCTGAGAGAACTAAATTGTGCCAGTGCTTGTGCAGCAAGCCCCATTTTTGCATGATATGCAAAAATAAGAATCTATATGCATACAGTACTAGTCCCATGATAGCTATTTATACATTATATTTTTATAATTTAGAGTATATAACAGCAGAAGAAGCAAAAGTATTGTAGTGTGCCCATCTAACCCTCAGGCAACTGATAAGGCATAATCCTTAGAAAGATCGCTTTATTGAAGTTCCCGCAACCTGCGACGAAAAGTAATTTTCGGAGCCTCATTTCTCTTTTACCTAAAAACAACATATTAAGCAAGGTTGAATACTTTCATACTCAGTAAGACTTAAGGTGTATTTGCAAAATGCAGGCTATGTCAAAGGAAACTTCTACAGTTAAATTGCATAAAGCAAAATTTAATTTGTAAATCAAGTTGTAATTTGCAAACGAAATTTGTAAAAGCAAGTTTGACTGATATAAAAGTATAAGCAATAACTCACAGTCCTCCATGACGTGAGCATCGAGACGTCTAATTCCTGCCAATACCAATCTCTGCCAACATGAGGTAATCAGATGAAATCAAGCCATTTTGTAAATAATAAAACGACTAACTATGTGTAACATCCCAAAAATTTCAAAAAAAATAAAACTGAAAATTTAGAATTTTTAAAATGGAATTGAGTAGATATTTTAATTGAAACCAAGATTTTTATTTTAAATATTATCTTTTTCTTCATTTTCTAGTTTGTCAACTAAAAGAAAAGAACAAGTTGCTACATTAAAACTTTTTGTCCAAAATAAACAAACTTTCAAAATGAGATGAAAATGTAATCCTATTTTAAATTCTCATATTTTTTGAAACATTTCCAACCTTATTAATTACTCTTGGATTTATGTCTTCAAAAGAAAATCAATTAATGAAATTAGTAAAAAAGTAAAAGTAAAAAGGTAAAAAGATGAAAGTAAAAAGCCAGTGAAAAAAATGCTATTAAATTTTGAAAAGTCTCCATCACATATTTTCAGCTGTCAAAAGATTTTAGTGAATTAGGTAAAGAAGTAAATAGTGAAGTGACATGTTTTAACTTCAAAACAGTAGCATACCAGAATTTTACAAAAAAATAAATCATAACTTATATCCAAATAAAAATTTTACCATGTCTTCCTCATAAAATAATTAATAATTGGTAAAAATATCAAAAATTAATAATTACTTTTATTGCCTTTTAAATTTCAAAAACAGAAATCATAAAAATCTGAAAACTGTAATGTCAAAATTAATAGATAATAATTGTAGAAGATTTTGATCGGCAAATTTTACATAAGCAATCTTAGCCCACATAAAATCCTCTCAAAAAAGTATAAAAAAATTATTGACTTCATTTTTACCCTCAAATAAATCTAGCCACTGCAAACAACCTTCATAAACTAGTCGCGCAGAAAACTAAACTAACTAAGCCTTTTCAGCGACCTGCAGAATAACACATCTAAATGTAAATCTTGATGGGACTAGATTAGAAACACACTTTAGCATATGGATTACCATATTATAGAAAAATATTGTATTTATATCTTGCTTTGTATATAAATCTTATCCCAATAAATACCCTAAATGATCACAAACTGCACTAATTCCATATCACTTAAGCCTTTTCGTCAGCTCATAAAACAACTCGACTAAACACAAATTTTTGAGGAATTGGTTCAAAAACTTACTTTAGTATATGGAAAAATAAAATATGGAAAAATATCTTAATTATGACTTACTTATCATATAAAATCTGTTAACGCAAACACCCTAAATGATAATGTTGTCGGAGACATTATATGAATAGTTGAAAGTACAAGTCTTCGTCCCAAGTTCCCGCAACATAAGAATCATCATATAACCATGTAGTAGCCACCAATAATTTTGAATTACAGACCCAACTTGTAGAAATTGCTCCCATGCATGAACACATAAGGCTAAGCACTAGTCATACATAACACTTTAACTAATGACTCGCTTCTACTAAACCAAATAATTTTTGCATCTTGAATTCAAAATTGTAGATACTAAAATACATAAATCTAGCCTCTTGAATTCGTAAACAACCATACATATGTGCTCAGCTATAACTTGTTGAAATCGACAGAAGAAAGTAACACCTTCATGCAAAGGGCCTCACATAAGCTAAGCCCTAATGAAATTGTTATACAAGAGATAATTCAAGAACTCAAAATCACCATGATCCTGTTGGTAAGTTTTAATTTGGTATTTCTATCTGATTTCTTTTTGCCCCATTTGATATGATGTTTTTTGCTTTTGTCTCGGTTCTTATTATTCGATGCGTAGGCGACGATATTTCGGATTTGATTGATAACGACACTGACTACGATCCCGATTACAACCTCGACAAAGAGCAACCAGGCAAGTACCTCCTTTGATCATGTTAATCCCATATTTTACAAAGTTATGTTGTTTTATCAAACTATATGCATATGTGTATGTTTTAAACTTGCTATATTGTGGGCGATGGTAGCTAAATCCAATTGTATGCATTTCCTTTACCTTGTCATTTGATTACCTGCCATTCTAACCTAGTATTGGTGTAGACATTATTTAGTGTCACATGGGTAATACTTGAGGAATACCTTATGCACCTGCTTAGATATGCTCATTAGATCAACTTTTCAATGATGGGACACATTTCAAACTAGCTTGAGCAACTTTGTTTAAATGTATGAAACCGAGTTATAGTTTCTATGTATTTTGGTAAAAATCCAACTCAAAACTTATGTTTTAGACGAGGGGGAGTTATTATTAAAACTTGGAGCGTAAAAAGGGCCTCACGCGTAGATAGGGGGAGATTTTCGCCTCGATCAGTTAAGGACCAAACTTGATACTATCACGTAAGTGATTTCGTACAACCACAAGTGCTGGTATGGGATAGCCTTAACCTATTAAGTTACGTAGATTTAGCTTTGCACATTGGTAGGCCAAAGTAGTAAGGGCACACCCGTAACGGTGTTGCTTGTAGGTACTCCCTTCACCGAGGTGTCGGGGCCCAAGCATTTCAATACAACGGTGCATGCCTTGCCATGGGGAAAGGACCCGATGGAGATGTACCATCGTCTAGCATAGCACGTGTTGGTCCAGATCTCCAGACTGTGGCAAGGATTTAATATCACTATCGCTGGTGGAAAGTTAGGTCTTTGTAATATAACAGTTACATCATGACTCTTTGCGGCACACCAAAGGAAGTGTGCTAATATCGATTACACAAAGAGTCAGTCATGTCTTGTGAGTAAAGCTGTACACTTTCTATAGAGATTAAAAATCTAATTAATTAGACATGCTCGTGGTCATGAGCAATGTCAAGTATAGTCTTATTCTTTTTCAAAAACTTTTGGAAATGGTGTTGGAATGGGTTGGTGAATTGGGAAGCCAATGGTGGTTGTTTTTACTTATTGATCACAGTCAAGGAGAGCTGTGAAATGTCATCTATGAACTTTACTTACTGTTATTTAGTTTCATATTAAATGCTCTTTACAATTTCGTTACCGTTTTATGAATCTTCTACTTGCAAACAAAATCTGCCTTATGCTAAAAATGAGACTAGTTTAGAAGCTTGTTTCCTTGTTCTAGCCATGCATTTACTTTATTTCCATACACTAAAGTCCTACGAGTACATACGTGTACTCACGGTTGCTTAATCTAAACAATATAGACGACGATCTAGAAGGACACCCTAAAGACACATACTGCCCATATTTAAACCATAGCTGCCCATATCCATCATGTATCTGTGCTTGTCACACCTCCCTAGGCCCCTATTTAAACCACAGCTGCCCACATTGGAATCTACACTCGACGTTGAACCTATCGTCCTTAAAAACGCACCTGAGCCATCTTCTATGCTGAACAAGAGCTCGCTAGAGTTGCTGAAGCCTGCACTATCGGTTTTTTTGTGCTCCCACCATCTCCGAGCATCACCTACCACTTTTGAGCCTAGATCCAAGTTCGTTGTGTGAAGACGCTTCAAACCCGCCAACTAACGTCACCAGAATCTCGTCGTAGCACCATCGACTTGGTCGTTATTCTCAACTCCGGTAAGAAACCACCTGTTGCACCAGTGCAACATTGCTAACCTCATGAGCTTTCATAGCCATTCGATCAAGTTTGTGTGGTCTAGATTGAACCACATAACTATCGGTTGTGCGAAATGTCATCACTGAATCTGTAACCAATGTTGTAGATTGTGCAACACGTGCCATGATGCTTTGCCTACCCGTAGTCAGCCATAGCCATCGGATCTAGATTTGATGGTTAGGTTCTTGCCAAGTGTCACAACTGCAGTTAACCAGAGCCAATCTTCATCTGTAAACCTAGGACGTTCAATCTGATCATGAGGTCGTGGTGTTGCCACGCCATCATCAGCCTTAACTGTAGATCCCAACCGTCGGATCAAGAGTAGTCAGTCCAGATTGAACCGCATGGTGGCCGAATTAGTGTATGCCTCATGTCGTAACCAGGTTGTGCCATGTCTCACCACTGACATTAGTGCTTGCGTCAACCAGTGCATGAGCATAGTACTACTGGTCCACGGTTGACCAGGGCTGATTATGGATTGGGTCTATGTGCTGTTGACACGCGTCGGTCAAGGATTGGTCCACATGTCTGCTAACATCATAAATCCGATTTCTAGTAGAAAAATAATTCATTTAATTCAGTTTTTTTTATTTTCTTGAATTATTTTTTATTTCAAACTTTGAAAGGCTCGTTCTCCCTCATACGAATTCTGATTCAAGTGATTCTAGTTTCTCAAAATTTATATCTATTTAATGGTAAATTTTATTTAATTTTTGGAGTTGAGTTTACTCTCTTTTTTATATTTATTGCTTTATTATTCATTTCACGTAGACCTCAAGGAACCCGAAGTGTTCTTGAGCGAGGAACCAACTCAAGAACAAGGTCCAGAGCAGGATCAAGAGCTTTTTGAAGGCAAGTTGTGTTTTGATCATGGTGAACCTATGTTTCTAAAGCTATATTGTTTTAATTTATTGAATGCTAATTCAATATATACTTGTTTCAATTAATCTAGGATTGGCTATTCATCCAAATTGAGTTATATCTACCTTGTCATTTGTATGCCATAATTCATTTGTCACCCTAGTATGGTTCTTTATTAATTGGTAGCTATTAATTGCCAATGTGGGTTAGTTAGAACGCAGATAGTTTGCTTTGCCATGCAACGAGTTATTGATATCATTTTATGTAAGCAAAGTTAATCTTGCTTAATGAATATGGAACATGTTTATGAATTGGTGTGTCAGATGTTGTCACACATTGTTATGGATGTTGTTGATGGCACGTGGTGCATGGTAAACAACTGATGTGGTAAAATGATTTATACTCGAGGAAAGAACGGAGCTAGTGCAAGTGGATCTCGACCAAGTGAGAACCCGAACGAGATGCCAATTCCTCAACCAGCACCCCAAGTTGACATGCAGAACTTTGGAGATTTTCTTGCCACGTAAACCAAGTTGATGCAACAAGTACAAAACTTCGTGAACCAACCAACTGCCAACAATGCTAATAAAGCTACTAATAATGGGAGTCGTCCATACTCTAAGTTGTCAAACTTCATGAGGACGTGTCCGCCCACTTTTTTTGGGAATGCCAACCCAATAGAGGCAGACGATTGGCTTAGAACAATTGAGAGGAAGCTGCACATCACTCAGTGTGTTGGAAGTGAGAATGTGCTCTATGCTTCTCATTAGTTGGAAGGTATAGCCGCTTCACAGGAGAACCCACTGGATATCAAATGGGAATAATTCACTGCTACTTTTTACGAGTACCATGTTTCTGAAAGTGTCATGGACTTGAAGAAATAAGAAGAATTTAGAGCTATCAACCAAGGAAGCTAGTCCGTGGGTGATTATTTGAACAAGTTCACATAGCTTGCAAATTATCCTTGAAGATGTTGCAATAGACAAGGCAAGGTAGTCTTGCCTCATGGAGGGACTAAACTCCAGACTATAGGTTGGGTTGATTACTTATAATTTTTCTGATTTTCAAGAACTGGTCAACAAGCCACTTATGTTGGAAGATAAGTGCAAGGATCTTGATGACAACCGCAAGTGCAGAATGGCACAATAGGGACCTCCTCAAGGACAGCAGAGAGTGAGGGTTGCACCTCATCAGTTTGTCAGATTTCAACCAAAAGTTATGTTCAAGATGCCATCTCCTACACAATGTCCAGCTGTCAGAATTATCGGACACCTACCCAAGCAAATAATATGCTAGGAGGAAGTCAATAGATGACAGTTAGGTGCTGTTTCAATTGCAATGCGCTGGGATATTTTCTCAATAGTTGTCTTAAGAGAGAAGGTGTTACACCTGTTCGTTTTGACTTTGGCCCTAGACCTACCAAGACGCCTGCATCAGAAATGAACCATGTTGTTATTTCAAGCTAGAGCTACAACCCAAGCCATGGTGAGAGGTCATTTCAACCACATAATGACAAATGAAGCGCATGAAGCATCAGACGTTGTACTGGGTAAGTTCCTAGTTAACTCAATACATGCAATAGTTTTATTTTGTTCTAGAGCTTCGCATTCTTATTTCTTGAGATTTTGCAATTGGGAATGGGTTGGATATTATGAACCTTAAGTGCATGTTATTAGTCCAATCCCCTAGATTAGAACTTTAACCTATGATGTTTGGGAGTTAAATTGCTCATTGATGGAATAGAGTTCCTAGCGAACCTTATTATTTTGGATTCTCAGACATTAGATGTTATCCTTAGAATGGATTGGTTATCCAAACACAAGGCTGTGTTGGATTGTGGTTGAAGAGTTGTGTTAATTGAAAGCCCAAGGGGCGAAAGAGTGGAATTTCAAGCAACTGCGTTCGTGATGATCAATTGATGCTTAGCAGTGTTAAGGCTATCAATTTAGAAGAAGTTCTATTTCTTAGTGAATACCTAGATATTTTTCCTGATGAATTGCCTAAAATGCCACTGGACCGAGATATCAAGTTTGTGATTGAATTAGTGCCGGTACGACACCAACAGATAAGAGCTGTATTGAATGCCTACCAATGAGTTTGTAGAAATGAAGCAGCAAATTGAGGAGTGTCGGTGTATTCTAGACCGGGGTACTCTCTCCACCGCTGTTAGGTGGGACCGCGTGCACAAGATACGAAAAGAAGAAGGTCCTGTGCAAAGGACTCAACTTGCTGAAGAGAGGCTTGACGGGCGACCAGGACACGTGGCCGCCCGGCGAGCAGTTGGCCGATCAGGTTCTAGCCTAGGGCGACCAGATCACAACCGCTAAGGACCAGGACACGTGGCCGCCCGACGAGCAGTCGGGCGACCAGGCCACGTGGCCATCCAACCACGCAGATAGAGTTGGGAGGCTTCCGCCCGAAGCATTCGCTAGGATCACAATGTATCACAGTCATTAAATGCACATGGGAGCCATTAAATGCACATGGGAGCCATTAAATGTGCGGGGAGCCATTGCAGTGCGCCTGAAGGTCATTTAATAGGTGTGGCTCCCTGTCGCCATGATGACCTGTCCGTCCAACTGAGCCAGCTTCACCAACTTCCGTTCCATCTACACCGCCCAGGGCGAGACAGGGAGACGCGTGTAATAGGCGTTCGTCACGCAGCGTCCAAACCCCTACCCTCAGGCGATATGAAGACAAGCGATGTCAAGCAACGGTGTAGACAAAAAGGCTCTGAGGGACAGTAGCGACAAGACTAGACACAACCAATGTAATCAATGTAAAACCACTCCCTCTACTTACCCTAGCTAGTTCCAGGAGTATATAAGGGAGCTAGTGTGCAGGAGGCAAGGGAGGTCGGTCGATCAATTCACAATAGAGAGGAAATCCCTAGCTCGAACGATTGAAAGATCGGGCGAACTAAGAACAAGCAACACGAGCTTGAGCAGGACGTAGGGCTGTTACCCGCATTGGGGGCCCGAACCTAGGTAAATCCCGGTGTGTTCCCTGTGTGTTCTTAAGTTTCCTGTCCTACTCACCACACGAAGAGAGTAGAGAAGAGAGCCGAGAGTGACGTAGTTGCGAAGACCCCCCTTCCGAAACTCAGTTATACACTCGAACCAATACTGTCTGGCACAAATACGCCGACAAGGAGTTATTAGAAAAAAGTTTTGTAAGACCTAGTTTGTCGCCATGGGGAGCATCTATTTTGTTTGTCCGAAAGAAGGACGAAAGTTTAAGTATGTCTGTTGATTATCATGCTCTTAATGAAGTGACGATAAAGAACAAGTATCCATTACCTAGGATCGATGATTTATTTGATCAGTTGAGAGAAACTGAAATTTTCTCAAAGATTGATCTTTGGTCATAATATCATCAGTTGAAGATTCAAGCAGAAGATGTGCCCAAGATAGCATTTTCAATAAGATATGGATATTATGAGTTCACGTTCCTATCATTTGGATTGACTAACGCCACTGCCTATTTCATGAACATAATTAATATGGTTTTCATGGAATACTTGGATAAGTTTGTTGTCATATTCATATTGACATTTTTGTCTGCTCTAAGACAAAAGAAGATCATGCAGAACGCCTGACGCTTGTTCTTGAGAAGCTTCGAGAGAAGCAGTTGTATGCTAAGTTCAGTAAATGTGACTTTTGGAAAAAGAAAGTAGAATTCCTTAGTCATGTAATGACAACTAAAGGAGTTGCTATTGATCCAAGTAAAGTCGAGGTAGTGTTGTATTGGGAACAACCAAAGTTAGTGACCCAGATTCGGAGTTTTCTTGGTATGGCGGGATATTACCATCGGATTATTGAAGGATTCTCGACAATTGCTAAACCCCTTACGTAGTAGTTGAAGAAAAAAAAAGTTTGCATGGATGCTAGAGTGCAAGAAGAGCTTTCAACAGTTGAAGAAGAGATTAACGACAACACAAGTGCTAGTGTTGCCAGATATTTAGATCGATTTTGATATTTATTGTGATGCTTCGCATCAAGGACTCAAATGAATGCTAATGCAAAATGGCAAAGTAGTTGCATAAGCTTCAAGACAATTGAGGCCGCATGAAGAGAACTACCTGACACATTATTTGGAATTAGTTGCCATAGTGCATGCTTTGAAGTTATGGCATCATTATCTCGTCAGAAATAGATGTGAGATATATACCGATCATAAGAGTTTAAAATATATCTTTACTTAGTTTGATCTCAATATGAGATAGAGAAGATGGTTAGAATTAATCATGGAATATAATTTAGAAATTCATTATCACTCGAAAAAGCTAATGTGGTAGTTAATGCCTTGAGTCAAAAAAGCCAGAGCAATAATATGGCAATTCAGGAGAGTCACTTGGATTATGTAAGGAATTTTAGAAGTTGAAATTGAAAGTTTGTTGGGACCCATATATGCAAATCCAGGCCTTCTATATATTCCGCACTAATCCAGGATCACACTAGTGTACACAGGATCAACATAGATGAATATCACAATCATACTCAGCGATAATATAATAAAGGCTTCATTAAGTTAAGTATAACTGTTAAATGACCTTATAATCCACCTTACATAGGTACGCTAAATCTAAAAAACAAATGAACAATAGCGAAAATAAATATAAGCATAAAAAACCCTTCAACTGCCACAGGCAACTGACAAGGTTCGCACCCTAGTTGTTGGCCCCTTCTTGGAAATCCTCCACATAAGTAGGCGTTGCGTCTTCTCCAACTGATGATATTTTGTTGCAAGGGGTGAGTACATAAAGCACTCAACAAGCCGTGCACAAAATGCGTGTCTAACATACTATATGCATGGCTTAGTACAAAGGATGGGCTACAAGGTTATTTTGCATAAACAGTATTTGTAAAAGAATAGTATAAATAGATTGACAGACAGTAAAACAAATAATAACAATAATAACTTTTGCATTTGTTTTTTACAATAACTAATTCACAACCTTATTTCTCATTTCAACATCATATTCCCACATTTGTTTTCATAAATCTAACCCTTGATGTAATCACCAAGCAATACTTCATACCATGAGCATGGCTATTCAAATAGGTTTTATACTCTGTAGAGGTTATACACTTTACCCACAAGATACAATCATATACCACAAAGGCGAGTGATTATAACAAAGCCTTTCCAATGCCTATCTAAACTCGGTACTGTCCGCTGAGGTTTCAATACTGGTGGGACTGGTTACCACATCAAGGGCCCCGCTCTTGCGCCATGCAAGCCACCCCATGCAAGGACTGCTTACCACTACCCGAGTCTCACACCACCACTAATAGTACCAAAGTTTAGACTCAACAAATTAATCAGCTAGGTCTGTCCCATACTAGACTTGTGGTTGTATGAATGACTCAGCTTAAATTAATCAGTTAAGCCCTTAATTGATCAAGGCAAGACTAACCAAATATCATCATAACCATGAAATGCAACCTCCCACGTGCCACATTGGGCCACCACAAATACATACCACTTGCCTCGATCTAAATCATTTTACCACCCCTGTTGATCTACCATGCACCACGTGCCATCGATAATACCAACATTGTGTGACAACACCCGACACATAGAATAATAAATATGTTCAATAGTCATTAAGCAAGATTAATCATTTGCACATAAAATGATGACTCGTTGCACGGCTAAGCATATTACTTGCGTTCTAACTACCCACATTGTCAATTATAGCTACCAATTAACATTAAACCATTCTGGGGTGACAAATGAGATATGACATACGACATGGCAAGGTGGATGTAATTCAAGTAGACGATTAGCTATTCCCAACATATGAAAAACAAGTGATAATTAAATAACATGGAATACATTGAAACAATATAATATTTAAAGCATAGGTTCAACATGATCAAAGCATGACTTGCCTTTAAAAAGCTCTGACTCCTATTCTAGACCCTGTTCAAGTGTTGGCTCCACAACGATAAACTCACCGGGAACACGACGTCTACACGTAACAAAATAGAAAGCAATACATACCAAAAATAGACAGCAAAATCAATTCCAAAAATTTAATAAAATTTACTATTAAATAGATCATGATTTTATAAAAATTTAGAGACTGGAATCACCCCAATCGAAGCTCGGATGCAAAAGATATAGCTATTCAAAGTTTGGAATTAATGGAAAATCAGAAAAATCAGAAAATCCGAATTTACCGAATTATTTTTATGTTGGAAAATCAGATTTATGACATCAGCATGATCGAATGATGACGTTAGCATAGAATTGAATTTTGGCCAAATTATTTTTTTAAGAAAAATTGAATTATGACGTTAGAATCTCAACAATCCAGTTTGAATCCGACGGCTCTGATCTGACAACACAGTGGCAAGGCGGGGACACGCGGCACGATCTGCACCAATCGGCATGGATCCAACGGTGGCAACAAATGAAGCGGCAGGTCATGACGCGATGAGATTTGAACTGCCCGATCAAGATCCAACGGCCACGGCAGACGGAGCTGTTTACTATGGACATGGCAACATGGCAGGATCTAGACCGTTGGTTGCAGATCCAATGGTCCTTGAGCTTCAAAGCACGACAATGGTGAGCGGTGGCAAGGGCTTACTAGAGATGGAGAAGAAAACAACAGCGACGGCGTTCGGGGGCTTCTCTGGCAACAAGAGGTGGCGCGTTTGACGTGAGTCGGCACGGCGAACTCGAGGGCACCAATGGCGACAGCGGAGGCGGCTAGATGGTGGCGAAACAAGACAAGAATGACAGCGGCTTCGTCTGGAACAACGGCAAGCTCGCAAGGGCAAACGGCGGTGGAGTGATGCACGGGAGTTGGTCAGCGGGTGCGGTGTGAGGTGAGGAACACGGGAGTGGTGGCGGCGCTTTGAATAGATGGCTCAGGAGGCGTGCAATAGGGCGGAAATGAATTCCAGGGTTCGTGGGAGTTCGGTGGCATAGCAAATTCGGATGAGTTGACGTGGCTGCATCATAGGTGTCCACGCGAGCTCGATCAAACAACATAGAACACGTAGCGACGCGGCACAACGATGGTCGTCCAATCAAGATCCGACGGGCAGTAGATTAGGGTTTTGGAGTCTAGGCTACGCAAGCTAGTGCAGGTTGGGCTGCGCATGGAGGGAATGGGCCGAACCAATTCGAATTCAGTGAAAACACTATTTATAGAATTTAAATACATTTCTGAAATAAAACAAATTGGATAAATGGATTAAGCCAAATAAAGCAGCAAAAATACCATGAAAACCTAGAAAAATTCTAGAAAATACTTTAAGATATTTAGAACCTAAATAAAATATTTCCAATAAAAGATCACTAATACTTTTCACATAACAAATAAAAGATAGCAAAAGGTCTATTTCAATAAATCCAAAAAGAATTAAATAAAATCTGAGAAAATTCAAAAATAAAGGAAAAGCATAATAAATCTAATAAAAGAAAAATTTAGGATGTTACAAACCTCCTCCCTTAATGGAATCTCGACCCCGAGATTCAAGGCTGACTAAGGAATAGGTTTGGAAATTCTAACTTGAGATCCTCTTCTCACTCCCACGTGGCCTAGCTCTCAGAATGATTGCTCCACTGCACTCTGCAAGAACGCACTTACTTATTCTGGGTTCTGCGATCAGCAACGTCCAAAATCTTGATTGGCTGCTCTTTGTAGGTTAGATCCTCTTGCAATTCAATGGACTCCAATGGCGTCTATTCTGCAGGCACTCGAAGGAACTTCTTCAACTGAGACACATGGAATATATCATGCGCTGCTGCCAAAGATTGCGACAATTCTAACTGGTAAGCAACCTCTCCTACGACTCAAGATTTTGAATGCACCAACATATCTTGGTGCAAGCTTTCCCTTGGCATGAAACCATTTTACTCCTTTGAGAGGGGTTACTCTGAGATACATAAAATCATCAGGCTTAAAACTTAACTCTCAGTGGCAATTATCAGCATAACTTTTCTGCCTTGACTGAGCAGTCTTCAACCTTTCTCTGATCATGGCAATTTGCTCTTCGACTTCTTTCAAAATATCTGGTCCAAAAATTAATCTTTCTCCTATCTCATTCCAATTTAGTAGGGTGCAACAAGATTGACCATATAAGGCTTCAAATGGCGACATTTGCAAACTGGCCTAATAACTATTGTTGTAACTGAACTTGGCATACGTTAAGCATTTATCCCATGTAGCAGCATAGGCTAGGGCACAAGCTCTTAACATATCTTCCAAAATTTGATTGACTCTCTCGGTCTGACCATCTGTCTGAGGATGATAAGCTGTACTAAAATTTAGACGAGTTCCCATTGCTTCATGAAATTTATTCCAGAACCTTGAGGTAAATTGAGTACCTCGGTTCGACACTTTCTTCTTTGGAACTCCGTGCAGACACACAATCCTTGACATATACAATTTTGCCTAATGATCTCCTAAGTAGGTAGTCTTTACTAGTATAAAATGCGTGACTTTAGTAAAACGATCAATTATAACCTATACAAAATCATACCCGCTCTGAGTCCAGTGTAAACCGGTGATAAAATCCATACCGATTTCCTCCCACTTCCATTCAAGCACTTCAAAGGTTGTAACAAACCTACTGGCCTCTGATGCATTGCCTTCACTCACTGGCATATATCACACAAAGCAACGTGCTCAGCAACTTCATGTTTCATATTTGGCCACCAAAATCTTGCATTGAGATCATGGTACATCTTTGCACTTTTGGATGAATAGAGTACTTTGAATCATGACTTTCTTCATGAATTAACTGCTTTAATTCCTTTTTATGCGGCACACAGATTTGACCTTTCATCCATAAGGTTCCATGTGCATCTAAAGTGAAATTCTTAGTTTTACCTTCTCTATCTTAGACTTAATCCTCTTTATTTTGGCATCTTCTTTCTGCACTTCTCTAATTTGATCCTCCAAAGTAGGCTTCACTTCCAGGGTAGCTAGAAATCCTTTTGGTACCACTTCCAATCTCAGCTTCTGAAATTCCTTGCATAACTCAAGCTGACTTTTCTGAATCATCATATTAACACTATGACTCTTTCTACTTAACGCATCGGCTACCACATTAGCCTTTTTACGGTGATAATGAATTCCCAGATTATAATCCTTGATTAACTCTAACCATCTTCTCAGTCTCATATTTAGGTCTGACTGAGTGAAAATATACTTTAAACTCTTATGGTCCATATATATTTCACAGCGATTTATAATAAGATAGTGACGCCATATCTTTAAGGCATGCACTACTGCAGCTAATTCCAAATCATGTGTCGGGTAATTCTCTTCATGTGGCCTCAACTTCCTTGATGCATATGCGACAACTTTACCATTCTACATAAGCACACATGCAAGTCCTTGACACGAAGCATCACAATAAATATCAAAACTCTTCTGAATATTCAGCAACACTAACACTGGTGCGGATGTTAACCTTTTTTTAATTCTTGAAAACTGGTGTCCACGCAAAATTCTTCTCTTTCTTCAATAGTTGCGTAAGGGGTATACCAATTGATGAGAATCCTTCAATGAATAGACGGTAATATCCCATCATTCTAAGAAAACTGCAAATCTAGGTCACCGACTTCGGCTAATCCCAATGCAACACTACCTTGACTTTATTAGGGTCAACTGCAATACCTTTGGTAGTCATCACATGACCACGAAATTCCACTTTCTTCTTTCAAAAGTCACACTTACTAAACTTAGCATACAATTACTGTACTCAAAGCTTCTCCAAAACTAGCTTCAAATGCTCTGCATGATCTTCTTCTGTCTTAGAGTAGACAAGAATGTAATCTATGAAAACAACAACAAATTGAAGAATCGAGATGGCGAACAGAGGCGGGGTGAATGGTCGCAAATAAAATTTCCCCCCAAAATACTCCAACACATACCGCGAAAGGATCGTGCAAAGGAAATCGTGAAAAACCCGAACAACTAGACAACTATGTATACCCCTAGCTTGCATGGATGAGTACCATAGAATATGTGGGGATTTTTGAGACACAATCCTGGTTATCTAGTGTCCAAAATAAAAAGGAATCAATTCAACTCTTGCTTTTAGAAAGGAGATCAATTCAAATCATAAAAGTCACTTTCAAAAAAACAAAAGCAGAATTTCCAAAGACTGTCCTCAAATAGAATAGGTCGTTGGTGGGTTTCTGGTGCTCAAGAAATTTTGAGAATTTTTCTTCATATGAGAAAATGAGTTGTGAAGAACTCCACCTACAGAAAAATAAGCAAAAATCAAAGAACACAGATAGTCAGGAACTTCGAGCAGAAAGTTTGGGCCTCGGTTTTCACCTCATGGCGCGCAAACGGCGCAACAAATGGACTCCAAAATTTGTCTACAGATGCATATGAGAGTACTGGACCTTCTCCAATAAGAATCACTCAAAAAGGATTTTTCTAGATTTTTCTGAAAATCAAATATTAACTACTACGCGAAGAACAAGTTCTGGACAGAGTTGCAACTTGATTGAAAAGATGATCTCTACTCTATTCTAGAGTGCAAAAGAGACATAAAACCATATGAACACACTCAAAACATCCAATATCAGTAGCATTTAGAAGGAGGGGAGGCAAATCTAAATTGCAAGAAAGTAAATTGTGAGAAAGTAAATTGCAGGAATTTAAATGTTGAATTTAAGACATAAAGTAAGTGTGTAATTTAAATTCAAGCATGAATGAAAAAAATTTGCATTTCTGGAAGGACGAGGTTTACAAAGTCTCACAACAAGGTGAGCAAAGCTCAAAGGAGGACAAAAACCTTTACAACCTTCAAGGGGAGGAGGCTACCCCTCCACCCCTATTTATACTACTCTTGGGCTACCTACCACCCTTGGATGAGTCCCTCAACCCTAGAGCACTCATCCAAGGGCTAGAATTAAAACACTCACACAGCTATGCAAGGGCTAACCCAAAACCCACACACATACCGGGTTTTCTTGCACGGTTTTCAAAGCATACTATCTAGACCCGCTAACCTATCAACTAGACCGCAATCCGATGGCTTTTCTTGATCCACGCGGCATCTAGCTAGCATCTCCTCCTTTTCTTGTCTTCTTGGCTTACCCGGACTCTGTCTCCGATCATCTTCTGGCGATCTCCAGACCGTTTGGACCTCCGACGTTCCTCGCCTAGTCCCGGTCATCCTCCGCCTCACCATGACCTAGCACCGTCGCCCTACAACCATCGAAGACAAGGAAAACCTTTCACATAGCAATGCTCGCAAAGATATTCAATGATTATCCCAAAATCATTAATCAATCATAATCTCTCTCAAAGTTCCGGTGCTACCGCCCCTAGGACGATAGCATTGGGAAAAGTAACCAACACTCAAATTGCTTCAAATCGAAAATCCAATTCAAATCAAACACAATTTCAAATCAAACCAAGCTGAAATCTTGTCAATTACTCGTCACACACAAGGATAGACCTCCACATGGTCTTTCAATATCCCCTTGATGAGTACATTGACAAATACATGAAAAGGCATTAGATTGAGTTTGAAGAAAGATAGAAGAAAGCAATTGGAATGCAAAGCCAAACTTGATCAAATAAATAGAAATCAAGAACATGACCAAGTTGGCAACTAGAAATACTTATGATCTATGAAAGATAGCAAGGTTAATAAAGATCATAAGAATTAAGATGAATCAAGATTGTTCATATTTTTATTGTTAATGATGCCTTTTCTAACGATTTCTCCCCCTTTTGGCAATATAGGCATCAAGAAGGCATTTTATTTTCTCCCCCTTTTTTTGTCGTTTTTATACAAGAAATGTAGCCTAAGGGAGCTTTGAAGATTATCCAAGTGACCAACAAGACAAGTTATGACATCAAGCTAAGTTGTGGCAAAAATAGACTAAGCTAAGGCATGTTCAAGTACAAATAAACATTTTGCTAGCAAGATTTAATTTAAACCATGTCATTTTTAGCAAGAATGAACATGAGCAACACTTGTCATTAGTTTCAAAACTAGAAGCAAAGCCATTTAAATGATTAAATGGAAAACCTAAAGTTCAACCTACTCAACACTTTGGGGAATTTAGAAGTTCATACAAAGTCCTTCGAGCTTATATTTTTTTTATTGTATGCAAATTTTTCTTTGAATTTTTTAAAGACATAGAGGGGTGTAAATGTTTGACATTATGATGAGGACATCACTCCTATGCATACGCCCGAGACTTCTCCAGTTGTGATGCAAGAACCCATCACAAGAGCACGAGCACGGCAATTGAATCAACAGGTGAGCTTGTTCCTAAGTGCCCGTGTATATACTTGTGAGGATGGTATGCTACCTAATGATATTATTGATTATATCGTACTTAGGAACTTTGGAGAGGATCATGAAGGCCATGGGAACCAGCAAGGGCCAGGAGGGAGGCAAGGAGGGCGTCCAAGTCAAGTTGGAGTCCCAATTCATCTCGGAGTCGGAGTCCCAATTCATCTCGGAGTCGACTACCTCGGCCACCAGGAGCAGTGTTCACTAAAATCGTCGCCCAGGCCACAAACGGACTCCGATTTCAATGATCCACATATGTATCGAAAGATAAGGAGACAACCTTTCCAATGGCACTGGTTTCAGGTCAATTGGACTTCGGAGTCAACAGGAATATGCAAAATAATCCAGAACACTTTTTCAGTCCGAGTTCGAGTCCAGTTCGGCCTCAGCAACAGCACTGACTTTAAAGTGTCATAACTTTTGATTCCGGAGGGCTCTGGAGACCCATGAGGACACGTTTGAAAGATCTCGGAGTCTAATTTCCAAAGGATCTGGTCTCACCTCAAAATTCCTTCAGATGCATCCGAAAACTGCCAAAAACCAAACATTGCTTTTTCAGTCCGAGTCAAACTCTAGTCAAAGTAGGCTTGGTGTTTTCAATTTGAGTTGTATTAGATCTCCAATGCTATGGACGACCCCCTCCTGCTCCCCTAGTATAAATAACCACCCAAACCCTCATCTAGGACTTGGGTTTTGCTTAGATCAATTCTGTCTTTGAACAGGTCGCTGCTCATCGGTTTGTGGAACCCCAACTCGTGTGCTTAATATAATTCGCAATTTCAGATTGCTTCTTCTACGTTCTTGCTTGTGTTCTCGATTCGCATGCAGGGATAAGCCTTTTTGGCGAGGTCAATCGTGTTTGTGCAAGGTTGATAACCAACGGAGCCGTGGTGTAGCGATTACTGGGTTCGGATCGGTTCTGATCGGAAGCCGGATCGTCAACGTCGAGTCTCCACCAATCGACTTACCTCTACCTGTCGGAAGATCGGGCCACCGTGCGCATCACATTATTTGCATTCTTTACCCACATATGTTTTTTTTGTATTTTTAAAGCAATTGACTCAAGCCATATTCGATCATCTCAAGAAGGACTCTTAAGAGAATGATCTTAGTCACACACAACACATTCCAAGTTCATCTCAAGTGCAATGAGAAGCCGTCTTGTGAATGTGAGGTGTTGAGTCTAATGCGCACCAAAAAGAGTCAATTTTGCTTCACTTTCATTTTAGCATTTTTATTGTTAAGCTAGTGAAGGACTCAAGTATGGATCAAACAAGATTCACCCAAGTTGCTATAGGGACTCTAGAGAATTCTAGAATTTCACAAATCATGGCAAATACACCTAGAGAAGAAACTTAGCAAGTAAACGCAACATGTTTTATCAAGTTTTTCTTTTAAAACTTAATTTTCAATTTTGCAAGCTTAGCAAGATAAATGAACTTGAACATGTCTAAGCAAGTAATTTTCTTCATAATATAGCATGGTGTATAAAATGAAACATGGATCATTTGCATAATAGACAAAGCTCATAAAATGAAAAATCAAGTCTATATGCAATGCATAAGATAGATTCTTAAACTCCCCCTCAACATGAGATTCAATTTTAGGCACAAATCTGGTTTAAATTGATTTATTAGCAAGATTAAGCTTCAAGAAAGATATCAATTGAAGAATCCAAAATAAATCAATCAACAACCAGAAACACAGAATGGAGAGAAGAAGATAATAAACTGCAAACTGGGTACCTATAAAGCAAAGAGAAGATAGTACAGAACACTATGGCTTAGACTCGCTCTCACCTTCCCCAATGACTAACATAGCGAAGCTGTCTCTAGATCCCAAACTAAGGAGTGCACACAGACCCTGTCAACCTAGGGGGGCCAACACTTGCTAGACTTATAAGACTGTGAGGGAACTCAACCTAGAGAGAAGAGAGTACAACTAATTAAACATGATAGCAACCTAAAGCACAAGATGAGAGGTCCATGCAAAAGCATGCCAGAAGTCTAAGTGATGTGAACTCATAACTCTAAGAAATAAAACCCATAAGCATCTAGAGCAAAACAAAAGAAAGGAAAAACTGAAATGAAATAAAATATAATACATAATATACAGATCAGCTCCCCCTCACAGAAGGCCGTAAGGGCACACGACTCCAAGCTCACTCCTCAAGGCAACAAACCTAGAGCTATCCAAAGGCTTGGTAAAGATATCGGCCAACTGGTGGTCACTCTCCATGAACTGAAGCACTATATCTCCTTTCTCCACATGGTCTCTAAGGAAGTGATATCTAACATCAATGTGCTTAGTCCGGGAGTGCTGCACTGGGTTCTTGGCAATGCAAATATCAGATGTGTTATCACAAAAAAAGTGGAACACTCTCTATCTCTAACCCAAAGTCCCACAAGGTCGATCTCATCCAGAGCACCTGGCTACAACAACTGGTTGTAGCAACATACTAGGCCTCAGCGGGGGACTGTGTGACTCCGAACTGCTTCTTAGATGACCAAGAAACAAGAGAAGTGCCAATAAATTGGCAAGTACCAAAAGTGCTCTTCCTATCCATCCTACAGCCGGTAAAGTCTGCATCGAAAAAGGCTCTAAGGGATAGACACGAAGAAGAAGAGTACCAAATACCATAATCAATGGTAGCTCGATGGTACCTGAAGATGCGCTTCACCGCATGGCGATGAGAGATGCGAGGAAAAGCCTGAAAGCGAGCGCACATACACACGGCAAAGTGTATGTCCGGCCGAGAGGTAGTGAGATATAAGAGAGAGCCAATCATGCTCCGAAACTCCTTTTGATCAACAGGCTCACCATCCACATTGGGCTTGAGGATAGCAGTGGTTGCCATAGGAGACATCACATGCTTCCCATCAGACATATCAAACCGTCTCAAGAGGTCCCGAGTATACTTACCTTGGTGCAGAAAAGTACCCTCCTAATTCTGCTTGATTTGGAAGCCGAGGAAGTAGCTCAACTCACCCATCATACTCATCTCAAATTCTGTGCTTATCACCTCAGAAAAATGAGACACAAGAGACTGAGATGAGCCACCAAAGATAATATCATCCACATAAATCTGATGAGAAGGAAATGAGAATCTTGGTGTCTGATGAATAGAGTTTTGTCTACATCTATTTTGAAACTATGACTAAGAAGATAGGACTTAAGCCTGTCATACTATGCTCTAGGGGCCTGCTTAAGTCCATACAAGGCTTTGGAATGCTTGTAGACGTGGTTTGGGTATTTGAAGTTCTCAAATCCTAGAGGTTGCTTGACATAAACCTCTTCCTCAATAAAGCCATTGAGGAATGCACTCTTGACATCCATTTGATAGAGCTTGAAGCCCTGGGATGCAGAAAGTGCAAGCAAGATCCTAATCGCCTCTAGTCTAGCTACAGGGGCAAAGGTCTCCTCAAAGTCAAGACCCTCAATCTGAGTGAAGCCCTGTGCAACTAGCCTAGCCTTGTTGCGAATGACAACCCCATCCTCACTCTGCTTATTTTTGAACACCCACTTGGACCCAAAGATATTATGACCAGATGGGGGCTCTACAAGCTACCAGACTTTGTTCCTCTCAAAGTTTTCCAGTTCCTCATACATAGCATTAATTGATGATTCATCAGATAATACATGAGTAACATCCTTTGGCTCGAAAGAGGCAACAAAGGCAGAGTGAAGGCAGAAAGAAGAAAAGCCTAATTTTGAGCACGTCACATGCTCAAATAGATCACCAATGATCTGATCAGGTGGATGAGAACACTGAATGTGACGATGAGGACCAGAAGCAGAAGTGGCCTCTCCCTCTTGAGTAGAAGAGGTAGGAACAAAGCCACTCACTGAAGGAGAGTCCGAAGGCAAGGGCTGGTCTCCCTGATGTGTAGAAATGGAAACAGGAGGCACCTCAGGTGTAGAGGGGACTGGATCAAGTGGAACATCATCATCTCCATCATCCTCATCCTCTACAAAGATGGTCTCGGAGGGATAAGAAGAGCCTGAATTATCAGGTCTAGCTCCTAGGCTAGCCTCATCAAAGGTCACGTCACAGGTCTCTATGATCCTATTCAGACATAACCTGCACTTATATAGCTACGAGAAGAAGTCGAGTAACCCAGAAAGATACTATTAGAAGAACGAGACTCAAACTTATCTAGGTTACTAGACTTCAAGATAAAACACTTGCAACCAAAAACGCGAAAATGAGAAACACTGGGCTTTCGCCCATACCTCAACTCATAAGAAGTGCGATGCAAACGTGCTCTCAAGAAAACGTGATTGGAAACAAGACAAGCAGTAGCTATAGACTCAGCCCAAAACTTTCTAGGAGTACTGTACTCGTCTAGCATCGTCCTAGCCATATCAACTAGAGTTATGTTCCTTCTTTCCACTACGCCATTTTGCTGAGGGGCGTATGGAAAGAACTGATGCTCTAACCCAAACTCCATACAGAATCTCTCAAAGTAGGAGTACTTGAACTCTGTGTCATTATCACTGCGTATAGCTCGTAATGCTCTTGGGAGCTCAATAGACAACCTACTAACAAATCCTCTAAAGTGAGAAAAAGTCTCATCTTTCGAGGCCATGAAAAATACCCAAGAATACCTCCAAAAATCATCAACAATGATAAGGACATACCACTTCCCTCCTGCTGACTGTACTCTAGCTGGACCAACAGTGTCCATATATAAAAGTTGTCCTAGTGCATCAGTCATCACTACGGTGACTAGAGGATGAGAAACAATAACCATCTTGCCATGTCGGTAGGGAGAGAAAACTAAGTCTTTGGCCATCTTGAGTTTAGACAAACCACGAATAAGATCGCGGCTACTAACTCTGGTCAAATGATCAAAGCCAATGTAACCAAGTCTCCAATGCCAGAAGGAGATCACGGGACTCAGAAGAAATCAAACACCGAAGAGAGTCTTTAGAAGAAACAGAAAAATTAGCTTGAAAGACTCTCCCAAATCTAGAAATCCCGCAAACTAACTCTCCTGATGAATCGAGGATTCTACAAGCATTACTCTTAAAGCTTACCTCGAAAGAGTCATCGATAAGCTGAGAAATAGAAAGCAAATTATATTGCAGCTTACTCACTAAGGTAACGTCCTTAAGAATAAAATTTTCATTAATGTAGATGGTACCTTTAGCGATGACTCTACCTGAAGAAGCATCCCCAAAGGTGATCAACTTATCACCGGGGGCTCGGACTAGGGAAGAGAACCAACGAGAGTCTCCGGTCATATGGCAAGAATAACCGGAGTCAACAATCCAAACATCTCCCTTCCCTATCCGACGAACCCGATCAAGTCAAAAGAGAGAGAGAAGACTCAGTACTGGGATAAAGTGAGGACCTAGGAACCAAATACTGAATCACACGACGTCTCAAAGTACTAACCACAGAAGAAGACTGAACTCTAGTTTCTCTCTGATGCTCGACGTCTCAAAGTACCAACCACAGAAAATAACTTTTGCATTTGTTTCTAATAACCAATTCACAAACTTATTTCTCATTTCAACATCCCATTCCCATATTTGTTTTAACAAAATCTAACCCTTGATTGTAATCACTGAGTAATGCTCAATACCGCGAGCACGACAAGTCAAATAGGTTTTACAATCTACAGAGGTTATACACTTTATCTACAAGATAAAATCATACACCACAAAGGCGAGTGATTATAACAAAGCATTTCCAATGCCTATCTAAACCCGGTACTATCCGCTAAGGTTTCAACACAAGTGGGACTAGTTACCACATCCAGGGCCCCCCTCTTGCACCATGGGAGCCACCCCGTGCAAGGACTGGTTACCACTACCCGGGTCTCACACCACCACTAATAGTACCAAAGTTTAGACTCAATAAATTAATCAGCTAGGTCTGTCCCAAACCAGACTTGTGGTTGTATAAATGTCTCAGCTCAAATTCCTGTAAGGTTAAGTCCTTAATTGTCCAAGGCAAAACTAACCAAAAATCATCATAACCATGAATCATCAATTATCATAAAAAACAATGCGACCACCCATGTGCCACATTGGCCCACCACAAATATATGCCACTTGCCTCGGTCTAAATTATTTTATCACCCCAGTTGATTTACCATGCACCATGTGCCATCAACAATACCAACATTGTGTGACAACACTCGACACATAGGTTAATAAACATGTTCCATAGTCATGAAGCAAGATTAATCATTTGCACATAAAATGATGACTCGTTGCACAACTAAGCATACTACTTGCATTCTAACTACCCACATTGGCAATTATAGCCACCAATTAACATTAAACCATTCTGGGGTGACAAATGACATATGACATATGGTAAGGTGGATGTAATTCAGGTGGACGATTAGCTATTCCCAACATATGGAAAACAAGTGATAATTAAATTAACATGCAACACATTGAAACAATATAATATTTAAAGTATAGGTTCAACATGATCAAAGAATGACTTGCCTTTGAAAAGCTCTTACTCCTGTTCTGGACTCTATTCAAGTGCTGGCTCCTTGATGACAAACTCACCGGGCAACTCGATGTCTACGTGTAGAGAAAGAGAAAGCAATAAATACCCAAAATAAAGAGAAAATTTAACTCCAAAAATTAAATAAAATTCACCATTAAATAGAACATCATTTTACAAATTTTTAGAGACTAGAATCACCTTAATTAGAGCTCAGATGCAAAAGATATAGCTATTCAAAGTTTGGAATAAATGGAAGATCAGAAAAAAATAAGAAAATCCGAATTTACCGAATTATTTTTATGTGAGAAAATTAGATTTTTGACATCAGCATGACTGAGTGATGACATCAGCATAGAATTCAATTTTGGCCAAATTATTTTTCTAAAGAAAAATTGAATTATAATGTCAGCATGACGTCAGCCGACACGTGGCCCAATCAGGTGCTGACTTGCAGCGCAACCAGAGGCTGACACGTAGCGCCGGTGTACGGACTCAGTCCACGGCCAGCGCTAGTCCACGGTGGACCGGCTACACTATGCTATGCACTAGCTGATGCAAGCACACACGTGGCACCGATCGATTAATGACAAGTGGCATCGATTCAATGAACAAGATTGAGACACGTGGTGGTGATGATCTTGACCATTCATTACTAATCAGACAGCGAGATGGAAAGGGGTGACGTCAGTAGCGATCGACGGTGGCGATGCCTTGGGCTTTGCACAACATGCGGTAGCACGGGACTGACCCAGCGTGCGGGTGATCTCAACCATCTGGTTTGAATCCGACGGCTCAGATCTAATGACATAGCGTCAAGGCAAGGACACGTGGCACGATCTGCACCGATCAATAGAATCCAACGGTGGAAGAAAATGAAGCAACAGGCGACAATGCGTCGAGATCCGAACCGCACAATCAAGATCCAACGACCACGGCAGACGGAGTTGTTTACTGTGGACATGGCAATGTGGTGGGATCTAGACCGTTGGTTGCAGTTCCGATGGTCCTCGAGCTTCGATGCACGGCGTTGGTGAGCGGCGGAGAGGGCTTACCAGAGATGGAGAAGATGACAAGGGTGATGGTGTTCGAGGGCTTCTTCGGCAACAAGAGGTGGTGCGTTCGACGCAGCTCGGCACAGCGAACTAGAGGGCACCAACATCGATGGTAGAGGCGGGTGGACAACGGCGAAACAAGACAAGAATAATGGCGGCTTCGTCTGGAACAACGGTGAGCTCGCATTGGTAAACGACGGTAGCGTGGCGCACAGGATTTGGTCAGCGGGTGTGGCGTGAGGTGAGGAACATGACAGTGGTGCTGGCACTTTAAATAAATGGCTCGGGAGGCGTGCAACGGGGCAAAAATGAATTATGAGGTTTGCAGGAGTTCGGCGACGCAGCAGATTCAGATGAGCTGATGTGGCTACATCACAGGCGTCCACGCGAGCTCGATCAGATGGTACAGAACATGCGGCGACACGGCACGACGACGGTAGTTCGATCAAGATCCGACGGGCGATAGATTATGGTTTCGACAGCTAGGCTGCGCAGGCCAGTGCGGGCTGGGCTACACATGGAGGGAATGGGCTGGACCAACCGGAATTCAACTGAAACACTATTTACAGAATTTAAATACATTTCTAAAATAAAACAAATCGGATAAATAGATTAAGCCAAATAAAATAGCAAAAATATAAAAAAATCCAGAAAATACTTTTAGATATTTAGAACCCAAATAAAATATTTCTAGCAAAAGATCACTAATACTTTTCACTGAATAAATAAAAGGTAGCAAAAGGCCTATTTTAATAAATCCAAAAAGAATTAAATAAAATCCCAAAAAATTCAAAAATAAAGGAAAAGCATAATAAATCTAATAAAAGCAAAATTTGGGATGTTACAAAGTTGTACCTGAAAGATTCTTAGCTACCTTGGTGGTAAAGCCAACTTTGAAAGATCAAATCGGAGAAGGTCAAAAGGATGATGCTAAAATCAAACGAATTAAGTCTAAGATGGATGAAGGCAAAGCTAAGGATTTTATATTGGACGATCAAGGTACTATATGGATTAAAAGTCGAATCTGTATACCAAACAGGAAGGAGCTAAAGCAGTTGATTCTTGAGGAAGCTCATGATTTAAAATATTCTATTCAACAGGAAGTGCAAAGATGTATCAAGATCTGAAAGAAAAATTTTAATGACCTTATATGAAACATGAAGTTGCAAAGCATGATGCTTTGTGTGATATATTGTAGAGAGTGAAGGCAATGCATCAGAGGCTAGCAAGATTGCTACAGCCATTGAAAGTACCTGAATGGAAATGGGAGGAAATCGATATAGATTTTATTACCGGTTTGACCAAACTCACTCATTTCATACCAGTTAAGACTACTTATTTAGGAGATCATTTGGCAAAATTATATATGTCAAGAATTATATTTCTCCATGGAGTGTCAAAGAAGATAGTATCAGACAAAGGTACCCAATTTACTTCAAGATTATAGAAAAAGTTGCATAAAGTAATGGGAACATGTCTAAATTTCAATATAGCTTATTTTCTATAGATAGATGGTCAGATGAGAGAGTTAATCAAATTCTGGAAGATATGTTAAGAGCTTGTGCCCTAGTTTATGCTACTTCGTAAGATAAATATTTACCATATGCTGAGTTTAGCTATAATAACAGTTAGCAAGCAAGTTTGCAAATGTCACCATTTGAAACTTTGTATGATTGATCTTGTCGAACCCTGTTAGATTGGAATGAGACAGGAGGTTACATGCTAAAGGAAAGCTTGCCCCAAGATATGTTGGTCTATTTAAAATTTTTAGCCACAGAGGAGAGATTACTTATCAGCTAGAATTATCGTAGTCATTAGCAGGAGTACATGAAGTGTTCCATCTGTCTCGGTTAAAGAAATGTCTTCGAGTGCTCACTGAGCAAACACCATTGGAGTAACTTGAACAGCAAGAGGATTTGACTTACAAGGAGTAGCCAATCAAGAATTTAGATATAGCTGATCACAAAACTAGAAATAAGTCAGTGCATTTCTGTAGAGTGTAGTAGAGCAATCATTCAGAGAGTGAAACTACATAGGAGTGTGAACAGTATCTGAAGCTGGAATTCCCAAACGTATTTCTTAGTCAGCCCTAAATCTCAGGGATGAGATTCTGTTAAGAGGGGAAGTTTCAACGTCCCAATTTTTGCATTTCTTGAATTTAATATGCATTTCATATTTTTGTGAATATTCTGGAATTTAATTGATTCATTATGGATTTATTTGAATTAAGCCTTTTGTTTAAGTCTTTTGAAAAATCAAGAAAGTTTAAATAAAGTTTTGTTAGAAATATTTTATTTAAGTTTCAAATGCTATAAAATACTTTCTAGAATTTTGCAGGTATTTTTGCTATTTTATATGGCTTTATTAAATTTTTGGAATTATTTTTATTAAAAAATATGTTTAATAGTCAATTGAATAGTAATGGGCCAAGCCTAGTGGGGCCCAACCCAAGTCGTGCCACTTAGGCGCCAACCACTTAACCCAAGCAGCATCGTGTCTAGGCCATCAGATTCAAATCCAAGGCGCGGGAAGTCAGTGTGTTCTGCCTGTGCAAGAGCCATCTAATCTTGTCCATGTGGACGAATGCGATCAAGCCGCATCAGTGTTCCAAATCACTATTAGAATCTGCCCCAGTCACACATCCCTAGGCCCCTATTTAAGCCGCCACCACCCTCACTGGAATCTACACTCGACAACACACCTGTCGCTCTTGAAAACGCTGCCCGAGCCATCTTCTGTGCTACACAAGAGCTTGCCAGAGTTGCTAAATCATGCGCCATTGATTTTCCACCACTCCCGCCATCTTCAATCATCACGCGCTGCTTTTGAGCCTAGATCTGAGTTCACCATATGAAGACACGTCGAACCCGCCAGCTAACGTCACCGGAATCTCGCCGCAACGACATCGACTTGGTTGTCATTCTTAGCTCCTATAAGAAACCACTGCGTAGCACCACCACAGCACTACTAACCTTGTGAGAATTCATAGCCATCTGTCTGATCACGTTTGTGTGGTCTAGATTGAACCACATAGCTATCGGCTGTGTGCAACTATCATCGTTGGATTTGTAATCGACACTACAAATTGTGCCACTCGTGCCATGATGCTTCTCCAGCCTGCAGTTGCCATAACCATCAGATCTAGATTTGATAATTAGGATCTTGCCAGGTGTCGCAACCGCAGTTAACCAAAGCCAATCTTCATCTATAAACATAGGCCATTCGATCTGATCGTGCTATTGTGGTGTTGTCACGGCATCGTCAGCTTTAACCATAGATCTTAGCTATCGGGTCAAGTGTAGCTGGTCCAGATTGCACTGTGTTGTGGCTGAATTAGTGTCTATGGCATGTCATAACCAGGTTGTGCCATGTGTCACCGCTAACGTCAACGCTTCCATCGGTCAGTGCATGAGCACAATACCGCTGGTCCACGGTGGACTAGGGTCGGTCGTGGATTGCGTCTATGCACTAGTGACATGCTCAGTTAGGGATTGGTCCACTTATTTGCTGACATCATAAATCGAATCTCTAGTAAAAGTAATTCATTTAATTTGGTTTTTCTATTTTCCTAATTTATTCTTTTATTTCAAACTTTGAAAAACTCGTTCTCCCTCATACAAACTCCGACTGAGGTGATTCCAATTTCTAGAAATTTACAAAATTGAGATGTATTTAATAGTTAATTTTTTAATTTTTGGAGTTGAGTTTGCTCTTTATTTTTATATTTATTACTCTATTATTCATTTTGCGTAAACGTCGAGGTACCCGAAATGTTCGTGTGCGAGGAGCCAACTCAAGAACAAGCTCCAAAGGAGGATCAAGAGCTTTTGGAAGGCAAGTTGTGCTTTGATCATGTTGAACCTATGTTTCTGTCGGTGTATTCTACATCGGGGTACTCTCTCCACCGCTGTCAGGTGGGGCCACGTGTACAAGATACAGAAAGAAGAAGGTTCTGTGCAAAGGACTCAACCTGCTAAAGAGAGGCTTGGTGGGCGACCAGGACACGTGGTCGCCCGACGAGCAGTTAGGCGACCAGGTCCTAACCCCGAGTGACCAGGTCACGACCCCTAACGACTGTGACAGTGGCCACTCGAGTGCGATCAGGCACTGTGCCACGTGGTCGTCCGATGAGCAAAGCGGATCCGCTGTCGATCATCCATGCAGTAGGCCGGGAGGCTTCACCAAGCCTCCGCCAGGATCACAAGTATCATAGTCATTAAATGCGCATGGGAGCCATTAAATGCGCGTGGAAGCCACTAAATGCCACAGTAGCGATAGGACTCGACACAATCAATATAATTAATGTAAAACCACTCCCCCCCACTTGCCCTAGCCAGTCCCGGGAGTATATAAGGGAGCTAGTGTGCATGGGGTGAAGTGGACGGTCGATCAGTTCACAACAGAGAAGAGATCCAAAGCTCAAACAATTGAAAGATCGGGCGAACTAAGAACGAGCGGTATACTAGAGCAACACGAGCTTGAGCAAGACGTAGAGCATTACCCGCATTGGGGGCCCAAACCTAGGTAAATCCCTGTGTGTTCTTGTGTTTCCTGTCTTGCTCATCACGAAAAGAGAGTCAAGAGTGACACAACTGTGAAGATCCCTCTCTACCGAAACTCGGTTATACACCCGAACCAATACTGTCCGGCATAAACACGCTGATAGGGCGTGCCAAGTAGGGGTGGTAGTAGTTGTTTCACCCTTTGCTTTCTTCAGCGGATCATCAAGCGTCGGCAGCGAAGATGGAAGCTTCGCGCTCCCATCAGGCGGGGGCCCGTCCGACGCCTTTCGCGGAAGATAGCGGCATCTCCACCGCGGTAGTAGCACAGCTGGTTCGACGGTGGTTAGCGATGGAGGAGGCCACGCCGGCGGAGATGGGGGCGACACCCTGGCCGCACCATGGCTGCGGGACATCGCCCGCCTCGTGGACGCGGCCCAGCTCCGCGTAGAGGCGTTAGAAAGGTCAGGTACCTCTGGTACCCCACGGTTGAAGTCGCGCGCAGAGTGCACGCAGGCTTTGTGACGGCTCCAGTGCTAACCCGTGCGTCCCCCAGGCGTGAGGGAGTGACGGCGGGGGCGCGGTGGTGACTTGTGCGGCGAGTTACAATGTCGTCAAGCACAGGAGCAAGACCGCGGTAAGCGGATGGCTCCCAAAGAAGATGACTCCTCCTACGACCTCGACTTTCCTGCAGAAGAGGAGACCTTCTCCTACGAGTCTTGTGGGAGCCATGTCCTGCACTCCCCGGCGCGGCCTCCGAGCCAAGGTTTAGGGGGCTGTGCGGTTCCCCCTACGGCGTTGGGTGCCAGGCGTTCTCCAACTGGCTGCGCCGTGTCGCGTGGCCGGAAAGGTTCCTCCCGGCAACCATCGAGAAGTATGACGGCACCACCAACCCGGAGGAGTTCCTGCAAATCTACACCATGGTGGTGCGGGCTGAAGGAGGCTCCGAGAAGGTTATGGCAAACTATCTCTCAACAGCTTTGGTGGGCTCTGCCCGTTCTTGGCTGATGAACCTCCCGAGAAGGTTGGTGCACTCATAGGCGGAGTTGTGTGGTCAGCTCGTCACCAACCTCTAGGGCTCCTACGCCCAGCCAGGTGTGGAGGATGACCTCTATGCCCTCGAACAGAAGAAAGGGGAGTCGTTGCGTGCGTTCATCCAGTGATTCAACCACTGCCGCAACATGATCCCCAAGATCTCCGGCCAGTCCCTCATCATCGCCTTCCGAAGGGGCATGCGAAACCGCAAGATGCAGGAGAAGATGGCTACCCGCGACATCGTCACCACGTCCGAGCTTTTCGCCTTGGCTTACAAGTGCGCTCGGGTGGTGGAGGCGCGGGAGCAGACGGTCGGAGAGGACAACATTCGCGGCAGAAGCGAGGCCGGAACCTCGAAAGGTCCTAGTTCCACAAACAGGAAGAAGCGCGGGCGGCCGAGTCCGGTTAGGTCTTGACCGCCGAGCGCAGGCACAAGGGTGTCAAGTCGCGGTGAGATGATCGCCGCGACCGTCAGGATGGCCGCCGCGATCGGCAGGACTACCGTCGGTAGGAAAATAGGGGTAAGGTCTTCTGCCCCATCCATAACACTAATGCGCACGATTTGGATAATTGCCAGGTTGTGCGCGAGAAGGTGGAGCAGCGGCTCAGGGAGCACCGCCCTCCTCACGACGACGACAAGGGCGATGGCTCCGCCCCGCTACCCTTCCAGCAGGTGGAGCATAGGGTGGCCTACATCAACAGTGGATCGGCCACCCACGCCTCCAACTCGAAGTACAAGCTCCTGATGAGGGAAGTTTGTGCCACCATACCAAACACAGGGGTGGCTAGGCTGCTGAGGTGGTCAGAGGAGCCGATCACCTTCAGCCGCGCCGACCACCCTGCGAGCACGGCCGCCCTGGGGCACCTTCTGATCGAGGTTTCGCCCACGGCTCGGAACGTGAAGCTCGGGCGCGTGCTGATCGACGGGGGGAGCTCTATCAACCTCCTGTCCCCCAGGGCATTCCGGGCTCTTTAGATCCCAGAGTGGGAGCTGCGCCTAGCGCTCCCCTTCTACGGAGTCACCCCGGGGGCTGGGTCGATGCCCCTGGGCCAAGTCCGCCTTCCCGTTACTTTCAGAAACGTGGACAACTACCGCACAGAGTTGGTGGGCTTCGACGTCACCGACTTCAACCCCCCTACAACGCCTTGCTTGGCCGACCCGCGTTGGTTAGGTTCATGACGGCCACCCACTATGCCTATATGGTGGTGAAGATGCCGGGACCCGGAGGTCCCATAAGCGTCCAGGTGGACAAACCAAAGGCCTTGCGCTGCGATAAGCAAGCTTTGGACCTTGCAGGTGCCACCTGTGCGAGGCAGATTGACGCCGCCTCTTCGGGAGTCTCTCTGGTGAAGACCCGTGCCTCGCCTAGTCGACCCGACGAGGTCAAGGTGGTTTCCCTGAGCGAGGACGAGCCCACGAAGACCGTCAAGCTGGGCGCCAACCTTGGCGCTAAATAGGAAGACGTGCTCGTCACCTTCTTCCGGTCTAATACAGACGTGTTTGCTTGGCAACCGTCCGATATGACTGGGGTCCCCAGGGAGGTGATGGAGCACAAATTGGCCATGCTCCCGGAGGTGCGCCCGGTCGACAAAAGATCTGGCGCCAAGCCCCTAAGTGACAGGATGCCATCCGCGAGGAAGTGGAGAAGCTGTTGCACGCGGGTATCATCAGGGAGGTCATTCACCCCGAATGGCTTGCCAACCCCGTGCTCATCAAGAAGTCCAACGGGAAGTGGCGAATTTGTGTCGACTTCACCGACCTCAACAAGGCCTGCCCGAAGGATCCATACCCCTTGCCGCACATCGACCTGATCGTGGATTCCACGGTGGGGTGCAAGCTGCTGTGCTTTCTGGATGCGTACTCCGGGTACCACCAGATTAGCATGGCGAAGGAGGATGAAGAGAAGACCATGTTTGTAACCCCTATGGGTGTTTATTGCTACATTCGAATGCCATTTGGATTAAAAAATGCTGGTTCTACTTATCAGCATGCCATGCACGCCGCTTTTTGATCGCAGGTCGGGTGGAACCTCGAGGTCTACATCGACGACCTAGTGGTGAAGGCTGAGAAGAACAAAGGACTGATTGAGCATCTAAAGGAAACCTTCGCCAACCTCAGGAAGAATCACCTGAAGCTCAATCCTAAGAAGTGTGTCTTCGGCGTACCTTCCGGGAAGCTATTGGGATTCCTCGTGTCTAGTCGAGACATTGAGGCCAATCCCGACAAGATTGCAGCCATCGAACACATGAAGCCGCCGACCAGACTCAAGCATGTCCAGTGTCTGGTTGGTTGCTTGATGTCCCTCGGGCGATTTATTGCCTGCTTGGGAGAAAAAAGTCTCCCCTTGTTCAAGCTATTGAAGAGCACCAACCACTTCGAATGGACGCCTGAAGCCCAACAAGCGTTTGAAGACCTAAAGAAGTACCTCTCCTCACCCCTCGCCCTACTCCCGGTGAGCCGTTGTTTCTATATATCGTGGCTACCCCGGCGGTAGTGAGTGCGGTGCTAGTGGCGGAGAGGGGAGGCGCCCAGAGACCAGTCTACTACATCAGCAAGGTGTTGTCCGATGCGGAGACCAGGTATCCGCAGGCCCAGAAGATGCTCTACGCTGTTCTGGTGACGTCCCAGAAGCTCCGACACTATTTCCAGGAACGGGAGATCACGGTGGTCATAGCCTACCCACTTCGAGAGATAATCCACAACTGAGAAGCCGAAGGTCGCATCGCCAATTGATCAGTGGAACTAGGTGAATTTTGCCTCAAGTTTCGCTCGCGCACTGCCATCAAGAGTAAAAGGTTGGCCGAGTTCATCGCTGAGTGGACTCCGTCCATCCCTGAAGCTGAAGAAGCACCCGTCCTCCCCCAGTGGACCCTGTTCTTCGACGGCTCTTTCCGGGTCGAGGGCGCGGAGGCGGGGTTTGTCTTGGTCTCCCCGACCGGGAACATCCTCTGGTACCTGATCGTCTTGAACTTCAAGGCGACCAACAACATCGCCGAGTATGAAGGGTTGCTGGCGGGGTTGTGTGCCACCGCCGCGCTCGGCATCCGCCGTCTGCACATCAAGGGCGAGCTCTGATCCCATGATGGTCGCCTACTTGGTGGAAGTCAGGAGGATGGAGCGTCACTTCGACGGGCTGGGGTACATCCATATCCCCTTATGTGACAACCACTTGGCAGACGAGCTTTCACAGCACGCCTCGATGAAGGCTTCTATTCCGGTTGGAATCTTTGAAGAAAGGCTTGCCCAACCGTCCATCGCTGCCCCCAACTCCGTTGGGGCCGATGGCATTTTTATTCCAGTCCGCTCCTCCGAAAGGAGTCGTGCGAGACCGTCTATCGCTTCCCTGGTCTCTGGCGGGGACGATAGTGCACGACCGTCCATTGTCACCCCGGTCTCTGGTGGGGCCAATGATGTGTCGGTTCCTGTCCAAGCCTTTGAAAAAATATTTCCGCGACCGTCCATTGCTACCCCCAACTCCGGTGGGGCCAATGGTGCGGCTATTCTGTCCTCCAATTCCGGGCAGGGAGGCAACGCATCCGTCTCAGTCCCCAGCTCTGGCGGGGCCGATGACGTGGCTACCACATCCCTCGATCCCGTGAGGGGAGGTGACGCATCTGTCTCGGCCCCTAACTCCGGTGGGGTTGACGATGCGACTGCCATATCCCTCGGTTCCGTGTGGGGAGTCAAAGCACCCGTCTCGGCCCCCAACACCGGCGGGGCCAACGACGCTGTCGACGTTTGTTACCGACAATAATGAAAAGGGGGCTACGCGCTGGACCCAAACTCGATGGAGCACAAGAACACCCGATGTATACAGGTTCGGGCTCTCGCGGTGGAGATAATACCCTAGTCCTGTGCTCTGGAATTATATGTGGCTAGCTGATTGCCGATGAGATGTTCTGTCTTGTTCTTTAGATGCCCCGCCCCCTCCCTTTATATAATAGAGAAGGGCGGTTACAATATTGAGTCCTACTCGGATACGAAGTAGGGGTTTCTATCCCGAGCAGTGACGGTTTGGATTACAATCATCCCTACCCAATACGACTCGGTTTCTTTAACTAAGGCCTATCCTGATTCTTCACACTTTGCTTGGCCCAAGTAACCTTCAGTTTTATCCAGTTGACATGATCCAAGTTCGCCTGGCTGAGCCTTGAAGGACTGCTTGGTGGGCCCCGGGACATACATATCCCACAAGAGCCTCGAAAGTGCTTCATGATCGAATGCCTTCCAGCTGTTAAGCCTTCCCGAGTGCTTTTAGCCGAGCGCTTATTGTTGGGCAAAAGAGGTCACGAAGAACTCGCCGAATTCTCTTTTGTTTTGAGCTGTCTTTGTCCCGGATTACCAGGCCGACTGATTTCTTGTATGTTTCAAAAATCATCTTTACGGCACCTGATTTCGTTCTATAAACGCTATCAGCTTTTGGCCTGACATAAGGCATACCATAAGAGGATGTTGCTTCTGGGGTGGTACCCATCTATTCCGTGCATTACGGATTTCTGGCTTTTGGGCCCATCTTGGGGCATACCACTTGTTAACTTGATTCTTTTGGGCTATCGGCGATTCGTCGTCGTCGTGCGCTTTGCCAAATTTCACCCTGAAATGCTCCCTAGGGCGGTTTCAGGGTTTTGGGAAGGGTGATGCGATTTCCCGCTCGGGGCGAGAATCGGCGCCGCTTCCTTATCAATACGGAGCAAATAGAGTGGCTTTATACCATTGCTACTTGCCCCTTTGTTCCCCAACTTCTTCTCCTTCGCGACCTCCGCTGCTAGGGTTAACTTTTCTCGTTACCCTAGTTTTCGCGCGATCGCGAGGATTCTTTATTCAAGAATGTCGCCTTCTTCTCCCGCAACCGCTCCCCCATCCGCCTCGCCCAAAGATTGGGCTACTTCGGTGACGACGGAGGGACGATTGGAGGATTTGGTCGGCATTGGTGTTTTTCCACCTTTGGTGATGCTTGCCGCTCGCCCCGCCGCAGGTGAATTCTGCCCTACTCCTCGTGCTGAAGAGGTGGTCGTCTTTGAATCATTTTTTAAGCGCGGGCTTGGCCTTCCGGCATCCCCTTTCTTGGCGTTACGAGTTTTATGGAATCGAGTTAACTCATCTTAACCCTAACTCCATTCTTCAAATTGCTGCTTTTGTTAATCTCTGTGAGACCTATCTTGGCGTTCGGCCTCATTTTGATCTTTTTCGCCATCTTTTCCTCCTCAAGCCCTTCCCCAGCAAGAATTCTCCCAAAACGGTTGGCGGTGCCGGGTTTCAGCTGAGGGAGGGCATGAAAAAATCTTATCTTCACATTCCTTTTAAAACCTCGAATAAGGGTTGGCACCAAGAGTGGTTTTATTGCGCCAATCCTGACCCCTCATTGCCTGCCTTCACTGGGACTCCACCCAAGCCTTCTCCCGACTGGATATCGCCTCCCAAAGACAACGAAATGAACCAGGTGGCTGATCTCCTGGGGCTGATTGCCGAATTGAAGGGGGACGGGCTTACTGGCATGGCCGTTGTTGCCAACTTCTGCACCCGCCGAATCCAGCCCCTCAAGGACCGAGTTCATCCTGGGCATGAGTATGAAGGCCGCAATGACCCGACGCGGGAGGTTTCTGATGACATTTCTTCCACGGCATTTTTCAGTCGCGTCGCCGATTTCTTCGCCCCAAATGAGAAGATCGTCGTTCCTCGAAACCCGAGGCCTTTTACAAAACTACATCCTGCTCCTTCGGTAAGAGGTTTCCATGGTATCTCTATGCTGAATCTTTTTGCTCTTACCAGGGCTTTGATCTGAATATGTGTTCTTCGTTTTTTCGGACTTGCAGGAACGAGAAGCCTTCTTCTCCGACGCGCCGCTCCCCGAATTCCCTGTCCATAAGAGTGACAAGCGGACCTTTCCTGACCGTGCGTCCTCTGCAGCACCAGCCGCAAAGCGGAGCAAAATAGGTGGTCCTGGTGATGATCCCGTCGGGAAAGGGAAAAAACCAATTGTCCGTGAAGCTAAGAGGAAGCAGTCGGCGAGCAATGCGCGCCCGACTAGTGGCCCAAAGATTAGGGACACCGCAGCTATGCAGCCTCCTCCCCCGACTTCTTCCTCTTCAAGCCAATCTTCGATGCATGAAATTTCCGAGCCTCGGGCTGCGTCTCGCCACCGAGAGCATGCCTTCGCCAGACGCCTGACCGGTGTTTCGGTGATAGTCCCCCACGGGAGGGGTTTGAAGTCTTGAGGATAACAAGGTCCAACAGTTGGATTCCCTTGTCTCCCCTTCCTTGCTCCCCTCCGGATCGTGTCACGATCGCTATTTCTTGCGGATCTGTTGAAGAAATTCTTCATGAGGAACCGGTCTTGAGTCCTTCTATGGTTCTTTGGTGGAAGCCCTACCGACGTGGCGTGGCGAGGCGAGGCGTCAGCGATGTTATGCCTCCAATGCCCTGAGGCCGAGTGCCCCCCAGGAGCCGAGTGGTACCTTGCCGTTTTTCCTCTCGAGCCGATCCGCCCATCGACGCCTTCTATTGATGCCATCGCTTTTTCTTTGAAGCTCCTTCCACCTCTCCTTGCCACCACCACCATGCATCGAAATTCCTTCACCTCCCCGAGATCTCCTAAGGGGGTGCATTCTTGATGACGAAGGTGACTTAGTCCTTTGGATGGTGAGATCGAAAAAAGATCAGGCGTCGTTCTTCGATGCTGCTCGTGAGTGTACGCGCCTCGGCAAGGTGAATTGTTTGCGCCGTACTTTTCTTCAAAGATCTTCTTTTCTTCGCGAAGCTTGATGTTGCTCTGTCATTTCCAGCGCTTGTCATCTTTTGCCAAAGACCGGAACTATCTTCTTCAAAAACTATTCCCGAGGATGAAAATGCGAAAAGATTATGCTGCTGAGGTTGAACAGCTCCGCAACGAGTTGGAGGAAGCTCTCGCGCGTGCCCGCATAGAAAATCGCGAAGAACTGGAAGGGCTTCGATGTCATGTCCAATCTCTGGAGGCCGAAAAACTGCATCTGACCAATTCTTCTAATGGTATTTTCCTGGTCCGAGTGCCTTGAGTCCTGATTCTATTCTTTGCCTTCTTAAGCCCCGCTCATTGTTTCTTGATTTTTTCGAAAGACTTGAGGCTTCTCTTTCCCAAAATGAAGAGCTCAAGAGGGCCAAGAAGAGGCCAAGAAAGAGGTAGCCGACCGACAAGGAACCGGACGGCGCGCTCTTTGATTTTTTGCCTTATGTCTTTGTCGTCATCATTTTGTTAGACCCGAACTCAGCCGACTGGTATAATGCAGTGCACCGAGTCAACTCATGAGCCCAATCTGGGTACTTAATGAAAAAATCCAATATGCCGAAACGCAGACCGATCGCCTCCAAGCGAGCGCGGAGAAGGTGTTGCGGGTCTTAAGTCTCGATGAAGCCGGCACCAGCAATGTCCCTCATGACGTTAGCATCACAATTCAAAGGTTAGAGGGAGCCTCCACAAAGATTGCCGCGCACTTGGAGGACGTTGCAATTACGAGTGCCAGCCAGGTGTTGGCGATCACCAAGTCTCTGTATCCACGAGTGGAGCTAAAAGCTGTCCAAGAGGGTTTTGCCCGCACCGTTGATGATGATCAGGCGCTTGCCCTCATGGACGAAGTCAAGAATACCGCTGCTGTTTTGGTGAAAAACTTAGATCTGGGTCCTGTGTAATCCCCTGTTTGTACCAAACTTGCTCCGTGTTTGAGTTTGGGCTTTTTGTTCCGATCTTTGAAAAGAATTGTCTCCGGACTTGAATTTTCTTTGCGAAATATTTAATCCTTGTTTTAGCACGTCCGTTGAGCTTGGGCCCGTTAAACCTTTTGCTCCTCCTGGGCCGTCCAGCCGTTTCTGTTTCCTGAGCCTCCTCGAGATATGTGTAACAACCGACGCCCGTATGGACCATTTTCCCGCCATGGTGACATGCGTCGTTTTGAGCGGCGTTGAGTCTCTCTCCAGGGACAGGCGTTGCCTCACATAAGAGCGAGTTCGACCTTGGTTTTTGCATTTTGCAGCGCACTACCATCTTCATCCGTCCTATCTGTCTTCCTTCAGCAGGGGTTTCTTTGAAGTGCTCGCCCGTTCGTCTACTTGATTTTTTCATCTTCTTGTGCCTGCCAAATTGTATCTGACGCTGGATCACTCTTCTTTCGCAGGTTCTTCTCTTCTTCTTCATGGACTCTTCTTCCTCCGAGGATCTCTCTCCCTTGCCTCTTTCTCTCGAGTCGCCAGGCCCGCCGGTCGCGCCATGGATTGCGAACCTCATCTTCAATTTTGGGGATGATGCCCCTGCGGAGCCCAAAGACGATAATGCCGAGTTCTGGGCTGAATTTGATCTTGCCATGGCGGAAGCGGCGGAGCGGGAGGCCGTCGCCCGGGATACCACCGCTGTTGATGCTTTGATCGAGGCCGTCCCTAGGCTTGTTAAGGCCAAGGACGCCCTCATTGAAGCCGTGGGGCGGGTGCGCCGGGCGTAGAAGGGCGTAGAAGCGTGAAGTCTTGACCTCATTTTGGACTTTTGCAGAGTACTTTTGCTTTGTGTGTATATTTGGTGAAAGATGTCAAGTCGTGAACAATGATGGTCTTCTTGTAATATTATTTTAACCGCAGCTCATATTTTTTTTCCTTATTTAGATCTCGGTCGACCTTATCGAGTGATTTTTCCTTGTGCTTGATCTCCTTGTCGATTAGCGAGCCCCGAGCAACGCGAAGTTTTTCCTCAAGCGTGCTTTTAGGCGACTAGACTTTTTTCGCCCCAGGAGCATCGATTCGGCGGTTTAGAGCACTCGGATTTTAGTCGTGATCGCTGAAAAATAGGAACTGGTTTGCATGCGGGTTGCACATGTGCAACACTATTAGGTGTAGCCCCGACTTCTTCGCTAATTGAGAAACAATTGAGTAGCAAGTCAATTGAATAAAGAATTTCGATACATGGTAACGCTTTGAACAAACATCCTCTTGATTAGAGTTGCGCAAGCTCAACACTATTAGGTGTAGCCCCCGACTTACTTTGCTTAATTGAGGAACAATTGAGTAGCAAGTCAATTTTGGACATCCTATTGAACTTTTTCAAGAATAAAAGCGACGTAGCTGCTCTATATTCCATGAGTTGCTAATGATGGCGCCGTCTTCTCGCTTAAGCCTGTAGGCCCCTGGTCGTGTCACCTCGTCAACGATGTAGGGGCCTTCCCAAATTGGAGATAACTTGTGCTCGTGTTTCTGACTCTTTATCAGAACCAAATCGCCCTTGGAGAATGCTCGGTTTGGACGTTTGATTCGTGATATCGTATGAGGCTGAAGGTATCTGGCCGACTGGACCACGGTGATCTCTCTTACCTCTTCCAATCAGTCAATATCTCCCATCCTGCTTTCTTCTGACTCGTCCTCCTTGAAGCTCCGGACCCGAGGGGATCCAGAAGGTCAATTTCAGAGGTAGGACCGCCTCCGAGCCGTAGACCAGAAAGAAGGGTGACTGCCCGGTGGATCTGCTGGGGGTGGTTCTCAGCCCCCAGAGTACTGACGACAGTTCTTTCACCCATCGGGTGGCGTATGGCTTGAGACGGTCAAAGATTCGTGCCTTTAGGCCTTGCAGCACCATGCCGTTTGCCCTTTCCACCTGACCGTTGCTTTTCGGATGAGCCACGGAGGCGAAGCAAATTTTGATGCCGAGCTCATCGCACCAGTCTTGAAAGTCTTCTCCTCGGAACTGGGTTCCATTGTCCGTGATAATCCTGTTTGGTACGCCAAATCTTACCACGATTTCTTGCAAGAATTCTTTGGCCTTGGCCGCTGTGATTGTAGCCACTGGTTTTGCTTCTATCCACTTAGTGAATTTATCCACGGCAACAAAGAGGTGGGTGAAGCCGCCTTGAGCCTTCTTCAATGGGCCGATCATGTTGAGCCCCCAGACTGCAAATGGCCAAGTGATTGGAATTGTTTGCAGTTTCTGAGCAGGTACGTGTATTTGGCGAGCGAAAAACTGGCAGCCTTCACAAGTTCGAACGATGTCTTCTGCGTCGGTCACGGCAGTCGGCCAGAAGAAACCTTGTCGATATGCCTTGCCCACCAATGTGCTTGACGCTGTGTGATGTCCACAAATTCCCGAGTGGATTTCCCTGAGTAATTGCTTTCCTTCTTCTGCTGATATGCATCGCCTTAGAACTCCAGAGGCACTTTTTCGAAATAACTCTTCTCCTACCACCACGTAACTCTTGCTGCACCGCGAGATGCGCTCTGCTTCTGTTCGGTCTTCTGGAAGTTCGTCTTTCAATAGGTAATTGAGAAAAGGAGCCGTCCAGTCTGTGCTGATGACTAGGACCTCCTCTTCGTTAGATCTCTCTTCTGACTTGTTCGCTCCCTTTTGGCTTCCGAGGGTTTGTAGATTTCCTCAACAAAAACCCGGCGGTCGCGATGGCCCGAGTGGAGCCCAATTTTGCCAATTCATCTCGCTTTCGTTGTCACGGCGGAGCACATGAATGAGCTCGGCCACAAACTTGTCTTCAAGCTTCCGTACCTCTGGCGGTATGCCGTCATGATGTCCTCGACACATGACCAATCTTTTAATACTTGATTGATCACCAAAGATGGAGTCGCCTCGAATTGTTAGCTACGAATACCGGAGATATCGCGATCACGAAGTCCGTGGATGAGTGCCAGACTTTCGGCGTTGTTAGATGCTTTGGGAAGTGAATCTGCAAGACGTATTTTAGGCGCTCACCTGTTGGAGAGATGAGGACCACGCCTGCTCCTGCACCACTGAGCATGAGAGATCCGTCGAAGTACATTGTCCAATATTCCAGCTCTTCAACGTTTGTTGGTGATTGCAGCTCTATCCATTCGGCGGTGAAATCGGCAAGTACTTGAGATTTTACTGCCGTCCGTGGCCTGAAGGATACTTCGAAGGCTCCAAGCTCGACTGCCCATTTTGCGATCCTCCCAGTGGCCTCCCGGTTGTGAAGTATGTCCCCGAGCGGAAAAGTGGTAACCACCGTGATTGAATGCTCTTGGAAGTAGTGCTTGAGTTTGCGGGAGGCAAGCAACACGGCGTATAGTAGTTTCTGTACTTGTGGATAGCGTACCTTGGACTCTCCCAATACCTCGCTGACGAAGTAGATAGGTCTCTGTACTTTCTGGAGGTGCCCTTCTTCCTTCCGCTCTACTACAATTGCCGCGCTGACTACATGAGTTGTTGCGGCGATGTAGAGCAAAAGAGATTCTTCTGATATTGGGGGAACCAGCACCGGTGGAGATGACAGGAACGTCTTCAATTCTTCGAAGGCCTGCTGTGCTTCAGTGGTCCATTGAAAATTACCTTGCTTCTTGAGAAGTTTGAAAAAAGGCATCCCTCATGACCCGGTCGGAGATGAATCTACCGAGTGCCACCATGCATCCAATGTGAGCTTTTGGGCGTCTTTGAGATTGGTGGAGGCTTCATCCCAAGATTGTATTGATTTTCTCTGGGTTTGCCTCGATGCCTCGCTGTGAAACAATGAACCCGAGTAATTTCCCGGACGGGACTCCGAAGACGCATTTTTCAGGGTTGAGCTTCATTTTGTAGGCCCTTAGGCTTTCAAAGGTTTCGGCTAAGTCAGATATTAGGTCTTCCTTTGCCTGAGATTTGACGACAACGTCATCAACGTATGCTTCCACATTGCGCCCGATCTGAGAATGAAAACACACCAGATTGGCGTTGGTAAGTCGCGCCAGCGTTTTTCAAGCCGAATGGCATTGTGACGTAGCAAAAGGCTCCGAATGGAGTGATGAATGAGGTCTTGATGCAATCTTCTTCTTTTAGCCTGATCTGGTGATATCCTGAGTAGGCATCCAGAAAGCTGAGGAGTTCGCAGCCCGCCGTGGAATCTACCACCTGGTCAATACGAGGCAACCCGAAAGGATCTTTCGGGCAGGCCTTGTTGAGATCGGTATAATCAACGCACATGCGCCAGCTTTTATTCTTTTTGTGAACAAGCACTGGGTTCGCCAGCCAGTCCGGATGGTACACTTCTTTTATAAAGCCTGCTGCTAACAGCTTCGTGATTTCCTCCTTGATGGCCTCTTTCCTGTCTTGAGTGAACCTTCGGAGCCGCTGTTTGATGGGTTTGGCCTTTTCGTCCACGTTCAAGGAGTGCTCGATCACCTCCCTGGGAACACCGGGCATGTCGGATGGTTTCCACGCGAAGATGTCCCGGTTAGCCCGAAAGAAGGTGACGAGCGCGTCCTCCTATTTGGCGGAGAGACCTGCCCCAATCAAAGCCATCTAGTTGGAGTTGGATGGATCAAGGATTACCTTCTTGGTTCCCTCATCAGGCTTCAAACTTGTTTTAGCCTGCTTCTTGGTTGGTACCTCTCCTTCGTCTTCTTGAAGCGCGGCCGCCTGTCGGATCTTCTTTCTGTCATCTTCTATCTCCTGAGCTTCAGCCATCTCGCAGCTTTCTTTGTCGCAGACGAACGACCGCTTGACATCGCCATGAATAGAGATTATACCCCTTGGTCCTGGCATTTTCAGGATGAGGTAGGTATAATGTGGCACGGCCATGAATCGCCGGTAGCCTGCCTGCATGGCGTGATATGCCGTCTGGAAGTCAGCTACCTCGAAGTTAAGGTATTCCGTCCGGATATTATCCTTGGTTCCAAACGTGACCGGCAAGGTGATTTGGCCGAGTGGAACAGAGGAAGTTCCGGGAATTACTCCATGGAAGGGTGACGAGCCCCGCTTCAACTCGGAGCGAGGAATCTTCATCTCGTCAAAAGTTTTGGAGAAGAGCACATTGAGTCCACTTCCTCCATCGACCAGCACCTTCTTGAGCTTGACGTTGCGAACCACTGGGTCCAATACCAGCGGAAATCTTCCGGGGTACGGGATGTGGTCTGGATGGTCGGAGCGGCTAAAGGTTATGGGGACCTCCGACCATTTGAGGTACTGAGGTACAGCTGGCACGATGGCGTTGACGTCTCTTTCCGTGAGCTTCTGCTTTCGCTTTGACTCATAGGCCATCGACCCCCCGTAGATGTAATTGAGTTCCCTTTCCGTCTTTTGATATTCTCCGTCGTCATCTTCAGGGGGATCTTGTTTCTTCTTCTCTTCTTCTTTTGCTTCGCCCTTGGCGAAATGCTTCTGACTCTCTGGCAAACCTCCTCAGAGTGAAACAATCCTTCGCCGCATGTTTACTATTTGGGTGAAAGGGACATATTGCCTCCATCACCGTGTCATAATTGTCGGTCCGGGCGCCGCGTCGTCGGTCTTGCTTTCGTCGCCGCCACTATTTCTTCGGCTTCGTTTTTGTCACGTTGTCTTGTTGACTCGGCGTAATCCTTTTTATCCTTCCGACGCGGGTGATCATCCCGTCGTTCGGCTAAAGCATCTAAGGCACAGATACCGATCGCCAAATCGAACATCTCCCTTACGGTGGATGGCGGCTTCCGAGACATCTTTTTGATCAGGTCGGGGTCGTTGACGCCCTTCTGGAATGCTGCGATGACTGCTGCCTCCGAAATGTCCCTGATCGTATTCTTCTTCTGCATGAAGCGCCGGATGAATTCTCGGAGCGTCTCGTTCTTCTTCTGGCGAAGCTGGTATAGGTCCCACTGTGTTCCAGGCCGCTCGTAAGTGCCCTGAAAATTGGTGATAAAATGCTCGCAGAGTTCCTCCCAGGAGTCTATGGAATTCGCCGGGAGCCCCGTGAGCCATGCTTGAGCCGAAGAGGTGAGCATGACCGGGAGATAATTAGCCATCACATTATGATTTCCCCCAGCGGCCATGATCGCCAGGGAGTAGACTTGGAGCCAAGCTTCCGGATCTCTTTCCCCGTCAAATTTGGTGATGCTTTTCGGGTTGAATCCTTCGAGCCAAACCACTCGGCGGAGGCGAGGAGTGAAAGCCCGGATGCCCTCAATAGGGCCATTGCCTCGCTTTTGTGGAGAACGCCGGTGAGGCGACCTGGCTCGGTGACCTTCTCCTTCTCCTCCGTCGTGGTAGCGGAGGTTTCGACGGTCTTCTCGTTCGTCGTGGCCAATGCCAAAACGTTCATAGTTATCTCTGCGCCTGCGGCGCTCTTCATCTTCGCGATCATTTTTTCTGGCGTTCAAATCTGCACGGAGGTCCCGGCCAATGCTGTGTCGAGCGTCCTCTCCTCGTTGAAGCTCCGCTTTGTGTCATTGCGGGCGTATTCTCGCTTTCGCTCTGCGAGCAGATGGGGCGAAGTACGGATGGCGCCTTTCTCTTGGTGCCTCTTGGTGTCGCTGAATTGCCGCCGCCGCAACTATAGCTTTGAACTTGGGCTACGATCGGGCGGCCGGGCTATCCGGTCCGAGTAGTGGTGCCAAGGTGTCAAGGAGCGTCTTGGAGGCGACGATGTTCTGCTGGGGGGTATGGAAAACTGACTGGTTCCCCACCTTTGTCTGCAAGATTTCTTCATTCATGCTTCGGCCTCTGTGCTGGAGGAGTCTCGCAGGGTTTTCTTGATGATGATGGTTTTCCTCCGTAGTTTTTGCCGCGTCCTTTTGCGGAGGGTCCGTTTCAATCACAAAAATGCTTGTGAAAGCTTGAAGAATTTCCTACCTCTCCTTCGAATCGGGGTGCGGGGAAGGCGGAGTCTGTTGGCCTTTGTGAATCCGAGTGGTTTGCTTGTGTATTCGACCACTCGGGTCGTCATTAGCTTGATCTGACTCGAGACGAGGATCGGGCCCTTGGCTTCTCGCCCGGAGAGACGATGGCCATGCACGGTTCGATCCGAGTGGTTGGCCGACTAAGAGGACCTCGAAATTGGTTCGGATCGGGCCGATCCGAATCCAAACGGAGAGCGACCAAAGTTGTCGGCGATGAAATCCGAGCTCCCAAAGCGAAATACCTGAGCTGGCGTGAAGATGGTCGTGCTCCTGAAGATTGCCATCGAGCTTGTCATGATTGATCCTAGCGCAGCCCCTACCTGGCGCGCCAACTGTCGACGTTTGTTACCGGCAATAATGAAAAGGAGGCTACGCTACTGGACCCAAACTTCGATGGTAGCACAAGAACACCCGATGTATATGAGTTCGGGCTCTCGCGGTGGAGATAATACCCTAGTCCTGCTCTGGAATTATATGTGGCTAGGCGATTGTCGATGAGATGTTACATCTTGTTCTTTAGATGCCCCGCCTCCCTTTATATAATAGAGAAGGGCGGTTACAATATTGAGTCCTACTCGGATCACAGTAGGGTTTCTATCTGAGCCCGTATCGGTTTGGATTACAATCATCCCCTACCCAATACGACTCGGTTTCTTTAACTAAGGCCTATCCTGATTCTTCACGCTTTGCTTGGCCCAAGTAACCTTCAGTTTTATCCAGTTGACATGATCCAAGTTCGCCTGGCTGAGCCTTGGAGGACTGCTTGGTGGGCCCCGGGACATACATATCCCACAGACGCGGCTGCTACATCCCCTGGTTCCGGGGGCAGAACGATAACACCGCCAAGGCGCTATTGGTGGAAACGCCTGGCCAGGTAGACTACCCAGGCGATCATCACGAGATCACCACACTTGGTTAGGGGGGTCAGTGGATGGATCCCATCCTAGCCTTCCTATGTGATCAAGTGATCCCCGATGATGATGCTTCAGCTAAGAGAATTGCACGCAAGGCAAAGTGCTATACTCTAATAGGTGGGGACCTATATCGCCAGAGCAGAAACAAAATTCTCCTGAAGTGCATCACTCGGGAAGTAGGAAGCAAGCTGCTCTCTGATATCTATGGAGGCATATGCAGGAGCCATATGTCTTGTCGAACACTGGTCAGTAAAGCTTACCGCCAGGGATTCTATTCGCTTAGTGCCCTCCAGGATGCTTGTGAGCTGGTAAGAAGTTGTGAGGCATGCCAATTCCATGCCAAGCAGACCCACCTTCCGACCTAAGCTCTGCAAACCATCCCACTCTCATGGCCGTTCGCGGTGTGGGGGCTAGGTATCCTAGGTCCATTCCCGCGGGCCACAGGGGGCTTCACTCACTTATTCGTCGCCATCGACAAATTCACCAAGTGGGTTGAAGCTGAAGCAGTGTGCGCTATTACGACCTCCGCTGGTGTCAAGTTCATGTGCGGGATCTTCACTCGTTTTGGAGTTGCCAACCGCATCATCATCGACAACGGTACCCAATTCACCAGCGTAGCGTTCCTGGAATTCTGTGAAGAGATGGGCACCAAGGTGTGTTTTGCCTCCGTGGCCCATCCGCTGGCAACGGACAAGCCGGCGCTAACGCTACTGAACCCTGAGGGGTCTCAAGACTAGGGCGTTTGACAGGCTCCGCAAGCGCGGAGCACAATGGGCGGAAGAGCTTCTAACAGTGATGTGGTCTCTCCGAACCACGCCCAGCCGTGCGACTAGGGAGACTCCTTTCTTCCTAGTCTACGACGCCGAAGCGGTACTGCCCTCCGAGCTCTCCTTGGGCTCGCCATGCGTATTGGCCTTCAACGAAGAAGACTAGGAAGACCGTCACCAAGACGACATCAACTTCCTGGAGGAAGTATGAGATCGGGTGGCACTGCGTGCTGCCCGGTATCAACAAAGTCTCCGGCGCTACCATGCCACCCGGGTCCATGATAGAACACTAGTAGTAGGCGACCTCGTCTTGCACCGAATTCCGCCGCAGGCAGGCCGCGACAAACTGTCTCTCCGTTGGGAGGGCCCCTTCAAGGTGGTCTCTGTCTCTCGACCTGGGGCGGTTCGTTTAGCCGTGGAAGACAGTCGGGAGCTGGCAAACTCCTAGAATATAAAGCTGCTGTGGAAGTTCTACCCCTGAACTCGTCTCACATGGTTGTCATGAGTACCAAGATCCTGGCGGCTCCTTGTCAATAACGTGGACCCCTAGCTTCTGCGCTAGCCTCGGATAGGCGTTCAGCAGGTGCGTGCGGCACGGTGCGCTGTGGCTATGCTCCACCCACCATGGTGCTTCGCGGTAAAGTTCCGCCCACCATTTGCCCCACCTCTGGTGACTTGCTCCCTAGCCTCGCAGTTCTCTGGCTTGGTCCCACAAAGATGGCAAGGGCATAAGTTTCGAATGGCGACGCAAAAGTGACAACTTAGCGAGCGATGTTCAGCATGCTGTAAGTTTTCCATGGCCTCGCCCGGGTCGGTTAGCAGGCTGTTGCACTCTCAGTATGCAATCGATTATCACTTTGGTTCATTCAACTTGCTTATGCCAATAGGATTTGTGCCACACTTGGTTGTCATGAGTACTTGTAACCTGATAGCCCCTTGGAAACCCCTTTGAACCCCCAGTTTCTACGCCAGTCCCGGACAGGCGTCTAGCAGGTGTGTGTGGCACGGTGCGCTGCGGCTGTGCTCCGCCCACCATGGTGCTTCGCGGCAATGTTCCGCTCACTGTTTGCCCCGCCTCTACGCGACCTGCTCCCTAGCCCCGCAGTTCTCTAGTCCGGTCCAAAAAGATTGCAAGGGTCCCTTGGCAATACCGTGGACTTCCAGCTTCTGTGCAGAGCCCGGACGGGTGTCTAGCAGGTGTGTGTGGCACGGTGCGCTACGGCTACGCTCCGCCTACCATGGTGCTTCATGGCAATGTTCCGCCCATCATTTGCCCTGCTTCTACGCGTCTTGCTCTCTAACCTCGTAGTTCTCTGGTCTAGTCCCGGTAAAGTACAAGGGATTAAGCTCTGGATGGTGATAGGAAAATGACAACCTAGTGTGCGCTCCCTACCCACTCAGTGGCAAGGACTTAGGCTTTGTATGCCCGTTTGCCTGCTTATTCCTAATAAGCGTGGCTTAACCTTTGCTCGTATTTGGAGTGGCTCTGTGTGATTGCAGAAAAAACTCCTAATCGGCGATCCATCCGGTTGCCTAGAGGGCCCGTGCAATATGCTCGGGGGCTAGTCGCCTGGCACTGAATCGAACAAATCGTGAGCAAGCACGCACAAGGGCAGACAACAGGTAAAAGCCAACAACAGGTAAAAGCAAGGTATTTTCATTCATAATGGCCGAAAGACCTATGTACATGTTTACACAGAAGAAGAAAGGGAAAAGAAGACGGCAAAAGCGGTCGCCCGAGCTACTCGTCGGCGATCTCGATATCGCCGGCGTCGTCCTCGGCTTCTTCCTCCACCTCGGCAGTAGCATAGGAGGGCGGAGGCACCATCTCCATTAGCCCGGCTACGTACTCCACCGCCTCACGCACCCGCGCTGGCGCCCGAGCGGGGTCGCACTCAACCCCGGCGATGGTCACCATGGGGTCGAAGGAGTCATCGCGGTGAGCGTAGCACATCAGGATGAAGCCCGTTGTGGCGACCACGACTTCCCACCCCTCTCGAGCGGAGCTGTCTGACAAGGCAGCAGGTAGGCCGGCAAGGGGTTTAGTGACAAGGGTGACGCTGTGGGCATAATGTACTGCTGATTCTTCCAACGGACCGCTCACCGTCACCCCCAGCGGTCGCAAGCTGTTGACCATGCACTTGAAAGTAGGGCGGAGCATGGTGACGAGGTTGCGCAGTTTGCGGCCCATTTCCGCGCTCAACGCACTGCACTTCTCGTCGGCACCCTTCGCCCGTGCCTCAGCAGCTTCTGCTCGGGCCGCTAAGGACGTCTTCTCCGTCTTCGCCAATGCCTGCTCCTCCCGCAGCGATGTCGTCTGCTTGTCATGGAGGGAAGTCGCCACAGCAAGTTCGGCGACTAGGTCAGCAAGCCGGGTGGCAACCACAGAGGGAGCGGATGGAGCGGCCGAGTGAGAGGCAGCAACCCTGATGTGGGCAGCAACCTCCTGGCCCGATGACTGGGCAGGTGGCACCTACGGGGTAGCAACCCCGGTGGTAGAAGATGGCGTGGTCGTCCGACCACCAGTACCGCCTTAAGGGTCCATCCTAAAAGCACTAAAAAGAAGGGTTAGCTCCAGCAAGCAGAAGAACATGTCAAACAAAAGAAGCTTACGTGGCAGAAGCGCCCCTGAAGCGGATGAAAGAAGCCCGAAGTGTGGGCCCACTCCTTGGCCCAGCGACTTTGCGCCGTCGGTACCAGTGCTGGTGCTGGTGCCGGTGCTAGAGGCGGAGGGGGCGGCGACGTTGCGTCCTTCCCGGCGGAAGGCGCAGCGGCACCAAGAGAATACCCATCCCCCGCCGTGCTCGAAGGCGTGGAGGGGCTGGAAGAAGAGGAGATGCCCGCGACGTAGGGTCTCTTCGGGTCCGGACCTGAAGCGCCGGGGGTGGCCGGCCGTTTCCCCTTGCTCTGGTCATCAGTAGGAGCCGGACTTCCCCTTATCATCGGGAAGCCCGGGCTGCTCGGCATTTGCGATAGCAGCCCAATCACCCAGGCCTCGACCCCGGCGACGCTCAAATTCCCAGCACCTGGCAAAAGACAAAAGACGTCAACCAGCTGTTGGTAGCCACAAAGGTAAAGCAAGCAAAAGACGGGCGAAAACTTACGGCCTAGGTACGTGCGGGTCATGTCATCATTGACAGTGTACTGCCAGGCTGGCCTGATGTGTCGTCGCAGGGGGCTGATCTGCCGGGCCACGAAGTCCCCGATGACTAGTTCCCCGGTCAGCTTGGAGGCCCGCAACTGGTCGATGCGGGCCACCATGGACCGGAGTTCCACCGTCTCCTTGACGAGGGAACCCCAGTTGTCGATAGCAATTGTTGGCACGGACGGCAGCCCCAGGATGTCAAGACCGCTGTCATCAGCGATGTACAGCCACTTGTTTCGCCACATCTTCCAGGTGGTCTTCATCTGGAGGGGGATGTAGCGGGAGGTTGAGCCATCACAGAGGAAGAAATGGCAACTCCCCACGACGCCACCATCGGTGGAGCCGTGGAGAGTGTAGAAGTATCGAAAGAGAGGAAGATTCGGCATCACCCCCACGAACAATTCGCAAAGGTATGCGAAGGTGGAGAGGATGACAATGGAGTTGGGGGTGAGGTGAAGATGGTGGATCTCGTAGAAGTGAAAGACGGTGAGAAAGAACTCAGAATAAGGTGGCACCAGGCCCGCCGCCAATGCCCAAACTAAGGTAATCACCTCCCTGGGATTACATTTTGGCAAGACGGTGCCCGCCCTGAGGCAAAGGGCCCCTTCGGGGGCCAAGCGCAGGACCATCCCCAACCGTGACTCATCCATCACCGAAGGAGGAAGTGGCTGAGCCATACGACCGGAGTGTTGTCTTGGTGCCATGGCGGCAAAGAAGCTCGCAATATGGAAGCAAAAGATGAAGGAAGCAAGAAAGCCTAGACAACGAAAGCGACAAGAGTGCGGATCGTGAAGAGGCGGACATACCTATTTATAAGCCATGCGCGGCTTCAAGACGCGAGGAGTCGCACCCCCACGAACCGACGGTTCGCAAAAAGATCAAAAATGGTACGAGATGACAAGACCCGAAGAGTTGCGGTGCTTGCAGAGAGAATCTGTACGGTTGCGTGTGCAGAAATAGGACCCGTCCAGGAGCGTGCTAGGGTCAAAAGAATATCTCAAAAATCTTCTAAGGCGCGCTCCAGGGTGGATCTAGGGGCTACTGTCGGTGTATTCTACACCGGGGTACTCTCTCCACCGCTGTCAGGTGGGGCCGTGTGCGCAAGATATAGAAAGAAGAAGGTCCTATGCAAAGGACTCAACCTACTGAAGAGAGGCTTGGCAGGCAACCAGGACGCGTGGTCGCCCAGTGAGCAGTCAGGCGACTAGGTCCCAATCCCGGGCGACCAGGTCATGACCCCTGACGATCAGGACACGTAGCCACTCGGAGAGCAGTCGGGCGACCAGGCCACGTGGTCATCCGATGAACATGCGGGTCCGTTGTCAGTCATCCACGCAGGCAGGGCTGGGAGGCTTTCGCCCAAAGCCTCCGCCAGGATCACAACGTATCATAGTCATTAAATGCGCATGTGAGCCATTAAATGTGCATGAAGCCGTTACAATGTGCCTGGGAGCTATTAAATATGCGTGGCTCCCTTACAGTATGATGACCTGTCCCACTGACTGAGCCAGCTCCACCAACTCCCGTTCCATCTGCACCGCCCAGGGCAGGCCAGGGAGACGGGTGTACCAGGTGTTCGTCACACAGCATCCGAACCCCTCCCCTCGGGCAATCCGAAGACAAGCGGTGTCCAGCAATGGTGTAGACAAAGAGACTCAGAAGGACAGTAGCGATAGGACTCAACACAATCAATGTAATTAATGTAAAACCACTCCCCCCACTTGCCCTAGCTAGTCCCAGAAGTATATAAGGGAGCTAGTGTAAATGGGGTGAAGAGGTCGGTCGATCAATTCACAACATAGAAGAGATTCAATTCTCAAACGATCAAAAGATCAGGCAAACTAAGAACGAGCGGTATACTAGAGCAACATGAGCTTGAGCAGGACGTAGGGCTGTTACCCGCATTGGGGGCCCGAACCTGGGTAAATCCCTGTGTGTTCTTGTGTTTCCTGTCCTGCTCATCACGAGATGAGAGTCGAGAGTGACACAAATTGCGAAGATCCCCTCTCAAAACTCGGTTATACACGAACCAATCTCGTCCCAAGATAAACACGCCGACAGTTTCTAAAGCTATATTGTTTTTAACTATTGCATGTTAATTCAATATATACTTGTTTCAATTAATTTGAGATTTTTCTATTCACCCAAAATGAGTTATTTCTACCTTGTCATTTGCATGCTATAAATCATTTATCTCCCTAGTATGGTTCTTTATTAATTGGTAGCTAATAATTGTCAACGTGGGTTAGTTAGAACGCGAATAGTTTGCTTAGACATGTAACAAGTTATTGATATCGTTTTATGTAAGGAAAGTTAATCTTGCTTAGTGGAATATGGAACATGCTTATTAATTGGTGTGTTAGGTGTTGTCACACATTGTTATTGATGGCACGTGGTACATGGTAAAGAACTAGAGTGCTAAAATGATTTATACTAAGACAAGTGGCAAGAGCTGTGATTTTATGGTGGGTCACTGTGGCAACTAGGCAATCACATGTTGTTTTTGCTAAATATAAGTTGATGGTATGGGTAATGGTAATTGTGATTTTTGATAAGTCTTGCTTGGTCAATTAAGGACTAAACCTTATAAGCACTTGAACTGAATCAATCATACAACCATATGTCTGGTATAGGACAGATCTAGCTGATTAATTTGTAATGTCTAGATTTCGGTATTGTCGTGGTGGTGTGGGTTCCGAGCGCATGGGTAGACTCTCATGGCAGAAGAAGGGGGCCCTGAATGTGGTAACCATTCTCACCAGTGTTGAAACCTCAGCGAGCAATACTAGGTTTAGACAATGCATTGTAAAGGCTTTGTTATGATCACTCGCCTTTGTGGTATTATGATTGTATCTTGTAGTTAAAGTGTATAACCTCTACAAAGTGTTAAACCTATTTGAATAGCTGTGCTCGTGGTTTTGAGTAATGCTCGGTGATTACAATCAAGTGTTATATTTTACTAAAATAAACTTGGGAATGGAGGTTGTATGCCTATGAAAGTTTAGAATATGATTAAGATTGTGAGTCAGGTTATTTGGGAAATAACTGAGAAATTTATTATTGTTATTATTTATTTTATTATCATTTCAATATATTTATTATATTCTTTTATAAATACTGCTTTGTTGCAAAATAACCAATTCAACCATTCATTTGAAATAAGCCATGCATATATAGTATAATAGACTTGCATTCTATGCATAACATTTTGAGTGATTTATGTACTCACCCCTTGCGACAATAAATCACCAGTTAGAGAGGAGGCTACACCTACTTACAGGAGGAGTTCCAGGAGGAGACGATCATCTAGGGTGCGAACCTTGTTAGTTGCCTATGACAAATTAAAGGGTTGTTATGAATAAATTATTTTTGCTGCAGTTTTATTTATTTCTTAGTCTTAATTAGCTTTGTGTGGTGTATTCATGTAATGTAGACCTTAAGGTCGTTCAACAGGTTATATTTAAATAGATAAAGTCTTTATTTATATTTACATTATAAATGATTGTGATATTCATCTATATTGAGACTATTTGCACTAGTGTGATTCTGGACTATTGCAGAAACACGGAAGGTCTAGATTTATATATTCGGGTCTTGACACATATGTACAATGTATGTGTCTTGACATTAAGGGTGTGTTTGGTTGGGTGTACGAGGATGAATGGGATAGGATGGTACAGGATGGATGGGATGATCCTGGATGAGATAGTATAGCGAAGGTGTTTGGTTGCCTGAATATAATGATACAAGATTTTATTTGGTTGCTTAGATGTAACACCCCAATTTTTGCTTTTATTGCATTTAAATGGTATTTTGAATTTTTGGGAATTTTGGAATTTATTTGGATATATTTGGAATTATTTGAATTTATTTTGAATTAAGCCATTTATCAAATTAATTAAATAATGGAAAAGTTAAAATAAAGTTTTGCTGAAAATATTTTATTTGAGTCACAAATGTCTTAAAATATTTTTGGGAATTTTTCCGAATTTTTCTAGTATTTTTAAAAGCCCCAAATGAATTATTTGAATTTCGGAATTATTTTTAATCGAAAAAGGATTAAAAATCCGTGAACGATGTTGGGCGAACATCATGCGGCCCGTTCGAAAACCCTAACTCCGCCGCGCTCGATCCGGATCCGACGGCTCTCATCGCGCCCACGTCGCCTAACCCGAATCCTCGTCGGATTCCGCCCGCCGCCGTGTGGGCCTCGGTTTCGCGACTTTCACGGGCCGAGGGCACTATTTATTGCGCCGCCACCGTGTTGGGATCCTTACCTCGCGCCGCATCCGTCCGTACTCATCACGCCGCCGAGACGCCGCCTCGCCGACGACCTCGCCGGTTCCCGGTCACCCGCCGAAGTTTCTTGCGCCGTTCGCGCGCCGGTCATTCTCCGCCGTCGCCCATGCCACCGTCGGACTCACCTCGTCAAGCCGCTCGGGAGGGTCACTTCTTCACGCCGGAGGACCACGGAAACGCCGTCGGCTACGTCTTCGCCTCCGTCTCCGGCCGAATCGCGCCGCAAGATCGCCGCCGGGTTCACGAAGCCGCCCGGCCGCACGATCCAGATCCGATCACGAGGTGAGCCCACGCCGCTTTAGGAATAGTGAACTTCATCTTCAATTCTCCACCGTTAGATGCAAATCCGAGGGTCGCCAGTATTGCCACGCCGCCATTCGCCGGTGCGAGACGCCGACAACGCGACCCACTGCTGCTGGCACCGCACCTCTCATCATGCATGAGACGCCGACAAGGCGGACCCACATGTCACCCGACTGCGTAATCGTTCACACGAGACGCTGACAGCACGGGCCCACTCGTCAGCCGCACGCACCGTGCGTGTGACGTCACCGCTGACGTCATGGTGGGACCCACTTGTCAGTGAGATAGCCGAGTCGTGCTGACGTCACAATGACGTCATGCTGACGTCATCACGGAAGCCGGTCAGGGCTGACGTCAGCAAGGCCACGTGTCACTCTCTGGTGGCGACACGTGTCACGGATGACGTAATAATTATTTTCCCGAAAAGAAAAATGTTTATTTAATTCGGTTTATTGATTTAAAATGTATTTTGGAAACTTCAAATGCTTATAACTTTTGCGTTTTAACTCCGATTTGAGTGATTCCAATTTCTATAAATTTGTAAAATTGATATCTTTCTGTTTATGAATTTTAATTGAATTTTTGAGCACTTTTTGTCTACTGTTTATTTATTTTATTGTTTTGTGCATACGTTACGCGTAGACGTTGAAGTCCCCGACGGTTTCGAGGGAGAAGTTCTGACACAGGAGCAAGCTCAGGAACCAGAACCAGCACTTTTTGAAGGCAAGTTGTGTTTGATCATGTTGAACCTATTAGAGAAAAATTACTTTGATTTAAACTATTGCATGCTAATTTGATAGAAATGACTTTGAATAAATTTTGGGACTAGTTAAATACCTAGTTGTCAGTATGCCACCTTATCGTATATAATTGTAGGCCATGAATCCTTTGTCACCCTAGGTTATGGATTAATAGTTGGACATTAATAATTTGCCAACATGGGTTGAGTAGACCGAAGTAGTATGCTTAGCCCTGCCACGTGGACATATCATGATTTTGGAATACCAAAGCAAATATTGACTTAATGAGATATGGAACGTGTTTTTGTGAACGAGACATGTGTTATTGAGATGATGATGGCACGTGGTGCAATGGTAAAGAACCGGGGTGGGAAAAATGATTTAGACTGGGGCAAATGGCAAGATTGTTTCTGGTGGGCCAAGAGTGGCAACTGGGCGGTCGTATTTGGTTTTTATTGGTTTTTGGATAATTGAGATCACACTTGGTTAGTCTTGCCTCGATCGACTAAGGACTTAACCTTGCGAGCATTTGAACCGAGTCCTCCATACAACCACAAGCTCCGTAATGGGACGGGCTTAGCTGAGTAAACTGGGAAATCTATTCTTTGGTACTGTCGTGGTGGTGTGAGGCCCGGAGAAGCGGAATGAGAACTCACATGGCGCAAGAGGGGGGCCCTGGGTGTGGTAACCAGTCCCTCCAAAGGTTGAAACCTTAGCGGGCAAGATCGAGTATAGATGGAACTTTGGAAAGGCTTCGTACGGTTATTTGCCTTGGTGGTATTTGACCTGTATCTTGTGGGTAAAGTGTATAACCTCTGCAGAGTGTACAACCTATTCGAATAGCCGTGCTCACGTAATGAGCATCGCTTCGGTGATTACGGTCAAGGGTTAGATTTTCATGAAAATGAATTGTTTATGGAAAATGCTTGGGGTTGGTAATGAGGAACTTGACATAGGATGGAAATATGATTGTGATTAAAATGTTTGTGAAAGCTACTATTCTTATTACTGTTTTGCTGCTTTGCAAATTATTACTGTTATTCTTAAATGTTGTACTGCTCATAAACCATAGCCTATCCTTTGTACTAAGCCATGCATGTAGAATATTAGAATTGCATTCTGTGCATGACTTGCTGAGTGCTCAAAGTACTCACCCCACAACAACACAACTTCAGTTGAAGAAGAAGCAACCCCTGCTCAGGAGGAGGAGTATCAGGAGGAGCCGACAAACTAGGGAGCGAGCCCACTCGGCTTGTTCGTGGCAAATTGGTTGGCGCCACGAGTTTATTTTATTTCCGCTGCATTTGAATATTTTAATAAGTCTTCGCCCTGCAAGGCGTATCTTTGTAACTTGACCATAAGGTCGATCAACTAGTTTGAGTATTTAATCAAAGTACTTATTATTTCGTTGGTTATGACTGTGATATGTACCAATGTTGAGACTGTGTGCACTAGCGTGATCCTGGACTAGTGCTGAATACACAGAGGGTCCGGATTTGCAAATTCGGGTCCCGACATTAGATGAAATGATACAGGATGGTATGAGATGATGTTTGATTGAAGGGATGTGATTGGATTGAGGGATGAGGTTGGCTTGAGGGATGATGAGAGTGAATGATCCTGTCCTGAACCGATTGGTTCAACCAAATTTCCCATACGGGATGGTACAACATCTTTTTGGAATATTCTAAGAATCTGTACTATCTCATCCTGTACCAAATGGTTCCGTTCAGCCAATCAAACGCAAAGACAGAACCAAATCATGTACGGGACGGTTCGGTTCACCCTCGTACACCCAACCAAACGCACCCTAATAGAATGTGCGTCCTCCCTATACTGTAAAAAGGTTTGTCCGGTCTTATTTTCACCCCTCGCCTAGCCATGAATATTTTTGTTTTCATCCTCAACTAGCCATGAATATTTTTAATATGGCAAGTAAGATTTGATTAACTTTTGAGTGGCTTACTCTTCTGTGCTAGTCATTCTCTGTGATATCAGTTTTTAATTTGAACAGGTGGCTTTTAGTTCCTATAGCAAAGAAATTAAAGATTCCTACTCTTCTCTCACCCTAAAAAAGGTAGACAAGTAATCCATCTTCCCTCTTGCACACACCTCTAAAAAAATCTTGACACAGAGGTTTTCCATCGGAATAACAACTTCACCAACAACACCAACATACAACAAAGATGCCAACACGGCTGGCCACACTCATAAGGAATAACATGAGGTATCATTTGTCACTCGCACTATACAAAGACATGTCACACTATGATGATCATATCACAAGTGCAATTTCTTTTAATTTGTTCATTTCGACACGTCAGCTAATGGATAAACACATACAGATGCAGCCGCTAATGGTATAATTAATGACCTGACCCTACAGTGCTTTGGTGTAAAATGTGCACTTAATAGTAATCCACAGTGCTAGTTCCAAGCAATGATGTGACCAGAGACCCAAACCACAAGCCCATGCCATTAAAGTGACTCAGCGCACTGAATCACTTGTTTAAAGGGCAATCAGTATGCATGATTACACACACCCTGATGCGGAGGCTCTAATCTTTGCCCATTGCATCTTTGCATGGTTCTGTTCAAACTTTGCATCAAAGATATGATTAGCTGGAGTGGTCAATCTAACAACCATGGTTAGGTCTAAAGGTGCTTTGGTTATTCTATTGTGAGGCACCAAGTGATGCAATCATTAGTCACTGCACTTATTTTGAAGCAAAAATATCTAATATTGGAAAAACAAAATTATTAGTCAGCTACCACTTGATGGCTTTGATGCTAGGATGACTTAGTGGGATAGTGGGGTTACTTAACAGAAAAAACTGAGTAATTTATACCAGGTTATTTATGTTAGTCTGGGTTAATAACTGGGACTTAGTTGTTTTTCCTCGTTTTACGGCATATACCATTGTGTGCATACCAGGGAAAAGCATTTTAATTCACTTTTGTTCTTCTGTCGTTAAATTTGTCCATGTTTAAATTGAGATAATTAATCAACACTACTACAAAAAGGGTTATATTGGACACCTTATCATTGACCGTTCTTTTATAAAAACCGTCAGAGATGAGTCTTCGACACATAACAGATGGTTTTCGGATAAAATCTGCTGTGATGATCATCACAGACGGTTTTTGGCTAAAACTATCTGTGATGAGACTGTCTGTGATGTAAGTGGACCATCATAGAAGGTTTTCGGCTAAAACCGTATGTGATAAGGGACTCATCATAGACGGTGTTAGCCAAAAATCGTCTGTGATGACCATTTCTAGTAAATAAGAGCAAAGAGCCCCAACCTCATTTGTATTTTTAGGGTTTCCCGATCTATTTTTGAGGCGACTACGATTGAGAAGCGATCTGGTGGAAAGAGCCCTTGGATTTGGAGGTGTAATTAAGATCCTTCTGCTCTAAGTCATCTAAAGTTAGTAATTTGTTCAAATTTGCAGTATATTTAAGATCTAGCTTGGTAAAGAGGGAAATAAAGATGCTCCGTAGATCTAGCTTAGTGTAGATCCATTTGTTCTATGTGATGTAAAGTAGTAATTGGTTCTAATTGTATTATACTCAATATATAGATAGTTACTTAAAGTTAGATGATCTAGGCTAATAATTGGTTGTAATAGCATTATATTCAAGATATATATATCTAACTTGGTAAAGAGGGAATTAAAAATGGTTTTGATATAGCTTGGTGTAGGTCTATTTGTTCTTTTTATCTAAAGTAGTAATTGGTTCTAACTGCATTATACTCAAGATGTAGCTAGCTAAGTAAAGAGAGAATTGAAGATGCTGAGTTTAAATGTAGCATATATATGTTTATATACCCATTTTTCTTTTGTGATGTAAGGAGCTATATAAGTTAGTCGGCAAGTTTAAATGTAGCTTATATGTAGCATATGTGTGCATGTGCACTCCTAGTACACTTAATTCATTATTTAACACCTATTGTTACATACGTAGTGTAGATGGATCAAAACTGGATGTACACTAAGAACTATGCCAGCACCGAGTATATTAATGGAATCTCCGCTTTTAGAAGAACTGTAGAGAAAGATATATTGAATAAGGGGGTGGAATTTATCCCTTGTCAATGCATTAACTGCGAGAATCTGAGGATGTTTCAAAACCTAGTGCAAATTGAAGCACACTTGATTTTATAGGGTTTCAAAAGGGGCTATACAGATTGGACCAGTCACGGTGAAGAATAGATTATATAGGAAGCAAGTAGAACTAACATCGTCGACAAAGTCAATGATACTTTGAATGATATCGATTGTGCTTTCGATAAGAATAGGTTTTACGATGACAATCTGGATCAGATGCTGCTGATTCCACCAGGTGGAGAAACATCAATAGGAGGTTTGAAGAATTCGCAGTGCATCCGAGGAATATAAGGTTCAGATTGAGTATGAACGGAATGAATCCTTTTGGAAAATGAGCAGTCGTCAAGCACTTGGTTTGTAAATCTCTGTATCTACAACCTTTCTCCTTGGTTGTCTATGAAGTGGAAATAGATTTTTTTGTCTATACTCATCCAAGGCCCAAAGATCTAAACACACTATGGGCTCCTAGAGTACTCACAAACGAGAGTATTTCACTTTACACTGCCTGTTGTTCTACACCATAAATGATTATCCTGCCCATGCTAACCTGTCAGGGCAGAGTACAAATGGAGCCAAAATCTGTACTCACTGCTTGGATGATACTGAAAGTATGTGGCTAAATCACTCATATAAAACCATGTACATGCTTCACCGTAGTTTCCTTCAAAGGAATTGTAACACCCTGGAGCTCAAATGCGCCACGAATGCTACCAACACTCTAAACTATTAAGATCGGCTTAGAAACTAAGCCACCGAAATTTACAAAATTTCGGCATGACATCTCCATAAAGTAGGACATCCACTCAGCAGACAGAAACAAATGCAATTATATGATATAATTCTAGCAGGTCCTTAGTTAACCAAACACACATCCCATAAAATTAATAACTCCACCACATAAATTATTACAGGACAGGGAACTTATTAAACATAACCGCAAACAACCTTTTACAAGAATTTTGCGCGAGCTAGTAAGAACAGAACTATAATTGATATGATGGCATGGTGATGATGCAAACGTGAATGTGCTACTACCCCCATCCAAGCATGCCGGCTTCAAAACACCTACAAACATTAAATAACAAACGTGAGTTCAAACTCAGCAAAGTACACGAGAATAATAAACCCAATTTATCGCAAGTAAAACAAGAACTTAACCATAAGAGCAAGTAATGCAAATAAAACAATATCCGGACAATAGGCATTCATACCCATTTAGAACAATAACTGAGAGCAAGTAATGCAAATAAAACAATATCCGGACAATAAGCATTCATACCCATTTAGAACAATAACTGAGAGCAAGTAATGCAAATAAAACAATATCCGGACAATAAGCATTCATACCCATTTAGAACAATAACTGAGAGCAAGTAATGCAAATAAAACAATATCCGGACAATAAGCATTCATACCCATTTAGAACAATAACTTGACTATATCAAAATTACCGCAATCAAGTCATCAACTTGATAATAAACCCAGTCCACGCCAAAGAAGCATTACTTATTCTAAATCACAACGCCTCCCGACTCAACTACCCCTTACTGCAATTCAAATCATTTTTCATCAATTTCATTGAGTTCAAAACTCGACTTCACTCCACGATATTCATACAACATACTTAACAAGGCAAAAGAAATGCGCTAATTCATCAAATTCAATTCAATTCCCCCATTTTGGGTTGAGTCCACGACTCACCCTGCAATTACCATAATCACAATCCATATGACACCATTTACCCCGACACTCATTATTAACGATGCAATGCACATGAATGCTCATTGCCATGCACGCATCAGATCGCCGAGTGCCCACCCGTCGGTGTGCACCTCACGCCCCTTCCATCCCGTAGATGGAAGGTGCCTACTCTTACTGTCTCGCTCCCATTCACCTCGATGAATGGGACTACGAGGTAGGACTTTCGTGTTCACTACGTGTGAACACAGAGGCCCGCATCAGCATGGGTCGCCTCTTCCATTATGTATGCACAAATGCAATTTTCATGAATGAGATGCAACTTTTCATTCAATGCCAACACTAACATACCATAACCACGTACATACACATAGCCAAAATTCTCACATTCATAACCATAAACACACACAGACATAAACATAGCCCAATTTCTCACATTCATAACCATCTAATCTATTCGCACACACTCAATTCCATTTCCCAAATGGGGCACAATTAAGTACGAGTATCCACGTACCCTATACTCTCTACTCATTGCAATGTCAACAAAGGTACAGAAAACTCACCGGGTTTAAGGCTTACTAGCAACCACTCGAATCCAATAGCTATTCATGTCCTCGAAGGGACGTTCACCAATATAACTCAAACTTTCCACAATCAATAGAAATTAGCCATGAATAGATAAATAACAACGAACAACTCATTTATGCACACAACTCGATGTACTTGCCTTAACCGACGGAGAATGGAGTGGCTTGCGGTTGAGGCCACTCCCGCAGTAACCTTCTCTGCAAATAAACAATACTCATTCCACTTAAATTTATGCACAAATTAGTATTTCTTGTAAACTAAACCTTATCTTCTAATAATAATTACAAGGGCTCATACACAAATAACACATACGTATATATTTCAGACCATAGTAAACAACAACGACACAAAATCTTCCGAATCTAATACTGGTATACATAAGTAGTTGGTAAGCATCATTAATAATTCCACATATACAATACATGTACAACTCATCGCTTATTAGCCAAGAGTTGGCAATCAATACTTCATGAACACGTATCGCAGTCTCTATACACCGAAGCAACGATAACACAACAACAAGCTTACTCATAATAAACAAAGGAGAAAAAAGGGTAGTACGTAATATAGAACTTAATCAAATCCTTGCATGTAACACTCTGTGATTATAATTCTACAAAATCTGTTGATTCCTCCTTTGACCCCAAACATAAGCCAGAGTATGAGTATATAGGTCACTGATAGTTCTCAGCCAAGCATAAGCCCTTACATCTCCCCATTAACAGAAATGCAGAATGACTATCATGCAATGTAGATATGTCAAACATTCACAACATTGCTTTAGCAGAGGATAAAAGAACTACTACATCGCCAACCAATTCATAGTGTTCACATCTCAACTATAGTCTCTAGCGAAATTCAACCATATCAATGCATATAAGATCATCCAGATTGCACACATATACATACAAACATATATAAGTGCATAATTATCCCTCATGAATACAAGAGCACATATTTTAATTTCCAAGTCATGCAATTCGATCACAGAGGTCCAAGACTCAAGAGGCTCATGCAATCGTAACACAAAACTAGGATTCATGCTACTGTTGTGATTCTTGCATAGCAAAGAAAAGGGGAGGGTTTTCGTGTAACACCCCTCACAGCCAAATCAACACACACATGGCATGCACAACCATTTCAACTCATGAAAACCTAGCTAGACATTTCATCAAACACCCTTCATGCAAGCTAATTTAATCCCCAAAAACCTAGGGTTTTTACCTCACAACTTTTACTCCTGCAGGAAAGGGAGATGGAGGCGCTAGGCCGGAGAGGGGGTCGCCCTTGAGCAGCAGCAGGGGCGACGAGTTGCTAGGGGAGAGCCGCCGGCCGGAGCTGGGGGCGACGCCGGCCAGGGGGGAAGGCGCCTGCCGCAGAGGAGGGAGCCAGGGGAGGGGAAGGTAGGCGGCAGTCGGAGGGAGGCGCGGCTGGAGGTGGCGCCGGTGGGAGTCGGGAGGCGCCGGTGGCTGGAGTCGGCCATGCTCAGGAGAAGGAGCCAGCACACGGGAAAAGAGTTGGTGCCCAGGAAAAACCGAATAAGTGGCCAAGATTAAGGGGTCTCATAAGGGCAAGAAGGTAAATTCTAAAAGCTTCTCAAAAACTCCAACTGAAGCCCACCTTCTCTCGATAATACACACACCATTTAGTTCCCCTCAGTTAGCAATCCATCTCAATCAGTTGAAACCCAAGCCTTTAATAAACTTCTTAAACTGCGAGGCGACAAAACTTTCTCCAGGATAAATCCTTGAATCAAGAAAACGACGACAATTCCGGCCAAAATCCCAGGAAAATGATTTTGCGGTATTACACTCTTCCCCCCTTTAACAGAATTCGACCCCGAATTCTGAACACCACAAGAACACTAGCAAGAACAATGGGAACCGACTGAAAAAGCGAAAACATCCAAAAAGAACAAGGGAACCTTGATTCACATTCTTTCCTCACTAGTTAACCTTTATAATCACGTAACCATTATCAAGCCATATCAACGAACGAGCTAGCCCAACATGGCACAAATCTCTTTTCCATCACAGTACCAAAATCATACTCTACCTTCGTCAGACCTTTCTCGCTTTAATTTGAGACAACCACTCAAAGGAACAATTCATGACTGAAATATTGATTCCAACCCAGGAAACCAAGGGTTCCAACACATTTAGACCAAGGCATTCGCCGACTGATCCGAAACAGTTCACCAACAAAGTAATCACACACAACCAAGAGACAACAAAATTCAATTTATTCCCCCACAAAGGATTTGGATCAAAACATGCCACACCCTTTAATACTCTCCATGCTAAATCCAATTACGGTCAACACCTAATCCAAATTAGTTCCTCCATTAAAACCAATTCATACCTGGTTCTCTTTTTACGACAGTTTTGCCCAAAGAATTAAAGCAACGAGCATAGTCTTTAAATTACACTCCACTAAAACTTACAACCCATCATTTTCTGGTCTCACACTAGAGAGCAAAATAAATCTCGATTTAATTTAACACGGCTAACCACTTTCCTCAACTTGAAATCAAAGGTATAATCCTCAACTTTCAAGAAAAAAAACACTGCCTCGAACTTTTATAGCTGCAATCCCAATGACCAAGGAAAACTCAAGTCTCAGTATTATACTCAACACTATACCATAAGCTTCCATACTCTTTAACTCCAGCTAGAACACAAAGGGGAAACACAATTCCCTTTTTTGACCAAATGAACCACATACCTCATTTTAAACCCAAAGCATTAAAATCTACCTGAGAGGATCTTGATAGAGTCCAATCATCACTCAAATTCTTCTTCCAAAGCCAAATTTTTGCAAGAGAAGATCCAATTCTCAAACAACATAGAAACCTTTAACACTTTCAAATCGATACAATAACATTCACCTCGGGGAGAACTCCAATTAAAAGAGAAACCCCACGCAAATCGCTGACAGAAGCGCTCATAGAAACCAAAAGACAACTTAGATTACTTTAATCAAGGCAAAGCCTCTCCAGCTAACCCAGAATCAACATTCGGCAGAGGGACCCGATCCTCAATTTAAGCATCTGTACCCTCAACCGTCATATTCTTCCTCAAGAGAAAAGGAAACTCGTTCCCAACAAAAAATCACTTCACCCACAGAATCACTTACGAAATATTCACCAGATTCACAATCTGACGTACTCGCCAACACATCACACAACTCTAATCAAACCGGCTCTAGTCAATCATAGAGTTACAAAACCCAAACTTCCTTTAATTAATCTCTACTATTCATACATCCATCACTGGTCTTAGCATCATTAACACCCTAACCAAAACTATCTCATGACAATCAACAAGGAGAACCACGTCCTCACCTCTTCAGCACAAATAACTTCTCAGTTAATTTAACACAAGACGCGTGTCATCCTTTACCTTGGTTTACTAGCCATGACGAACCTCGATAAGATCTCCACTAGACCTATTCCACAGATAAGGCTCCCAAATAGACATTCATACAACCATTCCATATACTCATCCTTTAATTTCACATTGATTAATTCATTTTGTCGGTCCACCATTTAATTAACTCATAAGCAACAGGAATTTAACAACGACAATAGTTTTCTCTGCAAGGCAACCCACGGTAACCAACAAGATCCAAAGAATCCAACAAAACCAAACACAACAGTAAAAGCAACCCAAAGGGGTTCATCACTAAGCTTTTCTCTTTAAATCCAAACATCGAAGACAAAAGAAACCAACTTTCCCTCCTTACCCTCTAAATTGCCCACGAAGACGACGAATCAAGAATGAGAGGTTCCCCAAACAGCAAGGGGTGGCACCAACCAGCCACACCCACTAGCAAAATCAACAACTCGGCCAAAGGAACAAGGTCGAAACCTTTCGGCTTCATCAATAACATGAACATAAGAGCACTGATCCCAACAGTCCTTTCATAATTAAAGCAATATGCAACAATAAATTTAGCACTCAACATTTAGGCGCAATGCAATGTACCCATACCCATCCTACTGTGCATCAGAGTGTGTCAAATTTTAAATTAATGAACCATGCTATTCCAGGTTTTAAGGGTATTGCCTTAAGGCCAAATTTTAAAGGAGTAGAAACCTATGCCATGTTTCTAATTTCATGCAACAAAATTTTAGTTTACTCTAGAGTTACTCACTACATTCAAACACCACGGACCTGAAGCCCGCTCTGATACCAACTGTAACACCCTGGAGCTCAAATGCGCCACGAATGCTACCAACACTCTAAACTATTAAGATCGGCTTAGAAACTAAGCCACCGAAATTTACAAAATTTCGGCATGACATCTCCATAAAGTAGGACATCCACTCAGCAGACAGAAACAAATGCAATTATATGATATCATTCTAGCAGGTCCTTAGTTAACCAAACACACATCCCATAAAATTAATAACTCCACCACATAAATTATTACAGGATAGGGAACTTATTAAACATAACCGCAAACAACCTTTTACAAGAATTTTGCGCGAGCTAGTAAGAACAGAACTATAATTGATATGATGGCATGGTGATGATGCAAACGTGAATGTGCTACTACCCCCATCCATGCATGCCGGCTTCAAAACACCTACAAACATTAAATAACAAACGTGAGTTCAAACTCAGCAAAGTACACGAGAATAATAAACCTAATTTATCGCAAGCAAAACAAGAACTTAACCATAAGAGCAAGTAATGCAAATAAAACAATATCCGGACAATAGGCATTCATACCCATTTAGAACAATAACTGAGAGCAAGTAATGCAAATAAAACAATATCCGGACAATAAGCATTCATACCCATTTAGAACAATAACTGAGAGCAAGTAATGCAAATAAAACAATATCCGGACAATAAGCATTCATACCCATTTAGAACAATAACTGAGAGCAAGTAATGCAAATAAAATAATATCCGGACAATAAGCATTCATACCCATTTAGAACAATAACTGAGAGCAAGTAATGTAAATAAAACAATATCCGGACAATAAGCATTCATACCCATTTAGAACAATAACTTGACTATATCAAAATTACCGCAATCAAGTCATCAACTTGATAATAAACGCAGTCCACGCCAAAGAAGCATTACTTATTCTAAATCACAACGCCTCCCGACTCAACTACCCCTTACTGCAACTCAAATCATTTTTCATCAATTTCATTGAGTTCAAAACTCGACTTCACTCCACGATATTCATACAACATACTTAACAAGGCAAAAGAAATGCGCTAATTCATCAAATTCAATTCAATTCCCCTATTTTGGGTTGAGTCCACGACTCACCCTGCAATTACCATAATCACAATCCATATGACACCATTTACCCCGACACTCATTATTAACGATGCAATGCACATGAATGCTCATTGCCATGCACGTACCGGTACTGCCGAGTGCCCACCCGTCGGTGTGCACCCTCACGTCCCTTCCATCCCGTAGATGGAAGGTGCCTACTCTTACTGTCTCGCTCCCATTCACCTCGATGAATGGGACTACGAGGTAGGACTTTCGTGTTCACTACGTGTGAACACAGAGGCCCGCATCAGCATGGGTCGCCTCTTCCATTATGTATGCACAAATGCAATTTTCATGAATGAGATGCAACTTTTCATTCAATGCCAACACTAACATACCATAACCACGTACATACACATAGCCAAAATTCTCACATTCATAACCATAAACACACACAGACATAAACATAGCCCAATTTCTCACATTCATAACCATCTAATCTATTCGCACACACTCAATTCCATTTCCCAAATGGGGCACAATTAAGTACGAGTATCCACGTACCCTATACTCTCTACTCATTGCAATGTCAACAAAGTTACAGAAAACTCACCGGGTTTAAGGCTTAATAGCAACCACTCGAATCCAATAGCTATTCATGTCCTCGAAGGGACGTTCACCAATATAACTCAAACTTTCCACAATCAATAGAAATTAGCCATGAATAGATAAATAACAACGAACAACTCATTTATGCACACAACTCGATGTACTTGCCTTAACCGACGGAGAATGGAGTGGCTTATGTTGAGGCCACTCCCGATGTAACCTTCTCTGCAAATAAACAATACTCATTTCACTTAAATTTATGCACAAATTAGTATTTCTTGTAAACTAAACCTTATCTTCTGAATAATAATTACAAGGGCTCATACACAAATAACACATACGTATATATTTCAGACCATAGTAAACAACAGCACACAAAATCTTCCAGAATCTAATACTGGTATACATAAGTAGTTGGTAAGCATCAGTAACAATTCCACATATACAATACATGTACAACTACTGTTTATTAGCCAAGAGTTGGCAATCAATACTTCATGAACACGTATCGCAGTCTCTATACACCGAAGCAACGATAACACAACAACAAGCTTACTCATAATAAACAAAGGAGCAAAAAGGGTAGTACGTAATATAGAACTTAATCAAATCCTTGCATGTAACACTCTGTGATTATAATTCTACAAAATCTGTTGATTCCTCCTTTGACCCCAAACATAAGCCAGAGTATGAGTATATAGGTCACTGATAGTTCTCAGCCAAGCATAAGCCCTTACATCTCCCCATTAACAGAAATGCAGAATGACTATCATGCAATGTAGATATGTCAAACATTCACAACATTGCTTTAGCAGAGGATAAAAGAACTACTACATACTGCCAACCAATTCATAGTGTTCACATCTCAACTATAGTCTCTAGCGAAATTCAACCATATCAATGCATATAAGATCATCCAGATTGCACACATATACATACAAACATATATAAGTGCATAATTATCCCTCATGAATACAAGAGCACATATTTTAATTTCCAAGTCATGCAATTCGATCACAGAGGTCCAGTACTCAGTAGCTCGCACAGTCAGAACACAAAACTAGGATTCATGCTACTGTTGTGATTCTTGCATAGCAAAGAAAAGGGGAGGGTTTTCGTGTAACACCCCTCACAGCCAAATCAACACACACATGGCATGCACAACCATTTCAACTCATGAAAACCTAGCTAGACATTTCATCAAACACCCTTCATGCAAGCTAATTTAATCCCCAAAAACCTAGGGTTTTTACCTCACAACTTTTACTCCTGCAGGAAAGGGAGATGGAGGCGCTAGGTCGGAGAGGGGTCGCCTTGAGCAAAGCAGCAGGGCGACGAGTTGCTAGGGAGAGCCGCCGTCGGAGCTGGGGCGACGCGGCCAGGGGAAGGCGCCTGCGCAGAGGAGGGAGCCAGGAGGGGAAGGTAGGCGGCAGCGGAGGAGGCGCCGGAGGTGGCGCCGAGGGGGGAGTCGGGAGGAGGCCAGGGCTGGAGTCGGCCATGCTCAGGAGAAGGAGCCAGCACACGGGAAAAGAGTTGGTGCCAAGGAAAAACCGAATAAGTGGCCAAGATTAAGGGGTCTCATAAGGGCAAGAAGGTAAATTCTAAAAGCTTCTCAAAAACTCCAACTGAAGCCCACCTTCTCTCGATAATACACACACCATTTAGTTCCCCTCAGTTAGCAATCCATCTCAATCAGTTGAAACCCAAGCCTTTAATAAACTTCTTAAACTGCGAGGCGACAAAACTTTCTCCAGGATAAATCCTTGAATCAAGAAAACGACGACAATTCCGGCCAAAATCCCAGGAAAACGATTTTGCGGTATTACAGGAATCATCCATACCGCAAGATGAAGAAATAATTTGATGGAACGACCAAAGACAGTTTAGATCCAAAGCCTTTAAGCAGGATTGACATTCATGATATGGTTATGAACTTGGATGTTGCGCTTGGAAAGGGACATAAATCGAGGACCCGTGAAGAGCATATGGAAAAAGAGATCAATATTTTGGGACCTACCTTATTGGGAGCTCCTAGAAGTTTGGCACTGCATTAATGTAAGGCACGTAGAGAAGAATATCTGTGATAGTTTGATTGGTTTTTTACTGAACATTAAGGGCAAAACAAAGGATGGTATCAACACATGATTTGACTTGGTCGATATGGGTATTAGTCCTGAGTTAGCATCAAAAGAGACCAATAAAGACCGAATGTACTGCGAACCTACTTGTTACACTCTATCCAAGGTTGAGAGAACTGAATTGTTCCAATGCTTGTATAGTGTGAAAGTTCTGTAACATCCCAAAAATTTAATAATGTGAAAATGAATATTTTAAGTTTGAATATTATTAATTCTGAGTTTCTTGGCATTATTGAATTTTAGTTGGATTTCTTTGGAATTATTCTTTGTATGAAAAATCTAGCAAATGGAATTAAGGAATGGATAATAGTAAAAAGGTAAAATGGTAAAAGTAAAATTTGGAAAAATTACCACCTAAACCCTAGGCCTGCAATAAAAGTATTTTGAACCACAAATAAATTTTTATGAACAATAATGAGACTTAATAATTGAAAAGACAATCACTTTGACTAAAAACAGTGTAATGCCAGATTTAATGAAAAATATGTAGACTTCATGTAGACCTGATAAAATTAACCTAGTAACCAAAATCCATTACCTACACCTAGTAAAAATCTCAGAAATTTATCATGTCAAATATGTCCTTTAAATTCAAAAACAGAAACAATGAAAATAAGGAAATCGATATGTCAGAATTTTAATAAAATAATGGAGAAAATGTTTAAGTGTAAAATTTTACAGTAGCATCATTATCCCTAATAAATCTTAAAAACAAAGTCTCAAAAATAAATAATATCATTTAGGCCCTTAATTTAATTAAAATCCGAATTAAGGAAATTGAGCAGTGCCCACTGTCAGAATTTTCATTAATTATGCATAGGGTTTTTTAGTCCCAAATTTCTACTGAAGGTCTACTAATACCAGGAAACTCTAGTAAAAAAGTTTTACAAAATTTGGAAGTTGAATGACAGCTCAAATTAATGCAAACCTGTTCAAAGGAGTTCAGCCAAAAATATCTGGCCCTCATCCTCTCACCAACAAGTGGGACCCATGAACTATGCTGGCCCATTTGCTGACGCAAGTCGGTCTGAGCCTCACTCTCACTGCCAGTGGCCTTGGCCCCACATGTTAGCCACCATTCCTTTCCTTCTCCCCCTTCCTCTCTCCTTTTCCTCGCGCGGCTGATCTCCCTTCGTTCTTCTGTGTCTCCAGCGTCTCCCTCACCTACTCCATATACCAACAATGCCGCCCAAGCCGCCGATTGCTGACACGAAGACCTCTAGCCATACCGCGTCATATTCGACCCACGTCGCCGGCATTGAAGCGCAGAGTAAATTCCCGCGTCACCTCGCCATGGAGCTCAGAACCGAGCGTGTGCATTCAAACACTAGCACCTCTTTTGGCTTGGCTATAAGTACTCCATATGTGTCGCAAATGGACCTCCTCTCCTTCCCTTAGCCATCCTCCAAGCCATGCGTCCTCAATCTCATGCTTTGCCGCCATTACCGAGAAGCTTCAGAGCATGAGGCCGAAATTGAATCAACCAAACCAGTGCACCAATCCCGAATTCCTCTGAACCATAGCATCACCTAGGTAGGAGAATCAAAGACCCTTAATAAAATCCGGAGTTGTTCATGCAAAAGCTCACCGTCGCGGCGCACCTTCTTCCTCATCTCCGGTCGCACGGTGGCGGCTCAGCCTAGACCTTCTCCCTCCTGGTAAACCTCGAAATTGGAACCTCCAGTACCCCTTTATGCTTAATTTGCTACCGATCCGAACCGAAACTCATTGCTTTTCTTCTCTAGTGAGCTACCCATTGCTTCGCCACCCCTCCTCGGCTGCAGCTTGCGTGGGTCGTTCTCCAGCCGAATCGATACCTCCCCTGGGTGCGCACAAGTCCAGTGAAGCTCACCGCACCGACGGTCCGCCGCCTTCGGCTTTCCTCTCCGCCGGCGACCATGGCGCCTCTCTCTCTTTTGGTCTCGACCAAGGACCCCCCTTGTCGATGTGGCCAAGACTCAAGCAACCGTAAAGGCGCCTTCTACATTCAAGACGTATTGTCTTATTTTCAGTGAATTTCCAAGTCGGTTAATAATTAAACAAGCAATATCTTTTTCAATATTAGTTCAATTTCAATAGAACAAATTTATATATTCATCTAAAATCAGTTAGAACCTAAATATACAAAGATATATAATTTTTGAACTATAAGAAAATTATTTAAATTAAACTCATTAATAATCTTAATATGGTCTTTAATAAAAATTTATGCGAGAAATTCATAAAATGATAAAATTAATATTCATATGATGAGTAGACCAGGATGAAATTAAATATACAAAAATATTTAATTTTTGAGTCATAGAACAATTATTAAAATTGAAAGTGATATAAACACACCATTATGGACATTATTGCTCATATAGATAATATAATTCTTAAAATCATTAAGTAAATTTTTATGTGTCTCTGAAACCACAATAAACTCAAATATACAAAAATATTTAAATATTAAACTCAGTTTAATCTATTTGCTTTATGATCACTAGTAGAACTTCATATGGCCATTAATAAAAATGAAAGCATAAAAACTCATAAAATAAGGAAATAATTTTATTAATCTCCTAAAAACAATATAGATCCCTGTATGTAGAAATATTTAAGAAAAGAATTAGTTTGTATTCTTCTAATAAAAAGAAATGTTAATTATAACAATAAGTAAATAGGTAATCTCTTGCAATTAAAGTTAAAATAATGCCAAACCAACTTTAAAACATTTCTAGGATTATTTAATATTAACACCTGAAAAATGAATCAAGAATCATGTATAGTGTAGTTGGAAATTAAGTTTGAAACTTGGCCGATTTAAGGTTGCAAATATGATCATTTAGGCTATTTCAGCGATAGATAAAATAACTCATCTAAATGCGAATTTTGGAAACATTAGCATAAGAACACTATTTGATATATGAACTACCGTATTCCAGAAAAATATCTTAATTATAACCTTCTTTTCTTATAAATCTTCCTTGCTCAAAATCCTAAAACTTATGGAATTAGCTTAGTAGTGCCCTCCAAAATATAGCCTACCCAAATATGAAAAGATAATCTCACTTCACCATCATTTCTGTATTAATCTTGTTAGCTTAATACCCCTAAGTATTCACAAGTATGTGGTCCGTAATATGAATAATCGAACTTTGAGTATAAATAAGAAATCAATAATTATGAAGTTTGTATCCCCAGAACCTTCTCAAATATCATGAAAATACTCCCAGTAGCCTAAATCAATAGGTTAACTTCTTATAACTAGAATATTAATTAAATGTTGCTTTGAATCTGAATCCTAATTAAAGGTAAGAATTCACCTTAAGCATGAAATGATCATATCTATTTAACCTTAACCAATTTTTGCATCTTGAATTCGTAAAATAAAATTTATAAATTCATAAAGAGCAATCCCTGTTCTCCGTGAAGAGTTTTTATTTGTTTTGCTGTCTATTTTCTTTTTGCCCATAATGAAGTTAGTATTTTGCTGTATTTCCGTTGATCGACGTGTAGAACCCAACGTCTCTGTCTTCGTCATCATCATCATCAGATGCGATCCCGTCTTCGTCATAAACAGGAGAATAAGCAAGGCAAGCACCCCTTTGATCATATTGAACCCAGTATTTAATTTTCCTTTTATTTATCAAATGGTTTCATGCATACGTTTATTTTCTGTAAATTCGCTATATTGTGGTGCTGGTAGTTATACCTGTTGTCTCATGAACCTTCTTTGAATATTTATGGACATGTGAACCTTGATATCCATAGATTAAGGATAGGCATTACTTAATGTCATCATGGGTATATGCGTTACATATTATTCATGCTTATCCATGCTTTAGAATCATCAGGGTAAATGATCAGATCAAAACTGTTTCCTGAAAACCTCGGAATTGTCTCTGTTGGTTGCGGGTATTTTGATTAAAAACCCAAAATAAAACTATGGTTTTGATGCGGGCGATTATTGGCAATAGCCGGGTATGCAAAGGGAATTGCACGTAGTGTAGGGTGAAGTGTCGCCCGTATCGGATTAAGGACCGAGCAATGGGACGCTATAGATCCAAGAATTCCGTGTAACCACAAGGGCTATTTGGTAGGCGGGAGCTAGCAGAAGCATTCCGTTATGGATTTGCTCTTTGGTAGGCGGGAGCTAGCAGAAGCATTCCGTTATGGATTTGCTTGTGAGGAGCTTCCATACAGTTCGTATGGGTAAATGCATGGCCGGTGCAACGGTGTACGCCTTGTCATGAACAGAAACGGTGTGTGTGTGTTGGGTATACGTGAAAGGGACCACGTCGCGTGTGTGTGTTTCTGTTCCTCTGGCGGGGGTTAACGTCCCGAGCTTGATCAAAGTCATGTCTAGGTAATGTAACGGCTATGTATGGTCGAAAGATCATAACTTGTGGGTAAAGATGTACACCTCTGCATAGTATAAATCTAATCGATTAGCCACGCCCGCGGTCATGGGCACTTGGTGAAGTCATTCCAATGCTAGACTTTGGTATTTTCTGAAAATCGGTTTTGTTTTAGCAACTGTTGCCTTATGTCAAAGGGCCGATATTGATGAATTTCAGGATTTGGATGATTCATCGCTCACCTCATGGAGGACTGTGAGTGTTACTTATGCTTTACTTATTTGTTATCAATCAATCTTACTCTTACAAATTCTGTTTGCAAATAACTTGATTTACAAATTCAATTTCGCTTTATGCAAATTAACTATAGTAGCCTCCATTGACTTGGCCTGCACTTATGCATCTGCAAATACCACCTTAAGTGTTGCGGAGTACGAAAGTACTCACCCTTGCTTAATTTGTGGTTTTTAGGTGTAAGCTAGCGAAGCTTCGAAGGTTTGTTTCGTCGCAGGTTGCGGGATCCTTATTGTCGTGATCTTTCTAGGGATTTATGCCTAGTCAGTTGCCTGCGGGATTGGATGGGTACACTACAAGGCTTTGCTTCTTTTGCTGCTATATACTCTGAGTTGTAAGATTTCTTTGTATAATCGTTTTCGCTTAATTAATATAATGTGTGGTAGTGATTCCAATTGTTGTAAATGTGCGTACTAGCTACTGATCCAGGGACTAGTACTGTAAGCACATTAGACTCTCATTTTGGCATTGCATGCTAAAATAAGGGTCGCTACAGTCCAATCGGTTACTCTTCCAACATGAAGAGGGTTGTTTCGATGCAAAATTTGAATTTAGCAGGCATGAAGTCTTATGATTGCCATGTACTTATGATACAGATGCTTCCTATGGCAATTAGAAGTATCTAACTGAGCAAGGTCTAGGAGACAATCACAAGGCTATGTTATTTCTCTAACACAATTGCTCAAACGGTCATCGATCCCAAAGGACTAGATACTCTGCAGGTCGAGGTGGTAATGGCTCTGTAATCTTGAGGTGTATTTCCCTCCATTATTTTTTGATATCATGTTTCATCTCATTGTTCACCTTGTGAGGGAGATAAAGATGTGCAGGCTCATGTTCCTATGTAGCATGTACCCGTTCCAGAGGTATATGAGAATTCTCAAGTCCTACATATGGAATTGATCTAGACCGAAGGGTAGCATTGTTGAAGGATATGCAACCAAAGAGGTCATTGAATTCTGCGTGGATTACATAGCTCAGGTTGAACCGATAGGTGTTCCGAGGTATTAGGACCATCGGAAGGAAAGCAATCACGCTTAATACAGCTACATGTGCTAAAGCTTTTTTCATTGTTTTGCAACACATAGCTGTTGTGGGCTTGTGGCCCTGTATATCGATGAGCACAAGAACTGATTGAGAATCCATCGTGATAGGAGTCCTGGATCAGCATAACCTTTAGTTCAATAGATGGTTAAAGGAGCAAGAATCCATCACTGAAAGCTCGTTAGGTGATACGCTGACATAGTTGGCAAAAGGCCAGTATTTACAGTTGTAACATGAAAAAGATACGACTTAAATGGATACACATTTTATACAAGAGATCCAGATATAAAGAGCACAAACCCAAACAACAGTTTGCCCTATGAAGTTGATATTTGGTAGACGGAGAGGTCGCGACAAGAGACAATCAAAAGGGACTACATCAGCCCATGATGTTCCGTTTAGCCCATTGACGTGGCAATTCAAGTTGGGATAGCCGTTCATACCGAAAGAGCGCCAGGAGACGCTTATATTAGCCTACATTAGATTGCAAGATTGGTGCATGGAATAAGCCAACAAGCCGGTGGCATAACAGGCATTAAGTATCTCGGTTAGCTTCAAGGAGGAGCATTTCTTACACTAGTTTTTAGATGGCTTCTTTGTGGTTGGCTTCAATGACTTGTTTGATCTCTACAACCTCAACGCTCTCAATGACTGACTCATGAAATGCTGGATATTGTAAGTGTATACAATTATGGTTTACATTCGTGTAATCGTGTTGTATCGATAAATATCATATATATGTGATCCTTGATTTTATATATAGATACATGATCATGGAAGAAAAAGTAAGGGAACAATCGTTGGGTTTTCTCGACCCACACGTGGTGTCCAAGCAAACTATGGATGAAAATTTAAAAGTCATCCACGAGTACATGTAAAAAGTGTTGCTATCTCAATAAGACAAAAATTCATACTTTTACCCCCACAACCCGAGGTAAGTGATTCGTCCAGTTGCTATACTTATTGATTTGTACTATATAACGCAACTGAAAGTTAAGTTGAATGACCATAGCGACATACCTGTATAGGTTTCACTAAGTTCTACTTGTAATTATACCAAGCCAGAACCAGATAATTTACCTTGATTCCAAAAAGGACGGCACCCATGACTTGGTGCCTATCAAAACTTTACTCGACGCATCGTTCACTGTCTACAAAGCTTATGGAGGGCCACACAGGAAGGACCCATTGAAGCTAAAGCATATTTATAAGTTTCTGGTATCCGCTAGTACGCGATAATCCTTCACATTCCATAATAATACCTTTCGAACTAACCTATTATATTTTGGTAGTGCCACTGTAGCCAAAGGATACTAACCTATGTAGATTCTATGTTTGCCACAACATGCAACTCCTCATTGGTTCACAGATGACTAATGTCATAGAAGTTTGTTAATATTGCAACAATTGTTTCTGTAGGATCGAGGCGCACCAAGAGGGGGGTGAATTGGTGCAAACTTACACCTAAAACTAATTTTTTTGTGTTTTTATTAATTCTGGAAATTAGCAAAATACTGATTAAACTGAACAAATCACTCTAGAATAATTGATCTAATAATATGAAAGAGAAACTAGATCAAACCAGCATGCTAGAACATGAACTCATATATTCATCGATTAACTCAAACAAAGTCAATACATGAATTCTGTACAAACCTTAATTACCTTTACTAATTCCAAACTTGCATGCACACTGTTACCTCGACACCTTGTGTCCTTTTTCTCGATGTTCAGTCCTTCTCTACTTGCGTAGCTAGCGGACCAGATTCATCTTCCTTTCTTTCTTTCTATTGCGCCAGCCACATGGACATGGAAGCACCACGGCTTCTTCGCCTCGCTCTATCTTCCAGCGCCGTCTCCTCGCGCTCCCGGTTTTTTTTCTATGCGGCTTACTTTTTCTCACGCAGTCGCTGCCTTTTTATTCTTCGCGTGAGTGCTTGACGGTCGACTCGGACACGACTTCATTCTTCGCGTGTGTCCACGACCGTTCGACCCTCGTCCGTTTGATTTCGACAGACTCCGCCCGATCAAGGAAAACATCCGACTCCGTTCGTCTACAGTTCTTCATGATTATCTGTAGCATCACAAAATCCCGATATCTTGTATTCGTCGCTGCACCGATCTCGCGTACCACTGCACCTCTGCGACCTCGCGTCTGCGCTTTGATCAGACGCGTTAAATCTGCGTGAGACCTCACGCATCCCAACTCCTGCACCACCATGACTTTCGCGTCTTGCGCCCTCGCACACTGCGATTTGCGTGCCACTGCACCTCTGCGACTGCGGTGTACATCCGCCTACGTGCACTGCATGGCGCAGCGTGCATCTCGCGTCCTGCGTTGCACTTCTTTGTTGCTGCGCACATCTCTGTCACAACTAAAACAAACTCTCGCAGTACCTTGTTTCATAACAAATATTGTTGTCACATAAATCATCACACATATATTAAATTGTTGTCAAATTAATCATCACAATATAAATTTCGCAAATGGAACTAACAATCTCCCCCTTGATGAGTGATTTGACAACACACAAATAATTCATAATTTTTATCAACAATCTTCTCCTTTGATTATCATTCAATAACTCCCCCTTAGTAATCTCAGTTTAAGCACATTATTTCTCCCCCTTTGGCAAAACACACATCAAGGATGAATGAAAAATGCTATTGGAGCAATAGATAATTGAAATAAATCCATACATTCAGAATATATCATGAGCAATCGAGTTAAATAAAAAATACAAATACCCATGCAACATCTATTTCAATAAAAAGTAGTAGAAAGGAACATTTAAACATCTAGAAATCTTCCACTAGAACATTCCTCGTTTCAACTTACAAATCAAAGTAAGCATTTCATTCATACATAAGCAAATGTCAGGACTGCATAATAAATTTTTGTGGAGCATAAGCAAGAACTTTTCTTCAAAATTTTAGAAGGCTATACATAATCATTTTACTCCACCCAGTCACTCATACCATGGGTATTTGTCTAGTATGCCCATAACATTTGTTCACTTTGTACCCTTTGAGGTACTTTTTTTTTCTCTCTTTTTTCACATCCACTTTGAGGAATTTTTTTTTTAATATGACTACCCCGATTTTTCGAGATTATAGTCAAGGGCTTGACATAGGAACATGTTTTCTTGGGCATATGTCGACTATTACCACGGTATTAGAAAGTAATGGAAGTAACTTACATTTAGCATAACCCACTAAATCTTGAGTACTAGAGAACACTCATGGTATCATTAGATGTGATTTTAGCAAGTCTCCAATCTTTGCTTTCAAGAAAGAATAAAAATGCCCAACATTGAATAAGTAAGGAACTTGGTCATGAACCAATGGGGACTAGATAGTCTAAAGTAACTTACTACATACCACTATCAAGAACAGATGTCGACAGATATTTACAAATAAATATATTTTTAAAAGATATTGCTCACAATACTTCTAAATAAATGTATCTATTTCAGCACAAATCAATATGCTCCCCCTCAATTGTTGCATATACATCACATTATTTGAATGAATGATACACAATTCTCTTTATAATCTTGCAAGCTCAAAAAATGCCAAAGGTTTAGTGAAGGTGTCCCTTTTTTATAAACAATTGCAATATAACTTTTCTCCACATGATCTCGAATAAAAGATATCAGATAATTTTATCACTAGCAAAATTCGCATAAGAATAACCGACAAGTTCTAAAAACATAATGAGAGTACCATAGGCCAAAAGCACATGTACCTTGTTGAATTCATTAGTTCTTCATTCACATTTAAATCAACTACATGTTCAAAATTTGTTGTTGGTGTAGGCCATCATCACTTTATACCATCTCAAACTCTGCACTTTGTAAAACAGTTCTAGCACAGGAGCTAGACTCATCAAAAGCAATATCACATGACTTCATGAGTCGATTAGTCTCAACATTAAACTCATTTTCACCATTCACACAATTTCTAGGCTTGGAAACAGTTTTTTAATGTCAGATCATGTGTCATGAGCAATCCAAATCAATTAGCCACTAGTTTCCAAGTCTTTTATCTTTATTCTAAAATGAGAGAAAATGTTTAGGTACCCACACTTTTCTTACTTTGCTGTTTTTAAAAGAATTCTTAGGAACCCACAATGTTTTAGCACTATTTGACTCAATCGGGCTTCTAGTTCGATATGTATAATATATAGGTGACATGCCCAAAGATGCTTGCTGTTTTTGAGGAATTTTAGGATCAAAATCAACATTTTTTCTTTGCTGAAAATTAATTTTATTAGCCTCAAAATAATGTGTAGGATGTGCAAAACAATTTCTAGCAATATGATCGTTCCTGCCACAATTGTAGCACTTCACATTATGAAAATTGTTCCAAAATTTTGGACCTAAATTAGCATAGCAATTGGTTTTAATATGTCCAAGTTTTCCACAATTAAAACATTTTTTCTCAATTTTATTTTCAGATTTAGCTTTTGAGGTAGTAACAAGCAGATTGGAATTCTCTTTAGCTAACGGAATTTGAGAACAAGAATTTTTAATGTATCCTAGACCTTCTTTCATGAATGAGCATTTTGATGTATCTAGGATCATATTTAAATTTTTCTCACCATTTATCATTTTTTCCAAAGATATTTTCAAGTAATTGTTTTCTTTAGCAAGATCAGGACATTTATTGCATAAAAATGTGTAAGGACGCTTTTCAAGTTCAATTAATTTTCTCCTAATTCCAGCAAGGTCCTCACAAGAAAATTCTTTTGCTAAATTATTTACCTCATTCTCTAAATTGGAACAATTTTTTACCAAAGAATTTTTCAAGGTATCTACCTCTTTTTGCAAGATCGGACAATTGTCACATGTTGAACAACTAGATTTCAACCATGCATTCTCACTTCTATAAAATTCACATGACTCACAAGAAACATTCTCAAGATCAAAAATCTTATTTTTCAAAATTTCACATGATTTACAAGGAATATCAATTTTCTTTTTCAATTCTACACAAGAGTTACAGTTATCATCCTTTTTATTAGCGGTAAAAAAAAGCTTATCATAGTCCAATTTTAATGCTTTAAATTTCTTAATCAATGCATTTGAAATTCTTTCTTGTGCGCGAAAAGCTTTAAAAATTTCAGACTTAGTTACCTCATTGTCGTTATCGATATCCTCATCGCCATCCTCCTCATTGTCCATGTTCCTTCCCACGAGACATAGATCAACAATATCGCCATCCTTCCTAAGAGATGTCGATGAATCATCCTCATCACTATTACGTAGAAGATCGAGCTCCTCCTCCATGTTCAAGAATGTCTTCTGAAGAACCTGTTTCATTTTCTTACCTGAAAATTTACTTTTTAAAAAAGAACTTGGCTTCTTGTTAGTAAGTTTGGGACAATCATTTATAAAATGATCAAGGGCATCACACTCAGAGCATTGCATGTCGCTACGATCACTTCTTCTTTTTCGAAAGCCATTTTTATTATTTTTTAAAAATTTTGTTCTTAAGGCTTTGTTTACTCTTTTAGACAAGAGTGAAAGTTCATCAAAATCCATATCATCAATATCCTTTTCTTTTTCAACAGTGGCTAAAGTAATAGAACTATCATTAGAAACATCATTATTAAAAATAAGAGGTTTAATCAAACGAAAAGATGTAACATGCGCCATGCTTTTTAATTGTTAAATTAAATTTAAAGCAAACCTGCTCTGATACCAATTGTAGGATCGAGGCGCACCAAGAGGGGGGTGAATTGGTGCAAACTTACACCTAAAACTAATTTTTTTGTGTTTTTATTAATTCTGGAAATTAGCAAAATGTAACACCACGGCACCCCATGCCCTGAATGTTACACCCTCTAGCATCAACAACTACAAATCGCTAAGAACAAATATTCGCAAAGCAAGCGAACTACTAGGAGGTTGTCCAAAATTATTAAAAATTTCGGCAGCACCTCCCCTAAAACTAGGACATCCACTCAGCAGACAGAAAACATTGCAGTTGTAAGATATCATTCTAGCAGGTCCTTAGTTAACCAATCACACATCTAATAGAAATTAATCGACTCCACCGCATAATTATTACAGGACAAGGACTCAGTAAACAAAACCACAGACAACCTTTTTACAAGAATTCTTCACGAGCTAATAAGATCGGAATTATAATTCATTATGAGGGAACGGTGTTTATGTGAACGTGATTGTGCTATTACCCCCATCCATGCATGCCGGCTTCAAAACACCTACAAACATTAAATAACAAGCGTGAGCTCAAACTCAGCAAAGTACACGAGAATAGCAATTCCAATTTATCAGAAGTAAAACAAGAGCTTGACCATAAGAGCAAGTAATACAATTGGAACAACAACTAGAATTTACGCATTTATACCCATTCAAAGTAATATCTTGACCATACTCAACGCAATTACAGTAAATAAGCTATCAACTTGATACTGAAACCATTCAACGCCCAAGAAGCTTTACTTGATTCTAAATCACAACAACTCCCGACCCAACCACCTATTTCTTTGCAACTCAAACCATTTCATCAATTCTTTTATTGGAAGTCATAACTCAAAATTTACTCCACGATATTCATACAACATAATTAGCAAAGCAAAGAAAAGAAATGCGCTAATTCATCAAATTCAATTCAATCTCCCCTTTTTGGGTTGAGGCCCGACTCAACCTTCAATTACCATAATCAACATCCATATAACACATCATTTACCACAACACTCATTATTAAAGATGCAATGCACATGAATGCTCATTTCCATGCACGTACCGGTACTGCCGAGTGCCCACCCGTCGGTGTGCACCCTCACGACCCTTCCATCCCGTAGATGGAAGGTGCCTACTCTTACTGTCTCGCTCCCATTCACCTCGATGAATGGGACTACGAGGTAGGACTTTCATGTTCACTACGTGTGAACACAGAGGCCCGCATCAGAATGGGTCGCCTCTTCCATTATGAATGCACAAATGCAATTTTCATGAATGAAATGCAACTTTTCAATCAATGCCAACACTAACATACCATAACCACATACATACACATAGCCAATTCTCACATATACTATCTTTATAAATGACTTAACCGTTGGAACCAACTCATGCTAGCCCCAATCACTCAAACAATATACTCGCTATAATCAACCTTACTAAAAACTCGGTCTCAATTCGAGTTCATCTAATTAACAGAGCAACAATTAAATTAATGAGCATCACATATGGATACACATCCACACTCGATAACACGGTGTACTTGCACCCATTCCCTTAGCATTTTAATCATCATAAACAATTTCATAAGAGGAAGCACTTTCTAGTTATATCCAAGCAAGGCTTACCTCTTGCGTATGCATCGGCAATTACTTACGCTAAGAGCAACCATCGATTAATCCTCCTAGTCACAGTCCAGGGAATGTACTTGCCTTTTTACCGACGAAGAATGGAGTGGCATACGGGTGAGGCCACTCCTGACGAAACCTTCTCTGCAATTAAACAATAATCATCCAACTCAACCCTATGCACACTCGAAACACGCGACAAAAGAGAACAACTCTTTTGCATGCGAACTAAGTCAATGAATAAGTAAAAACTTCACATAACTAAATAATCTAGCATTCCATCAACTAAAGAATCCAGTAGCAGTTGGCATTTCAAGCATGCATGTCCATTTAATCCACATCATCAAACACCTGGATAATCTTGCTAAGAATACAGGATTTAGTTCTATCAAAAGATTCCGATTGCTTGCCCTTGTGTTTCCCATATGAATTTCAGTAGTTACCTTTTCTTATTGCATGATTTCTACTTGAGTAATCATAACCGGTAGGGTAGACCCATTTATATTCAGATTGAGTTGAGTGAATCAAAAAGGTATTGAGGATCAGAGTATAGCGACAAGAAATCTTGAATATTTCTATCCTTTATTAAACAAACATTGAATACATACATGGCTCCCTGAGTCTGAACTTCAAAAATAACAGCATGCATATCCTTAACCTAATGTCAAGACATTAAGATCAATCATCTGGATCTTGCAACCCTAATTAGTAGTAGAACTAAAATTAATCTATCATCATTAGAAGGCAAACTGACTGGATTTCTGAAAGCATCACATCAAGGATTTTTTTTTTCAAATTAACCTAAACTGGATGGGAATCTCGTAGCACTTCACTGTAGCTTGTAAAGGGGAATGAACACTCAAGTGATTTCAAGCTCCCCAATCAAATGTTTGACAGTGACATTACAAAATAATGGCATAGCACAGCTGATTTCAGTTACCATACAATCTTGCTATGTACAACTGGAAACCAGTGCAGCTTCTTATATTGATAAATAGACAACTAACTTTCAATAAAAATTGAATACACACCCAGAAAAACCCAAACAACTTGCCAAGTTTACCTGTTAGGGATAGCCAAAAGTGATATTCCTTTATTTTATATATCTTTCATTCGAAGCAATTGATCCTGACAAGCAGAATTAAGTAACCACACAGAGTTTATCAAACTAGATGCTGCTCATTTGTAGATAGCTCAACAAGAGAGAAAGAAACCCACTACTCACAAATCCCCAGTTTTGATAATCAAGCATACAAAAATAAAGATCCCTAAGCAACATTCAGTCACCATGCACATAAACTCAAAATTCCATTAAAGCTTATGCTCAAGACCCCCTCTAGAACCTCATAGCCATTTCATCAAACACATGGCATGCACAAACATTTCATCTCAAGAAAACCTAGCTAGACATATCATCAAACACTTGACATGCATACTAGAAACCACACATTTCAATGAACTCTAGGCTGGAGTCCTCACCACAGGAAGGGGCAAGAGGCGGCACTTCGGCCGGTGCTGGGTGCTGCTGCCGAGCTGTTGCTACTGCCGACCAAGGGAAGGGAGCAGGGGAGGGGCGCCGGCAGGAGCGGCATGCGCCTGGCACGGCAGTGGGCGAGGCGGCGGGAGGAAGTGCTTTCGGCCAGAAGGGGCGGCTGGCTCTTGGCGTTACTCTTGATACTGCCGGGTGCTTCGATGCCTCGGTTGGGAACAGTAGAAGCGCTGGGAGAGGCGCAGGGAGAGGCCAGGCCTTAGTAGCCGACATCCACAGAGAGGAAAAATCGGTGACTGGCTGGGAAAATATCTGGCAAGGGAACAAATGGTAGCCACTCAAAGGAATGAGAGAAAAAAAATTAGATGAAAAGGTATGTGGGAAGGGAAAATTTCCGGAGAACCCCTCCCAAACCTAAATCCTTTAACTCTAACCCTCCCAGATGGGCCAACCACCCCTGAGAATACCTGCTAGACGGTCCCCAGCTCACCCGACTGAAGGCACAAAGGTTGGGGTGAGGTTTCGCGATATTACACAAAATACTGATTAAACTGAACAAATCACTCTAGAATAATTGATCTAATAATATGAAAGAGAAACTAGATCAAACCAGCATGCTAGAACATGAACTCATATATTCATCGATTAACTCAAACAAAGTCAATACATGAATTCTGTACAAACCTTAATTACCTTTACTAATTCCAAACTTGCATGCACACTGTTACCTCGACACCTTGTGTCCTTTTTTCTCGATGTTCAGTCCTTCTCTACTTGCGTAGCTAGCAGACCAGATTCATCTTCCTTTCTTTCTTTCTATTGCGCACAGCCACATGGACATGGAAGCACCACGGCTTCTTACGCCTCGCTCTATCTTCCAGCGCCGTCTCCTCGCGCTCCCGGTTTTTTTCTTTTCTATGCGGCTTACTTTTTCTCACGCAGTCGCTGCCTTTTTATTCTTCGCGTGAGTGCTGACGGTCGACTCGGACACGACTTCATTCTTCGCGTGTGTCCATGACCGTTCGACCCTCGTCCGTTTGATTTCGGACAGGACTCCGCCCAGTCCAAGGAAAAACATCCAACTCCGTTACGTCTACAGTTCTTCATGATTACTGTAGCATCACAAAATCCCGATATCTTGTACTGCGTCGCCTGCACCGATCTCGCGTGCCACCTGCACCTCTGCGACCTCGCGTGCTGCGCCTGCACTGTACGTTCGTCTGCGTAGACCTCTACGCATCCCGACTCCCTGCACCACCCGCGACTTTCGCGTGCTGCGCCTCCTGCACCTGCGATTTCGCGTGCCACCTGCACCTCTGCGACCTGCAGTGTACATCTGCCTACGTCTGCCTGCGCTGCAACGTGCATCTCGCGTCCCTGTGTTGCACTTACTGTTGCCTGCGCTGCATCTCCTGTCACAACTAAAACAAACTCTCGCAGTACCTTGTTTCATAACAAATATTGTTGTCACATAAATCATCACACATATATTAAATTGTTGTCAAATTAATCATCACAATATAAATTTCGCAAATGGAACTAACAATTTCCACTTATTAATTTATATACACACAAGATTTTACTCTTCCCATTGACAGACTTGGCCATGTGCTGAATTTGCATTGGAACAGGCTGATCTGCTATGTATTCAAGGACAATTCTGTGCCTTCTTTATGCATGAGGTCATAAATCCAAAAGACAAATGCCACTCAAGCCTCACCTGATGAGTTATGAATTTGTTAGTTACCATTTGAATTAATTTGTGAACCTTATGCCATGAATTTGTGAGCTGTAGTTCCAAATTCAATTGGTTAATATATCTGAGTTGAGTTTTTAAATTGATATGCATACATATTGTAATGAGTGATCTGAGTTGATTTCTGAAATGGATGCACTGTATGTTGTAATATGGGCTCCCCTAATTGTAATTAAGCTGCTTATCCTAGGCTCCCAACTGCTCGATAGCCATTCATTTCATACAGAACGCATTGTTGTTATGGGTATCTTTTGTTCTGCTTTTGAGATGTTACGGTAATTTTACAAACTGTGCCTCATTCAATTGTAGCACTTCACGGAGATTAGTCTCATGGTATGCACAAATGTCTGTTGATGTTGCGTGCGAATGTCTGATGATGTTGCTTTCTTAATTTTTGGTTGTTCATTTTGTTGTGCCCAGCATTTAGTTTAGAATCAACATGTATATGTTTTCTCCACTCTAATTTCACTCAATTGACATGCGTTTGGTGTCTCCAATGTAGTCTTTTAGTATTTTGATTATAAACTCTTGTTCCCTGTATGCTGCTAGTTAATTTAGGTTATGCTGTGGTGTTTTTTTTAGTTCAATTCTTTGGTTTATTATGAGTGAACTACTAAGTTAACTCATTGATGTTGTGACTTATAAGTTAATCAATGTACTAAGTTTGATTTTGCTCTTTGCTAACATTGATTCTGTAACTTTTGTGTCTCTGTGAAACATGTAGTATAAGAATGTTTACTTATTGTTAGGACCTGCATATAGTCTAAGGCAAGACTTCAAATAATTGAACTTCAAAAAAATGCATTGCATTCAGCTTGTCAGTCTACTTTAATTTCATCCACTAATTAATGAAAAATTAAGGACCATCCTCTTTTGTTTCAGAGGGTATAGCTAGCATTTTCTAAGACTAGCTAATAAATAAAAAATAGTAAAAACTAGAAATTAATCATCACAGACGGTTCTTGTTTGGAACCATCTGTGATATAGCTCTCATCATAGACAGTTCTTGTTTGGAATCGTTTGTGGTGAGGGTATATTATAGACGGTTCTCGGTTCTTACAGATGATTCCAAACAAGAACCATCTGTGATATAGCCCTTATCACAGATGGTTCCAAATAAGGACGGTTCTTGTTTGGAACCGTCTATGATGATTATTTTTGCAGATGGTTCACAAACCGTCTGTGATTACCAAAGTCATTACTAACAGTTACTCATACACATTTCATAAAATCACCTATGTGCAGTAGTTCAAGTGTCTCGATCAAGAAGTCAAGACACATCAATATTTGGTTGGCAACGTTGACGTAGGTGATAGAACATAGCATATTTTTAGATGATTTTTACGTTAGATTATACCGATAGTAAAAGGTGATAGTATAAGCTATATCTGACCGTTGATTAAGAGAGGGTACTTTTGATCTTTCACCTCAACCCTAAATTGCAAAGCAGGATAACCCAAATTCTCTTTACTTTCAGGAGGAAATCAACGGAAAAGATCTTCTCTCCTTTCCATCACTGGCTCGCTCCTTCACCGCCGCGCCCATCGCCACGCCATGGTGTTGGCGCCCAACATCTTGGTATAAAACCAGTCAGCAGATGTTCCAGAGTTAAATTAAAATATTTGATTGGATTGTTTTTTGTCATGTACAAACAAAACAACTTTGAGTATAGCTTCTGATCTATCAAACGCAGAATTCCAAGTTCGTTCTTAACCGCTTCTTGCGAAGTCTCTTGCTAATTAGTTGTTAAGGATCAACTTCGCTTAATTTTTTTGTAATCACGCACGATGGATGCATAAAGTGGTTTTAACGGGATCGCTTCTTTTCTTGTGATCATCTGGCTCAGTAAATTGCCTGCTACGAATTTGCGATCACTGAGGTCAAGGCTACCTGAGATTAGGGGATGCTGTGGCAACGGGATTAAAGGACAGGATGAGGGACGCCAATTCAATTACAATTTTGCCCTTTTTGGGATGATACTTCTCCTAATTGATGGTGTAATATAATTAAATCACTAGATCAATGCCCGTGCGTTGCTACGAAAAATAAAATTGGTAACGAAACATAAAGATCAAGCAATAAAAGAAAATTGTGCTACAAGATCAAATATCTATTTCCCCCAATTACAAAAGTTTTTATGGTTTTTTCTTCGGTACGAATTAAAACCAAATATATTATCAGTAGCAATATATATTAACAATCTCAAAAATCAATCAATCATTTTTATCTCTTTTTACAATTTATATTACCAAATCGCGTTCATCTTCCTCTCGCCATGCCCGCAGGGCACGCTGTGGAGTCTGCCTTCCTCGCCGACCACTTCGTCGCGCATGCCATGGCCGTATAGTCAGTCGTCTCGGAGAAAGAGACCACCACCACCACCCAGCCTTTGCACCTTCGCGTCTTCTGGATCGCCATCGCCCTCGGTGCCGTGCTCTTCTCCGCTTCGGCGGTGGTCCGCTGCGTTGACGGTTCGCTACTCTTCCCAGATGACCCTCTCGCCTTTGCCGGCATACTCGTCTCCATGTCTCTGGCGTACTTAGCCATCATTGGCTTCACCAGCCATGATGCCGGAGCCCATGAAGGTGAACCAGAAAACACCAGCGCCGAGGCACCCTCCACGCCATGTGCCGCCGCGTCGTTCCTCTCTCTCGTAACGTTCAGCTGGATCAACCCATTTATCTCCAAGGAGTATGCCAATGACTCTCTCACCGCCGATGATGTCCCACCGGTGTCGCCGGGCAACCGCACCGAAGCGTCGTACGCTTTGTTCACGTCCAACTGGCCCGCGCTGGGGTCACAGCACCCGTGGGTGTCGCGCTTTGGCTGTCCTTCTGGCCGCAGTTACTACTGACCACGGCGCTCGGCCTCCTGCACCTCACGGCCATATACGTTGGTCCGTCACTTATTAATCAGTTCGTCGAGTTCATTCGCCGCGGCGGCACGATATGGGAGATCTTAAATGAATACAAAAGAAATAATTGGCCGGCTATTAATTGCCAACAATAATCAGGGATTTTGCTATAATAATCAGCCATATTTAGAGAGATATGGCTGGCTGTAAATCAGGAAAGAATAATTAGCTATAATGACCTGCCATTATTGGGGATATGATCAGGAGGGGGGCTAGGAAGAATGACGGACCGCTGGCACTAACTGCTAATTTATATATTAGTATAGATATAGATTACTAATGTGATCCTTTGGATTGAAAAGAATAGATAGTCTATAGTAGTCAATGTGTACTGTAAAAGAGCTCTATTTTTATGTGCTGAACCAAAAAATGAGTTTGACAACAAACTTAATCAAAATTGCTGCAAACCTGCAATCAATAAGAAGATTTGGATTTTCTTGAGTAACAAATTAGCAGCTTCAAGCCGGGGAATTAGACCACAAAAATCTTTTAGAAATAAAAACTAAAAGGGAGAAAGGAAGCCATCTACATCGTAGCAAACTTTCAAACTCAATCCCATGTTCCAACCCATAGTGCCATTCGGTTACCAATGATCTTTTTTTTTTTGACTAGTTACTGTTCATCTAAGATTTGCATTATGCCGAAATGTTGGACGCATTTTTCTCGAGTCTATCCTGAAGATTCAGACCAGAAGGTGCAAGAGGAGAGGTCGGCATGTATTTTTGGGCAGTAGCCGTCAGAGGTCCAAAACGGCGGGTTCCTTCCACACGAAAGTGTATTCCAATTCCACCCAATGGCACTGGTGGATACAGTTATGATTGAATAGTAACTACTGAAGTCTGAACACGAAATTAAAAACATTCAACAGGGAGGCAGAATGGGCTTAGAATGTAGTGGATCCAAAACGGGCACCGAAGACAGCTACCCAACTAATTGTAGCTTCTACAGAGCTGCAACCAGACATGGGCTACCCTGCGTAGCTGCAGAAGGATGCTTGACTGTTTTTTTTAGTGTATATGATATGAGTTTTCATGCAAATAATGTAAACAGCAATGGTGAACAAAATGATTATGTTCAATACAACCAAGGAATCAATATAGCCAATCTTAGGTGGACATGCAGAATTACTTCCCAGGAAGTAGTGACATGCTAAAACGTAGAGGGACACTGCTCAGCAGAGTTTCTCTGATCGTTATCGAGCAACAGAAGGCAAGCATTAGCTTTCAGGTGCAAACGAACCGAAAAAGGATGAAAATGCACTAAGAAAGGAAATACCATGCACTTGCCTGTCCTGCCAAACATGCAAACAAAATATCTCAGTGTTCCATTAACGGATTGACACTCGCAATCACTTTGACTGCGGGTTCGGAAGAGTTCTCCAAAAATTAAAAGCCAGACCGTAAAGGTTTTACCCATTGGTATCACTTTTTATGAAACCTAATTTTAAATTGATTCCCGACAATTTTCAGATTATTTTTGCATGTAAGAAATCCGTAGCTTCACCATTTTCATTTTGAAAAGATCAACTTAATGCTTAACGAGTATTCTCAGTTTCTTTGGAGACTGACCGGCTTTTCGCTTTTTTTTATCATTGTTGCTGCTAGTTTTTTTTTGGTGACTTTTAACACCGAATTTGGTTTCTGTATGCAGTCCTGAATCAAAAGATGGATATGACTGTTGAATATCATCTGATGTAGCACTGATTTTGTTCTTTCAGGATTCCTGCTTGAATAACAGAGGAAAAGGCATATCAATGGATCAGTAGGCCTTATTGTCCTTATATCAGAGTGGAAATGACACCACTGGACACTCATACATCACAAACGGTTCATTAACCATATTACAGACGGTTTTGTGAACCATCTATATCGAAGTGTCAGTAATGACAATAGGTCATCACAAACGGTTTTTGAACCGTCAGTGAAAATTAACATCACAAACGGTCCATTTTGGCACCGTACAATAGTGTGTCGTCCAGCTCAATGGTATCGCACTCCCACAGGAACCACAGCATGCCGCCGACCGTCCCACCGCTATCCACCACCGCGGCGTGCATCCTGGCGACGGTGGCCTCGTACAACGGCTGGCCCTTGGCCCGTATTCAGATCCTAGTGCCTCCCCTAGCACACGGCATGATCCAAAGTATCAGGGGCGGTGTGCGTAGGGTGAGTAGGATCTAGCAAAGGGGAAGAGGAAGATGCTATCAGTCGGCGCGGGGAGGAGGAAGGAGAGCAGCACTGTGACTACCAGGGCACCAAGCAACAGCCGGTGGGGGTGAGGTCGGGGGCATGCCGCGGGGTGGGGGCGTCGGGGGGACACACGAGGGAGACGACGCCGGGGAGATGTCGCGTGTGGGGCTAGGCTATGGCTTGGGCTAGGGGAATGACGGCATGAGTGGGTAAATATATATTGAGATCCAAATCAGAAACAGTTTTTGGTTAAAACCGTCTATGATGTGGCCCTCATCACAAATGGTTTCTGCAAAAAACCGTTTGTGATGACACCGTCAGTGATGAGGAGTCTAATATAAGTCCTTTTGTAGCAGTGACAAGAAGCATGGGAATTGTGTGGACCAACGGAGCTATCTGATAATCAACTTCATACAATGAAGCACTGCCGACTTCTAGACATTAAGGGTATGTTTGGGGAGCTATAACTTTTCTCAAAAACTGTTTTTTTTTTTGGCTTTTGAGGCTAAAAAGCGGCTATAACTTTCTATAAGAGACCTTTTGACAAATAACTAATTTTCTTTAGCAACAAGTTGCAAAAATAGGTCTAACTTAACTTCCATTTTTTAGTTTTTGCTAGTTATATAAGACTTCTAGCTTATGCCAAAAGCCACTTAAAAGCTAAGGGTCTATTTGTTTTAGCTTTTGATTTTAGATTCTTGCCCTAAAAGCAGAATAAAAAATAAACAGCTTGATTCTAGAATCCGATTCTCACAATTTAGCCCACCTATATACACTAGAATCCACAATCCACTTTATATGTGCTTTTGGATTCTAGTTTTTGGAGAATCAGTTTCTCTACAACTACAATCTAAAATCAGCTTTTAGAAAATCCAAAACTGAAACAAACATGCCCTTAGTTGTTTAGAAGGGCTTATTGGCTTTTCGAAAACTAAAGCTGTCTTAAAACCCCAAACAGGGCCAAACATATATTGTACATTTCCTCGAGTAATACGGGCCAAAAGAATTAACAATTTGTAATCACCAGACTTCAAATATCTCAAAATATAGAATAAATGTGAAAACCTAACAAACCTAACACACAATGGTTTAATTGGATCCAGTTATTTTTGGTCTCATCTATTGCATTATCATTGCACCGCAGGTCCTGTAGGATGCATGTTACAAAAAGGCATGTCGATCATCGCGTTAATAAACGTTAGCTCATGGTGTGGTTTGAGAGAATAGCTTATACATGGTAGTTCTTGCTTGCAGGTCCAGTAGATTACCTAGTCATCGCCAGCCTGAAACGAAGCTGGAGGCCTGACAATCATCAGGATCATTATGAACAGATGAGAGTAATTAATGAAATATTACACACAATATAGTTTTAGGGAAAATTTGTGCGCTCTGAAACTTGAAACGACTTTGCCCTTACACGGACAGCAATTATTTCAGAAGAATAATCAGCTACAATAGGGTCCATTAAGTGGCACATAGTTTGTCGCGCCATTTTGACTGTGACGCAAATTCACCTTCATGAAAAACCTGCTTGCCTATGGATCTGACAGTAAAAATTGCACAAGGTGTACTTTCATTTCATGCTCTTTTAAGACCAGACACAATCCTACCAACCCATTTGTCCTTATCCGCAATCTGCAACGCTCACCGATTTTGGAATACGATACCCCAACAAAATAGATGAGAAAGCCTCTAGCATACTGATCCATCGTAGGCACTGCAGACAAAAATATTGTGTATATACCGTGTGCTCTTTGTGAAGTTTTTTTGCCACTTGAGTGGCAGCATACTCAGATACACTTCAGCCAGGGCTAGGACGGGCTGTAGAGAAGGGACCAGAACTTGACATGCATCATGGTAAATCCGTCTGCAGCCTCACTCTGAATTCGTACCAAAAAAGTGAAAACCAGCCCACGGACGTACGCCGATTCAAGATGAACAGGTAAAAAGGAAATGAACTCTTGCAGAAATAACAGTTGAGAAAATTGCGAGGCCTTGTAACAAAAAGTATTCATCCATGGGACAGACACAAAAGGTAAGTTGCTGTCTGTAATCGTTTTCTTTGCACAGCAGCAATCCTTCCATGGCTGCTGATCCCTGTGTAATGAACTTCGTTGATACATAGATCATAACAATACGAATATGATATATGGACATATTTTCTTGGTGTGGACAAAAATTTTACAAATGGTGCGTGATAACAATTGCAAGATTGTAAGCTACAATGTCGAAACGCTAGAAAACAGTATAAAGTCTTGTAGTTTTTCACTATGAATATTCGACAACAAAGCTCAGGAGGAAGAGATGGCTCGCCTCATAAAACCATTTGGGCTGGGCCCCCAAAACAAACCAAATCTGAACTTCCTCGGAAAAAAAAAATCTGAACCGCGAAACAGGTAATCCATGGTCCAGATCATCTACAGCCCCACCTAACCCGTGTGGCCCACTGTCCATGTCCACCCTTCGCAACTGAATTTTTTTAAATAATATTTTTTAATGAAAAATTATAGAATTAATATGCTGAAATAAAAAATTGCAAATTTACCTACCTACCGCTACTTAAAATGGCGGAAAAGAACAGTTGTTGTTTCACTGTCGCGTTTTAAAAGAGCGACTAAGACTATGTCGCCAATCCAAATGGTGATAGAATATACACAGGTTAATATGAATATATCTCATTGCAACCAATAAAAACAATTATGCTAGTGCTAATATTTGTATAAAAATCATAACAAATTTGGAAATGTCCACTAATTTTTTTTTTTGTATCAAGCACAGAATTGTGTCTCAAACATAACAAAATTATTGATAATTTATACAGGACAAGCTCAAAAGCAAACCAATTACTATGTTCAATTTAAAAGCAAAATCTAGACAACATTTGATGACCTAAGATGGAATTTAGTATCATATAAAGGAAAGGTTTCTGCTACATGATTAAATCCATTTTGAAAGACTAAAATGCGTCAATACATCCAAAAAACAAAAAGAACTAGAGCATAACAACGAATAGAGATAGATGAATGTGGACAACAATTGATGACCTGAGATGGACAGGATAACAAGTTATTTGTATGTTCTATATTATATGTGTTGTCACATCTATTGGTATTGTTGTTGCAACTAGTGCAATCATTGCATGTTTAAAGTTCGAAAACAACCGAATGAATGAAATATAGCGGTTCATAATAAAGGGGATTACATGGCGTATACATTTTGGACGATACAAATGGCGGCACAGAGCAGGCACAAACATGGACAAAAGTATGATACTAGTGCGCATTTTAGAAATGTAAAAGTGTGGGATGGACTACGCTTTATGGGCGGAGGACATTAAGGTTCGAATGGTTAACCATACGGCACCCATAGTGAGTGTTAATCGTCAGGACGACGTGGACATGACTGCTAGTCATGATAGTGGCAAGCACAACTACAGCTGGTATTGCTGCAGCAGCAGTAAGTGTGGTAGTCACTGCCGAGGTAGACGACCTCCTCATTGTTCCTCTCCCTAAGTCTTTGATGATGTAGGTCGTCATTCTAGGTCTGAAACTCCAAATTCTGGCTGCAGAGCTGTCCATTCTCCTTCTTGACCTCTATGAGGTCCTCTTGCATTTCATCGAGGCGATACAATAATAAATGGATATAGCATTGGGCATCTATAGGATATAGTGGGTCCATCCATTCAATGAATTTATAATCTGCGGTCTACAAGCAAGATTATATGTCATATAGGAGATATGAGCTGAATGGTACGTAAGAATTGTAGCGGTTACCATGAATAGAGGGCATCAGTAGAAATGACGTCCTGGGCTGGCATTGAACCCATCACAAACTTGCACAACGGCGTCAAGGTCGTGCTTACATTTCGGCCACTGCAGGGAGCGGAATGGTTGACCATCGTGGATTAGATTTTGGAGGTTGTAGTAGTCTCTTGTTCGAATTGGAAGACTTGGGCTGGGGGGATCAGGATCTAGGGGACCGTAGATTGTAGTATCCTCGAGGTAAGCGTCGTGGCCTCGAAATCATGAAGGGTCAGGGGCTCAAATTGATGTCTGACCCAGTCTTCCCCGTCCACCCCTCCCACAGCTTGACGTATCTCTATCTGTCATTGCAATGGAGTGGGGGTAGTGAAGAAATGCTAGTTGAGTGGCAAGTGGTTTTATACCTCACTTTGGTCTAAGAAAGGGGGCTGCAGCGTATTGTCGTTTCGATATGAGAAAGTGATGGATAGTGTGTTGTCACTTCGCTCTGAGATAGGTAGTGTGCTGTCCATCGCTCTGACATAGGCAATGTTTTGTCACTTCACGGTGCGCAAAGTGTTGTCTAATCGGCCTAAGAAAGCTACTGACTGCGTGTTGTCAAATTGCACTGAGAAAGGTGATGTGTGTGTTGTCCAATCGGCCAAACAACTAATAGAATTACGCAAGCAAAAGATCATATCTTAATAGTACATAACTTAAGAAAGCAAAAGACCATATCTGAATAGTACATAAGTTATAAAAGTAAACCACCATATCCAATTAGTACATCAGGTATGAAAGAAAAAAAAACTAGCTGACAACCCTACACGGTGCGACCCCTTGTATAGTCCCAAGCTTCCTACGACGCTGCACATGTCCGGATGGATACATGAGTTGGTCAGGGGCCTGTCCACAAGTACTCCTAACAGGCCGTACTATTGTTGTCAAAGTAGCGAAGGTGGCCTATGATGGTTGAGTCAGTCCGGGGTGCATCAGTGAGCTGCGACAGAACAAGGACCACACTCTACAATTGCTAGTTAGGGTCCACGAACCAGTCCAAGTCAGCATCATTGAGGGGAGTGAAGTCATTGACGTGGCTCGCGCTTTGCTTAGGTGTTGCATTGACCGTCGTTGACAAACTTTTCATGTTAGTACATCACATAATGTGAAAGAATATAATAGATGAAAAGAGACCACGCAATGTATCTAGAGTCATGTGAGCATACATACCGAAACGCTACCAGCTGGAGCCCCTGGCACATTCGAAGGAGAGGCTGCCTAAGTGTGAGATATCCCAGTTGTGGTCTGCGGTGCGTGTCGACCTTGTACAGCTAAGGCACGCCTGTGAACCTATACGATGTCGTTATCCCTAGGCCTTCTGTAGGTCATAAGCTGGATGATGCGAGCGATCTTCTGGTGTACATGCTGCAACGCCCCACTCAAAAAGTCCATTGTGACCTCCAACCTATCCCTTGCTAACTCCAGCCAGCAATGTGTCTATCTCCTCCGTAGCCCCCTAGCAAGGTTGCTCTACTCATGCATTGAAAGGTAAGTTAGTTGTTACAGTTGTAGTAACGATACATTATATGGCATGTGAAAAGTACTAACCGAGCAATGGAATGCTGAGTCCGGCTGCGTGGGGTAGATGTTGGCCATCGAGGGAACGTGCCTTGAAGGTGAGTCAATAGCACGCACAACGCGAACACGTGTGTGTGGACTGAACCACCAGATGTACTCATCGTACATGTCGTGATCACAAGGGGAAGCCTCCTTGTGAATGTCCACCAAAGCCTACGCCCACTGCTGAGCATGAGGCAACAAGCATGCCACCCAGCTCGAAGCACTAATGAAGCTCTTATGTGTGAGCCTGCATGAGAAGATTGGTGATGTAACGTCATTAGTAAGAACATCGCAACAACTGATGCAATTGGAAGTGATATACAAGAGTACTGACGTGTGCACCCTCGGTGGGACGACGTCACTAGTGGGATAGGGAACACCTGCTAGAGATCGAACTGCCACATGACATGGTGGACGATGTAGGTTTCCACATAGACGGCGAACACCAGGTGGCACCGTGTCAGCCAAAAGGTGGCATCATGAGTGCACTGCAACAAGAGGCCATGAGGTACAGATGCTAGATGACGCGATCATCTGTCAGCTGGTCAAACATCACTACATACTTGAGGTATGAAGCATGTGACGTGACAGGCGTGAAAATCGATTGCAAAAAATAGGAATAGGTGACAGTTAGACAAAACATGGCAAATAATTGCACAATTGACTGTAAAGGTGATTTTATTAACCCGTCGGTGATACCACAACATCCCTATGGTAGGACGATTAATGTCATCCCTAGGGGCATTGTAGAAGCCTGCTCTGTAAGGTCCCAAATCTATCTGCGGCCGTTCGATCTGGAACTTCTCGAAAGACCACAGCTGAAGGAGTAGGGGACACTCGGTGAGAATAGATGAGTCCGCCATGTGACGGTAACCGTCGCAAATGGCCTAGTAGGTAACAGCTAGTACAGTCGGTCCCTATGCTAGCTGCGAGATCTCCTCCAGGTTGGCGTCTGCAATAGACCTCACGTACTGGATCATGTGCTTGTCAATGTTTCCCCCGCGGGAGGAGCAAAACAAGACCCAGTCGAATAGACATAGTAGGTACGTCTTGAAGTGGCAACTGATGACGTACTCCCCCGCTCCATCACCCATCCTCTTGGGTTGTAGAAAGTACTGATCAGTGTGAGAACTAAAAGCGAAAGCAAAATAAAATGTTGACAAAGTAAATTACATTTACATAGAATGTACCAGCCACTTCTGCGACGGACCATTGTGCAGAAGTGAAAAGTATGTACCCATGATCGACAGGTAGCACATCCATGAACTAGGCTAGGAACTCCGTCCGCCACTCCAGGTGGACGTCTCCTGGCACCACCGCATCCCCAGTGCAAGGTAGGCCTAGTAGGTAGCTAATGTTCTCCGGTGTCAGCATCATCTCACTGCATGAGAGGTGAAACGTGTGCATGTCCAATTGCTAGCGATCTACTAGAGCAATAAATATGCTCCTATCATACGGAAACCTCCTCGAGGCACAACACTTGTCCTACACGTTGGCGACAATCGCCTCCACCATGCATGCTACAAGCAGTAATCTTACCGATCTTAGCGTGCAGGAAAACACTATGAAAACGATTGCATTAACCTAGAACATTGTAAGACAACTATGGGAACAGTGCATTTACCTGGAAATCCATCACGGGTCGATCCGCCATACTCTCATGCGGGTTTGCAAGCATAGGGCGCAAAGCTCGAATGGCAGCTCCTTGTCTGGCGGTGGCAACATGGCTAAGCAGCTTTGGTGAGTCACATCTATCACTGGGTCGAGCAACTCCTACCGTTGGACATTCGCCATACTTGCAAATGAATACGCAAACAAAATGAATGCAACAATTACAAAGAGAATTTGTGTACAACAATTACAGGTAAAAATTGGAATGCACAAACGCTAACACCTTTTAAATTCTCAACCTACCTATACTACTACACCTATATATGACGACAAGTCGTGTATAAAAGAAATATTGCTACCTATACAACTAATTACTTAAGAACCAAATTAATCTGGCCGGCAAGTAGTGTATATAAAAAAGCTATTCCTACTCTATACAACTAATTACGTATGAACCTAATTAATCATGTCGCTAGGTCATGTATTCAAAAATACAATTGCAACTCTACATAGTTAATTATGTACAAGTCTAATTACTTAGAAACCTAATTAATTTAGTCACTACATCACGTCTCTAAAGTTGCAAAGTCGCTAAGTCGTATATCTAAATTCTCTAAGTCCTACGTCTAAAATCCCTAAGTTGTACATCTAATTACTCACAAATCTATTTAATATGTCTCTTCTTTTTCTCCCCTCCCCCCCTCTTCTTCTTCATTCTCCTCCTCTTCTTCCTTCCTCCTCTTCTTCTTCCTCTCCTCCTCCTTAGGGGTGAAAAACAAGCCAAATGAACTTTTTTTCGAGCTTTCTTTGATACTAATTTATTTTTATTAATTATAGTCTCCTGTATTGTTTGAGACCCAACTTCGAGCTGAGCCTAACGAGCCGAGCCTAATGAGCCGAGCCAAAGTTGATTCTTATTCTAAATCAACTAATTTTTATTTAAAAAAAATGAATGTAATCGGAGCAATTTTGAAACGAGCCACCGAGCCTGCTCAACGAGCTTTTTTTCCAGCTCTAGTCCTCCTCCTCCTCTTTTCTCTCCTCTCTCTTTCTTCCTTTCTCTCTCTAGCGTGCGCTCGGTTCCGGCAAGATTTAGAAAGATTGGTCGTCTGCAGAGCGGCCAGGCACATATAAACCTCTCTGTCGTCATTTAAAATGGCGACAGATACTATTTGGTGACAAGTCTTCGTCGTTATTTTAAATGGTGATAGACTCTATTGTCGTTTTAAATAGTGATAAAAACTGTTGCCAATTTAAAGGGCGACAGAAGTATATTTATGTAATTTTTTATTTTGATATGTCAATTCTGTAATTTTTATTAAAAAAATTCCTTCGCAACTTCTCCATAATTCCGGCTTCCAGAGTCCATAATTTCACTTCACCCCACCGCGCCTCGCACCGCGTTGCGTCCCCTCTGCCTCGCCGGCGCCGGCCACCGTCTGCCTACAGTCCCCGCTCAGCCATGTCCAACTACGGCACCATTCCCACCTCCTCCTCCTCCTCCTCCGCTCCCCCGCCGCCCCCCGGCTCCTCCCCGCTTGATTTCATCTCCCGCGCCAAGGCCCGCGGCGCGTCGGCGCTGGCGACGCGCCGGCCCTGGCGCGAGCTCGGGGACCCGCGGGCGCTCTCCGTGCCGCGGGGACTCGGCGACGCCTACCTCCGCACGCGCGCCAACCTTGCGCACTTCGCCATGAACTACGCCATCGTCGTCCTCGGCATCGTCTTCATCTCCCTGCTCTGGCACCCCGTCTCCCTCATCGTCTTCCTCGCCTGCATGGTCGCCTGGCTCTTCCTCTACTTCCTCCGCGACGAGCCGATCGCCCTCTTCGGCCGTACCGTCGGGGACGGCGTCGTGCTCGCCGTCCTCTCGGTGGTCACGCTTGTCCTGCTTCTGCTCACCGGCGCCACTGCCAACATCCTCACCTCACTGCTCGTCGGCCTCGTGCTCATCCTGCTGCACGCCCTGCGGACAGCATCGACGAGGAGGCCGGGCGGTGGTACACGCCCGTCCCGCCGCAGCCCACGTACTAGTTTGAGCTGCTCCACATCTCCTTTCTTCTTGTTGGTTCTTGGTTTGTGATCCGTCGGAGCAGCTGCTAATTAATTCTTTGCTGAATTAATTGCAGCTGTTCTTGATCCATTTGTGCACTTGTTAATAAATAATAATGTGATGAATTAGTGTTCTTGTTATGCTTTATCTTACAATTGCTTCGGCTGAATCCAAACATTTCTTATCTTTAGATGATTTGTTATTGAAATCAATAAATTGTCACCAATCTTTCGGTTGTGCAGTAGATGAATTAGGCAAGAAGTGATCAATTTGGAGGCAATTTGGGCTCAATTATGTGGTACTTGCATAATGGTTCAGAATGTGTCCTGACGAATGAATTGCATGGTCAAACTTAAAGAGCTTATTAATTTGCCTTGTGTTACACGGAGTGGCCAGAAACCGACGTTCCCTAGTGGGATGGAGACGTCGTGGAACCATATGAGCCGCTTAAACCAACTATACTTTGGTAATAGTCTCTGACCAATAACAATAGGACTCATGCTTATCCGCAGAAACCATCCAGAATAACAGGGTGAGTTTGAGGTTTATATTGCGAATTAGTTAGCTCGTATAATCTATCGCTGCTGTAAACATTATCCTTTTGGGAAGATCACAGGATAGTCAAATTTTTTTATCAAATCAATTCGTCTTCATATCCAGTTAGGCAGTAATTTCTCATCAGTCAGATAGCAAGGTCAGACATCGCAATGTAGTTATCTTTAGCCATCAAATCAACTCTTCGTACATAATGATTCATTTTCTAATTAGCTGGCAGTTTTCTTATTTCTTTTTTGTGAGCGTATGTGATTGATGTGCCAGCTGTTGAAGAGAGAATAGTAGCATTTCCTCATGGGATTTTTATGATTGCATTATCTGCGTGGTTCATGTAGGACATCTAGGTGTGTCCATCCAATTGAAAATCGAGATTCAAGATTCAGTTAAATAACATTCAGAAAAAAAAATCTTGCTGAAAATGGACATCTGCAGTTAGAACAGGTTAATTCCATTTGGATTGCACAGCGGAGAACCCAAATCTGTGATAATTCTAAAAAACGTGTGTCGAAATGCCCTTGCCGCAGGGCCTAATTTATGGAAGAATGGTTGGCTTTGTCATGAGTGGAGGGGGAAAAAAGCAGACAACCATCTCTCTGCTTGTGCCCGCCGCATTAGGGTATGTACAAAGCCATTTAATATGATATCTCTTAATGATGAGGTGGACATACTTCGCTGATGTGGCAGGGGGAAAAGTGCAAAAAATGCTAGAGTCGACTCTTGGTGAAGAGACGACTCTTCACAAGCTCCTAAACAGAATTAGAGAGGAGCAATATTAAATAGCATGTTGGCTCTTGTGCATGTTCTTTGTACATGCTTATCTTTTTTGCTTAGAAGAATGTGCTAAGAGACACTCTTGACTCTCCATTGTACATGCCCTTAGAGAGTTACAGGTAATTAATGATTGAAAGGTATTAGCTTCTGTATTTATTGGGAGCAGAATCTTATGATGATCTCAAAGTTCTTACTGCAAGTCAATCATGTTGGGCACAATTTCTAATTTCCATATGATACCTGGACAGGCTGGACTTGTTAATAAAATTTATTCTTTTATTATTATAAATCTATAATTTGTTGAATCTGTTCACTAAGCATTCAAATTACAACAATTCTGTTGAAGGTTAGTGATCGACAACACTCTTGTATTTCGGGTACCTTCGAGATGCGCAGAGTTAAACACACAATCGGGGGCGCACGATATAAACAGGTTCGGGCCTCTTAATCAAGTAACACCCTACTCTTGTATAGATGGTGTATGAGATCGATGAACAGATTACAGATCGGGATGACTAGCTTTGGTTACAAGGAAAATGAATATGAATTAATAGATCGGAATCCATACTAGAGAACAATTATATGTAAATATGAATTAATAGATCGGAATCCATACTTATTGATTTTCATCAAAAACACGCATATGAATCTCTTTGTAGGAAAGCACAAACCTCAAATAATCTCCCAAAATTTTCTTCAATTTTTCCTTTTTTTCTTCTTCTTCTTTTCTCTCTCTTTTACCTCTATTCTCTTCTACTGTTATGTAGCCTCGCTCTGTAATCTGTGCTGCTACAATAACCAAATCTACAGAACCTCGCTTCTTTTCTTGTATCTTTGCTGCAGCTTGAGACCTTGCTAACAGCCGACCTCGCCTCTGTACAGCACCTAGAAAATGCACCAGGCTACGCACCGCACTGTTGCCACGGTGCGCCCCTTTTTTTTCTTGGCGTCACAACGCCGCCGTCGGCTTTCGATTTTTCTTTTCTTGTGCGGCTCACCAAAGCCAGGAGGTATTCCCTCCTATTTATACTTGATAAATCTTAATTTTTTATCTCTAATCAAATACATATATGTATATTTTCTTGGCTCAATTACACATGGCCCAATACATGCATACACCCAAAACTCAAACATATTCATGCGTACGACCCACTTGCCGCTCTCGCATGACTCACTCGTCTGCACAACCTGTTAGTCATCACACTGCGTCGTCCATCTGCATAGACCTCTACGTGTCCCGTCTTGCTGCACCTACGTCCTTCGCTTGTTGCGTCTCCTGCACCTGCAATCTCGCATGCTACCTGCACCTTTGTAACCTTCACTTGTGCTACTCTCAGGCTACGCACCACCTGCGCGGATTCTCCCTGATCTGTAGTGTGCGTCCATCTGTGTTAGCCTACGCTGCAACGTGCATCTCGCATCCCTGCGTTGCACTTCCTATTGTTACGCTGCATCTCCTGTCACAAATAAAACAGACTTTCATAGTACCTTGTTTCATAACAAATATTGTTGTCCACAAATCATCACACGTATATTATATTGTTGTTAAATTAATCATCACACTTATATATTTCGCAAATGGAATTAACAAGAATTATATACTATCTAATAGTAGATGCTTAATTGTTTCTAGGTATAAGAATTGCACAAATGTTAATTAGAGTCAAATTGTATCAATGTATCATGGTGGAATTTAGCGGGAAGCAAGAGAGGACAGGAACCACATGGAGGGACTGCAAGGTAGCATAGGCCATACAATAGGCCAAACCCACTCGGCTAAGATGGGAGGCATATGGGCTAAAGTGGGAAGCAAGGTCACTTATCAAGGTGCAAGGAGGTTAGATCCATGCCCAATTCAGACAAGACAAGAAGCCAATGAAGAGATAAGGTTAAACCGGATTTGAAGAACAAAAGAATCCAATTCAGAATACCAGATCAATTGAAATTAAAAAGGTCATAATTCTCACATACGGACTCAGGATTACCATGTTCTTGGACTGGTTTGAAAGCTTGGAACATCCTCTCTATTTTACTCTATTATGAGACATCTAGAGTCAACTTCCTTCTATCTTTAAAATAGCTGACAAGTATCAACTTCCGGATTTACTGAATTAGAGTAGTAATTTGAGTTAGAGATAGAATCTAGAAGGGTAGGACCCAGCTTGGCCAGCCCTTGGCTAGGTTGATTGCCCTCTGGGTCCCTTTTACATATCAGTGTTGTTCTCTATTGTAAACAGAGACCACCTTATTTTCAAGATAGCTAATATTGTTTATTCTCGGGTTTATACTACATGTTGTCTTTTGGGAATTGAGTGATTTTCTCGAAAATATATCCATTGTACTTGCAATTTCTTCGTTTGATTGTAGGAATCGTCCATCTACTTCTTGCGTGGTCAAGTGGATGTGGATCACAAGCAGTTCTTGAGTGAACTCATTTGTCACATGTTACCATATTGAGACAATGATTGGCGTCATCATGTTTGTCAAGGTTCACAAATCTAAAATTATCCTTGATCATGTTGGTGTATTTGGGTTTTACCCCAAAAATTTTGTGATTTGGGCTGACTGGGCCAACTTGGCTTTTCGGGCCCAACCGGCCCAGGCTGGAGCTGTATTTTGTGCACAGGTGATGGAGCCGAATGGCTCGGACGTGCGTGGGATTGTGGCGGCTGCTAGTGACTGTGTCTTTTGCTGTGGTACACGCGGAGGAACGGCGTGGTGCCGCCTTTTCGACAGCAGTTGCAGCTTCATCTCCCATGTCCGTGCTCCTTTTAATGGCATGGTGCTCCTCCCTCAAGATCACAGTGAAAAATCACTACTCAAACCCTCTCTTGCTTACTTCGATCCATAGCAATTGTGTGGCTTTTGTTCATAATCCCTGACACCTGAAGCTCCTTGAGGAGTACACCATTTTCGATCTGATCTTAATCATCTTGTGGAACCCACTTTAGGGTGGAACCTGAGTTGATTAGGGTTTTGTTTGTGGAGATCAATGATAGAGGTGATTTGTGAATTTGTGAGCATTTGGTGATTCTGGTGACCAAATCCGGTGCTCTTGCTTGTTGATTCCTAGTTTGGCCATCAGTTTTTTATTCGATTGCTTGTTGATAGTGTGGACAGTTCCTCCATGAACTGTTTTGGCAAGCCTCCCCTTTGGCTAGGGTATTGATTTTGTGAACCTATGCAGCTCTAGGTTCATCTCGAGTCTCCTGGTGGATTGCCTCACCGTGGGACTGCGGCTTTGTATCTCTGGATCAGTTGTCGATGTTTTCTGTGGCATTGCAGTGACAATATTGTTTTCTGGGACAGCGTCTTTCACGTGCCTAGTTGGTTGCACTAACTTGTACAGTTGGTGCTTTGTGAGTATTCTTATGTTCTGTGATTACTCGCTTTCTATATTTTGCAAAGTGGCCAGTTAATCGACATGGGTACCACCTTTGGGGCCAGTTGATTAGCTTGGGTATCTTGCTTGTGGGGAGACTATTGTTCTATGAGGATTTGGGTTAAGGTAGACTATTTGTGACTATAAAATTTGCTTTTATATGCTGCAATACTTGGTTAGATCATTTGATTATCTATTGTGACTTGTATATTCATATTCATGTGGTAGGCTACTTTCTGTTCAATAGCTCTTCATTGCGTTCTAGTTCATTCTGCTGTCGACTATTAATGTTCTTAATGCTATTGTCTATCCAATAAGCATTCTTTCTGGTCTATCCTTATATACATGTTTACATTGTTCTAGATTATCATTTGATTAAATTCTTAAACTGCCAAGTATTAAACTTGTTAATTTGAGGTAAGGTTGTCACAACAAGTCATGTCTTGCCCAAGTGGCGAGGACTGTAACATCCTCAAATTTATCTATTTTTGAATTTTATAGTTTATTTTGAATTTTTGAGAATTTCTGGAATTTATTTTGATTCACTCATAATTTCTGGAATTAACCTTTTCACTGGAAATTAATTTAATAAAGAAAATTTTTAATAAAATATAAATGGAAATATTTTATTTAAGCACAAAATGTCCTAAAATATTTTCTGGAATTTTTCTGATATTTTAAGTGCCTCAAATAATTTAAATGAATATTCAAAATTATTTTTATTCGAAAAACGATTGAAATTCGAGTGAACAGTAACGGGCCAAGCCCACTACTGTGCACACGCCGAAACCCTAGCGTCGCCGTTTTCTTTTCACCGTGCGATCTTGATCCGATGGTTGTGATTCATCCGTGTCGGTTCGTCGCTTGTGCCATTGGATTTCTGCGTGGACGGACGGATGGCGGTCACGTCGCTTCGTCTTCGTCTTCGAGTAACGCCACCGCCGCCGTGCGTTCCGATTCGTAACCGCCGCATTTACTCGCCGTCGTGCGTCTCCGCCGCTTCATCTTCTGGCGCAGCATATAAAGCAAGTCTTCCCGCACATTTCAAGCTCTTTCCCGCATCCCAAGGACCACCGTAGAGCACGCACGCCTCGCCGAAGTTACATGACACTCCGCCGTGTTTTGCGCCCACTCCGGTGACCCTCCGTCATCGCTGTGACCACCGGAGTTGTCCTCACGTTGAGCCGCACCCGAGGAGCTACTTCTTCTCGCCGGAGCTGCATCGGAACGCCGTCATTTTGGTCTTCTTCTTCAACTCCGGCCGTTTGTCTTCGTCACGCCATCGTCGGGTTTCGGAAGCTTCGCCAGCCGTTGGATCCACGATCAACATCTCCGATTCACCCACGACGTCATCGAAATAGTAAGTGTCATCTTCTAACCGTAGCCGTAGGATTCACAATGGATGGCTAGGATAGTGCCACGTGCTCGTAGCTGGGATCGCCCGCGTGTGCTCAAAAACCAAGTTAATTGTTAGTCGTCGGATTAGTATCGGACGATCTGGAATTAGCCGCGTAGTCATCGCAACAGTAAACCTCATTATCAGTTGTCAGCCGTTGGATCCGGATCGTGTGGTTACTAGTTTGCCACGTCGCCTATTTAACTGTAGCTATTAGGTCTGCGAAATTAGCGTAGAAATTTGTCGCAATCCGAGCCGTAGATTTTGAATCGAACGGACCAGATTCCACCGCGCGCCGAGCCAGTCTCGCGTTGACGCGTGTACGTGGGAACCGAGGCGACAGCGTCGTCGCTGCTGTCGACGTCACCCGGTTAATGGTCGCCGTTTGATTTTGATCCTACGGTCACAAATGAGCCATGTGTCAGCACCGCAGTAGAGATCCAAAGTGTTGGTGCAATCTTGGCCATTGATCTCTTCGCACGAATCTTGACGTTTGACCGGATCAATTGAGTCGTTATTCGGATTATTTTCCGCCGTTAGATTTTGATCCAGTGGATGACTTTGCGCCACGTGTCACCACCGCAGTAACTCGAGCCGAATCGACATTTGATCGTAGCCATTCATTTTGAATCGGACAGTTGATATTGATTTGAGCTCTCGGTTGATAGTTAAATCGACCGTGTCACGATGAGAGTTTGCCACGTGTCCGAGGATGACGTCATCGGGGGCCCACTTGTCGATCTTTGCACGATGGTTGCCGACGCCGCGTGATGACATCATGCTGACGTCATAAATCCGATTACTCAAGAAAAATAATTTGGCCGAAAATGGTTTTCGGTGCTGACGTCATTAATAGCCATGCTGACGTCAAAATTCCGGATTTTACCGTATAAAAATAAATAAAGAAATTCGGTTTATTCTTTTTTATTTATTTCCAAATTTCAAATGGGTATAACTTCTGCGTTTTAACTCCGATTTGAGTGATTCCAATTTCTAAAAATTTGTAAAATCAAGATCTATTTATTAGTGAATTTTGTGGAATTTTAAGAGTTAAGTTTGCTCTCTAGAAAATATATTTATTGTGTGTATGTATATGATTTGGTAGACGTTGATTTGCGGAGGCTTAGGAGGGGGAATTTCTAGAGCAAGATCATGCTTCAGGCCAGGACCAACAACTTTTTAAAGGCAAGTTGTGCTTTGACCATTTTGATCCCAAGTTTTGAAATGTATTTTGTCTCAAACTATGCATGCTAATTCAACTAAAAATGGATTAAAATATTTTGGGTGAATTAGCTAGTCAACCTAATTGTTATTATCACCTTGTCATTGTTATGCCATGATCCTGTTGATAACCTAGATTTGGTAATATTGGTTGGATGATAATATTGTGCCAACACGGGAGGCTAGACCGTGAATAGTTGCTTAGCCATGCTTATATCGTGAATAATCTTTTTGAATACAAAAGCAATATTGACTAAAGAGTAGTGAATGCATTTTGATAAAAGGTGGAATAATATTGGCTTTGATATTGGAAGGTAGAGACCTGTGTGGTTCTACGGGAAGGAGGATTACGACATGTGTTGCACTGGTAATAACTTGGGTGGAATTGATTTAGACTGGGGCAAGTGGACCGAGGCTTTGTGCTAGGTGGGCCTATGTGGCAACTGGGGGTGGGTTGAGTGTTGTGAGGGCTGTGTGCCAAATTGAGAGAAGGAAGTCTTGCCTTGGTCAGTTAAGGATCTTACCTTGCAAGCCTTTGACATGAGTCTTTCGTACAACCACATGTCTGTATGGGAAGACCTAGCTTAGTAGGGTTCTGATGTCTTACCTTTGATACCTCGAGGTGGCAGTTACATGGGGGTAACTGTACGGGGGAGCGTGCCTATGCTTCGGCTTGGTACCCTATCCAACGGTGTTCGTCGGTCCTATACTTCGGCTCTGAGTGAGGGAAGTGATAGTGAAGGCAACACGGAGAGGTTCTCAGGCTAAGATAGAAGTCTCTGAAAAGCTTTGTTACGGTTAATCGCCTTTGTGGTGTGTGACTGTATCTTGTGGGTAAAGTGTACAACCTCTGCAGAGTGTCAAAACTGTTCGAATAGCCGAATCCACGGTACTGGACAATGCTCAGGGATTATAGTCAAGGGGTAGTGTTTGAAAATAAAACGGGATGAGGGCTGTGTGTCAAAGAAAGATGATTAGGGACTGTGTGTCCAAAACAATGTGGAAAACGAATTGAGAAATATAATGGTTAAATGGTTTTGGTGCTTTCAATCTAAATAAATAGTAGTTTAAAATATCGATGCAAAAGCAAAATAACCAGTAAAGCCTTTCCTTGGTAATAAGCCATGCATGTAGTAAATAGAGCTGCATTTTGTGCATGACTTGTTGAGTACGGTGTGTACTCACCCTTGCGGACAAACTTACCAGAAGAAGAGACTACACTTGCTTATGAAGAGGAGTTCGTTGAAGGGCCGGAGAACTAGGGAAGCAAGCCTCAGTCAGGGTGCCTGTGTTGAAGATGGATCGCTACGAAGATTTATTTTATTCCGCTGTTGAGCTTTTGTTATTTGATTATTGTAAGCCCTGCGTGGCATACTATTGTAAGGGACCATAAGGTTATACAACTCGTTTAATACATGTTTGAAATACTTATTCAATATTCCGCTGTGTATGACGTGATATATACCCTGTATAGCCTGTGTGCACTAGCGCGATCCTGAACTAGTGCTGAATACACAGAGTGTGTCCGAATTTGCAAATTCGGGGCACGACAGAGGTGGTATCAGAGCATACCGACTGTAGGAATTGACCCTAGGTGGACTGGCCGATTAAGATAAAGTTAGTTTCTAAAAGATAAAATTTCACAAGATTATGAATGAAATCTTGACCAATCTTTTTCTTCTTAATCCGCACCTATGCTGCAATTTTTCTGTTATTACTTTGTGATTTTAAAAATCTAGTTCTAACGAGGTGTATTTTGGCAGATGAGGAGGATTCACACTTTTGATGAGCGCACTGGTGGCTTCGCTGCTGAGCTGTGGTACCTGCTGCAGTTTCTTGAGGGCTTTGTCTGGCCGATCTACAGGGGTACTTCCATGGTACGTGCTGGGCTGGACATCGCCTGGGACGTGAAGGTCACTATCTACGCACGAGACAGGGGAGAGCGACCGTCCCGCCCACGCTACCACTGGAGGTCTACATTCGAGGCCCGCATCCAGGAGACCGCACGCCTTGCGATGCGGCAGATCGCCCGCACCTACTCCGCCGAGCTTGAGTTGCACGATCCCGACCCTGAGGAGCCCGAGCCTAAGCAGGAGGCGCCGGTGCAGGAGGCACCCATTCAGGAGGCACCAGTCAAAGGGTACCAGAGCCACCAAAGACTGAAAGCAGCAGCCCGGAGCCAGCAGAGTCGGTGGGCTCCTTCGTTCCGCCAAAGAAGGGGGCATCAGACCACGCCGCTCCTATGCCGCCGACTCCACCGTGACACCGCTGGAGGACCGCAGCCTGGATGGCTTGATGACAAAGTGTTTTAGTCTTTATACCAGAGTCGACTCCTGTGTTGAGTCAAGTATCGAGTCAAGTCATTTCGAGTCAGTTTATTTGAGTCTACCCTTAGTACGGTTGGTTGAACTTATGAGTTATTATGGTTGCTTTTGATGAACAACTTTTATGGATGTTTTATGTATGCTTAGTATGTGCTGTAATGTCTGTAGGCATCTGTGAGCGGCCATACTCTTATGATATTAAATAAATTGTGTGTTTATGATTGAGTCAAATTTTCTCCCCGCATAAGATCCTTGTGTGCCTTCTATTTCCTCTTTTCCCTAAAATCCTTTGTTCTTCAGATGGTGAACACTCGTGGAAACCGTGGAGTCGGAGGAAGTGGATTGCAGCAGGGTGGAAACCAAGACAACACACCAAACCCTCAAGCACCACCTGTTGACAGGAACAACTTAGGAGCATTCCTAACTGCGCAGACTCAGTTGATGCAAACTATGATGCATCAAATGCAATAGATGCAGAACCAGGCCGCAGCCAACAACAACAACAACCAAGCTGTACACCATGGGCATCAGTCTAGACTATCTGATTTCATGAGAACCTGACGAATACCCATACCAGGGGTACCCCACAGCAAAGTATACATCTATTTCAAGATTGTATTTCTCCGAGTTATCTAGGCTCGGAGTCCGGGCCGACAACAGCACGGAAACCCAAAAGATGAAACCGCCATGGCCCTCGTCCCTCACTGAAGGGCGGTATCGCTGACATTGAATGTGATACCAAATGGGCCGCACTGGACCGTATCCTCGTCAAAGGCCTTCCTAGATCTCAAAGGATCACCCGCCTTTATTACTCCGGTCGAACCTCGGATTAGGGCGCTCCCGCCAGCCCCGACCGACCCGGGGCCGACGCCTCCACAGGCTCCTACTCCGACCCGTCCCAGCGTCAAGTGCCTCCGCGGGCTTCAACCAGGACCCCGACCAGGGTCCCCGCAAGCCTCAGCCCCGCGGTCTCTCCCACGTTAGCAGTCTACACCGAGCGGGTCACCCGCCGCGCGGACATAACGGCCATATTGGGGCGGATGGTTCCTTCCCAAGGCAACCAGAGGGCGGCTTCAGCTAAAGCACCCGTCTTCTCAAGACGTCAACATCTGACAGGCGCTCAGAGGGCAGGTGCGTGCCCTCCGAAAAGGGCGCCGTCCGTTGTGTCTACCAACCCCGTATGGGATGCGCAGGAGCCTGCCAGTCATCATGACCGAAGACCAGGACGCCCGGACGTAGCATACCCCTACCTCTTTTTCAAATCCTCGTGTAACCTGCCCCCTCCGCCTATATAAAGGGAGGCAGGGCCCTCCAGGGAGGGGGAGAGATAGATTTTTTCTTTTCCTTCACACGCACCCACGCGCGTTCATTCACCGGCACCTCCGCGTAGCTTGCCTTGGGTTCTCCGACCCGGGTCGGCGCCTGGCTTAGGAAAGTCCTCCCGATTTCTTCCTCTCGAGCGAGTGCTGAGGGCTTGTCCTTAGCCTCCATTTGTAACCTCCGTTCACCTTCAACGTCCGAGGCAATTCAAACCGCCACCACGAACTGGAAGTAGGGACGTTCAGCCCGAACCAATATAAATCCGGGACTTCTTTGGTCTAACCATTCGAGGAGAGGGGATGCGCAACCCGCTATACTTACAAATTCTATCGCGGTTATACGAAATACCGATGTAACTGCACCCCAACCTTTTCTCGGGAATGTTAATCCTATTGAAGTCGATGATTGGTTGCGCACAATTGAGAGGAAGCGCACATATCCCAATGTGTAGGCAATGAGAGGGTCTTGTATGCCTCTCACCAGCTGGAAGGCACTGCCGCTGAGTGGTGGGAAAATTATTGCACTTCCCATGAGCATCCTCAGGAAATCACCTGGGATGAGTTCACTATAGCCTTCCGCCAGTACCATGTGCCGGAAGGGATGATGGAGCTCAAGAAGGAAGAGTTTCGCTCTTTGAAGCAGGGAGGTCAATCTGTGGCCGATTACCTTAACAAGTTTACCCAATTGGCACATTATGCACCGAAAGACGTAGCCACAGACAAATCTAGGCAGTCTCGATTCATGAAGGGACTGAACTCTGGACTTCAAGTGGGACTGATCACCCACACCTTTCCTGACTTCCAGGAGTTAGTCAACAAGGCGCTCATTCTTGAAGATAAGCGCAAAGAGTTAGATGACAACCGCAAGCGTCGTATGGCACAACAAGGAGGACGCCAGGGTCAGCAGAGACCGAGGGTGGTACCTCAACAGTTCACTAGGTTTCAGCCAGGGAGCAGCGCGAGAGCACCAATGCCTGCACAGCGACCTACTGGTCAGAATCTGCAGACGCCTGCAAGAGCCATTACCCAAGCTGCAGGAAATTCATCGATGGTTGGTAGGCGATGCTATAACTGCAACGAGATGGGGCACTTCGCCAACGTTTGCCCTAAGAAGGGAGGAGTCACCCCTGTCCGTTTCAATTTGGGGAATACACCTGCCAGAACTCCTATCCAAGGAGGAAGCCGAGCACCTGCTCAAGCTGGAGCTGCACCTCAATCATCTGTACGAGGAAGAGTCAACCACATCATGGCGGATGAAGTTTAGAACGCCACGGACGTCGTGCTGGGTAAGTTTCTGGTTAACTCAGTACTAGCTACTATTTTGTTTCATTCAGGAGCTTCTCATTCATTCATTTCTCAAGTTTTTGTTGTGCAAAATGATTTGGATGTAGTCAAATTAAAGAGTATGCTTATAGTCCAAACCCCTGGATCAGAACTCTGAGCTAAAGTAGGATGTTTTGGAGTAAAATTAATAATAAATGGAATAGAGTTCCTAGGGAACTTAATTATACTGGACACTCAGACTATAGATGTTATCTTGGGAATGGATTGGTTATCCAAGCACAAGGCAGTGCTGGATTGTGGACGAAGAGTAGTAACAGTTGAGAGCCCAAGTGGCAAGAAGGTGGAGATTCAAGCAGTTAATGTTCAGGATAGTCAGTTAATGATTAACAATGTGAAAGCTGTTGAAATGAAAGATGTTTCAGTAGTTAATGAGTACCCAGATGTATTCCCCGAAGATTTACCTGAAATGCCACCAGACAGGGATATAGAGTTTGTTATTGAGTTAGTACAGGGGCAGCTCAATAGCCAAGAGACCCTATAGGATGTCTACTGAGGAATTGGTGGAAATGAAAAAAGCAAATTGAGGAATTATTGGAGAAAGGTTTTATAAGGCCAAGTTCGCCACCGTGGGGAGCCCCAGATCGCTTTGTAAAGAAGAAAGATGGGAGCTTGAGTGTGTATAGACTATCGTGCACTTAATGAAGTGACGATAAAGAATAAGTACCCGTTGCCCAGGATAGATGATCTTTTCGATCAGTTGAGAGGGGCAGGAGTCTTTTCTAAAATAGATCTTCGATCCGGATATCACCAGCTAAAGATTCGGACTGAGGATATACCAAAGACAGCTTTCTCATCTAGATATGGACATTATGAATTCACGGTCATGTCCTTCGGACTGACTAATGCTCCTGCGTATTTCATGAATATGATGAACAAAGTATTCATGGAATATTTGGATAAATTTGTCATCGTATTTATTGATGACATTTTGGTTTATTTCAAGTCAGAAGAAGAGCATGCTGGACATTTAAGGATGGTCTTGGAAAAGCTAAGAGAAAACCAGTTGTATGCAAAATTCAGTAAGTGTGACTTCTGGAAAAAAAAGGTTGAGTTCTAGGTCATGTAATGACTGCTGAAGGAGTAGCTGTTGATCCTAAAAAAGTAGAGGCAGTATTACATTGGGAACAACCAAAGTCAGTTACCCAAATCAGAAGTTTTCTTGGTATGGCGGGATATTACCGCCGGTTTATTGAAGGATTTTCTTCAATCGCAAGACCTCTCACGCAACTGCTTAAGAAGGAGAAAAAGTTTGCATGGTCGCCCGAGTGCGAAAAGAGTTTCCAAGAGCTGAAGAAGCGTTTAACTTCGGCACCTGCCTTGGTGTTGCCGAATACTAAGGACAATTTTGATATATACTGTGATGCTTCACGTCAGGGACTGGGATGTGTACTGCTGCAGAACGGTAAAGTAGTGGCGTATGTGTCAAGGCAGTTAAGGCCACATGAACAGAGTTACCCGACTCATGATTTAGAGTTAGCCGCTGTTGTGCACGCTCTTAAAATATGGCGTCACTATCTCATCGGAAACCGATGTGAAATATATACTGACCATAAAAGTTTAAAGTATATATTCACTCAATCGGATCTTAACATGAGGCAGAGAAGATGGTTAGAATTAATCAAGGATTACAACATCGAATTCACTGCCACCCAGGGAAAGCAAACGTGGTGGCAGATGCCTTGAATCGGAAAAGCTATAGCTTGAATTTAATGATAGCAGAAGAGTGGACTGAGTTATGTAAAGAACTTCAGAAGCTAAGATTGGAAATTGTACCGGAAGGATTTTTAGCTACCTTGGAGGTTAAACCGACCCTTGAAGAGCAGATCAGGGAATGTCAGAAGGATGACGAGAAGATAAATAGAATCAAGTCCAAGATGGACGAAGATTTAGCTAAAGACTTCAGAGTAGATGAATAGGGTACTCTTTGGATGAAAAATCGAATCTGTGTACCTCATAAGCCAGAAATAAAACAGTTGATACTAGAAGAAGCACACGATTCCAAGTATTCAATCCACCCCGGTAGTGCAAAAATGTACCAGGATCTTAAGGAAAGATTTTGGTGGAAAAATATGAAGAAAGAAGTAGCCGAGCATGTAGCGTTGTGTGATGTATGTCAAAGAGTCAAAGTCATACATCAGAGACCAGCTGGACTGCTACAACCATTAAAGATACCCGAATGGAAGTGGGAGGAAATCGGGATGGATTTCATCATCGGGTTGCCAAGGACTCAGGGTGGATATGACTCCATATGGGTCATAGTAGATCGATTAACAAAAGTTGCACATTTTATACCCGTAAAGACCACCTACTCAGGAGATAAGTTAGCAGAGTTATACATATCGAGAATTATTTGTTTACATGGTGTACCCAAGAAGATAGTATCGGACAGAAGTACTCAATTTACCTCGAGATTTTGGGATAAGCTGCATACAGCTATGGGTACCTGTCTGAATTTTAGTACGGCATACCATCCACAGACAGATGGTCAGACATAAAGGGTAAACCAGATTCTTGAAGATATGCTAAGAGCCTGTGCTTTATCGTACACCACATCGTGGGATAAATGTTTGCCGTACACAGAGTTTAGCTACAATAATAGCTATCAAGCTAGTTTAAAAATGTCGCCTTTTGAAGCTTTATATGGTCGACCATGTCGAACACCACTAAACTGGAATGAGACGGGAGAACATCATGTTTTCGGACCAGACGTACTTTTAGATGCAAAGGAGAAGATTGCTCTGATTCGAGAAAGGTTGAAGACTGCACAATCCAAGCAAAAGAGTTACGCAGATAACCGGCGCCGTGATTTGAGCTTTGAGCCAGAAGACTATGTTTATCTCAAGGTCACGCCATTAAAGGGAGTTAAAAGGTTCCATGCTAAAGGAAAACTTGCTCCGAGATATGTGGGACCATTCAAGATTTTGAGCCGCAAAGGAGAAGTTGCATACCAGTTAGAACTGCCACAGTCTTTGACAGGGGTACATGATGTATTCCATGTATCTCAATTGAAGAAGTGTTTGCGAGTACCGGAAGAACAAGCACCAATAGAAGCCATTGAACTACAAGAAGATTTAACTTATAAGGAATATCCAGTGAAGATTTTGGATACCATGGATCGTGAGACTAGAAATAAGTCAACCCGCTTTTGCAGAGTTCAGTGGAGCAACCACTTAGAAAGTGAAGCAACTTGGAAACGCGAAGAAGATTTGAGAAAGGAATTTCTTGAGTTATTTTCTAGCCAGCCCAGAATCTCGGGGTCAAGATTATGTTAAGGGGGGAGGTTTGTAACATCCTCAAATTTAGCTATTTTTGAATTTTATAGTTTATTTTGAATTTTTGAGAATTTCTGGAATTTATTTGGATTCATTCATAATTTCTGGAATTAACCTTTTCACTGGAAATTAATTTAATAAAGAAAAGTTTTAATAAAATATAAATGGAAATATTTTATTTAAGCACAAAATGTCCTAAAATATTTTCTGGAATTTTTCTAGAATTTTTCTGATATTTTAAGTGCCTCAAATAATTTAAATGAATATTTAGAATTATTTTTATTCGAAAAACGTTTGAAATTTGAGTGAACAGTAACGGGCCAAGCCCACTACTGTGCACACGCCGAAACCCTAGCGTCGCCGTTTTCTTTTCACCGTGCGATCTTGATCCGATGGTTGTGATTCATCCGTGTCGGTTCGTCGCTTGAGCCGTTGGATTTCCGCGTGGACGGACGGATGGCGGCCACGTCGCTTCGTCTTCGTCTTCGAGTAACGCCGCCGCCGCCGTGCGTTCCGATTCGTAACCGCCGCATTTACTCGCCGTCGTGCGTCTCCGCCGCTTCATCTTCTGGCGCAGCATATAAAGCAAGTCTTCCCGCACATTTCAAGCTCTTTCCCGCATCCCAAGGACCACCGTAGAGCACGCACGCCTCGCCGAAGTTACGTGACACTCCGCCGTGTTTTGCGCCCACTCCGGTGACCCTCCGTTGTCACTGTGACCACTGGAGTAGTCCTCACGTTGAGCCGCACCCGAGGAGCTACTTCTTCTCACCGGAGCTGCATCGGAACGCTGTCGTTTTGGTCTTCTTCTTCAACTCTGGCCGTCTGTATTCGTCACGCCATCGTCGGGTTTCGGAAGCTTCGCCAGCCGTTGGATCCATGATCAACGTCTCCGATTCACCCACGTCGTCATCGAAATAGTAAGTGTCATCTTCTAACCGTAGCCATAGGATTCACAATGGATGGCTAGGATAGTGCCACGTGCCCGTAGCTGGGATCACCCGCGTGTGCTAAAAAACCGAGTTAATTGTTAGCCGTCGGATTAGTATCGGACGATCTGGAATTAGCCGCGTAGTCATCGCAATAGTAAACCTCATTATCAGTTGTCAGCCGTTGGATCCGGATCGTGTGGTTACTAGTTTGCCACGTCGCCTATTTAACTGTAGCTACAAGGTCTGCGAAATTAGTGTAGAAATTTGTCGCCATCCGAGCCGTAGATTTTGAATCGAACGGACCGGATTCCATCGCTGCCGCCGAGCCGATCTCGCGTTACGCGTGTCTGAACCGAGGCGGCGGCGCGTCATCGGCTATTTGTCGGCGTCACCCTTGTTAATGGTCGCCGTTTGATTTTGATCCTACGGTCACAAATGAGCCACGCGTCAGCACCGTGGTAGAGATCCAAAGTGTCGATGCAATCTTGGCCGTTGATCTCGTCGCACGAATTTTGACGTTTGATCGGATCAATTGAGTCGTTATTCGGGTTATTTTCCGCCGTTAGATTTTGATCCAGTGGATGACTTTGCGCCATGTGTCGCCACCGCAGTAACTCGAGCCGAATCGACATTTGATCGTAGCCGTTCATTTTGAATCGGACAGTTGATATTGATTTGAGCTCTCGGTTGATAGTTCATCGACACGTGTCACGACGAGAGTTTGCCACGTGTCTGAGGATGACGTCATCAGTGGGGCCCACTTGTCAGTGCTGGCACAGTGGTTGCTGACGTCAGCAGTGACATCATGCTGACGTCATAAATCCGATTACTCAAGAAAAATAATTTGGCCAAAAATGGTTTTCGGTGCTGACGTCATTAATAGCCATGCTGACGTCAAAATTCCGGATTTTACCGTATAAAAATAAATAAAGAAATTCGGTTTATTCTTTTTGATTTATTTCCAAATTTCAAATGGGTATAACTTCTGCGTTTTAACTCCGATTTGAGTGATTCCAATTTCTAAAAATTTGTAAAATCAAGATCTATTTATTAGTGAATTTTGTGGAATTTTTAGAGTTGAGTTTGCTCTCTAGAAAATGTATTTATTGTGTGTATGTATATGATTTGGTAGACGTTGATTTGCCGGAGGCTTACGAGGGGGAATTTCTAGAGCAAGATCAAGCTTCAGGCCAGGACCAACAACTTTTTGAAGGCAAGTTGTGCTTTGACCATTTTGATCCCATGTTTTGAAATGTATTTTGTCTCAAACTATGCATGCTAATTCAACTAAAAATGAATTAAAATATTTTGGGTGAATTAGCTAGTCAACCTAATTGTTATTGTCACCTTGTCATTGTTATGCCATGATCCTGTTGATAACCTAGATTTGGTAATATTGGTTGGATGATAATATTGTGCCAACACGGGAGGCTAGACCGTGAATAGTTGCTTAGCCATGCTTATACTACTACAGAAATCATCATCACAGATTTGTTCAGAACGTCGCCGAGAGGCGGTTTTGTGAACCGTCGGAATAATAAGTGCTGTGATGAAGGAGATCATCGAGAGCGGTTTTCCACTCGCTCGAGAAAATTTATATCACGCAGATGGTTATTATTTAAAACCGTGCGTGATAAGTTAGTATCACGAGCGGTTTTTATTTAAAACCGCTCATGATAGCTAAATATCATGCATCGGTTTCAAATCATAACCGTCCGTGATACTAACTTATCACAGACGGTTTTAAATAATAACCGTCTGTGATACTAACTTATCACAGATGGTTTCAAATAAGAACCGTCTGTGATGTCTTTTTTTTCCCACACCCCCTGCAGAACCTCCATTATTTATGGTGTTGTTCGAAATTTCCATCAATATTTCTACAACAATATTTACAAGGCACAATCAGTTATAGATGTTGTAATTGAATATCTGCACTTCCTATATGCATTGTGACAACAGTTTATCCGATCAGGATAGACTTAAAATATAAACATTTGTAGCGCTTTTTCTCCCATCTTATGATAATGTTGATGGAACTCGACTAATAAATCAACCAAGACCCGCAGGCAGCATGGCGAGGTCTCGGCAACCATAGTGTGCTTGATCGAACCTGACACACTGGAGTGTGTGATTTGCTTCATGCCATATGAAGTGGCCTTAACTTGCAATCACATTTGTTCAATCTTTAATTAGCCTAACTAGAGTAATCTATCAAGTACATCTACAAATTTTTCAAAGTACCATTTTCTCCCACCGTGGCACGACGGTAACGCTGCGCAAGAGCATGCCGTTCGGGTACTCTGCACCGTGGCACGACGATGACTCTGCGCAAAAGGCCACTTCGTATGGCATGAAGCAAATCACACACTCCAAAGGTGTCGTTCGATCAAGCACTCTATGGTTGCCGTCACCTCGCCATCTTTGCGTCTGGTCTTGGTTGATTTATTAGTCGAGTTCCATCAACATTATCATAAGAAGGAGAAAAAGCGCTACAAATATTTATATTTTAAGTCTATCTGATCGGACAAACTGTTGCCTCAATGCATATAGGAAGTGCAGATATTCAATTACAACATCTATAATCGATCGTGTCTCGTAAATATTGATGCAGAATATCTAAGTAGATGGAAATTTGAACAACAAACCATAAATAATGGAGGTTCTCACGAGGGTGTAGGAAAAACATCTAGTTCAACAAGCAAGACATTGTTAAGTTGTTGCATTCAAGATGAGCAAATATGTATTAAGGATAATATCATGTGACAATACAATGAATCGTACAAACAAGAATAACCGCAAGTTTTTGACATATTTTCCAATTAATGAATACCATTTGACAATTGTACAACTCGAAGTTATCAGTGCGTGGAACTCGCCTTTTTATGTATTACTTGGTGGCGGAAGAAACAAACTTTCCCTCTAATGTTGCTCAAATGGGCCTCGATCAACGCAGCTTTTAAGCATCTTGCTATTTTTTTAGCGGCGATGGTTTGCATGTTGTAGCAAACATAAAATCCACATAGGTTATTTCCGACCTTCTTTGGTGGCATCGCAAATAAAACCTACGGTTAGTTCTAGAGTCACTATTACGGGGTTTGATATAGAATTGTTGTGTATAGCGGATCTGGAAAGTTCAAATCATCTCAGTAGTTTAGTCCAATCTTTCACGTGTTTGAGCGCTCTACAAGATTGCAAAAGGTTAGCCTAAGCCATTCCAATAGCAATATAAACACGGAACAACTTACACGACCATGTGCGTAGGAAGCGTGATTACCGGTGAGTAATTTTGCGATAGGTGTCAAGTCGTGGTTTCCGCCACGTCAGGAATCAAGGTACTTAACCGGTTTGTGGCTGGTTCAATTACAATTAGAACCCAATGAAACCTACACAGTATATCACAATGGACAATGAACGAAAGCGAGTTGTGTGCACTGCATGACTAAAGTATAGCATGTGGTAGCACTTACGCACTCGGGTTATGGGGTATAAGTATGAATTCTTTATCTTTTGTGCTAGCAATGCCTCTATCACGTATTCTCGACCATGTTTATATCCAGATCTATTGTTTGCTTTGAGACTATATGTGGGTCGAGGAAACCGATCGATAGTTTCGCCATGTCGCTTCGATTGCATGTATCTATATATACAAAGGCGAATTATATATATATTGGAGGACAATTATCACTATTAGGCGAATGTAGACCGTGATAGCACACACTTACAAGGTCCAAAGATCTTATGAGTGCGGCGTCGAGGGCGTCGAGGTTGTAGAGATGGAACAAGTCCGAAAATCGACCGCCAAGAAGCCCCACGAGTCGTTGAATAGATGTTCATACTTGAATTTAACGCCGATACTTGTTATGCGTTCATGCTCGGCTTTCCAATTTCTTGGGTGTACCACTTATGCAATTGTTGGCAAGGTATACTAAGTGAAGTTCTGCTGCCTTTCGTTAATAACGGCTCTCTAGCTTGTATTGTTTAGCCAACTCGGCAGATGGATAGTCGACTTGTTCTTGCCTTTCTTTCTTCTATTTGCCCTTGCCTTTCTTTGTTTTGTATGAACCCTTCACGGGAGAGGAATGGGCAGGAAAGAGGTCAACATTATGTACATCAAGTGGAGTCTGCTGTACGACTGCTGATTTGGTAGCCAACTGATCAGACGGCGATACAATAGGCGAATCAGATCGTCGCGGTTGTTGCATGATAGAAGGGGCGACCAGGGAGATGTCGCTGCTAGGCTATTGGATGAATGTGCCAATGGCATCCCCAAGTTTTACGATCTCGTCGTTTGGCGGCTTCTGTAGATCGACAATTTTGAAACTATCAAATACCCGTCCACATTGACCTTGGTGAAACCCGCGCTATCATGGTACTGTGCACCATGGTCCCTTAGCGGATGGATCGCCATGCCCCAAGCAGCCGTCGGAGGAACGGTGACATTGTTAATTCTCACTTGGAGATTGCCTCGCGTGGCCACCTTAATGTCACATCTGGGATAAGTCCGCTATGTTCATCTATGTCACTTGGAGGAGCGGATGCACACCTGCTCTTCTGGCGATGGGGCTGACTTAAGGACATACTACGGGGCTTGTACAAGATTTCTTTCTTGATTGGTGAGCCTTTCCTCGAGGATTCTTATCCTTTCATAAAATTCTTCTCTCGCCTCCCTCAACTCTTCTCTCAACTCTCCTCTCAACTTGTCCTCCAAATTCTTTATAAGATTTGACTCGCGCTCGGCTTTAGTTCTCTTCTTACTTGATATCGTGGAAGTCTTACGGGAATCCAGTTTTCCATAGAACAAAAACCCTATGCCTCTTATACGACCGGGTGTTCCTTGTTTCCCAAGGCCATGGGCGGTGCATCTTTCTCCTGTCTCGCAAAAAAGAGCCATCGGCCGATTGTGTACTCAACGCTACCTGCAAGATCGACAAGTTATTTCACTTATGAAGTCATGGACTAATTACGTAAAATTGGTAGTTCGATTTATATATTACGGCGTTGGCGAGACTTCCTCGTCCGCGAGGTTTACGAAGGAGGCGGTTGCGGAGGGCGTGGCGAAGACCTCGCTCTTAGCGATCTCGCACGTGGATCTGTGATTCTTTGGAAATGGCGAGATACCCTCCTCGTCCTCCTGTCCCATTGCGCTCTCTTCCCCGCATAGCGCAGTGCCGAGTGCGTGGGGTGAGTGTTCCTTGCTGCAAGGCCTTGTTTGCTTCACTTTGGCGCTTGCAATTAGCTCTATCGTCTTCATCTCAACAAAACGCCGCCACGTGTCGCATCAATGAACCCATACTTAGAGTATGGATCTATATTCTTCTTGGCGTAGTCTCTGGCGTATGCTTGAAGGTCTTCCATGCCTTTCTGCGCTAGCGGTGCATCTGCGTCGCACTAGGGGAGCGAATTCTTCGGAATGTTGAGCGATGAAAGAACTTCCGTCGACAAGGCATTGCGAGCCTCAATAGTCACCAACCTCTAGGAAGATAGCGTGATCGGAACCCGTTCCGTGCTACTATCCCACATACTCAAAATGCATTATTTGCCTTTTTGGCTTTCTAGGGCCCCATCCTTTGGATCGATCTCTGTAATGGTATATCGGTCTGTTGGCCTTTTGTTTGGTCCTCTTGCAACGTGGATCAGTTCTTCTTTTGAGGGCACATCATGTCCTTCAGACGATGGATTAGAGGACGACAACTTCTTTATAAGTTAAAATAGTTTCAAGCGAACTAAAAGAGAAGAACAAATAAAATCAAATTAGAGTGAATAAGTTTGTGGATACCATGGCTTGTTATTAGCCTTTTAAAAGAACTAGCCTAAATGGCTTGTTATTAGCCTTTTAAAAGAACTAGCCTAAATGGCTTGTTATTAGCCTTTTACCAAAAGAAGCGAACTAGGAGGTTGCCGAACTTAATAAAAATTTCGGCAGCATCTCCCCTAAAACTAGGACATCCACACAACAGACAAGCAGAAGAATACATATGGATTGAACTTTGACATTAACATAATAATAGAGCGAAGCTCGGGATCTCACATATGAACATATGCATTATTACGAATAAAGCAATTAGCATAAAGCTCATATTGATTGTTTGAATGTTCTCGAGATGTCGGGTTGCCTTAAAAGGCCCTCCTCGCCACAATGGACAAGTAATAGACTAGATTGTGACAACTTTATCTCAATAATGATTTAATACTTGACAAAGTTAAGTATAAATCTACTCAATTGGTTATCTTATATGCACAAGAATAGTGAATCATTCAAAGCAAGCTTCTTTGACGATAAATAACATGCTCAAAGCAATGCTAAGGAAACAAGATAGTGAAATATTACGAAACGGTACCGCAAGATAGATGACAATAGCGATGGCGAAATATTCACTAACTAAGCATATAAAGACAGGTTTGCAATAGAGCTAATCAAATATATATATGAAAGTGAAATTGATGACTAAGATTTGTTGTCACAATTAGTCTATTCCATCCCTAAATCATCATTGAACATTAAGCCCACACGCAAGGTCCCCAAGCGCAGACGACCGCCCTTTGCAAGACCGAGAATAATCACGAAAGTGTCCCGAACTCACTAACTAGCGAGCAACACCGAAAATAGAGCAAATGGCGGCGGTGCCTCCAGATCGAGAAACGGCCTCTAGCTCGATGGCTAGTCCCCGAAATACTCAATCGGTTCACTGATCCTCAGATCAACAGAGAGGGCACCGTATTTGCTTAAGTAGCGTTGGATCCGAGCCAACAAAGCCGAGGCAAAGCGCGAGAATAACGGTTGAAGCCCGAGATGCACAAGAACACAGCCGAGGGGGAGCACGCGCAGCGGGGAGGACGACGAGGGGAGCACGTCGATGCCGGGAGGACGCCAAGGAGGACGCCGGAGGGGAGAACGCCGGGGAGAGGGGAGGGCGCCGAGGGGAGGCCGCCATGAGACAAACGTCTCAAAGGGTTAGGGTTTGCCGCTACCGTGAATGAGCCTTCTGCTGGGAGATATAGAGAGAGCACATCACGAGCGGTTCTAAAATATAACGATGCATGATGTATTATCATAGACGGTTCTATAATAGAACGATGCAGTGATGTTGAATATCACAGATGGTTATATAATAGAACCGCTGCGTGATGTTGTGATATCACGGACGGTTATATAATAGAACCGTCTCGATGTTGAGATATCATAGACGGCTAGGTAACATAACCGTCAGGACAAATAACATCACTGTTCGTTATGTTAAAGAACCGCTCGTGATATGTCTTGCTTCATCGACATTCACTTGTCGGTTCGATTCGATCGACTCTTATGCATGCCACTTTGTTGTATCTTACGGGAAAGTTGTCGTTAACGAGAATATAGACTATCTTGTGGTTGATGTGGAGATTCTAATCCTCAATTCAAACCCTAAAATCTGGAGCAATCACATACAACTATTTCCATATTGCCAAAGTAGACATGATTACATTCTTGTTTGCCATAGTCTACATAATTTATTTCTTGTCATCAATTATGTCTGAATGGCCATCTTTGAATCATGTATTTGGAATCATATTGATATTAAGGAATAAATACATGATCTTATACTTGCATCTTTTCCATCAATCCAGATGCTTCACAAGCTACTTACAAAGATCATCACAATCCTATATACATAATTCAGATGCTTCACAAGTTACTTACAAAGATCATCACAATCATATGTACAAAGCATGATGGGTCATATCATCTTTACAATAGCATTAATGTAATATTATTACATATGAAAATTAGTAAGCATGATGACAATGCACCCTTCTCATAACTATGCCACCACATGCTTATTCTTTTGTATGAAAATTAGCCCTTCATGATGATCGACGCGTGTGTAGCTTGCTTCCTCATGTTGTTCTTCTGGGACCAGGATGTCATTTCCGATAGGTGGCAACTCATCAAATTGATTGTACTCTTCCTCATCTACTACATTCTCAACTCCGACAATTCTCCTTTTTCCTGAAGAACTACGTGGCGCTTCTTGTTGGGCGAATTCGGTTACATAGAAGACTTGAACAACTTGGTTAGCGAGTACGAATGGTTCATCTTGGTATCCGACACGTTCGAGGTCCACATGGTGATGCCATTCTGTCAACCTTCACGTCTTTGGAGGTGGACCCATGACACCAAATAGAGGAATCTTGAAAAGTACGTAGTCGAGCTCCCATATCTCCTCTATGAACCCATAGTAGGAGCTCCTCGTCAACCCAGTATATTATTGAATGCATCTATCACGGACCGCTGTTACGGTTTGTGCTCTTCATATCCTGATCTCTCGTGTAAAATGTGTACCCATTTAAGTCATATCCTTTCCATGTGACAAGCGTAAAAGTTGGTCCTTTTGCCAACCATGTCGGCAGTGTCATCGGCGAGCTCCCAAAGATAGGTCGCTCCTTCAACCATTTGTTGAATCAAAGGTTATCTTGTCTCGTGATCCAAGACTCTGCCGCCTTTGGATTCTCTTGCCTTAGCCATTGCTTGTGCTTTCGGCGATATAGGCTGACACTACAGCCATGTGTTGCAAAACCGTGAAATGGGCTCGAGCATACGCAACCGAATCAGGCGTGATTGCTTTCCTTCCGATGGTCCCGATACCCTGGAGCCTCCCCTCATGGCGAGATCGAGGCACACCTATTGGTTCGACCTGGGCCATGTAATCGACGCAGAACTCGGCGGCTCTTCATTGCATAACCTTCGACAATGCTACCCTCCGGACGAGATCGATTCCGTCGTAAGACTTGAGAATTCCCATGTACCTCTCGAGCGGGTACATGCTACGTGGAACACTTGCTCAAGCATATCTTTATCTCTATCACAAGGTGAACAATGAGATGGACCATGATATCAAAAATGATGGAGGGAAATACATCTCAAGATTACATAGAGTCATCACCACCTCGACTTGCGAGCATCTAGTCCTTTGGGATCGATGACCTTCGGCGATTGTGTTAAAGAAATAACACACCCTAGTGATTATCTCTCGACCTTGACCGCAAAATACTTCTAATTGCGACGAGGAGCATCTGTGTCATCAAGACATGACAATCATGAGACTTCATGCGGTTAATTTCAAATCTTGCAACGAAACAAGTCTCTTCATGTTGGAGGAATAACCGACGGAACTTTCACACCATGCAAGCAGCGCACGATTCAGTTCTTCGGCCTTTGACAGAGTATAACAAGCGTGTTCCAAATGCGTCACGGCCTTTATCGGTCTCTTTCGTGCTAACTTAGGTCTTATGCCCATATCGACCAAGTCAAGCCGTGCATTGATACCATCCTTTGTTTTACCCTTAATGTTGAGTAAGAGACCAATCACGCCGTCACGGACATTCTTCTCTCGTGCATGACATCGATGCGATGGCGAACTTCTAGGTGCTCGAAAGAAGGTAGGTCCCGAATATTGATCTCTTCTTCCACATGCTCTTTTCACGGTACTTGATTTACGTCCCTTTCCATACGCAACATCCAAATCCTTAACAATATCATGAACATCTCTCCCGCTCAAACGCCTTGGAGCTGAACCATTTCGTTCCTTCCGTCGAAAAGTTGCTTCATCTTGCGATATGGGTGATTCCTCGAAGGAACCTCTGATGGCGCATGTACAGGTTTTGCGGGAGTGATTCACCATAAACTCTCGGTATCATCTAAGCGGTGAGTGCAGGCTTTGGTTCCTTTTGTACTCTGCACCGACAGTTAGCAAGGGCGGGGTAATCATTTATGGTGCGAACAACAAGCGATTGCAAAGTAAAGTTCTCTCGTTTATACGCATCCCATCGTGTACCCCTAAACCCACAAAGTGTTTTAGATCTTCCACCAATGGAGCTAGGTACACATCAATATCGTTCCCGTGTTGTTTCGGTCCTTGGATAAGCATGACAAACATAATGTACTTCCGCTTCATACACAACCAAGGAGGAAGGTTGTAGATCTGATTTACTGGGCCAAGTGCTATCTTGCATTGCTCATGTTACGAAAGGATTCATTCCATCATACTCAATCCAAACCTTATATTTCTCGGATCCGCACCGAATTCTTGAAAGCTCTGTCGATGTTTCTCCTTTGGATGGAATCAGCAGGTGCCTTAGCATTCCATCATTCTTACGCTCCTCAAAGTGCCAGCATAGCAGCTTTTGCCTCCTTTGGGTTCGCAAACAAACGCTTCAAGCGGGAATTACAGCAGATACCATGCCACCTTAGCAGAGGACCTTTTTCACCTCAATGCTCTCGCCATCATCATCTGAATGACTCTTATGCTTGTACCGGATCGTTGCACACGGACATATATGCAAGTTTGTGTACTCTTTGCGGTCAGATATCTGATCGTTTGGACATGCATGTATTCTTTCTACTTCCATTCCCAAGGGACAAAGAACACTGCTTGGCTTTGTAGGTGCTTGTTGGCAACTCGTTTCCCTCTGGAAGCATGTCCGCCAATAGAAGTAATTATTGTTGTGAAACTCTTGTCGGACCAACCGTTGCTTGCCTTCAATTTGAGTAGTTGAAGCACGGATGATAACCTTGTGTATTTCAACTTGCACCCTGCGAACAAAGGTTTCTCCGAGTCCTCCATTAAGCCCTAGAACTGTCCATATTCCCTGTCATCAAGGTTTCATCGCATCGCGTAGCATCTGATCCAAATTGTCATCGTGCAACTTTGTCCTCATCGGAAGCACAATCGATATGATCATCCGACATATCATTGACATCGCCGACGATATTAACACTACTTGCTTCACAGTATATTATGCTCTTCGCCATGACCGGTCCAACATGTATAGCCCTTTTGAAACCCCTTGAATCAAGTGTGCTTCGATCTGCCGAAGTTTGAAACATCTTGATTTTCGCAATCAATGCACGGACATGACATGAATTGCACCCCTTATTAAACATATCCTCCTCTGCGGCTCTTTTGAAAGTGGAGACACCATTAAGGTACTCGGCACTGTATGGTTCTCAACAGACATCGACTTCGATCCATCTCGCTACACATGTAACACTTAGTGTTAAATATTAAGTGCACTGTGTAGTGCGTATGCACACATTCTTAAACTAATTATGCAATTACATACCTTAATTACATCACAAAGAAATAATTAACACAATTCAAATTAATCTTCAATATAATAATGAAATTAGAACCCATTACTAACCTTAGATCACCAAAAGACTTGAATTGATCTATAAGCTAGATCTAAACAATCTTTAAATTCTATCCTTAACAAGCTAGCTAGCTACATCATGATCGAATATTATATTATGCAAATAGAACCATTATTAGCTAACCTTATACATCAAACAACCAACACATGGTTCTACAAGCTAGATCTAAAAAAATCATCAAATTCCTTCCTTATCAAGATAGATGTTGAATATAATGCAATTAAAACACATTACTAACCAAATATCACAAACAACATATGGATCCACTACAATTAAACTAGATCTAATCAAACAATCTTTAAATTAATTCTGTCCTAACAAACCTAGATATTGAATTCGATGCGCATGCAATTAGAGAACTCATTACTAACCTTAGATCACCAAAATCAAATGAATCTAATATCACCCTTCGAAATCAATGGCTTTCTTTCAAAAAATCGCCTCACTTCCACAGCCGCCACTTAGCATAGAAACCGAAACCCTATAAACGAAGTGGATGGATCGAGGCTCTGTTTTTACGGGAGACGGTATTATCACAGACGGTTTTATATTACAGACGTCTGTGATACAAGAAATATCGCAGACGGTTTCTAAATATAACCGTCTGTAATGATTACTGTAGATATTACAGACGGTTGTGTTATATAACCGTCTGTGAAATCACAGACGGTTTTACTTCGAAACCGTCTGTAATGAGTACTGTAGCCATCACAGACGGTTATATTTAGAAACCGTCTCGCGATATTTCTATATCACGAGCGGCTGTAATATAAAACCGCTCAGTGATATCTGCATCGACGGTTTGAGTGCATAACCGCTCGTGATGTTCCATATTACGACGGTTTTTCAAAACCGTCTGTGATCGTGCGTCTGATATAAGCCTCGCTGTAGTAGTGTTATATCGTGAATAATCTCTTTGAATACAAAAGCAATATTGACTAAAGAGTAGTGAATGCATTTTGATAAAAGGTGGAATAATGTTGGCTTTGATACTGGAAGGTAGAGACCTGTGTGGTTCTACGGGAAGGAGGATTACGACATGTGTTGCACTGGTAATAACTTGGGTGGAATTGATTTAGACTGGGGCAAGTGGACCGAGGCTTTGTGCCAGGTGGGCCTGTGTGGCAACTGGGGGGTGGGTTGAGTGTTGTGAGGGCTGTGTGCCAAATTGAGAGAAGGAAGTCTTGCCTTGGTCAGTTAAGTAACTTACCTTGCAAGTCTTTGACCTGAGTTTTTCGTACAACCACATGTCTGTATGGGAAGACCTAGCTTAGTAGGGTTCTAATGTCTTACCTTTGATACCTCGGGGTGGCAGTTACATGGGGGTAACTGTACGGGGGAGCGTGCCTGTGCTTCGGCTTGGTACCCTATCCAACGGTGTTCGTCGGTCCTAAACTTCGGCTCTGAGTGAGGGAAGTGATAGTGAAGGCAACACGGAGAGGTTCTCAGGCTAAGATAGAAGTCTCTGAAAAGCTTTGTTACGGTTAATCGCCTTTAAGGTGTCTGTTGTATCTTGTGGGTAAAGTGTACAACCTCTGCAGAGTGTCAAAAGCTGTTGAATAGCCGAGTCCACTGTCTTGGACAATGCTCGGGATTACTGATCAAGGGTAGTGTTTGAAAATAAAAGCGGGATGAGGGTCAGTGTCAAAGAAAGATGATTAGGACCTGTGTGTCCAAAACAATGTGGAAAACGAATTGAGAAATATAATGGTTAAATGGTTTTGATGCTTTCAATCTAAATAAATAGTAGTTTAAAATATCGATACAAAAGCAAAATAACCAGTAAAGCCTTTCCTTGGTAATAAGCCATGCATGTAGTAAATAGAGCTGCATTTTGTGCATGACTTGTTGAGTACGGTGTGTACTCACCCTTGCGGACAAACTTACCAGAAGAAGAGACTACACCTTCTTATGAAGAGGAGTTCGTTGAAGGGCCGGAGAACTAGGGAAGCAAGCCTCAGTCTGGACGCCTGTGTTGAAGATGGATCGCTACGAAGATTTATTTTATTCCGCTGTTGAGCTTTTGTTATTTGATTATTGTAAGCCCTGCGTGGCATACTATTGTAAGGGACCATAAGGCTATACAACTCGTTTAATACATGTTTGAAATACTTACTCAATATTCCGTTGTGTATGACGTGATATATACCCTGTATAGCCTGTGTGCACTGGCGTGATCCTGGACTAGTGCTGAATACACAGAGTGTCCGAATTTGCAAATTCGGGGCACGACAAGGACCTTTGAAGGCAACCCAACATCCGAGAACAAACCAAAACAAATCAACTTGAGCATTATAGCTAGTTGTATATCTCCATTCTTGTTCATTGTTATACAACTGTTAAAATACTTGTTTATGGGAAAATCTATTTTGATATTGTCATATATCATGATACAGGATTTGTGCTTATACTTAATTAACAATGATAATTCATGGTTATTTAATTTGCTTGGGATTATTGTCATGATAAAATTGCTAATACCGAAATATTTACAACCTATCCTACACTGTGAAGACTAGACACCACATATCATCTTGGTATCCGAGTGTATCCCCCATATCATTGATGCTTCACCGGCATCCAATCTTCATGGTGCTGACTTTGGGTGCTTGCGCTTTCGGTCAAGAGCAAGTGTCGTCGCAGTGTTTGGTTTTTTCTTTGAGATTTTATATGAAAACCGAGTTGAAAATTCTGGGATAAAATTTTCGTGAGTTAAAATTCCTTGATTTGATTTTTCTAAGTTGAAACTTCTCTATTTGACATTTCCAAGTTGAAACTTTTGATTTGAAATTTTCCCAGTTGATTCCTAGTTGAAACTTCCAGATCACAAATTTGCCAAGTTGAAACTTTTTTATTTTAAAAATTTTCTAGTTGAAACTTTCCGAATTTAAAATTTACCTAGTTAATGTTTTCATTTTTTTGGTATGTTTTTGCAAAGAATGGATTGCAAACGGGTGTAGTGAGGAGGATGGATGTTGGACATTATTGCGGCGGCAAAGAGCTTGAACTCCACGCCCGAGCGCTCCGCACAGGATGACAGGAAGGGAAGAACACGGCTAGTGGCGGGAGAAACGAACATGTAGTGTTAGGAGGAAGGATAGTACATCCGGACGGCTTTGATAGCGAGCTCGAACAGAATAGTCATTCCCATGAGAATTTGAAACTGGCTTATGTTCTAACATCTGTTACTTGTGCTGCCCAAGAGCAAAGAAAATCTATTGTTGCCAATTGCAAACTTGCAATAAGGTTTACATTACCGAACTGAGCTAAAAAATAGCCCATCTCAATAGAAATCGAGCGAATGGTAAAGTCAAATCTTTTGAACTTAGTGGTCAAACAGCAACAAACTAAATTGAAAATTGACTGGTTTTACTAATTTTTGACTGATTTTACCCATTTTCGACTGGTTTACATCGAAAATTGGCACCCTCAGTGGAAATTGAAAAAAAAAATAAGGAAACTTGAAAAGAATTGCAGAAAATGTTGGATGTTCAAGTAAAAGTAATGTGAGAACTCAAAACAATGACCTCTTATACTAAAGCTCTGTTTTGCTGTCTTTTAATTGTTTTGTGCAATCTGTTGTTGATCTTTTGTTGAAAGTATTTTATTTGGGTTCTAAATGTCTCAAGGTATTTTCTGGAATTTTTTCTAGATTTTTTCGGATTTTCTTGCTATTTATTTTGGTTTTATTTATTTTTCTAATTTGTTTTAATCGGAAATGAATTAAAAATCCTGAAATAGTGCTTAGGCCAAAACCTATCCGGTCCGGCCCAATCCTCCGCGCTAGCCAGCCCGTTCAGTCCGTTCTGCCGAAACCCTAATCGCAGAGCCGTTCGATCTGCATCGAACGCTCACCGAGGCGCCGCGTCGCTGCTGCGTTGAACGCCGTTGATCAGCCGCCGATCGAACGCTTCCGGAGCAGCCACGTCACATCATCCGAATCACCCGCGTTGTCGTAATCCTGCAATCATCGGGGTTCGTTTCCACTTGCCACATGCCTCCTGAGCCCCCTATTTAATGCGTCGCCGCCACCCTTGTGTTCCTCACCCTGCGTCGCACCCGTTGACCTAGGTCTCGCCGCCAGAGCCACCGCCGTTTGCTCGCATGAACTTGCCGGAGTCCCGAAGCACTTCCGCCGCTCGTTGCGTCGCCACCGGTCCTTCTCCGCCGCTGCCAAGGCCACTTGAGTATTGCCTGCGTCGAGCCGCGTCGGTTGTGCCACTTCGTGTTGCTGGAGGAGCCTCAGAACACCGTCGTGCATGTCGTCATCTTTGTCTCTGGTAAGCCCCGCTGCCACACCACCATTCATCCTCGCGAGCCTTCTCAGCCATCCGATCCTTGGTAAACCGTGCAGATCACGCCACATCTGCCCCGTTCGCATCGCCGTTGCAACCATCAGATCTCCCGTCGACCGTTCGATCTTTATCCAACGCCTGCGCCTTCGCCACATCGCTTCATCAATAGTAAACAACTCTGTCACATTCAGCCATTAGATTTCATTTGTGCGGCGTAGATTGCATTGCGTTCATTGTATTAGCGTAGATCTCAGCCATTAGATTTTAATCTTAGGGTGCTAGTTGTGCCACGTTGCTTAGCCACCGCTGCCATCGGATGCACGCTGATCAGTTCAGATCGTGCCGTGCAATGCGCCGCCGCTTCATATGCCATCGCCATCCGATCTGGATCCAGCGATCGCAGTGCAGCCACGCGTCGAGTCCGCAGTAAGCCGGAGCCATGTTGCATCGGTCAATCTCGGCCGTCTAGCTCGAATTGAACGGACCGAATGTTGCCGCATGTCACGCCCGCGGTAAACCAGAACCGCTTTGCATCCATCAATCTCAGCCATTCGTTTTGAATCTCACGGATGAGATCGCGTCGAGCTGTCGCCAGTAGAATTGCACCGCGTGTCGCACTGTGATTGGTCGTGTGTCGCCGCTAACGCCATGGCTTACGTCATCTGGCTTACGGGCACAGTGCCGGCCGGTCCACAGTGGACCGAGGCTGAGCCATGGACTAGGTATATGCGTTGAGATGCGTGACAGCCTCTGGTTGCGACGCTTGTCAGCGTGTGATTGGGCCACGTGTCACGCTGACGTCAGCAATGACGTCATAATTAATTTCCAGTAGAAAAATAATTCGGCCAAAAATTAAATATTGTGCTGACGTCATCAGAGGCCATGCTGATATCATAAATATTAGTTTCCCATAAGAAAATAATTCGGGTAATTCGGATTTTCCGATTTTTAGGGTTTTTCCATTTATTTAAAACTTTGAAAATCCATATCTTTTGCATTTGAACTCCGATTGAGGTGATTCTAGTCTCTAAAAATTTATAAAATTGTGCTCTATTTAATGGTAAATCAATTGGGGGTGGTAAAATGATTTTGACTAAGGCCAAGTGACAAGTATTTGTGGTGAGCCAATGTAGCACGTGGAGGGTCGCATATGCTTTTTATGATAATTGTAGTTTCTGGACATGATGATTTTTGGTTAGTCTTGCCTTAGTAAATTAAGGACTTAACTTTGCAAGAATTTGAACTGAGTCATTCATACAACCACAAGTCTAGAATGGGACAAACCTAGCTGATTAATTTGTTGAGTGTAAACTTTGGTACTATTGTGGTGGTGTGAGGCCCGGGTAGTGGTAACCAGTCCTCGCACGGGTTGGCTTACATGGCACAAGAGGGGGGGCCCTAGATGTGGTAACCAGTCCCACCAATGTTGAAACATTAACGAATAGTGTTGGGTTTAGATAGGCATTGGAAAGGCTTTGTTATGGCCACTCGCCTTTGTGGTGTTTGATTGTATCTTTTGGGTAAAGTGTATAACTTCTGCAGAGTGTAAAATCTATTCGAATAGACATGCTGGCAGTATTGAGCATCGCTCGGTGATTACAGTCAAGGGTTAGATTTTTATTAAAACAAATGTGGGAATGGAATGTTGAAATGAGCAATAGGTGGTGAATTGGTTATTGGAAACAAATGTCAAATCTATTATTGTTATTATTGGTTTTACTGACTTTTCAATCTATTATTGCTATTCTTTTACAATTGTTGTTTATGCAAAGTAACCTTGTAGCCTATCCTTTGTACTAAACTATGCATGTAGTATATAGACTTGCATTCTGTGCATGGCTTGTTGAGTGCTTTATGTACTCACCCCTTGCAACCAAACATCATCAGTTGAAGAAGAAGCAATGCCTGCTTTTGAGGAGGAGTTCCACGAGGAGGCAAATAACTAGGGTGCGAACCTTGTCAATTGCCTATGGCAGTTGAAGGGTTCCTACGCTTTTAATTATTTCCACTACAGTTTATTCATTTACTTTCAGTCTTAGCCCTGTGTGGCGTATTCATGTAAGGTGGACAATAAGGTCGTTTAACAATTATATTGAACTTGATAAAGTCTTTATTATATTATCGTTGAGTATGATTGCGATATTCATCTATGTTGAGCCTATGTGCACTAGCGTGATCCTGGACTAGTGCAGAATACACAGAGGGTTCGGATTTGCATATTCGGATCCCGACAGTTTAACTCCTAGATAATCATCTCCTAGTTGAACTCCATCTCTTTTGAAGGTGTAGACTTCTTCTCAACTGATGATTTAGTTGTAGGCAAGGGTGAGTACATAAAGTACGCAACAAGTTGTGCATAGAATGCAAGTCTATCATACTATATGTGTGGCTTATTCTAAAGGAACAGCTATCGACGTACTTTGCGCTAGGGTACCCTCTCCGCCGCACAAAAGCGTGCGTGGCCCGCGTGGCGGCTTTGGCGGCAGTGGCGAAGCACGCCCTGCCCGCCAGGCGTCGGTCCACGTGGCGCCAGAAGCGAGTAGGTGGCGAGACGCCTGCTGCTTTGGCGCCCGGCCACATGGCGGCTTTGGCGGCGGGTGGCGAGCACGCCCGCCCGGCAGTGTCGGCCGCGTGGCGTTGGGCGGCGGTGGGTGAGCGCCCTACTGCCGACGGCAGCTAGCCCGTGGACGGCTTTGGTGGCGGGTGGGTAAGCACGCCCGCCGGCAGTGTCGGCCACGTGGCGTTGAGCGGCAGTGGCGAGGCGCCTCGCCGCGCGGCACCCGGCCCACGTGGTACTTTGGCGGCGGGTGAAGCACGCCCGCCCGGCAGTGTCGGCCCACGTGGCGTTGAGCGGCGATTGGCGAGCATACTGCTGCGCGGCCGGCCAGCGTGGCGGCTTTGGCGGCGGGTGGCGAGCACACCCGCCGGCAGATGTCGGCACGTGGCGTTGAGCGAGTAGGTGGCGAGGACGCCTACCGCTGCGGGCGCCCGGCCACGTGGCGTTTGGGCGGCAGTGGGCGAGGCGCGCCTGCTGCGCCCGCCGCAAGGCAAAAAGGTGGGATGTGGTGGCTTCGCCTCGAAGTCTCCTTCCCCCATCGTACTATGTCAGAAGCGAGTCTGCTGTGTCAGGTCCGTCGATTACAAGGAATTCTGATACAAGCCCATTCCTCTGACGCCTCTCACCTACCCGTCACCAAGGGGTCACATCCCAGGCGGACCGGGCGAAGCCATGCGTCGGCATTTAATGAAATTTGGAGGCAGGGACAAGCCAGAAGGTGTAATAAATGTATATAGATCAGCATGATGACACCCCTTGTACCTACCCCCGTTAGTCTTGGCTATATAAGGGCACCCGGGTGCATGGGGAAAGGGAGGATCGAGAGTTCAGCTGTAGAGCCTAAGGGAGAACTTGTAAACAAAAAGCTCTGTACTAGCTTCAAACACTCTATAAAAGATCTAGCAGGACGTAAGGCTATTGCCCTGGCTGAGGGAGCCTGAACCTGGGTAAAAATCTTTGTGTCATCTTAGTTCATAGGCTCCGGAGTCCGCCGTGTGGGAGTCATTAGGGTTTTCACTTGCTAGGGTTTGCCAGCCGCGAAGACGCCCTCCTCTTCGAACCAAACCCGTCTCAGACTCGGGCTGTCGAGTGGAATACGCCGGCATGCGGCGCGCTAGGTAGGGGGCTAGTGGTTGGTTTTCCCGGCCAACTCCCTGGCGGACTTCGGCGTCCTTTGTTCGAAAGCAAGCCCGCGCATCTGGAGATGGCGGGTTCTCAATGTCAAGAAGCGGCGGGGGCGAGCGTCACCCAGGGCGCATCCCGGCAGTCTCGCCAGATGAAGGATCGTCTCACCCCGCCCCTGCAGAGTGGCAGCATCGCTCCTTTGGAAGCGACGGAGCACCCCGTGCGACGTCGGCTGGCCATGGAGGCAGCCACTCCTGCCCAGAACCTGCATGCGGTTCGCCTCCTCTTGGACCACCCTCTGGTGGAACTTCGCGAGACACTCGGCCACCCGTGGTCTGCGAACATCGCCCGATCTCGTGGAAGCGGCCCAACTTCGGGTAGGGCTCCCCGACCGGCCGGGTACCGTCGGTACACCGTTGCCTGGGGCGCATGCTGAACGCACCCAAGCGTCTAGCCGCCCTAACAAGAGTAGCTCTGGCCAGGCGGGCCGGAGCCGAAGGAAGGGCGCGCGCAGTGCTGGTCCCGGTTCCGCGAGGGACCATGGGGACCTTCGGGTTCATCTGGACGATAGCCGGTGGCGGCGTGGTGATGACCTCCGTGGTCGCCTGCCGCGCCACCCAGCCCAGGAGCGTTGCCGTGGGAAGCGGATAGCCTCTGATGGTGAGAATCCCTCCCATGATTCTCACTCTCGGACCAAGGAGGAGGTTCACTCCTCCGACTCTATAGGAAGCCAGGCCCCACGCTCCGGGGACGGTCTCCGGACCGGGCCTCCGGTGAGCGGCTAGGCTCCCTTTATGGCGTCGGGTGCCAGGCCTTCTCCCGACGGTTGTGCCGTGTGGCGTGGCCCAACAGGTTCCGCCCGGCGTCCACAGAAAAGTATGATGACACCACCAATCCGGAGGAATTCCTGTAGATCTATACTACGGTGGTGCGAGCAGCTGGCGGGTCTGAAAAGATCATGGCCAATTACCTCCCAACGGCCTTGACGGGCTCTGCCCATTCCTGGCTATTGAACCTCCTTCGAGGGTTAGTGCACTCATGGGAGGAGTTGTGCGACCTCTTCGTCGCCAACTTTCAAGGCTCCTTTGCGCAGCCAAGCGTGGAGGATGACCTCCACGCTCTGGAGTAGGAGAAGGGGGAGTCGTTGAGCGACTTCATCTGGCGGTTTTGCCACTGCCGCAACACGATCCCCCATATTTCGGAGCAATCGGTGTCATCGCCTTTCGAAGAGGCATCCAAGACCGTAAGATGAAGGAGAAGATGGCCACCGTCCATCGGGAACTTTCTCCCTCGCACATAAATGTGCACGGGCATGGAGGCAAGGGGCGGCGTCGGCAAGGATGGCCGAGGCAGGGCGGCGGAACCTCAAAGGGTTCGGCCATGCGGCAAGAAAGGTCTTGAGCGTGAGGCAGGAGAGATCAGGCGGGTCTTGGCCGCCGAGTGTGACCGCGATGACCCCGCGCCGCGGAAAGCGCAACCGCCGTGACTGGCGTGATGACCGTCGTGATCGGTGCGATGACCGCCGCGGTCATAGGAACGACCGCCGCGAGCGAAAGGAGGGCGAGCTCTATTGCCCAATCCATCGGACTAACACTCATGACCTGGACGGCTGTCGGGTCGTGAGCAAAATGGTGGAGTAGCGGCTCAAGGAACGCCCGCCGGCGACCAAGGCGAAGACCTCGCCTGGCCTTCCTTCCAAAGAAAGCGGATCACGCTGTGGCGTACATCAACGGTGATTCATCCACCTTCTCCTCCAACGCCGCATATAAACGGCTAAAGAGGGAAGTGTGCGCCGCAGCATCGAGCTCAGGGGTGGGTCGGATGCTGAAATGGTCGGAGGAGACGATCACTTTCAATCGGGCTGACCACCCAGAAAGCACCACCGGCCTAGGACATCTCCCGATCGTGGTGTCGCCCACGATCCGGAATGTACGGCTGGGGCGTGTGCTGGTGGACGGAGGGAGTTCCATCAACCTCCTGTCCTCTTTGGCATTTCTGGAGCTCCAGATCCTGTAGCAGGATCTGCGTCCGGCTCTGCTTTCTTCGGGATAGCCCCGGAGGCTAGTTTGCTCCCCTTGGGTCAGGTGCGCCTCCCCGTCACCTTCGGGGAGAAAGACAATTACCGCACCGATATGGTGGACTTCGAGGTCGCTGATTTCGACCTCCCCTACAATGCCTTGCTTGGCCGACCGGCATTGGTCAAGTTCATGGCGGCAACCCACTATGCCTACATGGTGGTGAAGATGTCGGGGCCCGGCGGCCTCATTACAATTCAGGTGGACAGGTCGGAGGCCTTGTGCTGCCACAAGCATGCATGGGACCTGGCCGGCGCCACCTGCGTCGGGCGTGCTGATGCCGCCGGCTCGGGAGCCCCTCAGGCCCGGACCCGTGCCTCACCTGGCTCTACCGGTGAGGTTAAGGTGGTCGCCCTGAATGAGGGTGAGCCCCGAAAGACCGTCAACATTGGCGCCAGCCTCAGCGCCAAATAGGAAGACGCGCTCATCACCTTCCTCCAGTCTAACTCCGACGTGTTCGCCTGGCAACCGTCCGACATGACTGGGGTCCGCAGGGAGGTGATCGAGCACCGATTGGCAACGCTCCTCGAAGCGCGCTCGGTCCGGCAAAAGGTCCAGAGGCAGGCGCCGGAGTGGCAAGATGCCATTCGGGAGGAGGTAGAGAAGCTTTGCGTCTTGAGGTTAGTCGAAGTCTCACCCCGAGTGGCTTGCCAACCATGCTTGTCAAGAAGTCCAACGGAGATGGCACATGTGTGTCGACTTCAACGACCTCAACAAGGCTCGCCTGGGATCCTTACCCCTGCCGGCGGGTCGACCTCATTGTTGACTCCACGGTAGGGTGTGAGCTGCTATGTTTTACGGATCGTGATTCGGATACCACCAGATTAGCATGGCGGTAGAAGATGAATAAAAGATTGCTTTTGTAACCCCTACGGTGTTTATTGTTATGTTAGAATGGCTTTTGGTTTAAAGAATGCTGGTTCTACTTATCAACGTGCCATGCACATCACTTTCCGCCCGCAGATAGGGCGAAACCTTAAGGTCTACGTTGACGACTTAGTTGTGAAGATTAAAAAGAGCGAAGAACTAATCCAAGACCTGGAGGAAACCTTTGCTAACCTCTGGAAGAATTGCCTGAAGCTCAACCCTGAAAAATGTGTGTTTGGTGTGCCCTCCAAGAAGTCTTTGGGTTTCACAGTGTCCAACCGGGGTATTGAAGCCAATCCTGATAAGATAGCGGCCATCGAGCACATGAAGCCGCCAGTGCGACTCAAACAGGTCCAGTGCCTGGCCGGTCATCTAGCCTCCCTAAGGCGGTTCATTGCCCGATTGGGAGAGAGAAGCTTGCCTCTGTTCAAGCTGTTGAAGTAGACTAACCACTTTGAGTGGACAGATGACGCGCAGAAGGCATTTGAAGACTTGAAGCAATACCTCACCTCTCCCGGTCTTTGGTCTCCCTGTGCGAGGCGAGTCATTGCTCCCAGACATTGCTGCCACTCTGAGGTGGTGGCGCGTCATCTTGTTCTTGAGAGGAAGGTGTCGAAGCGATCTACTACATCGACAAGGTCTTTGCATGAAGCGGAGACTCGATACCCGCAGGCTCAAAAAATGTTGTATGCGATCTTGGTGGCATCCAGGAAGCTGCGACATTATTTCTAAGGGTGAGAAATCACCGTGGTCATGGCCTACCCTCTGCGAGAAATTCTTCACAACCGTGAAGCAGAAGGCCGTATTGCTAAATGGTCGGTAGAACTGGGGGAGTTCAACCTCAAATTTGTACCCTGCACCGCCATCAAGAGCTAGAAGTTGGCGGAGTTCGTCGCCGAGTGGACTCCCGCCACTCCTGGAGTTGAAGAGGCACCCGCTCCTTCTCCCTGGACCTTATTCTTCAATGGCTCGTTCAGGCTGGAAGGCGCGGGGGCTGGGGTTGTCCTGGTCTCCCCGACCGGCGACACCCTCCAGTATGTGGTCGCCCTCGACTTCAAGGCCACAAACAACGTAGCTGAATATGAGGGCCTGCTGGCAGGGTTGCGCATCGCTACGGCGCTGGGCATCCGGCATCTCCAAGTCAATGGTGACTCCCTGCTAGTCATCAACCAAGCGCGGAAGGAGTTCCAGTGTTCTGACCCCACCATGGTGGCGTACCTGGCGGAGGTCCAAAAAATGGAGTGCCGCTTTGAAGGATTGGGGTATGTTCATATCCCTCGACGCGACAACCACCTTGCGGACGGGCTTTCACAGCTCGCGTCCTCAAGGGCTTCTGTTCCGGTCGAGGTCTTCGAAGAAAGACTATCGCGACCGTCCATCACAGCCCCCAGTTCAGGTGGGGATGATGGTGTCGCTGTCGCAGCCCCTAGTTCAGGTGGAAACGACGGCATGGCCGCTGCGCCCTCCGGCTCAAGCGGGGAAGGCGGCGCGCCTGCCTCCGATTCGAGAGGGAAGGCGGCGTGCCGCCTCGGCCCAGTGCAGGAGGAAGATGGCGGTCTTGCCGATCAGACACCAAGGGAAAAGCTTCGGCCCGGTAGTGCAGGGCGAGCACCGAGTGTTTGCCACGCTTGGCTAGGAAGGTCAGTGGATGGATCCTATCCTAGCCTTCCTGCGTGACCAAGTGATCTTCGACGATGATGCCTCAGCTGAGAAGATTACACGCAAGGCCAAGTGCTATACTCTGGTAGGTGGGGACCTATACCGCCAGAGCAGAAACGGAGTTCTACTGAAGTGCATCACTCGGGAAGAGGGGAGCAGCCTGCTCTCTGATATCTATGGAGGCGTGTGCGGGAGCCATATGTCCGGCTAAACGCTAGTCGGTAAAGCGTTTCGCCAAGGATTTTATTGGCCTACTGCCCTCTAGGATGCTTGCGAGTGGTGAAAATCTGGCTTGTCGAGTTCTTCGCCAGGCAGATCCACCGACCAGCCCAAGCTCTACAAACCATTCCGCTCTCCTAGCCGTTTGCGGTCTAGGGGCTGGATATCCTGGGCCCGTTCCCGCGAGCCACAGGGGGCTTCACCCATCTCTTCGTCGCCATCGACAAGTTCACCATCTAGGTCAAAGCCGAAGCAGTACGTGCCATTACGGCTTCCGCTACCATCAAATTTATGCACGGGATCTTCACACGTTTTGGAGTCGCCAACCGCATCATCATCGACAACGGGACCCAATTCACCAGCGCGGCCTTTCTAGAGTTCTGTGACGAGATGGGCACCAAGGTATGCTTTTCGCCGGTTGCCACCAAGAGTAATGGTCAAGCGGCGAAGCCAATGCATTGTGTTGAAGGGCCTCAAGACGAGGGCGTTTGATCGGCTCCACAAGCGGGGGGCGCGATGGATGAAAGAACTCTCGGCTGTGCTGTGGTCCTTCGCACCACGCCCAGTCGGGCCACTGGCGAGACACCTTTCTTCCTGGTGCACGGGGCGGAAGCTGTTCTCCCCTCTGAGCTGTCGCTCGGTTCTCCGCGTGTCTCGGCGTTCAACGAGGAAGGCCAAGAGATCTCCGGCGAGAAGAAGTCAACCTCCTAGAGGAAGTGCGTGACCGGGCCGCCCTTCGCACCGCCTGGTATCAGCAAAGCCTCAAGCGGTACCATGCCACCCGGGTCTCCGAGAGAACAACGGCGATTAGCGACCTAGTCTTCTTGCGCAGATTGAGACGATACCGGTTGCACAAGCCGCTCCCGATGGGAGGGCCTTTAAAGGTGGTTTCATATCTCGACCGGGCGGTCCGGTTGGCCGAGAGGCGGTTAAGAATCGGCGAATTCCTACAACATAGAGTTGTTGCGGAAGTTCTATCCATGAAAAAATTGTAAGTACCTAGCAGTTCGCTTTGGTCAGCCTCGAGGTAAGTCTTTCCCCCGGCTGATCGGCGGCTACTGGCGATTAGTAAAGTTGTTGCCTTGAAGGCTTTTGCTTTACCATCTTTATCTCTTTTGCGCCCCAAGGGGCAGTTTCTCGTATGGGTGTTGTTGTTTTCGACTATTTGGAAATTCTCTATCGATCCGTGGTGGCACCCGGCGCCTGCGTGGGGCAAGAACGGGTAACCGGGGGGCGAGTTTGGCATGGCACCCAAACGCGGCTCGCACGCCTCGGGTTGGCTCTTAGAAGCACCGCTGGTCATCACCGCGAGCGCCGTTGGTCTATTACCACTCCTGGAAGCCCGCTTCTTGGCCACGCAGCACTGTGGTTCGATTCCCAGAAAGGTCACATGGACCTAGAATCCAATAAGAATGGACCATAACGATCCCACACGAGGGTTTATGTTATTTAAATCCTCCCTACATATGCCACACGTAATGTCTGCTTGTCTTTGCGATAGATGTGTGTGCTGCAGGAAGAAGATCAAAGCATCGACCCACTCCAAAGAAAAGCTCAACATCGCCCAAGTCTTTGAAATTTGATGCCTGACAGTTCAGTCGTCGCCCGGATGCACAGGGCTGGTCATCCGATGCTTTGGCCGATCGCCCGTGGTGCATAAGCTAGATAAGTGTCTTGTGCTACACTTCTAATCCTTTGCTTATGTATACACTGAGATGGGCCAAGTTATGCGTGATTGTCGCGGGCATAAAAAACCAACGGCCCCTTGGTGATAGAAGGAAAGTGCTAAGTGTTAGCGTCCGGCAAGGGCAAGTGACCGGAGTCTTGAGTTAGAGCACGGTACTCGAACACTTCGCACGCCTCGGGTTGGCTCCTTGAAGTACTGGCGGTTGTCACCATCGAATCTTCTGCGGCCTAAAACACTCCGGAAAACTTGTTGCCTCGCCACGCCCTTTGCTGAAAGACAGTTCGAGGAGATCATCAGGATCGAAGTCCTGAAGGGATTTGAACCAGCGACAATCTTGCACAAAAACCTAAAGCTAAGGTCATTTCGCATTTAGCGTGAACCGGGTTTAAGGTCATTTTTACCTAAGTTCTGCGTAACTTGCGTGGTTTGTGCTTGCATTTGTAGCCGGCTACACGTGACCTAAAAAGGGATCCCGAAGTATTGCCCTAAACTTGAAAGCTTACTTGGCGTTATGGCTAAGTTCAAGGCTGGTCGCCTGGCAGCTCTGACAAACGGAATCAATCAAGCAAAGTAAACAAGTGCACGGGTAAAGCAAGTAAAAACATCCGTTACGCTAAGATTTGTCCAGATGTTGGTGCATGCAGGAAGATAGATCAACACAAGACAAAAAGAAGAAGAAGCAAAAGAACTAAAACGGTTGCCCAGCCCTTCACTTGTCGCCTAGGTCAAGGTCGCCGGCACCCTCTCCCTCCTCCGCCAGCGGGGTGGAGACATACATGACCGGCTGCTCCACCTGCAGCAGCTCGGCCACGTGCTCGACGGCTGCGCGCACCCATGCCTCCGCCTCCGCCGCGTCTCCCTCAACGCCGGCCGTCACCACCGCCATTGGATCGAAGGCGGCGTCGCGGCTGGCGCAGCAGGACAGCACGTAAGTCGTGGCCATGATCGTAACTTCCCGCCCCTCTCTGGCGGAGCGGGCGGCCAGGGCAGCGAGCAGCCCCCGGAGTGCCTCTGCGGCCTGGTTGGTCGCATGGGCGAACTGCAAGACGAAGTCTTGCAGGGGCGTATTCAGCGCCACCCCAAGGGCTCCAAACACCTCTTCGTGCGCTGGAAGGCCTTCTTGAGCATGATGGCGAGATTGTGCCACAGGCGAAAGGACTCATGCTCCAAGTGCTTCAGCGCCGCTTCGGCCCTCTCCACCCACAGTTGCATGGCGCCACGTTGGCCCTTTCCTGCACCAATTCCGCCTCCGCCCTCTCCCGCTCCCGCACCAGCTCGCCGCTCACTGACGCCAACTGTTGGGATGTCTGAGCCCCGTGCCTGGCGGCTGTGGCGAGGACGGTGCCTAGCGAGGCGTGTATTCCGCCAAGTTCGGTGAAGAGCTCGGCAAGCCTTGGCCGAGTCGATGGCGGTCGAGGCGAGATGGCGGGCGCTAGTGCTAAGTGCGCCTCTTGACCCTCTCGTGGCGTGGCGGCAGGGCGCGCGGATGTCTGCGCCTCAGGCGTCTGAGGAGCGCCTGGCGGCACCTCAAATGGCGGCGTCGGGCGTAAGCCCACCCTGTTGAGGGGTGGCATGGGCTCTCGTGGCTAAGGGCGCTGGCGCCGTAGTAGTCGGGGCCGGCGCCGAAGGAGAAAGAGCCGGTGAAGGCGAGGGAGCTAGCGCCGCAGGAGACGGCGGCTCCGGTGATGAAGTCGTGGTAGGGGGCGGCCTATGCCGCCGCCCCTTGTGAAGGTGCCGCCGCATCAGGGTTGGCGGCGGTAGGAGTCTGGCCCGTGACACGGACCTTCTTGGGGTCCGGGCCCGTGGCGTCCGGGATGAGTGGCCGCTTGCCTGTGCCCGATCGCTGGCGGTGGTCATTCCCCTGATCACCAGCGAACCGCGGGCGGGCACCACGACAAGTCCAGTGGAATCCATTGGCGGGAGCTGCCTGACGATCTGCAGGCGCTCCGCGTGCTCCAAATCGGCGAGCGGTCGGGCCGCTGCTGGAAAATCCAAACCGCTTGGAATCGGCGGCATCAATCCGGCAAGCCATTTGCTAATGAGTTGCCCCTCCAGGTTTCCCGCACCTGGCAAAAGATAAAGAAAGATTGCCGGTTGGTAGGAAGCCGCAGAAAGAAGCGTGTATGCGAAAAAAGCCAAAGGAAATCAAAACTTCGACCGAATGCGTGCGTTATGTAAATAAATGCGCTGTATCTTGCCATGCAGGATGGGCGCGTCGACGAAGGGGGCTGATTCTCCGGGTTACGAAGTCCCGGACCACCAGCGCCCTAGTTAATCCAGCGTCCCGCAGTCTGTTGATGCGGGCCGCCATTGCAAGGAGCTCTGCCGTCTCCTCGATCAGCGAATTCCAATTTTCGGAGGCCTCCGCTACCCCGGCGGGCACCTCTAGGGCGTCGACTCGCTGTCATCACTGATGTACAGCCATTCACTGCGCCACACCTTCCAGTTGGATCTGGGCTGAAAGGCAACGTAGCGGGAGGCCAATCCGTCTCGAAGGCGGAAGTAGCAGCTCCCCACTACCTCGCCGTCGGTAGAGCCGCGGCAAAGGAAGAAATGGCGGAAAAGAGGAAGATTCGGCATCACCCCCATGAACATTTCACAGAGGTGCGCGAAGATGGACAGGGTAACGATGGAGTTGGGGGTGAGGTGAAGGTGGTGGATTTCATAAAAATGGAGGACGGTGAGGAAGAAGTCGGAGAACGGCGGGACCAGACCCGCCATCATCGCCCAGACGTGGATGAGAATCTCATTGGAGAGGCACCGCAGTGTAGGGGTCCCCGCCCGAAAATGGAAGGTGCCCTCCGGTGCGATGTGGGAGATCCTCGCCACCGTGGCGGCATCAACGGTGGAAGCGGGGATGGAGCGCACCATGAAGGCAAGGAAGGTAAAGATTTTGAGCGAGGAAGACGAAGAAGCGAAAGTTGAAGTGCGCAAGAAAGCGAATATGTAACCGCTTGATCTGAGCGTATCTATATATACACGCCGCCCACACCGACGGTTCGTGAAGAGACAAGATCGTGCGCCGTTTCGGGTCCTAAGAAAAATTGGCGGATGCGAAGAAGCATGGGGACCGAGGCGGACGCATCCTCATGAATGGTGGCCCCATCCAAGAATGCACCGGTATTTAATGAAGACCCCAAAAGGCCCTGACACGCGTTCCAGGACGGGCCCGGGGGCTACTGTCAGCGTACTTTGCGCTAGGGTTCACTCTCCGTCGCACAAAAGCATGCGTGGCCTGCGTGGCGGCCTGGCAGGCAGGTGGGCGAGCACGCCTTGCCCGCTAGGCGTCGGTCCACGTGGCGCTGGGTGAAAGGTGGCGAGGCGCCGCTGCTCGCGGCACCAGGCCGCGTGGCGGCTTTGGCGGTGGGTGGCGAAACACGCCCGCCCGGCCAGTGTCGGCCCACGTGGCGTTCGAGGCGGCAGTGGGCGAGGCGCCTGCTTTCCGGCGCCCGGCCCACGTGGCGGCTTTGGGAAGCGCGTGGCGAAACACGCCCGCCCGGCCAGTGTCGGCCCGCGTGGCGTTGAGGCGGCGATTGGCGAGACTTGTTATTGTCCTTATGATTTAGGGCTGGTTGCTTCAGAGGCACTCTCCAGGAGAATGGCTTCCTTCACAACTGGAGCAATTGATCGCATGTTCGTCAGCAGTATGTCCTATTTCTCCATAGCGAATGCACGCACGATCTTCTAAATTGTTTGGTTGACAGCACTTCATAGAACAATGTCTAGATCTAGAACAAAGTGCAGGGATAGCGTTTCTCTCTGATTCCATTGTGACCATACTATTCCTAAATGAAATAAAGAGACCACGAAAAGTAACAACGAATTCATTCCAAGTGATATTCTTCGGGGATCAAGGTTAGCACAATTGTTCTTCCACCATTTGGCAACAATTCGTTGTAACTGATACGAAGCATACCAGACCTTTCCATCACTTCTGCACTAAGTTAGGAGTAGCTTCTTCTCAATAGTCTCGAGCCAATCCTCTGCTTCTAAAGGTGAAACATTTCCTTAACACGTTGGTGGACGAGTCTTTATGAATTCTAATAACCTCGAGTAAATACAGGGATCACTAGTAACAATTCGAGATGCTTTGCTGACATTAGCTTGATTAGTCCTATTCTGTATTTGCTTCATCATTGCCTGCATTAACTGAGTCCGAGTAGTCAAAAATTCTCTAAAATTCTGCCTATCTATCTGTAGTGACAATTGAAGAACTGATCCATCCTTAGAGTTTCCACTGAGTTGATTTTCACTTCCACTAGCTCCATTGCTATCGCTAATCTGAACCATCCACTTGGTTACCTTAAAGGATTTAGGGAAGAGGGAAATAGCATAGGTAAGGAGCAAGAATCCTAACACAGGGGAGATAGGTTTAGCCCAATAATTTAAGCAATCAATATTAATAACTTGGTATGGTCGCTTATATAAGCCTAAAAGCTTTCCAACACATACTGCACACCCAGCAATCAAAAAGAACCAATTCCACCTAAACACACAAAACTACCGTCTACATGGGCGACACCCCTATCTTAGGAAACGCGACTCCCACACATGAGTCTCAACTGGCTACTTGAAGCACTGAGTCTTCTAGCTCTTGAAACACTTCATTGACCCGCTCTTCCATGAGCTTGATGATTCTTTCCTTTGTGATCTTTATGGTAGCAGCAGGCACTCGATGCCATCTCCTAAAGTGTGGCATATCGTTTTCTACTTAAGATAACTCAGGTAAGATTTTAACTCAATTTAGCAGAGGAAGAGGAAGAAATTTCAGCAAGGGACAAGAAAGAATTTTTGGTAAAGACAGAAATAGAAGAATGAGATAAGTCGAGAACACATTATTCTTCTAGGTTAGGTCTTTTACTTTTAGAAAATAATTTTGAAGGACCTATAGAGACGACCAACTATTTAGAGTCAAGACCTACAGTCAGTATGGCTCTGATACCACCTTTGTCGGGACCCGAATATGTAAATCCGGACCCTTTGTGTATACTGCACTAGTCCAGGATCATGCTAGTGCACACAGGCTCAACATTAGTGAATATCACAATCATACACAGCGGAAATAAGATAAAATACATTATATACTAAATATTACTAGTTGAATGACCTTATGGTCAACTTACTTAACAATGCCTCACAAGGCTGAACAACAAATTGAACTGCAGCGGAAATGAAGTCGTAGATAAACCCCTCAGTATACCACAAGCAACTGACAAGGCTCACACCCGAAACATTCGTCTCTTCATGGTACACCTTCTTCAGCACTGATGATGTTGTACACAAGGGTGAGTACATAAAGCACTCAACAAGTTGTGCACAGAATGCAATTCTAACATAACTACATGCAAGGCTTATTCCAAAGGAAGGCTAACAATGGCTATTTTGCAGTAAAGCAGCATTTATGAACAAATACAATACATAGATTGAAAAGACAGTAAAACAAATAACAATAATAGATAGATTCATCATTTCTCAAGTAAACCAAGTTTCCACCTAAATCATGTTCCAACTTTCCATGGCAACCTGCCATCCATCCCAAGTTTTCATTTTTCAAAAGTCTAAACCCTTGACTGTAATTCCCGAGCATTGCTCAATACCGTGAGCACGGCTATCCGAATAGTTTGTACACTCTGCAGAGGTTATGCACTTTACCCACACGACATGATCATCTCTTTGTGCCTGGCCATTAGCACACTTCCTTTGGTGTGCCGGCAGAGAATCATGACAAAGCCTTTACAATGCATCATCTTAACCCGAGACTACCCATGAGGTTTCAACACCGATGGGTTACACCACCTAACAGGCCCCCTCTTGCGCCATGTGAGTTTCCTCCGTACACCCGACTCACACCACCATGATAGTACTCAAGCTAAGACTCGCAAATTAGTCGGCTAAGTCGCCCCTATGAACATGTGGTTGCATGATTGACTTCAGTCAAAGGCTGCAAGGTGTCCTTAAGTTTGATCAAAGCAAGACTTGCACATACCCTCGGCTCCACCGAGCCCACCACACACACTTGCCCTTCCACTTGCTTCAATCTAAAATGATTACCACCCTATTGGTTACCAAGCACCACGTGCTACTCACAAATCAACATCGTTGTGTGGCCTCCCATACGACAACTCAATCTCTTTGTGTGACCACACATGACACACAAGTTAACTTCATTGTTCCATATTCCATTAGTCAAAATTAATAATCAATAATTCATGTACATATGATGACGTGGCATGGCTAAGCATTCTAATCCGATCTAACCATCCATGTTGATTTCATTATTAACCAACTATAGTGAACCAACCTAAGGTGACAAGTGGAGTATGGCATACAATTAACAAGGTAGGGTATAATTCAAAGGGTACATTAGCTAATCCCAAAATTATGTTGAAAACATTTATACACATAAATAACATGCAATAAAGTAAATCAAAATAGCAAATAATCTAGCTTATGGGTGCAACAAGATCAAAGCACAACTTGCCTTAGGAAAACCCTTATCCATACTCTGAACCTCAATCTTGAGTTGGTGAATCTTCCCCGGATGCGTCATACAATTTATCGTCTATGCGACACAAAACAGAATGCCAAATAAATACCAAAATAGAGGGTAAACAAACTCTAAAAATCAAATAAAATTCACCAATAGATAGATCTCAATTTTACAAATTTTTAGAAATTTGAATCACCTCAATCGGAGTTCGTATGAGGGAGAACGAGCTCTCGAAAGATTCAAAAATCAAAAACCCTTAAAATTATAAAATCAAATATTAATCTGAATTATTTTATAAAAGAAAAATCGCTTTTATTGTGTAGGCGTGACGTCAGCCCTGGTCGGGACCAGTCGTGTGCTGACACGTGTTTCCCCGGTTGCTCTGAGATGTGGGCCACGCCCATCTGCTAACCGAGCTGCCACAACGCATCCATGCTGCACCCACGTCACTGCCACATAGTCGCCACGTCTAAACGGGAAACTCCCTGGCAGCCACGTGTCAATCGCCCGGGCTATCGACGGAGAACGGCAGTGCTCGTGGCCCAATGGTCGCCGGCGACGTACGGGGAGGGCACCTACGAACTCACCACGACGATGTCTTTCTCATGACGCGGTCAGATGTCCTAGCCATGCACTGGTCCGGCGGCGACGCCTGCTTCTTCTCCAGCGGCGGCGGTCTCCGCGGTGAATCTTCCCTCTGATGGTGCTCTAGCACAACGGAGGCGCGCACAAGGTGCTCCGGGCCATGGCGAAGCAGATGCGACTGGTCTCAGGCTTTGCGGGGGCTTAACGGCGATGAATCGATGACTTCTTTGATGCGGCGGCACACGGTGATCCTCGCAAAATCAGACGAAACGGCGGCACGGATCTGGTAGCTACCTTAGGGCTTTTGCTCACAGAGACTTGGCGATCGTGGTGCGCTACTTAAATAGGCCTAGGAGTCCCCGCTTTACCCGCTCCCACCCGGTGTCCATGGCGAGCACGGAACAGAGCCCGGATTGGACACGACGAGGACGACGAGCGGATGCTGTACACTTGGCACTATGGACGAACCAGATTGACAGTGACGCGGCATGATTCTACCGGATTCTCAAGGGTCAACGACCAGGGTCCAATGAGTCATGAATTTGTCACGATCCATCCTGTGCGTCCAGACTTAATCCAACGGCAACAATTTGAAGATGGCCTTTACTGTTTCGCCAAATCTGGACCCTCCATCCTCCATCCAACGCTCGCATCTTGCTAGGGTTCTGGTCATGATTCAGACCATCGGATGAAAATCCAACGATCACCAGCTGGTCTTCTAAAACGCAGGCCAGCAGGCCGCACAGTAAGTGGGCTCGGCCCTTACTGTTCATAGGTTTTCCCTCGAATTTTCCATTTAAAATAATTACACAAATTAGTTTGGTTTGATTTAGGCACTAATAATATCAGGAAAAATACAATAAAATCCTCATAAATACTTTGAGACATTTTAAACTTTAAATAAAATATTTTTAGTAAAACTTTATATTAGTTTTTGTCTATATTTAATTAGTTTTCACAAAGAGCCAAATTACTTAATTAAAAATAACTTCGAATAAATCTCAAAAAATTCCAGTAATTTCAGAAAATTCACAAATCACACAAATAGCAATAAAACACTAATAACTAATTTAAAAGAGCCAAAAATTTGGGATGTTACATTGAGGGGGCCTGAACTTGGTGTCATCTTGTTCATAGGCTCCGGAGTCCGCCGTGTGGGAGTCATTTGGGTTTTCACTCGCTAGGGTTTGCCAGCCGCGAAGACGCCTTCCTACTGAACCAAACCCGGTCTGTAGACTCGGGCCTGTCAGGTGGAATACGCTGACAACAGCTAATATGGTTAATTTGCAATAAAGCTGCATTTATGAAAGAATAGCATAAATAGATTGAAAAGATAGTAAAATAAATAATAACAGTAATAAATTTCTCAATTGTTTCCCAATTAAATCAATTCAATCCTTGAATCAAATTCCAACTTCTGTAGGCATACAGCCTCCATTCCCAGTTCATTTTAATAAAATGTAACCCTTGACTATAATCACCGAGTAATGCTCAATATCGCGAGTACGGCTATCCGAACAGATTTTATACTCTGCAAAGGTTATGCACTTTACTCACATGGCATGATCATCTCTAGTTGCCAAGCTATAGACACACTTTCTTTGGTATGTCGGCAGAGAGATCATGACATAGTCTTTACACTGGTGGGACTGGTGACTACCAGTACTACTCGCTACTCTGTCTAAACCCAGTACTACTCGCTAAGATTTCAACACTGGTGGGACTGGTTACCACATCCAAGGCCTCTTGCGCTATGTGAGCCACCATGTGCGAGGACTAGTTAGCACTACCCCGGTCTCACACCACCACTAGTAGTACCAAAGCTTAGACATACCAAATTAATCAGTTAGATTTATCCCATTCCAAATATGTAGTTGCATGATTGACGTAAGTCAAATGCTTATAAGGTTAAATCCTTAATTGACCAAGGCAAGACTAACAAAAAATTTACCATTACCATAAATTATCATATACCATCATAAACAATGAAACCGCCTAAATGCCACATTGGCCCACCACAAATTCTTGCCACTTGCCTCAGTCCAAATCATTGTAGCACCCCAGTTGATTACCAAGCACCACGTGGCATCAACAAATCTACATCGATGCGTGACATTCTTCGTCACTGCAACTCAACATTATTGTGTGACAACACCTGACACGCTAATTTATAATTATGTTTCACATTCCATTAGTCAAGATTAACTTTTGGTATTCCAAATATATGAATTGACACGGCATGGCTAAGCAAACTAACATGGTCTAACCAACCTATGTTGATTGTTAATATTAACCAACAAATGACAAACTATTCTAGGGTGACAACTGATCATGGTATACAAGTGACAAGGTAGGGTATAGATCAAGCAGGCAGATTAACTAGATCCCAAACTAGTTCAAAACAATTGTACACATAATATATCATGCATAAAGTAAAGCAACATAGCAATTTTATAAACTGGGTTCAACATAATCAAAGCACAACATATCTTCAAACAACTCCGAATCCTGCTCTGGACCTTACTCGTTTGCTAGCTCCTTGACCACAAGCTCACCAGACAACTCGACATCTACACGAAACGAGATAGAAAGCAATAAATATGAAAAATAGAGAGTAAGATTAACTCCAAAAATTAAATAAAGTTCACCATTAAATAGAGCATGATTTTACAAATTTGTAGAAACTAGAACCACCTCAATCGGAGTTCAAATGCAAAAGATATAGCTAGTCAAAGTTTGAAATAAAAGATAAATCAGAAAATTGGAAAAACCAAATTATTTTTATACTAAAAAATAGTATTTATGATATCATGTTGACATCAGCACCAAATATGATTTTTGGCTAATTATTATTCTAAAGAAAAATCAAACTGTGACGTCACACTGACGTCAGCGGACACACGGCAGCACCATGGGCCGACACGTGTCGCAGGTGTATAGACCCGGTCCACGGTTCACGCTGGTTTTATGGTAGACTCGGTGCACAGTGCCTCGGCTGACTCATATGATCTTGTCCGTTTATCATAGATCCGAAGGACAAGATTCTTGTCCTTGGTTGCTCCTAATGCAACACTGCCTCGATATTACAAGGATCAACTGCAATTCCTTTGATAGCCATCACATGACCAAGAAATTTCACCTTCTTCTTCCAAAAAGTCACACTTACTAAACTTGGCATATAATCGCTGCGCTTGATGCTTCTCTAGAACAAGCCTCAAATACTCTGCATGATCTTCTTCTGTCTTGGAGTAGACAAGAATGTCATTTATAAACACAACAACAAACTCACCCAAGTATTCTATGAAAACCTTATTCATCATGCCTATGAAATATCCCGAGCATTGGTCAACCTAAATGACATAATTGTAAACTCATAATGTCCATATCCTGTTGAAAATACGGTCTTAGGCACATCTTCTACGTGCATCTTCAATGATGACATATCGATCAAAGATCTATCTTTTGAGAAAATTCTAGCTCCTCTTAGCAGATCAAATAAATCATCGATCCTGGGCAATGGATACTTATTCTTGATGGATACTTCATTAATCTCTCAATAGTCAATGCACCACCTTAAGCTTCCATATTTTTTTTCAAATAGAACAGGTGCTTCCCGTGGAGGCAAATTAGGTTTAATGAAACCTTTCTCTCGTAATTTCTCAATCTGTTTCTTCATTTCTACTAATTCTTTTGTAGGCATCCGATACGGTCTCTTTGTTATTGGTGTTGTATCAGGCACCAACTCAATCACAAACTTGATCTCTTGATTTGATGGCATACCATGTAGCTCCTCAGGAAACATATCCAGGTATTCTCTGACAACTGGCACATCTTCTAGACTAGCAACCCACACACTATTTACCATCATCTGACTATTACAAATTGCGGTCGCTTAAAATTCACTTTCTCTCAATTGGAGCTCTCGACCAACACGACTCTTCGGTCACAATCCAAAGCAGCCTTATGCTTAGATAACTAATTCATCCAAAGATAACGTCTAAGGTCTGGTGTCTAATATGGTTCACTAGGAACTTTTCTCCATCCACAAGCAACTTAACTCCAGAACATCCTAGTTAGATCAAACAATAAATGAGTTCTTTTTGACAACAGCAATCTTCTAGTCTGACAAGTTTCACATTGAATACCACTGAACTGGCCATCATTATGCATGAATCATTATCTGGTAAACTATCTGTATAGAGTGAATACACAAAGAAACAACTGACTCTTTATTTATCATAAAACCTTTATTCCAAAACTTCTTGTGCCAACATATCAAACATCTTTACTTCATTTTCTTAAACAAGAAAATCTTTACATTGATTTTTCAACCAATCACATTTCAATACGAATAGAGTTATGACTTTGTGCAAAGTAAAATCAATGATCTAGACTTTCTCGATTTAGCATTAGCGCTGAAGTTTTGACAGGGGTGAAGTTGAGATTGGAATGAACCGGCGTGACCTCTTTCTTCTGAGGGTAGTTATTGGCAAAATGCCTAGGCTTATGACAGGTGTAGCAGATTTTTGGAGGCAAACTCCTTCCTTAAATATTGTTGACTAGTGTAGTGTCTTTGTTCAAACGCCTCTTCTTTAATTGATTCTCTGGGCAAACTGCTCTTGCAACTTCGCCACTCACTCTTGGCATTATGTACTTGACTGAGGTGACTTCCGGAATGACCACAGCTGTAGGGGATACTCGTCTTCTTTGTGGGTATTGTTTGACAAAATGGCCTCCGTCTTGATAGTAATGGCACAAATGTTTGCATCGTTGTGCCTTATTGGATGCAACTGTATGCTCAATATTGCCCTCCTTGTAATTCAGGGTTGGTTACTTCAAAGGACATTTTTTGGCCCAATGTCCTTCTTCATCACATAGGAACACATGCTGTTGGTGACTGTCAATTACTACTTTCTTGATGAGGGCTAACAAGATCAAAGTGCTGCTTCTTTAGCTCTTCAAGTGACATTACCTGTGTAGCTGGTGTCCCACATCCTTCTGCTAATTCTTGAGCAACAATGGCTCATAGATTCTCTTGCTAACGCTGAGTCACAACGGTCACTATCGGATCCAAGGGACATTGAGTTGGGTAGTGATCTCGACCTTCATAAAGGTAACATATGATGTTACTCATAGGACACCCTCCAAGAGAATAGCTTCCTTTACAACTGGAGCAATTGATCATATGCTCATCAGCGATATGTCCTATTTCTCCACAGCGAATACATGCACGATCTTTTGACTTGTTTGGTTGACAACACTTCAAAGAACAACATCTTCATACCGAATAAGGTGCAGGGGTAGCATTCTGGTTTGTATCTGCCATTATTATGCTATCCTCCGGTGAAACAAAGAGATGATGAAAAGTGGCAATAAACTCATTTGAAAATATATTCTGCAGAGCTTCATGATTGGCACAATATTTCTTCCACTATTCAGTAGCAATTCCTTGTAACAGATAAGATGCATACAGGACCTTCTTATCACCTTTATACTAAGCAATGAGTAGCTTCCTTTCAATGGTCTTAAGCCAATCATCTGCTTTTGAAGGCAAAACATTTTCAGAAAACATCACTGGATGAGTCCTTATGAATTCTGATAATCCTAAGTAGGAACAAGGATCATTGGCAACCACTTGGGACACTCTATGACATTGGCTTGATTGGTCATATACTGCATTTGCTTCAGCATTACATGCATCAACTAAGTCTGAATAGTCATAAGCACTCTAAAACTCTGCATATCCATTTGTGATAATGGTTGAAAAACTGATCCATCATTGGGGCTCTCACTCAGTTGATTTCCACTTCCATTGACTTCTGCTGCTTCCACCAGTTTTAACCATCTGCTTGATTGCTCCACAGGGGTTTGGGGAGAGGGAAATAACATAGGTAAGAAGCAGGGATCCTCTTGCAGGGGAGATAGGTTTAACCCAATAATTTAAGCAAGCAATATTAATAACTTGGTATGATTGCTTACATAAGCCTAAAAGCTCTGCAACCCATACTACACACTCAACAATCATGAAAGAACCAATTTAACCTAGACATACAAAACTACCGCCTACATGGGCAACACTCTTACCTTAAGCAAACGCGACTCCCACACATGAGTCTCAATGACTACTCAAAGAACTGGGTCTTCTATCTTCTGGAACACTTCATTGATCCACTCCTTGTTGAGCTCGATGATTCTTTTCTTTGAGATCTTCTAGGAAGCAACAGACACTCAATGCTTTCCCCTAAGGTGTGGTATTTCGTTTTCTACTCAAGACAACTTAGGTAAGGTCTTTAACTCAATTCAGCAAGGAAAAGAGAGAAATTTAGCAATGGGGAAAAGAAGAAATTTTGACAAAGATAGGAATAGAAGAATGTGATAAGTGAAGAACATATTATTCTTTCAAATTAATCTTTCCTTTAGACAATAATTTTGAAGGTCCTATGGAGATGACCAAACTATCTAGGGCCAAGACCTACAGTTAGTATAGCTCTGATACCACCTCTGTCGGGACCCGAATATGCAAATTCGGATCCTCTGTGTATATTGCACTAGTCCAGAATTACGCTAGTGCACTCATGCTCAATATCAGTAAATATCACAATTATACACAGCGAAACATAATAAAAAACTTCATATATTAAGAAAGACATAGTTGAACGACCTTGTGGTCAACCTTACACTTATTAGGCCTTGATGGCTCTGATGCAAAGTAAATAAACAGCAGTGGAACAAAGAACGTCGGTAAATCCTATCAACATGCCACAAGCATCTAACAAGGTTCAACTCCTAGATAATCATCTCCTGGTTGAACTCCATCTCTTTTGTAGGTGTAGACTTCTCTGCAACTGATAGTTTGGATATAGGCAAGGGTGAGTATATGTAACACCCCAATTTTTTGCTTTTCTTGCATTTAAATGGTATTTTGACATTTTGGGAATTTCTGGAATTTATTTGGATTTAATTGGATTTATTTGGAGTTATTTTGAATTAAGCCATTTATCAAATTAATTACATAATAGAAAAGTTAAAATAAAATTTTGCTGAAAATATTTTATTTGAGTCACAAATGTCCTAAAATATTTATGAGAATTTTTCGAAATTTTTCTCGATATTTTTAATGCCCCAAATAAATTATTTTATTTTAGAATTAATTTTATTAGGAAAAGGATTAAAAATCGATGAACGATCTTGGGCCGAATCTTTATGCGCCCGTTCTGAAAACCCTAGCGCCGTAGCCGTCAGATCCTCATCCGACGCTACACGTCGCGCCACGTCGCCTAATCCGAAGTCACTGCCGGGATTCCGCCGCCGCCGTGTGTGGGCCTCGGTCTCCGCTTTTCACGCCGAGGGCGCTATTTAAAGCGCCGCCACCGTAATGTGATCCTTCCTCGCGCGCGACCCGCCCGTACACTTCACGCCACAGTCGCCGTCGCCTCGCCGCCGAGCTCGCCGAAGTTCCCAAAGCCAACCGCCGAGTTCTTGGCGTCGTTTAAATGCGTAGGTGATTCTCCGCTGTCGCCGTGCCACCACCGAACTCACCTTTCCAAGCGCGTCGGGAGCCACTTCTTCGCGGAGAAGCACGGAACGCCGTCGGCCACGTCTTCGTCTCCGTCTCGGTCGAATCGCGCCGCGCATCGCCGCCGGGTTTCACTAACCGCCCGGTAGGACGATCCCCATCCGAGCCGTGAGGTGAGCCCGTCGCCCTCAAAGCAGTGAACTCCAACTTCAAACCTCCGCCGTTAGATGCAAATCCGAGGCGGTAGTAATGCCACGTCGCCGTTCATCGTGCACGTGTCACTAACAACGGACCCACACGTCGGTCGCCGCGCATCACAAGCCTTGTCGCATGAGTCGCCGACAGAGACGGGCCCGCATGTCGGCCAGACGAACCGTGGCGTCACGGTGGGTCCCATCTGTCGATGAGTCGTGATGATGTCATCTTGGCGTCGGACGGAGCCGGTCGGGGCTGGCGTCGGCAAGGCCGCGTGTGGATTACGTGGTGGCGACACGTGTCACCGAGACGCATAATAATTATTTTTCGAAAAGAAAAATATTTATTTAATTCGGTTTAGTGATTTTAAATGTATTTTGAAACTTCAAACGCTTATAACTTTCGCGTTTTAACTCCGATTTGAATGATTCTAATTTCTATAAATTTGTAAAATTGTTATCTTTCTGTTTATGAATTTTAATTGAATTTTTGAGCACTTTTTGTCTACTTTTTATTTATTTATTGGTGTTTAATTGCGTTCTGGCGTAGACGTTGAAGTGCGAAGGTTTCGAGGAGAAGTTCGACCGAGAGCAAGTTCAGAACCGAACCAGCACTTTTGAAGGCAAGTTGTGTTTGATCATGTTGAACCTATTAGAGCAAATTATTTTGATTTAAACTATTGCATGCTAATTTGATAGAAATGACTTTGAATAAGTTTTGGGATTAGTTAAATGCCTAGTTGTTGTATGCCACCTTGTCGTATATAATTGTAAGCCATGAATCCTTTGTCACCCTAGGTTATGGACTAATAGTTGGACATTAATAATTTGCCAACATGGGTTGAGTAGACCGAAGTAGTATGCTTAGCCCTGCCACGTGGACATATTGTGATTTTGGAATACCAAAGTTAATATTGACTTAATGAGATATGGAATGTATTTTGTGAATGAGACATGTGTTATTGAGTTGATGATGGCACGTGGTGCAATGGTAAAGAACCGGGTGGGAAAATGATTTAGGCCGAGGCATCTTGCAAGATTGTTTCGTGGGCCAAGAGTGGCAATCTAGGCGGTCGATTTGGTCTTTTATTGGTTATGGATATTTGAGTTCACACTTGGTTAGTCTTGCCTCGGTCAACTAAGGACTTAACCTTGCGAGCATTTGAGTGAGTCTTTCATACAACCACAAGCTCCGCAATGGGACGGGCTTAGCTGAGTAAACCGGGAAATCTATTCTTTGGTTGTCGTGGTGGTGTGGGGCCGGAGAAGCGGTGAGAACTCACATGGCGCAAGAGGGGCCACAGGTGTGGTAACCAGTCCCTCGGTGTTGAAACCTTAGCGAAGATCTTGGGTTTAGATGGAACTTTGGAAAGGCTTCGTTACGGTTATTTGCCTTGGTGGTATTTGATTGTATCTTGTGGGTAAAGTGTATAACCTCTGCAGAGTGTACAACATATTGAATAGCCGTGCTCACGGTATTGAGCATCGCTTCGGTGATTCTGATCAATGGTTAGATTTTCATGAAAATGACTTGTTTATGGAAAATGCTTGGGTTGGTAATGATGAACTGGACTTAGGATGAGAAAAAAATGATTCTGATTGAAATGTTTGTGAAAGCTATTATTCCTACTCTGCTTTTATCTTGCTTTGCAATCTATTCTCACACTTGAAATGTTGTCTTGCACATGAGCCATAGCCTATCCTTTGTACTAAGCCATGCATATAGTATATTAGCATTGCATTACATGCATGACTTCTTTGAGTGCTCAAAGTACTCACCCCACAACAACACAACTTCAGTTGAAGAAGAAGCAACCCCTGCTCAGGAGGAGGAGTACCAGGAGGAGCCGACGAACTAGGGAGCGAGCCCAGTCAGTTGCCTGTGGAAAATTGGTTGGCGCCACGAGTTTATTTTATTTCCGCTGCATTTGAATATTTTAATAAGTTTTCGCCCTGCGAGGCGTATCTTTGTAACTTGACCATAAGGTCAATCTACTAGTTTGAGTATTTAATTAAAGTACGTCATTATTATTTGGTTATGGTGTGATATATACCAATGTTGAGGCTGTGTGCACTAAGCGTGATCTGGACTAGTCTTGAATACACGAGGGTCGGATTTGCACATTCGGGTCCCGACAGAGGTGGTATCAGAGACATACTGACTGTAGGACTGGCCTTTAGTTAGAATGGTCGTAGTGAGGATAAAATTATTTTCTAAAAAGTTAAAATGCGCCAAGATGATAATGCAATCTTGACTTATCCCTTCTTTCTTTTCATACCCCTTGCTAAATTTAACACGTATTCGCTTTGTTTAAAATTTACGAGTTTCACGTGAGTGACCTTTGGCGATGAGGATGATCCACTCTTTCGGTGGCGCCTTTGGAGATGCGCCATGAGCTTTGGCGTATGATGCATTCTTTGGGAGGTTATAATGAGCCGATCTCTGGGGGACTCATGTAGATCGGGCAGATCGGATATTGCACAGATGTCACTATCACGGTCTCGCTAGGGATAGGGTGAGGCGAGTCATCCCATCCGCATCACTGCCAGGAGGTTGTCATTTGTGGCTGGGATTCGAGAGACATCGCGTCTGGCGATGAGGCGGTGCTCGTACCTACCCGGGAGTTGGATGGCACGATGTTTACGTCACCACCCACGCAGAGACACTCGCTACAACCGAGAGCCCATAGAGGAGGAGGATGCCACGATCACCCACGGCGGATATGTTATCGCTCAAGAGGATGTTATCGGCGAGGCGGTTCAGAGCTGCAGAGGTCTCGTGACAAGTTCACGCAGCGGCGCATATGTTGCGAACTTGTGAGTACTTGGCCCACTCTATCCAGAGGATTGGGGAGCTGAAACAATATGCACGGACCAAAGCCGAGCGATCTTTGAGCTACATGACCCGACCCGGAGGAGCCACAAAGCAGAGCCGCACCAGAGCGAGCGATGGAAGTGAAGTCGGAGCCAGTGGATGTGAAGCGAGCTTGTGGAGGCCAAGCGAGAGCAGTGGAGGTTGAGCACAGCAAGAGGCGCATCCAATGGAGGATCATTGGGATAGGTTTGTACCAGACCAAGACACCCGGTGTATCCACCAGAAGTTCGGTGGGGTTGGCTCGAGTGGCGTTAGGATTAGCGATTGAGACTCCTCGTTGAGTCGCGTCTTGGAATAAGAGTCACCCTTAGAGTTTGACTCCAGTTATTAGTTTGATTTGCTTCTTTCATGCTTGTGAGTGATCGGTATGTGTTGCATGGCCCATAGGCATTGTGAGCAACCATACCTCGATATTAATAAAGTAATAAAGTTAGATCTTGAACTACACCTTTGACCCGCATAAGTACTCTATTACTTGTCTATTCTTATTTCCTCTCGTCTCTAAACCATGGCGCAATCGGCGGATGGTGAACACTCGAGGCAACCAAGGAGGAAATGGGAGTGGTTCTCGCTCAGCTGGAAACATCGATGATGAAGGATTAGGATCTCAACCAAGACCGCCAGATTGACATCTGAAATTTTGGGGCCTTTATTGCTGCACAGACCCGATTAATGCATGCCATGATGCAGCAGATCAGCAAGTCCTTTGCCCAAGCCGCCGCCCAAGTTAACCAAGTCAACCCGGTCAGAGGCCACACTCGAGGTCGTCGAATTCGTGAGGACACGACCGCCTACATTTTAGGGAATGCCAATCCATTGGAGGCGATGATTGTCGAGGGCGATAGAGAAAGTTGCACATTACCGGTGTGAAGGAAATGAGAGGGTACTCTCGCCTCTCATCGACTTGAAGGAACCGCAATGAATGGTGGGAAAACTATCACGCGCTCATGAACACCCACAGACATCGGTGGGAGGAGTTCACAATTGCTTTCGGCGATACCATGTGCCCGAAGGCATCATGGAGCTGAAAAAGGAGGAGTTTAGGGCCTCAAGCGGGGCAATCAACGATGTCCGAGTATCTGAATAAGTTCACGCGGTGCACGCTTCGCACCGAGGATGTAGCAACGGATAAGGCCAGCGGTCTCGATTCATGAAGGGGCTGAATTCGGATTGCAGTGGGACTCATAACCCACACTTTTCTTGACTTTCGAGAGCTAGTGAACAAAGCGCCGATATTGGAGGACAAGCGCAAGGAGCTGGAGGACAAGCTGAAGCGCAGAGATAGCACTGACGAGAGCACGCCAGAGGCGCGGCGTTTGAGGTTACACCAAACCAGTTCTTGAGTTTCACCAAGGAATGTGATGACAACGCCGCCACCAAAGACACGAGACCACGGACAAAATTTCGAACACCAACACCGGTTGGGAACGCAATGAAGCCAAGCATGATCGGTGTGGGCGTTGCTTCGTGCTCGCAACGAGCAGGGCATTTGCCAATTATTGTCCTAGAAGGAGGAGGAGTGACACCAGTTCGCTTCAACCTCGGGACTACTCCAACGAAGACACCTGCGCCAGGAGCAAGCCGTGGAGCTACACAATCTGGAGTTGCCACACAGACCGTAGTAAGGGGCAGAGTCAACCATGTCACCGCAGATGCAGTGCAGAATACATCGGACGTCGTATTGGGTAAGTTACTGGTCAACTCGAGCCACCTGCAGTTTTATTTGATTCTGGAGCTTCGCATTCGTTTATATCTCGGATTTTCTTTGTGAACAATGGGTTGAAAATGGTGAACCTTAGACATGTATTGCTAGTACAATCCGGGATCGAACTCCGATCGATGTTGGATGTTCGGGGTAAAGTTGCTTATAGATGGAGCGAGTTCCTAGCAAACTTAGTGGTGTTAGATACCCGGACCCTAGATGTTATTTTGGGAATGGGCTGGTTGTCTAAGCACAAGGTTGTACTAGACTGTGGACGAAGAGTCATATCAATCGAGAGCCCTTGTGGGAGAAAGATAGAGTTTCAAGCAACCACCGTTCGGGATGGACAGTTGATGGTCAATAGTGTGAAGGCCGTTAGCATAGAAGATGTGCGAGTTGTCAGAGAGTACCCGGATGTGTTTTCAGAGGATTTACAGGATGCCACCGACGAGGACATAGAGTTTATGTCGAGTTAGTACCGAACGGCCCGATAGCGAAGAGACCTTATCGGATGTCAACCGATGAACTGGTCGAAATGAAAAAGCGATTGAGGAGTTATTGGATAATGGATTTATTAGACCTAGTTTGTCGCCATGGGGAGCACGGTTCTATTGTCAAGAAGAAGGATGGAAGTTCTGGGATGTGTGTGGATTACGGGAGCCTTAAATGAAGTCACTATAAAGAATAAGTACCCACTACCGGGATCGATGACCTATTTGACCCGATTGAGAGGAGCCGGAGTTTTCTCCAAGATTGACCTACGATCAGGATATCACCAGCTGAAGATTCGATCGGAGGATGTGCCGAAGACCGCATTTTCGTCAAGATATGGACATTACGAGTTCACAGTTATGTCTTTTGGTTTGACAAATGCACCTGCATACTTCATGAACATGATGAACAAGGTTTTCATGGAATACCTGGATAAGTTCGTTGTTGTGTTCATAGATGACATTCTAGTTTACTCCAAGACCAGGGAAGAGCATGCAGAGCATCTGAAGCTAGTTCTGGAGAAGTTAAGAGAACAGCAACTTTTCGCCAAGTTTAGCAAGTGCGATTTCTGGAAGAACAAAGTGGAATTCCTTGGACATGTAGTGACCGCCGAAGGGGTTGCGGTTGATCCAAGTAAGGTGGAAGCAGTGTTGCATTGGGAGCCACCCAAGACGGTGACTCAAATCCGTAGTTTCCTTGGAATGGCTGGTTATTATCGCCGATTTATTGAAGGATTCTCCACGATTGCGAGACCACTTACGCAATTGTTGAAGAAGAAGAAGAAGTTTGCATGGACGCCGGGATGTGAGTGGAGTTTTCAGGAGTTGAAGAAACGTTTGACAACGGCACCAGTGTTAGTTCTACCGGATTTAAGCCAGAGTTTTGATATATACTGTGATGCATCGCGCCAAGGGCTTGGTTGCGTGTTAATGCAAAACAGAAAGGTCGTCGCATGTGCATCAAGGCAGTTGAGGCCGCATGAAGAGAACTATCCGACGCATGATCTGGAATTAGCAGCCGTGGTGCATGCCTTGAAGTTATGGCGACACTATCTAATTGGGAACAGATGTGAGGTGTACACGGACCATAAGAGTCTTAAATATATATTTACTCGATCGGACCTGAACATGAGGCAGAGGAGGTGGTTAGAACTAATTAAGGGTTACAATCTGGGGATTCATTATCACCCTGGGAAAGCCAATTTGGTGGCCGATGCTTTAAGCCGAAAAAGCCATTCGGTGAACATGTTGGTGGAAGCAAGTCAGGTCGAGTTATGCAAGGAATTTCGGAAGCTGAAGTTGGAAGTTGTACCTAAGGGATTCTTAGCCGCTCTGGAGGTGAAGCCTACCCTGGAAGATCAGATTCGTGAAGGACAAAAAGACGATGTCAAGATTCAGAGGATTAAGTCTAAAATGGAGGAAGGTAAGGCAAAGGATTTCAAGCTGGATGAGCAAGGTACATTATGGATCAAGAATCGCATTTGCGTGCCGCACAAGAAGGAACTGAAACAGCTGATTCTGGAGGAAGCTCATGACTCCAAGTACTCTATTCATCCGGGAAGCGCTAAGATGTACCAAGACCTGAAGGAAAGATTCTGGTGGCCAAGCATGAAGCGTGAAGTTGCAGAGCATGTTGCGTTGTGCTATACATGCCAAAGGGTCAAAGCAATGCATCAAAGGCCAGCGGGATTGCTGCAGCCGCTGAAGATACATGAGTGGAAGTGGGAGGAAATCGGAATGGACTTCATTACTGGTCTACCGAGGACCCAGACAGGGTATGGCTCCGTATGGGTTGTAGTGGACCGTTTGACAAAGGTCGCCCACTTCATACCGGTAAAGATTACCTATTCAGGGGACCGCCTAGCAGATTTGTATATGTCAAGGATTGTGTGTCTGCATGGAGTCCCGAAGAAAATTGTATCAGACAGAGGAACCCAGTTTACCTCGAGATTTTGGGATAGGTTGCATGAGGCCCTAAGAATCCGTCTGAATTTCAAGATCTTGCATATCACCCGCATGAGCAGACGGGCAAGCGAAAGAGTTAATCGAATCTTGGAGGATATGTTGAGGGCATGTCGTTGGCTTATACAACCTCATGGGACAAGTGCTTGCCGTCGCCGAAGTTTAACTATAACAACAACTACCGGAAAGTTTGCGAGATGTCGCCATTTGAAGCACTATATGGAAGACCCTGTCGAACGCCGTTGAATTGGAATGAGACCGGAGAGCGTCATATGTTCGGGCCGGACATTCTTCGAGAAGCTGAAGAGCAGGTAGCCATGATTAGGGAACGGTTATGCCGATAATCGCCGTAGGGATTTGAGCTTTGAGCCTGAAGATTTTGTGTATCTCAGAGTTACCCCACTCAAAGGAGTTAAGAGGTTTCACACTAAAGGGAAGTTAGCGCCAAGATATGTTGGCCCATTTAAGATATTAAGCCGTAGAGGTGAAGTAGCGTATCAGCTGGAGTTACCACAGTCTCTAGCAGGTGTGCATGATGTGTTCCATGTGTCACAATTAAAGAAATGTCTCCGAGTGCGGAAGAGCAGATCTTGGTTAGAGTCGGTCGAGTGCGGGAGGATTTGACCTATAAAGAGTACCCGGTGAAGATCTTGGACACGATGGATCGAGAAACGAGAAATAAATCGACCCACTTTTGCAGAGTTCAGTGGAGTAACCATTCCGAGAGCGAAGCAACCTGGGAGCGCAAAGAAGATCTGAAGAAGGAATTTCCACACCTATTCCTTAGTCAGCCCTGAATCTCGGGGTCGAGATTCCGTTAAGGGGGGGAGGTTTGTAACACCCCAATTTTTTGCTTTTCTTGCATGTAAATGGTATTTTGACTTTTTGGGAATTTCTGGAATTTATTTGGATTTAATTGGATTTATTTGGAGTTATTTTGAATTAAGCCATTTATCAAATTAATTAAATAATAGAAAAGTTAAAATAAAATTTTGCTAAAAATATTTTATTTGAGTCACAAATGTCCTAAAATATTTATGAGAATTTTTCCGAATTTTTCGATATTTTTAATGCCCCAAATAAATTATTTTATTTTAGAATTAATTTTATTAGGAAAAGGATTAAAAATCGATGAACGATCTTGGGCGAAATCTTTGTCGTCTGCTTCTGAAAACCCTAGCGCCAGTAGCCGTCCGATCCTCATCCGACGCTACACGTCGCGCCACGTCGCCTAATCCGAAGTCACTGCATGGATTCGCGCCGCCGTAGTGTGGGCCTCGGTCTCGCGCTTTTCACGGAGCCGGGCGCTATTTAAAGCGCCGCCACCGTAATGTGATCCTTCCTCGCGCTCCGCCCGTACACTTCACGCCACCAGTCGCCGTCGCCTCGCCCGCACGAGCTTGCCGGTTCCCAAAGCCAACCGCCGAGTTCTTGGCGTCGTTTAAATGCCGCCGGTGATTCTCGCCGTCGCCCATGCCACCACCGAACTCACCTTTCCAAGCGCGTCGGAGAGCCACTTCTTCGGCAGGAGAAGCACGGAACGCCGTCGCCACGTCTTCCTCTCCGTCTCCGGTCGAACTGCGCCGCCGCATCGTCGCCGGGTTTCACTAGCTTCGCCAGCCGGACGATGCCCATCCGACCGCTGAGGTGAGCCCATGTCGCCCTCGAAACAGTGAACTCCAACTTCAAACCTCCGCCGTTAGATGCAAATCCGAGGGCAGCCGTAATGCCACGTCGCCGTTCATCGTGCATGCGTGTCGCGACAACGCGGACCCACACGCCGCCGCGCCGCACACGCCTTGTGCGCATGAGTCGCTGACAGCACGGGCCCTCATGTCAGCCGCACCGAACCGGTGACGTCACGGTGGGTCCCATCTGCTCGATGAGTCGGCGATGACGTCGGCCGCGGGCCGGTCGGTGGGCGTCGGCAAGGCCGCGTGTGGATTACGTGGTGGCGACACGTGTCACCGAGGACGCAATAATTATTTTTCCGAGAAGAAAAATATTTATTTAATTCGGTTTAGTGATTTTAAATGTATTTTGAAACTTCAAACGCTTATAACTTTCGCGTTTTAACTCCGATTTGAATGATTCCAATTTCTATAAATTTGTAAAATTGTGATCTTTCTGTTTATGAATTTTAATTGAATTTTTGAGCATTTTTTGTTTACTGTTTATTTATTTATTGGTGTTTAATTGCGTTACGCGTAGACGTTGAAGTGCCCGAAGGTTTCGAGGGAGAAGTTCTGACCCAGGAGCAAGTTCAGGAACCAAAACCAGCACTTTTTGAAGGCAAGTTGTGTTTGATCATGTTGAACCTATTAGAGCAAATTATTTTGATTTAAACTATTGCATGCTAATTTGATAGAAATGACTTTGAATAAGTTTTGGGATTAGTTAAATACCTAGTTGTTGTATGCCACCTTGTCGTATATAATTGTAAGCCATGAATCCTTTGTCACCCTAGGTTATGGACTAATAGTTGGACATTAATAATTTGCCAACATGGGTTGAGTAGACCGAAGTAGTATGCTTAGCCCTGCCACGTGGACATATTGTGATTTTGGAATACCAAAGTTAATATTGACTTAATGAGATATGGAATGTATTTTGTGAATGAGACATGTGTTATTGAGTTGATGATGGCACGTGGTGCAATGGTAAAGAACCGGGGTGGGAAAATGATTTAGACTGAGGCATGTGGCAAGATTGTTTCTGGTGGGCCAAGAGTGGCAACTGGGCGGTCGTATTTGGTCTTTTATTGGTTATGGATATTTGAGTTCACACTTGGTTAGTCTTGCCTCGGTCAACTAAGGACTTAACCTTGCGAGCATTTGAACTGAGTCTTTCATACAACCACAAGCTCCGCAATGGGACGGGCTTAGCTGAGTAAACTGGGAAATCTATTCTTTGGTCTTGTCGTGGTGGTGTGGGGCCCGAGAAGCGGTGAGAACTCACATGGCGCAAGAGGGGGCCACAGGTGTGGTAACCAGTCCCTCAGTGTTGAAACCTTAGCGAAGATCTTGGGTTTAGATGGAACTTTGGAAAGGCTTCGTTCACGGTTATTTGCCTTGGTGGTATTTGTTGTATCTTGTGGGTAAAGTGTATAACCTCTGCGAGTGTACAACTTATTGAATAGCCGTGCTCACGGTATTGAGCATCGCTTCGTGATTCTGATCAAGGGTTAGATTTTCATGAAAATGACTTGTTTATGGAAAATGCTTGGGTTGGTAATGATGAACTGGACTTAGGACGAGAAAAAATGATTCTGATTGAAATGTTTGTGAAAGCTATTATTCCTACTCTTGTTTTTATCGCTTTGCAATCTATTCTTGTTTACTTGAAATCTTTGTCTTGCACATGAGCCATAGCCTATCCTTTGTACTAAGCCATGCATATAGTATATTAGCATTGCATTACATGCATGACTTCTTTGAGTGCTCAAAGTACTCACCCCACAACAACACAACTTCGGTTGAAGAAGAAGCAACCCTACTCGGGAGGAGGAGTACCAGAGGAGCCGAGCGAACTAGGGGCGAGCCCATCGGTTGCTGTGGCAAATTGGTTGGCGCCACGAGTTTATTTTATTTCATTGCATTTGAATATTTTAATAAGTTTTAGCCTGCATGAGGCGATCTTTGTAACTTGACCATAAGGTCAATCTACTAGTTTGAGTATTTAATTAAAGTACGTCATTATTATTTGGTTATGACCGTGATATGTACCAATATTGAGGCTGTGTGCACTAAGCGTGATCTGGACTAGTCTTTGAATACACGAGGGACCGGATTTGCACATTCGGGTCCCGACAGTACATAAAGCACTCAACAAGTTGTGCACAGAATGCAAGTATATCATACTATATGTATGGCTTATTCCAAAGGAACGACTAATATGGTTAATTTGCAATAAAGCTATATTTAAGACATAATAGCATAGATAGATTGAAAAGACAGTAAAACAAATTATAACAGTAATAAATTTCTCAGTTGTTTCCCAATTAAATCAACTCAATTCTTAAATCAAATTCCAAACTTCCGTAAGCATACAGCCTCCATTTCCAATTCATTTTAATAAAATCTAACCCTTGACTGTAATCACCGAGCAATGCTTAATACCACGAGCATGGCTATTCGAATAGATTTTACACTCTACCGAGGTTATGCACTTTACCCATATGATATAATCATCTCTTGTTGCTAAGCTATTGACACACTTTATTTGGTGTGTCGGCAAAGAGATCATGACAAAGCATTTATAATGCTCTGTCTAAACCTAGTACTACTCGCTAAGGTTTTAACACTGGTAGGACTGGTTACTACATCCAGGGCCCCCCTCTTGCGCTATGTGAGCCACCCCTGCGAGGATTGGTTACCACTATCCAGGTCTCACACCACTACTAGTAGTAACAAAGCTTAGATATAATAAATTAATTAGATAGATCCGTTCTATTTCAGATATGTGGTTGTATGATTGACTCAGGTCAAGTGCTTGCAAGGTTAAGTCCTTAATTGACCAAGACAAAACTAACCAAAAATTCACCATTACCATAAATCATCATATACCATTAAAAACAATGCTACAGCCCAAATATCACACGGGCCCACCACAAATTCTTACCACTTGCCTTAGTCTAAATCATTTAACCACCCCAGTTGATTACTAAGCACCACATGCCATCAACAAATCAACATCATTGCGCGACATCCTTTTGTCACTGTAACTCAACATCATTGTGTGACAACACCTGACACACCAATTTATAATTATGTTCCATATTCCATTTGTCAAGATTAACTTTTGGAATTCCAAATACATGTATTGACATGGCGTGGCTAAGCAAACTAATACAGTCTAACCAACCCATGTAGATTGTTAATATTAACTAACTAATGACAAACCATTCTAGGGTGACAATTGATCATATCATACAAGTGACAAGGTAGGGTATAGATCAAGTAGGTAGATTAACTAGATCCCAAACTAGTTCAAAACAACTGTACACATAAAATATCATGCATAAAGTAAAACAACATAGCAATTTTATAAACTGGGTACAACATGATCAAAGCATAACTTGCCTTCAAACAGCTCCAAATCTTGCTCTAACCTTGCTCGTGTGCTGGCTCTTCGACCACAAACTCACCGGGCAACTCGACATCTACGCGAAATGAGAGAGAAGCAGTAAATACCAAAAATAAAGACCAAGACCAACTCCAAAAATTAAACACCATTAAATAAAGTATGATTTTATAAATTTTTAGAAACTAGAATCACCTCAATTGGAGTTCAAATGCAAAAGATATAACTATTCAAAGTTTGAAATAAAAGATAAATCAAAAAAATTAGAAAAACTGAATTAATCGAATTATTTTTATATTGAAAAATAGAATTTATGATGTCATACTGACGTCAGCACCGAATATGATTTTTGGATAATTATTTTTCTAAAGAAAAACTGAATTGTGATGTCGCGTTGACGTCAGCGGACACACGGCAGCACCATGGCCCCACACATGTTGCGGGTGTATAGACTTGGTCCACGGTTCACGGTGGTTCACGGTAGACTTAGCACACGACTCCTCGACTGACTTGCCTGACATGCAACGGCACACGACTGGTCGGGGTGCTGGTACGATCTGATCCGCACGGATCTAATCGGGCGGCTACAACGCTACAGCACACATGGATCGATCACCACCCTGCGATCACGATCCGACGGCGACGCTTGCGAGCACATGGCCATGTGGTAAGATCTCGTCTTATTCACCCGAGCCGAAGCAATGGGTGTGAATATGCGACGCAATAGCGACCATTTGCAGAAGATTGGATGGACAGGACGAACGGTGAGGAACAATGGCGGGACGGTGGTGCTGCTCATCAGAGATGGAGATGAAGACAACGGTCGTGGCGCTAGGGAGCTTCCCCGACGACGTTTCCAGATGGGATCAACACGGCTTGATGAGGGCAATCCACCGGTGGCATTGGCAACTGCGGAAGCAGACCGACGGTGATGTTCTGAGTGAAAAACGATGGTGGCTTCCTCTGAAACAATGGCGAGCTTGAGCGGACAGCAAATGGTGGCACGGATGACGAGACCTGAGGCAAAATATCGGCTCGATATGGTAGTCCTAGAAAACTATGAGGTGCCTTAAATAGGCCCCTAGGGAGGCTTGTCGAGCGAGGCTTCTAGGCGGATTTGGCGGCGACAGCGGAGATCCGATCGGATACGACAATGATACAGCTAGACGACATTGCTGCATCACGTGCGTTCGTGCGAAAGCGATCCGACGGCGCACAGCGTGAGAGGATGTGGCTCAATCTCAGTAGCTCGTTCAAAATTCAACGACGCGAGATCTAAGGTTTCAGCGGCTAGGCTACACGGGCTGATGCGGACTGGGCTGCGGCGCGAGGGAAACGGGCCAGATCCATTGGGCTCGGCCCAGAACTATTCACATGATTTTTAAATCCTTTTCAAATTAAAATAAATCAGCAAAATAGATTAAGCCAAATAACATAGCAAATATACCAAGAAAAATCTAGAAAAATTTCAAAAAATACTTTAAGAAATTTAGAATACAAATAAAATATTTTCAATAGAAGATCATCAGTACTTTTCACAAAATAAATAAAAGATAACAAAATATTTAATTCCAAAAATTCAAAATAAATTAAATAAAATCCCAAAAATTCATAAATAAAGGAAAAGTACAATGAATCTAGTAAGTAAAATTTGGATGTTACAATAAAGGATAATCGATGAATATTTACACTCCTAGAAAAAATAATTATTAACAACGCGAGATGTTGTCACTAATATACTATATATTAAAGTGCTAAAGATTGGAGAGCATTGAGCCATGCCACCTCACCTTCCTCGCGATTAGGCTCTCCAAAATATTAGAAATCACGTTTAGGTCCTTTCGGTAGTTTTTTAATAAAATAGACCCAGAAAATTTAAAAATTACATTTAGGTCCCTCCGCGGTTTACATTTAGATCCTCCAAGTTGTTTTTAGCGGAACGGACCCCGGAAAAAAATAAATTACTTTATGTCCCTCTACAGTTAAAAAAACACAGATTCGTCGAAGGTTTATAGCAACCCATGAATTAAGCCAATCGGTCGTAATCATGTTTTTTTAAAAAAACACGGATTAAATCGAAGGTTTATAGCAGCCCATAGATTCATCGACAGATCCTAACAACCCATTTTTAAACAAATACGAAAACTGAAAATACGACCAGATTTCCCGAAATGCGTAAAAAAAGAGCAGCCACGGTTTTCTAAAAAAACATTGATTCGTCGAAGGTTTATAGTAGTCCGTAGATTCACCGACGGGTCTAGCGCGGTTTTCTCAAAAAAATACAGATTCATCGAAAGCTTATAACAGCTCATAGATTCACCGACGGATCCTACCGACCCATTTTTTAAAAAAATACGAAAACCAAAAATACGACTAAATTTTTCAATTTTGTACGTTGCATCGTCGTACGCGACGCGGCGTAGCACGTTATTCTGACTAGTAATAACTAACAACCATACAGTTAATAGTGCTACCAACGATGTACAATTTTTTTAACAGCAGTACAGTGTGCTATCATTAATAATTAACGAAGAAACAACACCACTTTTTGTTACTGCTCTAGTTGATGTTGTTGAGTGTTAATGACTACTTTATAGTGTTAATAATAACCGATTCTTTTATCACATTTGGTACCATATTTATATTTACAAAATAGTCTAACTATTTTATCCCCATTTATTTCTTATAAATAAAGACATAATTCTGGTTCTATAAAAACATCCCAGATCAATACTACGAGCCAAAAATTATATTATTACATCTGAAATGTACAATTAAAATATATAGATATTGATATACATAAAAGTTTTATTTTTTTTTCTCTTTCCTATTAATTATATTTAGTTTTACTCAAAAACGTCTCACAAATTCGGTTTTTCAAAAGAAAATGTCAGATGTCAAAAGGCTATACTAATTTTAGAAAAATTTTAGATAAGTTTTTGTAAATTTTTCAAGTCTTTCAAATTTAAATTTGATCTGTTTATGGACTGATTCGTTTGATACGGAAGGATAATCCACGATACTATGAACCCGTTGGAACCAGTCACTGACCACTGTCCATACCCCTGGGCCCACTAACCGGTCGCGGTCCTCGTAGACCTTTTTCTTTTTTGGCTGCCCAAATCTTCCCCATCCACACCCTCCTCCCTCCATTCCCACAACAAAGGAAGGAGGCGGCGGAGACGCCACGAACCGGCGAGCGCCCCGTACTTCACCTGCGTGCGCCGTCTCCTCGCGGCCTCGGATGCTCCCGGCACTGGCGCCGAATACATCGGTGGCTGCGGCGATCTAGCGCTGCTCTCTGGAGTTGTTGGCCCCGTCCCCTCCCGGAGCGAAGCGGACTGGAGCAGAGCACATGGCCGAGGCCCTCCTCCCCCTCCCCCGACGCTTCGTCGCCTCCGCGGCGTCCTCCTCATCCCCGTCGTTCAAGTGGGTCTTCTCACCCGCCTCGCGCGCCGAGCTGCGTCGGACGCGCTTGGCGGCTGGCCCGCGGCCTCGCCGGCTCAAGGTGCGCGCTAGCTTCTGTCTCCTGTGCCTTCTTCGCCGAGCTCTTGGGGGGTACGGAGAGATACCACATACGTGGCTGAGGGTTTTTGCGTTGTTGTTGTGCGGGGAGGATGGAGGTTACATTGTTAGGGTTTTTGGGAGGCTGGGATGGCGGGGTTGTAAAAAGCGTCTGCCAGCTTTGTAGGGTTTTGGTTCTGGATTATGGAATAGAGAGTGTGTACTGATTAATTTGTTGAATCATGCGGAATCGCGGAGATCAATGATTCATTGTGATTCTAAAGCCCCAGTAAGATGCATGCGCAAACCGTAGCAGGATAACATTGCTTTTGGGGCAAGAATTTTTGAGCCAGACAAGTTCGATTTGTTTGGGATTAGATAAATGACCACTGATTAATTCTTGATGTTGGGAAGTGTCTAGACTATGCCATTTGGGTAATTGGGTGATAGCAATCGCATTAATAATTAACACCCACACCCCTCTCCACTATGATTTTACACACCGACTTGGCAATTGTGAATGGTATCAAACTTCAAACTGTGTTACTCCATCTGTCTCTGAAGTTCTCGAGGATGTGCTAGAAACTAGAAAGGCTTCTTGAATTTACATGCTTGGGTTGTCGCTCTGCTCAGTGTTTGATTGTTTTAGTTCTTCTTGTGACAGGCCCATGCGGCAGCCTCAGAGACTGGTGAGCAACCAAAATGGTGGGAAAAGAATGCTGGTCCAAATATGATTGACATACACTCTACGCAGGAGTTCTTGGATGCACTAAGGAATGCAGGTGACAGGCTTGTTATTGTGGAGTTTTATGGAACGTGGTGTGGTTCTTGCCGGGCACTCTTCCCAAGGGTAACTGCCATTAGTCCTTGCTGATATGTCTATAACTAAGTGGCATTTTGATTTTTTTTCTTTCCTTGAATACATTTTCTTGCTAATCTGTTTCTCACATGGGTAGTTTTGACCTTATGCAGTTATGTCGATACATGAGATTTACTGCGGTATAGGTTTATATAGACATTCTTTACCATGCTTGCTCTAAGCTCTATAGAAGTGTGTGAAAGCATAATGTAGCATTAATAATTTTTTGAACTCATTGGCAAGAGATAAAAGCGATCTATTTAGGGTGTGTTTGGTACGGCTCCAGCTCCACTAGATCTGTGAATCTGGTAGAGCTGGGTATTTCTAGCTTCACCAGATCCGTGGAGCTAGAGCTGTTGGTACATTAAGAGTGTATAGATGGGTCATCTTGTTTACATTTTAGACTAAAATATAAACTTAATTCACTTTATTTTAGCTTACAAGTTTCAGATCTCAGGTGGAGCTGGGATTTAGAGCTCTACCAAACAGGCCTTAGTAATCCATCATTGGGAGCTCAACATGTTTCTGGTGAATTCTGAGATGTTACTGTGCTTTGAAATTTGAATAGAAGAGAAATGAGCAATTAATCACCAGAATACGATCAAGCGTGAATGATACTCAGTCAACAGAGGATGTGGACATATAGTAATACTGAGGAATCTAGAAATGTTTGCAATTATTGTAAGAACCATCCTGGATCTACCTTAAATTTTCCATTGCAACAACTTCGGATACAGTTATTGCCAGTTTTCCATGGCCTGCAATTTCTGGAGATATTGAAATAGGGTGCAAAGAAATATTTGAACCTTTGTAGAATGAGAAGTTGAATACTTGTATGCACGTATGTTATGTAACAACCGACCCACTCCAAACGCCCGAACTTAAGTGATTTAAGAGCCTTTATTTTTGTACAATCTGTATTTCCCACACATTAGATGAGGTCACTAGCTAATAGATTAAACATTACTTCCTCCGTTCCACAATATTTTTCCAGCACACATACTAAGGAGGAACAAAATTGAAATAATATTTAATGGAATTGGACCATACTTGTTCAAATGAGATTGAGTAGCACTATGTCTATCAAGCATGGTCTAATTTCATTAAAATTTACTTAAATTTTATGCCTTCTTGGTATGTGTGCCTGAGAAGTATTTTGAAATTGAGGGACTATATAATCAATCGTGAATGCATATGACCAACTTACATCCTTAGATGAACTCACATTCTGTATAATAGATATTTGCTCTGTACCATGCACAATTGAAATTTAGGTCTTGTATTATGGAGCACAGGTTACCTATTCGTCTAGGTTTTCCACCCATGCCCCATCCTGTTCTTATTGATGTGTAACCCCACTTTCATTAGCTAGTGTGCGAATATTATTGGTGAAAATGCTTGGGTGTGGGAACTCACCTGCAAATACTGCTGCTATTCAGTGATCTGCCTTGCTTGTTAGTTGTTATGCATGTTGGCTAATATGATAACTCATAACTCGCTGCTAATCTGTTAGGTGACTTCTATAAGATAGCCCCATCTAGTTAGGACTGCTTAACTATTATATGAGCAATTACCACACAATTTTTGCTGCGGTAAAGTACCAAACTCTGCAGAAAAAAACTAGGAGAAATCAATATCCTTTTTCCTCGATCATCAAGGTTGTAGATATGGATATGGTTGTAAACATAAAGTATCACTAAAGGAAAGGGCAGAAACCGTTTGAGAGTTGTATGGTTTCTAATCAGAACACATGCATTGGTTGAGTGTATAATCAATGTGCATGTTGAGTGAGGTTGTATAATTGCATCCATGTGCATGGTTTTATATCAATTGCACCAAATGAAATAGTGGCACATGTAATGGAAGGTGCCATACTCGAATATATGAGTCAGTATTATGAGTTTGATTGGTATAAAGCTTTTTTGGAAGTTTGTGATTGAGAGTTATTGTGAGGAAATCCTTATCCCTTGCAACTTGGATGCTTCTGAAGACATTTTTTTTAATAATACATTTTTAAATAATTTTACAAAAATAATACCCTGAAAAAATTTACAAAAGTATACCTCCATTGTCGCCAAATTGGTGACATGTCTATTTTGTTGTTGATTCAATAGGCTGATAGATTATTTTGTTGCGGATTCATTTGGTCGACAGGCTATGGCTTCTATCGATAGAGCTTCTGTTGCCAATTCATTTGGTGACAAAGTTGTATTTTTGTTAATTTTTTGAGGTATTTTTTTATTTTTTTTTAAAAATGTATTATTAAAAAATTCTTATGAAGACACTCACTTTTTTCAAGTTTATAGGCTTCTGGGCTTTCTTGTAGAAGCTTATGCCTCCATGGAGGCCCTAAACCCCTAAGAAGGTCTGCATTCCAGGTTGTACAGGACTTATGAGGATACAATTTATTATATTATTTCCTGTATCTCCTAAACCCGCCATCTTACCTCACATTAGGGCTCTCACATCTGTTTCACAATTAGGTCTCTTTCTTGTCTGCGTCATGATTAGGTATCCCATCTCCATGTGTGTATCCTCGTGACAGTTGTGCAATTGGTAGGTTGTTCATCAACATCAGCGGTGGTAAGCATGTGTGGGCTGATTTTGCAAATTTTGTTAGTGCAGCAGGCCTTACTTGGTGAATGGTGCTTGAGGCCTTCAGTGACTCAGCTGCATAGCTCGATCGTCATCGAGAACGATGATGGCGGCTAGCGCGGTCGAGTTCGGACATCGGTCGATCGCCCTCGCCGTTTCCATCGATTGGATTTCCCCAAGTTTGATGGGAAAAGCGGACCCCTTCTCTTCATCAACAAATCACGAGTCCTTCTTCTTCCAGCGCGCCGTGGAGGAGAGAAGGTCTGGTGGCGTCTTCCACATGGATGGTTCCGCCCGGCGATGGTATATGCATCTCCAAATGAGGAAGGCACGCGCGAATCTGCGCGCTAACCCATGAGCTGGCGAACACTTCGTTTGCCACCCTCTCGCGCCAACCCCATGGGTGAATCGGCGCTTTCGCCGACAAGCTCGCGTCGCCGATTATAGCGATCGGTTCATGGAGCTTCTGGCGGCGGAGTCCCTCACCGAACTTCAACAAGTTCAACTTTTCGTGGCGGCCTCCAGAACCACTCGGCATCGGCGTGCGGCTCGAACCAGTTGTCCAGGAGATCGCCATCGGTTTAGCTCGAACCCTCGGCGGCGAAACAGTGGTCATGGCGGCGACCGCCAGCCGCAGGGTCTCCTTCCACGCCTTACTGCGGCTCCACGGCGCATCGCCGCCGTATTTCAGAACGCTCCCATGGGCACCGGCACGGTGGCCACCGGCGAACGTCAGCGTGCCGCCACGCGCCGGTAAAGAGATGGAATAACGCCGCCCGCCGGAACCTCTGTTTCAAGCTGCGACGAAATCGTCCGGAGGCCTGGCCTAATTGTAAACAGCGGCTATTTGTCATGGAGATGGCCTACGCTTTAGCGGCAGCGACTCCACCGACTTGATCGGGCCGACGCCGAGCTCGGTGTGATATCCTCCACGCTATTTGAAGTCGCGCTTGCCGCTGACAATGCAAGTTGCGGTGCAATAAGGCGCGATCACGTTCCATGCCCTCATCGACTCGGTTCATCCCACAACTTCATATCGGCGCCGCGCCATGCAAGGAGCGAGAACTCTCTCACGATTCGAGCGGTGCGAGCAGCGGTGGCCAATGGAGGCGGAGTCGTGTGCCTGAGGGTCTACGAGGCGCTACCTTCTCCATCTGCGACGAGTGTTCCGTGAGAGGTCTTTATCTTGCCACTCGTTGGAATGCGACCTTGTCCTCGGCCTTTGGATGGTTGGCGACCACAGGGGCCGATCCTTTGGGATTCGGAAATCTCACGATGCGATTCGGCTCGCGACCACAAAGTCCGTTAGCGAGGGGGAGCCTCCTCGACTCCAACAACTTGCGGTGGTAGGCTCGATCTCATGCCCGCTCTTCTCCGGTGAGTTCATGGCCTCTTCGCGAGCCACGGGCTACCTCTCACGCCCATGCGACCACCGCATCCATCTTCGCCAGTCGTCTCCGTCGCCGTCCGGCGTCTGCTTCATGCCATGCCAAGGAGGGCGAGCTCGGCGCCAATCTTGGGACATGCTTGATCGCGGCATCATCCGGCGTAGCACGTCCGCTTTTTCGTCGCCGGCTTACGCTTTCGTCGAAGGCCAACGACTCTGGCGTTCTGCGTCGACTCTACCGTGCGCTCAATGGCGGACGATCGCGGACACGTTCCCATTCGGTCGTGGATGAGCCGCTTGCTCGGCGAACTCCATGGCGCCCGATGCTTCACCAGCTCGACCTCGCTCGGCTATCATCAAGTCGAGATGTTCTCGGCGACATTGAGAAGACGGCCTTCGCGCCCACGACGGCCTTTACGAGTTCTGGTCATGCCTTTTGGCCCGACTAAGCGCCGCAAACAACTTTCCAAGCCTTGATGAGCGAGGTGCTCTTAGTTCTGCGCCGTCTTTGTCTGGTGTTCTTTGGCGACATCCTCATCTTGACAAGGCGTGGTCCGAGCATCTACAACACGTCCTTGACTGT